>OY725342.1:11145812-12395812 GCA_963243735.1 Neocrepidodera transversa | reverse complement strand
TTTTGGCTGCAGCAATGCAATTTCCGATTTTAGCTAAATGAAAATTAGGTAACTTTTTTACAAATAATTTTTGAAAGCGAATGCAAAAAACGGCATTCTGATCCATGCTGCCCGAAACATTTTCCTTTTTCTTGCTTATAATGACGCTACTAATTAGAGAAACCGGTTTACCCAATTTAATATGACAATGACAAGAAGTGAATTGTGGCGTCTTGTATAGTGCGTCATAAATTGCCAGATAGTATGACCTAGACAACTATTAAATAAACTATTCTAGCCGACAAACATTTTGTATGACAAAAAACATCTTGTATGACAGCGAATTCCAACCTGGAATAAGTATCCCTAAATAGGTGGGATAGTTTTTAAACAGAAGCGGATAAATTGTGAGAGAGAGATTGGAAAATTGATATCCAAAAGCTTCAGATTGATTGTTTGATTCTCCTTCTGAAATCCAACTTTGTATTACCCACCGCTTTTGAAGCGGCTTAAAGTATTTCCTATTGTGCATGTCTGTCTCCCCCACTTTATATATTCATTGTAAAAAATAAAAAAGTTGGGACAAATAAAGTAAAATAGGAAAAAATAATGAAAAACAGGAAAATATAGGAAAAAATTGGAAAAATAAGAAATACAGACCAAAATAAGAAAAATTGAGAACATGGAAAAAATAGGGAAAACAGAAACAGTAGCGAAAAACAAGAAGAAATTGTGAAAAATGGGAAAAATGGGGAAAACAGAGAAAAACAAAGAAACATTAATTAAAATAAAGAAAAATAGAAAAAAGTTAAAAAACTAGGAAAATATTAGAAAAAAATGGGGACAAATAAGAAACAAAATTGGGAAAAATAGAGAAAAAGGGAAAAATAGATTAAAGTAAAAAAATAACACAAAAATGGGGAAAAATAAAGAAAATAAATAAAAATAGGATAATGGGGAAAATAGAATAGAGGTAAATCTTTAAAAGCAAGGAAAAAATAGTGAAAGACAAAGTAAAATAGGGAAAAACATTGAAAAACGGGAAAATAGGTATAGGAAAAAATTGGAAAAATTAGAAAAATAGGAAAAAATATTAAATATAGGAAAAAATGGAGAAAATAGGAAACAAAACGGAGAAAAATATGAGAAAACAAGAAGAAAGAGTAAAAAACGGGAAGAAAGGGAAAAACAGAGAAAAATAAAGATACATAAATTAAAATAAAGAAAAGCAGTAAAAAAATTGAAAAAACTAGAAAAAAACACCAAAAAAAAGGAGAAAAAAAAATGGGGAACAATAGAGAGAAAAAGGGAAAAGAGATAAAACGAGAAGAATAAGAAAAGAATAGGGAAAAATATAGAAAACAGGAAAAAATGGCAAAAATGGGAAAAAATATAGAAAATAGGGAAGAACAAGAAAAAAATAGTGTAAAATTAAATAAAATACGGAAAAATGAGGCAATATAGTAAAAAATAAAGAAAAATAGGGAGAAATAAAAGAAATTGAGAAAAATGGAGAAAATAGGGAAAATGAGGAAATACAGGAAAAAATTGGGAAAAATAGTGACAAATAGGAAAAAATAAAGGAAAAAATTATGAAAAACATTAAATATAGAATGAAATAATCGTTAAATCTTTAATTTTTTTCACCAATTAGAATCATTACATATTCTTTTATTTTTGACTTTTGAAAAATGGGGAAAAATAGTAAAAAATAGAAAAAAGCTGATAAAATAGGAAAAAATAATGAAAAACGGGAAAATATAGGAAAAATTAGAAAAATAGGAAAAAACAAAGGACAAAATTAGGAAAAACATTAAATATACATAGAATGAAATAATCGTTAAATATTTATTTTTTTTCACCAATTAGAACCATGACATATTCTTTTATTTTTGACTTTTGAAAAATGGGGAAAAATAGTAAGAAATAGAAAAAAGCTGATAAAATGGGAAAAAATAATGAAAAACGGGAAAATATAGGAAAAAATTGGAAAAATTAGGAAAACAAGAAAAAACAGGAAATATAGGAAAAAATAAGAAAAAAATTCATAAATGTGGCAAATTCGCTGCTAAAATCAATAAAAAGTTTTTTATTATATTGCCGAAAATTAAGAAATTATAACCAATTTTAATAATCCTACTATTTTTAAAACAACGTTGCCAAATTTCCGAAAATTTCCTTAAATCTCGCAAATTTTAACAATCACACTATTGTTTAAGCGAAGAAAATTCGAAAATTTACCTAAATCTGGGAAATTTTTATACAAAGATTGTCAGAAAAATGGTAAAATTGTGTTAATTTTTTATGAAATAAAAATTGCGAAGAAAAAAATGGAAAAATTATGTCGAAATGTTAAGCCGGCGACGTTGCCAACATTTTCAAAAATTTTCTAAATCCAGAGATTTTTTATAAGACTTAAAACTGTCAAAAAAAAAATTGAAAAATTGTGTCACAATTTTTATGGTGCGACGTTGCCAAAAATTTCCCTAAATTTGGGGAATTTCTTATAAGGTTAAAAATTGTCAAAAAAATGAAAAAATTATTTTAAAATTTTTATAGAGTGACGTTGCCAAACTTTCAAAAAAAAACTGGGGAGTTTTTTATAAGATAAAAATTATCAAAAAAAATCAAAAAAAATTTGTAAAATGGGGTAAAAATTTTTAACGAGCAACGTTGCCAAATTTTCGTTTTTTTTTAATTTAGGAAATTAAACATAAAACAAATTAAAAAAAGAAAAATGAAATTTTCCTAGTTTGTCGACTTTCTATTAATGTTAAAAATCGCTAAAAATGTTTCTAATATACCGGACTTTATTTTTAAATGCAACGCTGTCAAATTTCCGATAAACTTCCTTAAATCCGGAGATTTTTTATAAGAAAATTAAGTTGTCAAAAAAATGGAAAAAATTGTGATAAAATTTTTATCCAACGGTGTTGCAAAAGTGTCCAAAAATTTCCGTAAATCTGGCTATTTTTTTCAAGACTACAACCTGTCAAAAAAGTGGAAAAATTGTTGACATTTTTATCACGCGATGTTGCCAAAGTTTCCAATAATATTCCTATATCTGGAGATTTTTTATTTTTCATAAGTTTAGGGAAATTAAAAAAAAAAACAAATTAATAAAAAAAATGGAATTTTTGAAATATGGCAAATTCGCTTTAATATTAAAATACCCTAAAAAAAATTCTAATACATTGGAAACTTTATGTCATGGGAAAAATAGGGAAAATAGGAGAAAACAGGAAGAAATGGTGAAAAATGGAAAAAAGGGAAAAACAGAAAAAGTAAGAAAAATATTGAAAAACTGAAAATTCTAGGAAAAATTTGGAAAAATAGAGAAAAAAGGAAAAAATAGATAATAGTAGAAAAAATAAGAAAAAATGTAGGGAAAAATAAGGAATCTAGGAAAAATAGGAAAATGGGAAAGAAATAGAAATAATAGAGAAAATATGGAAAATGGGGATAAATGGGTAAAAACAAGGAAGAAATAATGAAAAACACAGGAAATAGGGTTAAAATAAAGGAAATAGAAAAAATAGGAAAAAATGAGGAAATACAGAAAAAAATTGAGAAAAGTGGGAAAAACAGGGACAAATAAGAAAAATAGGAAAAAATAAAGAAAAAATTATAAAAAATAAAAAAAGGAAAAAATAACGTGGAACTTCGTCTCCCGACCGCACCAACTTTTTTTCTGAATTTATTTTTAAAAAATAGTGACCGTGTTAAGTATATTATTTTATTTATAATAATAATAATAAATTATTAATTTATTCTTTAAATCATTAATTTTTTCTACCAATTAGAATCATTACATATTCTTTTATTTGTGACTTTTGCAAAATGGGAAAAAATAGTGAGAAATAGAAAAATCTGATAAAATAGGAAAAAACAATTAAAAACGGGAAAAATTAGAAAAATAGGAAAAAACAGGAAATATAGAAAAAAATAAGAAAAATAGATGTCATGGGAAAAAATAGGGAAAACAGGAGAAAAGTGAGAAAAACAAAGAAACAAAAATTAAAATAAACAAAAACATTGAGAAAAGAAAAATTCTAGAAAAAATGGGGTAAAATAGAAAAAAAATGGAAAAATAGATAAAATAAGAAAAAAATTGGGAAAATAAGGAAAATAGGAAAAATGGGAAAGAAATAGAAAAAATAGAGAAAATATGGAAATGGGGATAAATGGGTAAAAACAAGGAAATAAAAGTGAAAAATAGACAAAAATAGGGAAAACAAGGAAATACAGGAAAATTAGGAAGAATAGAGACAAATAGGAAAAATACGAAAAAATAAAGGAAAAAATTATAAAAATCATCTAAAATAGAAAGAAATGGGAAAAAAAACAGAAAAAATAGAAGAAAACAAGCAAATCTCGGACGAGAGTTGAAAAAATAACGTAGAACTTCGTCCCCCGACCGCAAAAATTTTTTTTCTTATATTAAAAAAAATAGTCAACGTGTTAAATATATTATTTTGTTTATAACAATAATAATAAATTTATTCGTTAAATCTTTAATTTTTTCAACCAATTAGAATCATTAAATACTCTATTATTTTTGACTTTGATTATAAATTTTTATATAGGACGATTTTTCTATATAACCAGTACTAGACATTATATTTTTTATGTACACGAACATATATGATATGAATTTCTGAATTAACTTTTTTATTAGTAATAAAACAACATCGTTATTTTAAAACGTCATGTGGATGAAATTTTTATTAAAAAAAATTAGACGATGATATAATTCATTTATCACAAGGTTTGATTACAAAAATAATTGCTCGTAAAATTTATTACTTATTGATTTACTTCTAAAAATAAGAATGAACACAACATTAATCAGTCATAGTTACAATTAATGAAATAAACCATATATACAAGAAAAGTAAAAGTTTAAATTGTCTAAATAAACAAATTAATTTATTTATAAAGATTTTTATGAGTGTATTCAGTCTTAATTCAAATCTCTGTACAGGTATAATTTTATATATAGTTTGTTTATTACCTTCAAATTATACTTATTTCATTTTAGAAAGTTACGATCGTAATTTGCTTCTCGTCTTTTAATGCTGGTTTATTTTTCTTTTAAATATAGGTATTCGCCATGAAAGCAATAAAATATTTGTTTTGTTTTTTTTTTATTTTTAATATTTTTTGGGACGGACGCCAATTGAGCACTTTATTACCCTCAGGTAAAATTGATACGCCAATTGAGCACCAAGGACCAAACAGAGACCGGCCAATTGAGCACTTTATGACTAGCCAATTGCGCACTTTATTACTAGTTTGTTCATTAACGAATTATCAGGTACCTACTGAATTAATGCAAACAGTTATTTTTCTCGGTTAAATAAAAATCAGAATATGGTAGTTGGCATTTATTTATTAAAAAAAAATCATGGGGTCAAAACAATTTTTAAGAAGTATTTTTTTAAAAACTCTCAAAAACCCTTAAAAAATCGTTAAATTGATAAATTTTTGAAAAATCCATGAAAAATCCTTGAAAAATCATTGAAAAAATGCTGAAAAATCCTTGAATAATCCTCATCTTTGATTTTTAGGGATTTTTCAATGATTATTCAAGGATTTTTTATTGGTTTTTCGAGGAATTTTGGAGTATTTTTCAAAGATTGTTCAATGATTGTTGTAGCATTTTTCAAGAACTTTTCATGCATTTTTCAACAATTTTTCAAAGATTATTTAACGGGGTTTCAAGGATTTTTTAAATTCTTTTTTAGTAGGTAGGTACAAGTATTTTTTTAAGATTTTTTTAAAAAAGTTTTTTAATGATTTTTCATGGATTTTTGAAGGATTTTTAAGGATGTTTCATGGATTTTTCAAGGATTGAAAAAACGTTGAAAAATCATTGAAAAATGCTTGAAAAATTCTCGAAAAATCCTTGAGAAGTACTTGAAAAATCCTGTAAAAATCTTTGAATAATTCTAAAAAATGTCTTAAAAACACTTAAGAAATTTTTAAATTGAAAACAATTTTATAAGGAGTTTTGGAGTATGTTTCAAACATTCTTGTAGGATTTTTAAGGATTTTTCCAAAAATTTTTAATGAGTTTTCAAGGATTGTTTAAGAATTTTTCAATTTAATGTTTTGTTTTAAGGAATTTGGAGTATTTTTCAAAAATTCTTGTAGGATCTTTCAAGGATTTTTCAACAATTTTTTCATGGATTTTTTAATTTATCGATTTTTTAAAGAATTTTGGACTATTTTCAAAGATTCTTGTAGGATTTTTCAACTACTTTTGAAGGATTTTTCCAGGATTTTTTAATGATTTTTCAATGACTTTTCAAGGATTGTTTAATTTAATGTTTTTTTAAGGAATTTGGAGTATTTTTCAAAAATTCTTCTAGGATTTTTCACGTACTTTTCAAGGGCTTTTCGAGAATTTTTAATGATTTTTTAAGGGTTGTTCAAGGATTTTTCAACAATTTTTCAAGGATTTTTCAATTTATCGATTTTTTAAAGAATTTTGGACTATTAAGGGATTATTATTACAAAGTGGATCCAGGTCAAAGTGCTGAATTGGCCTGTCTCAAAAAGGTCGCTTTGAAAAGGTACCTGCCTGCCTGGTGCTCAGTTGGCCTGTCTACATTTATTACATCTAGAGCTTGGTGCTCAATTGGCTCAAACCCATTTTTTGGTTTTCTTATTTTTTAAAAATGTTTCAATTTTTCCGAATTTTTTGATGTTTTTTAATAGATTTCGATTTTTTCAAATTTCTTTGGTTTTGGTTTTTTCTCTTTCGATTTTTTTAGCTTCTTTGATTTTTCAAATTTTTTATTAATTTTTTCGTATGTTTTGGGCGTTTTTGGAACTTTCTTGGTTTCATAATTTTTTTAAAATGTGTCAATTTTTTTTTGAATTTAATACTTTTCGATTTCTCAAAATTATGCTATCATACTGTAAATTTGTAAAAACTGTTAATAACAGGTTATTTCTTTTTCTTCTTAAAATTTTTATTTAAGTATTCAAGAAATTTAGGTCAATTAAGTCTTACGATAACTTTGATTAATTTTAATTTTAAAATTTCTTATGATTTTTTTTATTTCGATTTTTTTAAGCTTCTTTGATTATTCAGATTTTTTAATTATTTTTATTTTTTCGAACGTTTTGTGCTTTTTTGGGCTATTCTTGGTTTTCCAATTTTTTTAAAAATGTTTCAGTTTTTTCCGAATTTTTTGATTTTTTTTAATGCATTTCGATTTTTTTCAGATTTCTCCAAATTAATGCTTCTATATTGTAAATTTATAAAAACTATGAATAACAGGTTATTTATTTTGCTTTTTAATATTATTATTCAAGTATTCAAGAAATTTTGGACAATTCAGTCTTACGATAACTTCGATTTATTTTAATTTTATGATTTCTTTTGTTTTTTTCTCTTTAGATTTTTTAAGCTTGTTTGATTTTTCAGATTTTTTTTATTTTGTTTTTATTTTTTCGAACGTTTAGTGCTTTGTTGAGCTTTTCTTGGTTTCATAATTTTTTAATAAGGTTTCAGTTTTTTCCGAATTTTTTCATATAATTTAATACTTTTCGATTTTTTCAGATTTCTCCAAATTTGTAAAAACTGTTAATCACAGGTTATTTCTTTTGCTTCTTAAAAGTTTTATTCAAGTATTCAAGAAATTTTGGTCAATTCAGTCTTACGATAACTTTGATTTATTTTAATTTTATGATTTCTTTTCTCTTTCGATTTTTTAGGCTTTTTATTTTTCAGATTTCTTTTTAAAAAAAATTCCATTTTTTCGAACTTTTTGTGCTTTTTTGGGCTTTTCCTGATTTTCTAATTTTTTTAAAATACCTCTATTTTTTCCGAGTTTTTTGATATAATTTAATACTTCTCGATTTTTTCAATTTCTCCAAATTATGCTTCTATACTGTAAATTTGTAAAATCTGTTAATAACAGGATATTTATGTTGCTCTTTAATATTTTTATTCAAGTATTCAAAATTTTTTTTCAATTCACTCTTACGATAAATTTGATTTATTTTAATTCTATGATTTCTTTTGTTTTTTAATCTTCTTTGATTTTTCAGATTTTTTAATTTTTTTTTTTCGAACGTTTTGTGCTTTTTTGGACTTTTCTTGGTTTAATAATTTCTCCGAACTTCCTGATATTTTTTATTTTTTTTTATTTTTTATTTTTTCAAATTTCTCGAAATTAATGCTGTTATATTGTGAATTTATAAAAAATGTGAAACGAGGGTTATTTTTTGTCTCTTATTATTATTCAATTTTACGATAAATTTGAGTTATTGTTGCTTTTCACTTATTTTGTCTGATTTGTTTTAATTTTTTCATTTTTTATAGTTTTTTCATTCTTTATTTTTTTTTAATATTCTTCGATTTTTCTTTTGTTCTTTTTTATTTCTTTCATATTTTTCGATGTTTTCCATTTTTTTTATGTTTTGAAATTCTTTAAATGTTTCTGAATATTTTTCGATTTTTTCAGATTTCTCCAAATTAATATTTTGCTTTTATATTGTGAATTTGTAAAAACTGTGAGAAAAAGGTTATTTCTTTTGTCTCGTAATATTTTTATTCAATTTTACGACAATTTTGATTTATTGTTGCTTTTCACTTATTTTTTCTGATTAGTTCTTTTCATTTTTTACAGTTTTTTCATTCTTCTGATTTTTTAATTTTCTTCGATTTTTGTTTTGTTGTTTTTAATTTTTATCGGATGTTTTCCATTTTATTTTAAATTATACCTCTGATGAGCAACCGATTTAACGGAAATTTTGTACACATGTTTATAATTAACTTTATTGAAAATACATAATAGTGATATAAAATTTTGCAAAAATATTGACCATATTTTCTTTAATATTAAAAACTTTTGCCATTGTTGCTAAATGTATTAAATAACTACTTTTTGACGTAAATGTGCTAATTTTTAAAAATGTTATTAAATACAAAACTAATCCCCTATTGACTTATATTTTTCTTATCTGTTACTTGAAGCTCATTATCTATCTTTAAAATTTAAGACCCACTCACAAATATTTTATTAAATCATTTTATTTATATTTTTAAAAAAACTAATACTAAAATGTTAATTTTTGAACATTTTAAAGTGTTTTCTAAGAAATGCATCAATGAATTGGATTGACTCATATATACGCTTGAATGCAAATAATAAAAAATCTAATTAAAAAACAGATTGTGTCTTGCATTGATGATTTCGATGGGTTTTACACTTGTTGACATAAATGTCAGTAACCTATGCGACGGCGTTAAGTAGACCGTTTGATTTTGTCAAAACTGTGTTAATAGTTTTTTTTTCTTTTTAGGATATTAAAATATAAAATACCAATTGATACTTATTTTCTAATTTTTTAGGTTTTATTTTTATTTATATTTTGTAATATTTCATTTTTTTATATTTACTTACACACTATATACTTATAATAAGTGTTTATTTTTTCTTTGTGGACAAAAATAATAAAAAACAAAACAAAAGATATTTGTTTCGGTGGAGTCAGAAGTTTATTAATAAAAAATAATTGGTAATTCTAATTTTTTTAATTGTAGTGCAAAAATTCCGTGTTGAAAGCTGAAAATAATCAAAGTCTCCAAGATAGCCTTATACAGATTTATTAAACAGAAAAAACATTGAATTCAGAAACTACGAGCTAAAGCTTACAGAAAAGTAATCGTGGCAAATGGTTAGGGATGTTCGATTTAAATCGATTATTCACAAGATCGATCTTTTTACCTGCGATTCTCGATCTTTTAAATCGATCTTTTCATAAGGAATTAATCAGTGTATCGATTCTTTTATTACAAAATCGATAAACAAAGATCGGATGTTCCCAAATTAAATTCTTACAGCGACATCGCAAATTCTAGCATATTTAAATGTATACAGAACAGGAAATTGCAGATGTCTTGAAATAATAAAAATAAATCAATCTTTTCTGTTGCACAGGTGGCGGGAATATTTGTTATTTGTTACAGATTACAGTTCTAGTTAGTCGTTAGCTTTTTAGTATAGGTTAAGAGTTAAGTCCGGGAAATTCGAAATCTGGCGCTTCTATTTCCTTATTTTTCATTTTTTACTTTCCCGGTCCCATCAAAGGGGAAGTATAGTCAACGAGCAAAAAAACCGATGGAAATATCCATTTTGAGGTCCCCCAGGAAGATTGAAACCATTTCCAGCGTATGGTCTGTCTGTGTGTAATCTTCCACGATAACTGCCGAACCGTTTGACCAATCAAGCTGAAATTTGGTATGAAGGGTCGGTGTGTGCCTCGAATGCAACCATTAGTTTTTGGTTTAAATTGGTACAGTAAAAGGTCCTGAAGACCGATATTGAAAGATTTTTGGCCTTTTTTTTAAATTTTAAGGACACTTTAGTGCAAAATGTTCTTTTACAATATTTTAGAGCATAAAATTTCCAACAATTTTTGTATCAAACTTTTTCCAGAATTTACAATAGTTGCGCCACTAGAGGGCGCGCAAAATCTGTTCATGCAGATTTTCCGCAGTTTTTTCAAATTTTGAGGACAAACAATGCACTTAGGTGCAAAATTTTCTGGTGCAAAGTTGTAGAGCACCAAGTTCCCTTTAACTTTTATATTTAACTTTATTTCTGATTCCCCATAGTTTCGCCGCTAGAGGGCGAAAAATATACACATTTGGGCTCATTCCAATTTTTTTTTATAAATTTGGAGGCAAGAAATGGGCTTTAGTGCAAAATATTCTAGTACAAAGTTGCAGAGCACAAAATTCCCTACAACTTTTGTATTAAACTTTTTTCAGAATTGACAATAGTTTTCACCCCATGATTTTAGAAGATCCTGATTGTAGTAGTGTGCTATATAATGTGCGCATGCGCCCGCTTATGTCATTATCAACATTGAAATATTCACCACCGCATTACTTTTTAAAATTTGTTTTATAAATTAGTGTAATGCTTAGTATTTTGTAATAAAAATAATCCTATTCTCTATAGCCGAGCCGGGAAAGTTCTGGGGTGATACAGCCAATTTTGTATCTTTAAACTTACATTGGTAGGTACATTCTTAATCATTTTTCTTCAATAATTTAATTAATAACATTTGTATAAAAATGCATTCGTTAACTAAAATCGATTAAATATCAAACGATTTGAATCGATACAGAAGATCGATCTTTTGGATAGAATCGTACATCCCTAAAATGGTTAGAAGAATATTAGAAAATAATTTCACAAATGTCATGAACCTCCTAGAGCACAATAATTCGATACTAACAAAAAGATAAAAAATAACTAAAATGGTAACTAATAACTAGCAACTTTAATCTAATAATACATTTCTAAGTTTACAAACGATGTAGAAAATAACATTTCTTAATGAACTGGAAATATCCGACATAAACTTTCCAATAACATTGGATAGTAGCTAGTCTAGACCAATCCGATGGTTCCCTTATTATTCGTCCAAATTGAAATCTTTCCAACTGCTGTTGTATTCTCTTCTCAGCTTCTTTGCCGCTCCACATTTCCCCAACCCACTTACAAAATGCCTCAAAGGCTGCTCTGTCGCTCCACTTAAGCTGTGGTTTCCTCGGAAGCGGTGCCGTCTTCTTACGTTCCTCAAAATACCGTGCGCGACGTCACAAAAACGGTGGGTTACGTACGGCCGTCGTAGTAGCAGAGAGTTGTGTAACGTCTGAAAACGAAGTGTTACTATGGATGATCTAGACGCCGCACAAGAGAATCTGAATCTGAATTATTTAATAAACGCAGAAAGGAAGGTCGTCATTTATTTAAAATTTAACTTCCAATGAAAATCTTCACCGCTACACACAACACCACCGTAAAAAACGTTGATAAACTGATTCGTACCGTCTTGCCTACCGCTTTGAAACGAGACGGCGCCGCTCTAACGTAAACGGCGCGCAGCCGCTCTCTTGGAAAACATTTCCCCTATTATACGTGACACCGTTTTTTATGACGTCACCCACCGTACTTTGACGGATGTAAGAAGACGCCACCGCTTCCGAGGAAACCAAAGCTTTAGATCCGATTAGATTGTCTGGAGTTAGAATCTCTCTTTAGCAGATACCTAAATAGATATTTGCACTCTAAATTGGACAAGTTGTCTAAGTTAAAACGTCCATAAAGTAGGCTTCTGTAGCTCAAGTTTTCCTCGTCATGAGGAATGTGTAAAACCAACAAGGCCTTATCCATATCATTTCACGCAAAATAAAGAAAAATTTTTAAAGTTAGGTTAAATGAAATGTCAATGGACAAAATGTAAACAAACGCAAACACGGCGTACGTATTTAGCCTAGCCTTAACTCTTTTTCAGATGCAATGAAATATGTATATTGCGGAAACGTAAACGTATTGAATGACAGCTAAGCATGCGCAGTAGCGTTTTTGCAACCGTATTAAGATACGTCACACGTAGCTTTGCGGTATCACACGTAGGACTCCTAACGTATCGTATCTAAACGAATAAACGCGAATGGCAGCCGGGGCTGTTCTGGTATTTTTAAAAATATTGTGTGGAAAGAAGACAGGAAGGAAATAATTTTTTTTGTTTTGATCTTTCGTTTTTTCCTTTGGATAGTAATGCCTAGTATGCTTTTTTGGTTCTTTGTTCTTTGAAATAAAACTATAATACTATTTGTCAGTAGATAGAACGTTCGTTAACTTTAACGGTTCTTTAAATAATGACAATGACGTTTAGATTGTGACAATTATACAAGAAATCAACTTGTAAAGTTATATTCTAAACGACATCGCCTTCACTTACTGAATCTTTAAAGTTAATGGACGTTCTATCTACTGACAGTCTAACTTTTCATATTCGATGGACAAATTTTGAAGAAAGTAAAGTTGTGACTTAAATCTAAATTACTCTAGGGAACCTCTGTTTACTCTCTTATATAAAATGGACACAATTATAAAATTATGTTTTTGTTTGTAATTATAAATTTCTTACTGCATGCTGCTTACTGCCTGACGTCTTGAGATGTACAAATAAGGATGAACCAATCTCAAAATAAAAGGATTTAATTTAGCAAAGAGGATGATTTAGCACTTGTCCGAAAGGTAGTAAGGCAGAACCATTATGAGGATTCTGATATTTGGAACCTTATACAGGTAAATCTGCTACAGTAAATCGGCGCTTCAATTAGAACTCTTAAAGGCAGAGTTCGGAACATTGTAGAAAAATTTGAAGCTAAATCTAAACCATCGTCGTCAGCAAGCACAATAGCATTTAAAACTTCTTCCATTTTATATCATATTTTTAATTTTTCAATCGTAAATCCATTTTTAAGATTATAGATTAAAAATACAACTGAGAAAACTAAGGTTATGTTGTTAAATAAGTAAACAACCGAAAGAGGGTACGTCGTAAATGCGTGACAACTTAAACTCTGTTTTGACAACCTTGTTTTGCGTCTCTACGTATCGTCGCAATTCACGTTACGTTGATATGGAATACGTTTACGTATTCTGCACATTTTAACTCTCTTGTGTCTATTTCCAGCGGTTGGTCCACTATCCCGTCTCGTCGTTTCGGTGGCATTCCATTTGCCAGCTCGCCAGCGACCTCGCTCTCTCTCTCTCTGCCTCTCTCTTCATTTTTGGCGGCCATCGTATTTTGCCTCGAATAACCTGTTTCTTTCGCTAATTAACAAATGGATCGGCAGCATTTTTGTGACCACTCAGATCACACCAAGATCGACTGTGTGACATGCAACCGGATTCCCGAAGAGCAGGATTAAATCCAGACCATTCATCATTCCTGCTCTACGGGACTCCCATGTTCCGGTCCAACTTCGTACCCCATCTTCAGCTCTCCTGATTACCTAATTTCACAAAACTCCCAAGTGATATTTCTGCGTCTGAGAATGGAACATACGAGTATCACTCATCAGTACATATTTTGATTTATTCTTCTGTCTTTGCCTTCGAAATATCGGGCCACAATATTAATACGCCAAAAATTTAAAATGAACAAAATAGTGAATTTTTTCTAATGCAATAATATATTAAGTAATATATCACTAACCTTAAATATTTATAGGTAGTCAATTATCGTAAAAATGTTAATAACCCTTAACCCGCTCTTTAGGCAATTAATAGTATATTATATACCAAGGTCGAGAAGTAATTTTTCTCAGCAGAGCATTATTATTATCCCGAGATGCGAGGATGAGAAAAATCTTCTCTACTGTGGTTTATTTACTATTTTTTCCACTACTAGAACATTTAATCATTTTTACAATGATATTTTTTGGATTTTTTTGGGTATATATTTGAAAACAATTTAATGGAGAAGCAGCAGTTTGCAGTTTGTGAAAACAATTGAATGAAAATATTCAATTCAATATTATGTTAATTGCACTGTGAATTTTAAAACTTTCAAGTAGCGATGAAGACATGAAGAATTCGTTTCATTTGACACTTATATTTTAAAAACTATTAAATTGATTTTTAGGTTACTTGTAGAATGGGTATTATTGCATAAATAGCACTAATCAATATCAAAATATTTATTACATAACCTCAAACGAAAATATGTTTTGTTTAATTAGATCGGAAATTCACTTGAAATGATAGGAATTCACTAGAAAGTGCCTATTTGTTGTCGATTTTTTTATAATAATTTTTTAGACAAACGCAATGAGACTTGCGTATAATTAATTTGATTTCCTAAGATTGCCTACCTCTGACATCACGTTTAGCCTTCAATTGTTTGTATTATCTACTACCAGTAAATAATCAAAAATTATCTACTTGTAGGAGAAAAATTTAACTTCTCGACTCGAACACAGCAAAAATAATGACATCTTCTAATACTAGTAGTGGAAAAAATAGTTTATCAAATAAATAAATAGATTTTAAATGCAAAAGAGCAGCGAACTCTGCAACGTATAAAAATTAATGATTCTTAAATTTCATTTATTGGTATTAACAATAATGTTTAAGGTACTTTCACGGCGCCAATCATGTGGGTCATTCATGCCAGATTTTAACGTAAAGATAAACGAGAAGGCGAATGATAAATAGTTTGTCATTTTCTTTTAAATGTTTATAAGAGAACGTATACGTAAAATAAAATTTTTAATATAAGAATTGCTTAACGGCTTCCAGCAAGATACAAGATTAAATTTTAATAACAAGAAAAACAAATTTTTATAAAATATTATATAAATTAAATATAATTTTTTTCTAAACATTTCAGTCCGTTTTAAAATCATAAATATGGCTTGTCTATCTTCATTTTTTGTGGTACATTATAATATCAATAAAATACCATAATCCGGAGTAAATTGAAGCAGTGGGGTGACTATAATTTTGTATTTAATTATGAAATTTAAATTTGGCCCCTTGCAACTAGTGTTAATTAGTAAACCACCCTCTTGACATTTGATTTATTGGAGTGATGGATTTTGCAAGTTATTGACGATTAGATTATTAAAATTAGACTATAGTCTTCGGGATATGGATATTGTCTATCTGATTTTTGGAATTAACCTGGCATTTTTTACGTTAATTCAAACTCGTATTTATACTTAGTTTTAAGCAGTTAGTTTTCGAGGAAACGTGCTGTTTAGAGGACAGTTGATCCGGTTATAGCAATGTGAGAAAGCTTTGATCTTCAGGTACTTCACTCCGTCTGGTCCGATAACAGACATACCTGACAGAGCTGAAGTACCTCTCACATTGAATTCCCCCTATACCTAGACTCGGACTAACGTAGAATATCTACCTAGGATATATTTTTATGACAGGAGACAGTTATTGTCAACATATATATATTTTGTATGGATGAAGTATATCAGGTTAGATATTGCGCAGGAAATGTGACGTCACCTGGCGCCCATCAAAAATTTTTAATGTGTCATTATATGAGGTTATTGTGTTTTTTATAGATTTTTATTTATTTTCACCTATAAACTGATTCAAAATGTATTCTGCAGTGTTTATGTTGTAAAATACTCGCTCTAAAAACAGTACAAAGTTTTTTCGATTTCCGAAGTGCCCTTTATTAAAAAAAGTAGGTTATTATATGAATAAACATGTTGGTTAATATTTTTAGACTTTATTTTAAATAATACAATATAGGTACTCTAAGAGTTGTGTAAGAGCTTTAAGTATAGTTACGTATTCATTTATTAGTTTTAGTATTTTATTCAATAATAATAAATAATAACAAGAAAGCACTTCACAAATTTTTATAACATTTATTTTACATACCAATTTGTATTACTGTAAACTTAAGTTATTCTCGTATTTACATATGCCATACTCACATCCCCAACGACTCATTCATAATTTACTATTTGTTTACACGCCAACATTAAACCTGGTCAGGTGAGGTGAGAGCAAAGGAGAAAGTAGGAGTGGGGATGTTTGGGAGTGAGTATGACGTCACTTTTAAAAGTAAATACATAGGCGTAACGGTAAAGGGTAAAATTGCAGACAATGAAAAATTAATCTCTTGGTAGGTAGAATGAAAAAGAAATGACTTAGAAAGTAATAATAAAATAGAAAAAATGCAAATTTATTAAAAATTCATCAAAATACCAATTATAGCTAACAGTTAAAAGAAAGAAACTTTTATATTATACAGTAAAATTTCCAATATTTGTTTTAACTATTAACAGAATTACCTATACCTAGAGTACATGTAGTATCTTAAAAACAACAGTTTAAGTTAGTCTTTATTGACCACAACAAACAAAACTGAAGAATACAAATACCAATAATTACATTCATACAAAAAAAATAATCTAAGCAAATACAGTAGAGTATATTACGCAACAAAACTCCAATAAACACTTAAAGAAATTAATGGGTAAAATCAACCAAAAAGAGCATATGAAAATGATCCTACCCAATTTAATAATTAAATCAACCAGCAAATAATAGTTAAATAAGTTAAGTCACCGTACAAATTAAATTGTTGTCTTGATCAAGAAAATTCGTTATCAACCAGTTTTTAGTCTCACAACAATTTTATATTATCATAAACAAATGGTCGTTTGGTTAACATATATCGTACCATAACAAAATAAGTGGTAAGTAATCCTTTTTTTTGTTCCTCAACTTTTTTTGTTAAGTCAATCCATCTCTCTCGTTTGGTTACCATTTTAGATTGTACAAAATGAGTGGTATGTTAACAATTATTTTGGTTCCGCTACTTATACAGAGTGAGATTTATGTATGGAACGCCTCAATTATCTCGAAAATGGATCGCACGATTTTTGTAGATTTTGGTGAGCAAGGGTCTTGTGATGCGGCTGATATTATGGTGGTATTTACATTATTGTCAGATCTCCCTTTTTCCGGAAAAATAATGAACTTTTCCTACGATCACTATCCAAAGTAGGCTTTTGCACACTCAAATCTAACCGCAAAGTTGATGTTTTCCGTGATCTGTCATAATTTGACATTATTGTCGCTCTAGCGCGTACTTTTCCGCTCGCCTGTTTTTATTTACAATAAACTAAAGAAAGGTAGTAAATAATAGGTATATTAAAACAAAATGTAGAGCAGTCTGAATATTTTAGTTGAAATATTAATATTTAAAGATATTTCGAAAGAAATTAAACTTTATTTTATAAAATTTATCTAGTATAAATATAACAGTCAGAAGGTACACCTAGATACACCTAGGTACACCGATATGCAATAGTGATTGCATATTTAAGTGCCTACTTACTATTTTGTGCAAATAGTAGACTATGAAATTAATGAAACGTCAATATTGCATTTTTAGTTTATGAAAAAGCTATTTGAAAAATGGAGAGTGAGAGTGAATGTGAATTTTCAAGTACACCTCCAGATGTAGCAGATTTTGCTAAAAATATTTCTCTGAATCTTCTGCTGACTAAATCCAGAGATAAATATGAAAAACAATACAATATTTTTTCATGTTTTTTTTTTTAAATTATTTGTCTAAAAATAATGTGATCGTAGAAAAAATCTTGTGTGCAATTCGAGCAGAAAGTGCTTTGCCGCTTTCGGCAGATTGCCCGCGCTCCGCTACGCGTCGCGCGGACAACTCTCTGCCTCAAGCGGCAAAGTATCACTTTCCGCTCTTAATACACAAATAGCTATTGTTATTTCTAATGGATCACCATGTATATTTTATGCCTTTTGAAATCCTTAAGAAATACTGATTATTTTTTATGTAATGTTCCCTCTACCTAAATGCCATAATTTCGGAGTTATAGCTACATTTACATTATCTTCGCGGCTACAATAATAACTTTGAGGTTCCAATATCATAACAAAATTTACTGTCAGTAAATTAGTAAAAAGTTTAATGAAACTGGTGCAGTAAAAGATTTATACAAATCATGGCGCAGTCATAGCCATCTAAATGTATTATTTTAACTTCGGCGAAGATAATAATATAACTTCGAAATTATGGCATTTGCATGTAATAAATTACTAAATAGTTTAGAAGCTTGGTAGAACGGTTCTTCATTATTTTTGTAGTAACAAAACGAAAAGGAATATATAGTTCATAAATATCAGTTATGCTGTTTAACCGTGTTAATGAAAATTCATTATATCTTAATATCTTCAACACTGCAGACTATCAAGGAGGAACCATAATATAAGGGAAACATTTCTTAAAAGAATTGATTTTATTCATTAATATATTATAATATTATGTATATGTGTATATACTTATTTTGATAAATTTACCTTAAAATGGATTGTTTAACTGTGTCGGCTTTTACTTGATGAAAATCCATTATTAAATTTGAATAAATAAAACAACGTTTTACGATTTCCACAAAAAATTGTGGAAATCGTAAAACGTTATTTTATTTATTCAAATTTAAAATGGATTCTTGAAAAATTTACCTTAAAATGGATTCTTGAAAAATTTGTGGTTGTAGTGGTTTTTTTTCTCAAAAACATGTACGAACGCCCATGGTTCAGAAATATAACCTTAAATAAACTTACTCGTGAAACGATAAAACTTGATTTAAATAGTCCAATTTTTTGATCACTTGGCCTGTTCCATATTTATCTAACATAAGTCTCTAAATCACTAATGAACTCCAAAAACACTAAATATTTGATTATTCCAAATGACATATAATGTAAGATGGCCTTAATATTTTACTATTAAACTTACAAATCTGTCATTTTGATTGAAACCCTAGTGCGCGCAGTTGCCAAATGGTAAATTAAATTATATATGAATTGAGAAACTAAACTATATATAGTAATGTATTACTGTCATTGATTATTAAATTTGTCACTGTTAGCATCGATTTAAAAATTAAACTTTTATAAATTTAAAACAATCATTTAAGCGACTTAAAGAGTCTTTCTGATCCTTTATTGAAATATACTTTATAGTAAATACTCAAATTTAAAAATAAGTTTAACAACAATGAACGATCATTGTGACTTTATACCTCTTGGTGGTTTAGACTGTGAGGTGTTGTTGGCGTCCAGAATTTTGTAAACAATGATATCTCTATTTTTATTTATCTATGGCCATACTCGTTCAATGAAATCTTAATTAGGTGTATAAATGCCGTAATATAAACCCACAATAACAATATGAACCAAAAAGTTCTACTGACAATTTAATTCATATATAAAAAATCCCATAAGCCGCGTGATTTTGTCATTATGACAGCGAAAAAAGTTTGCCCTAACTTTTCCAGCGACAATAACGGAACCTAACTTTTGAAAGCATGACAACCAGCATTGTAAACAAATTTTTGATGACGTTATGTCAATTTTTCTCAAACTTGTCAGAAAAGTTTTCATTTTCCGACTCAAACTATTTTTAATAATTGTGTTTTTAACAATTGTACTTTTCCGTTAAATTAAATAAACTAATTTACATCTTATTTTTTAATTTATTGATTTATATATTCATTAAATTGTCTTACCGAATTACACTCTAGCTTTTTTTTGAGTCGAAGTAAACTTGACATTTATAATTCGAATTTTGTTACCATTAGGTAATTCAACTCAAAAAACTGCCAGAAAAAATTACTCCTACGGAGTCGTAATTTTTTCAGAGGCACTTTTTTTCGTTAAATTGCCAGGCAACAAAATTCTTATTGATACATGTCAAGTTTAACTTAATCTAAAATATTGTATTCGTTACATATTTGACAATTAGTTTAATGATAAAATTAGCTATAATGTAATCGCGCATTTTCTGGTTTTAACATCTAGCAATAACACAGTTTTTATAATATAAAGCATATCAGAATCGTAAAAAAAAGTTTATCCCTTTTTTTAAGGTAGTTATCACTTTTTAGTGTACAATACTTTACAATATATTTTTAGTAAATATATAGCCGTAAAAAAAATGAAAACCACCCATGCGCAAACTTGGACGAATTTGGGACGTCTGAGTGTCTAACCTATGTAGTTTTTAAATCATGCATATTTTGAAATATTGAAGTAAAATATAATAAATAACATTTTTTTCAAGAAACGAATTTAGGCGTTATTTTGTAAAATAATAATAATAATAAAATTATATAGCAGAGTTAGGTCACATCAATTGTTAGGTAATAGACAAATATTATTTTAAAATTTTGGAATAAAATATCTTGTAACTTAAAATGGAACATTATTTTAAGCCCTACTCTAGAAAATGTATTTAAAATTTATTAGTGAATCATCAAAATTAGTTTCTTAACTATTAAAATTATATTCAATTAAATTTTTTTCTTAAAATTTATGGTTTATGTACGATAGTTTTTAATTTAAAAATTAGTTTTTATTTGAAATGTTTGGGCTATTTATCCTTTATCGGTGTATAAGAATATCCAACATAAATGGTCTACATAGAATCTGAAATATTAGACTTTTTGCAAAAATGAGTTAAACACACTAGAACATTCTCACCATACAAGACAAAAAAGTAAATTTTCGTTACCTTTTATAAATAAGACAAAAATCTCGTCTTTATCTAGGTCCGAAAATTTTTAACTCTATCCCTGAAAATTTTAAAACTAACTTTAAAGCTATTTAAGAAGAAAATAACAGAAAAGATTCAGAATTGAAATTTTATATTAAGTATACCATTATTATTATTACTATTATAAGTTTTATTTTATTTATTTGTTTATGCATTAGATTTTTTACTTACTTACATACAGGTGGTCAAACACCTCGTAAGTTCTACTTTATTCCATAAATTTTTTTATAAATTGTGTATATTTTAATGTTTTAATGTACTTGTTGTTGAATAAAGTTTATTATTATTTTTATAAGAAGGTTAATGCAAATAAAAACAAATAATTTTTTCCTATTGTATTTTCATAGCTGCCTTTTATTTAAAAATTTACAGGATTTTGAAAAAAATGAAAAAAAGGTGGTGTAAAAATTTTTGGAATTTATTATTTTTTTTTCGGATATCAAAAAAGCATATAAAAACAAATATTTTTTTCTTGGTGCGATAATTGTTAAATAACAAATCTGAAATATTTTTCCTTTTTTGGACGTATTTTTGAAAGAAGAAATTCCCGTGGGAAAAATGAAAAGTGTTATTTTTCACTTTGTTATTAATAATTTACTTCGATTAAAAATTAAAAAGCTTGATTAATCATTGAAAAAAATATTATTTTTCATACTACTATTGATTCATTTTTTTATATATGTTTTTAAGCAATAACATTTTTTTTTAAGGAACGATTTTTTTTAAATCCTAATTTGCATCAAAGATTATGTTTCAAAAAAAAATTTTAAATTATCTTTTGACATTTTACCCATTTTCTACATCTAAAAAGTGTTTGATTTTTTTTAACTAGAAAATCAATTTAATTTTTCAAAAAATTATTTTTCTCGAAAAGAATTTCTTTTTTATGATTTTTTTTTAAGAAAAAATCACTTTCAACTCCTAAAATCTTATTTCCATTTTATTAACTAAAAAATCAATTTTATTTCCCAAAAAATTATTTGGATTTTCCTACCCATTTTTTTTTCACTAATTTTTTTGTCCGATTTTTTTCCTCTTTTTCCCCCTTTTTTCCTACATGTATTTTTGACCCACTTTTGTTTCCTTTTTTTCTAATTTGTTTCTTTTGCTCCAATTTGCTTCCCGTTTTTTGTCCAGTTGTGTTTTTGAACAACGTTTTTTACCACTTGTTTTTTGACCAACTTTTTTCCCCTTTTCCTACCTGTGTTTTCCCCACAATGATCAACTGGTTTTTTTCTTTTTTCCTATTTGAATTTGGCCCCAATTTATTCTCCGCTGTTTTTTCCCACCTTAATTTTTTCCTACTTTTTTCCCTAAATTTATGTTCCAATTTTTTCCACTTTTTACTTAATTTTACCCATTTCCCCTCTCCAGTTTTTGATACTTTTTCCTTCGTTTCTTTCAATTTCCTTTCTTTTTTTCTCATTTTTTTGGCCTTTTATTTTTTCCACTTTTTCCGCCAGTTTTTTTCCCACTTTTTCCATCAGTTTCCCCCTTTTTACAATTTTTTTCCACTTTATTTATCAATTTTTTATTATTTTTTCTCCCACTTTTTCTTCATTGTTTTCCAATTTCCTCCCTTTTTTCTCCACTTTTCTTTCCTACTTTTTTCCCGCTTTTTTTCGTCCCCACTTTAATTTTCCCATTAATAATGACCAATTATGTTGTAGAAAGTAGAAATAAAATCCAGAAAAGAAAATATTTTGAAAAGATAAAATAAATTTATACCAATAAAGCCATGATATAATTTGATAAAACAAATAGTTTATAAATTAAATTACTTAAAATATATATATAGCAGGAGGAGACGTGAGGAAGAAATAACAGATCGAGATATATAAGTAAAAGTTGTGTAGGATTTAGAAGAGAAAAATCGAACAACAGAACTATACAATTTTTTATTATTCATTAGTTTATTATTTTGTTATTTTTTATAGAACCCAGCCCAAAATGAGATATATACCATTAAAATATATTGTAAGAAATAAACAAAAAACTTACATTTCTGCAACAGTTGAAGGTATTATTCCAATCAAACATTTTTTTATAAAATTTCCTACAAACTACATTTTCACAAGTCAACTTGAATCAAACAATGTCATTACTAAAACAAACACAAAAATTATCTTTATCCTCGCACGGCGATAACGTAAAACAAATAAAATCTAAAAAAAAATAAAGTGTAGCTCGGTGAGACAAAAAATAAACAATAAATTCATCTTTCGTGCAAGTATGCAATTTTATAAAATCTATCAAGCCAATCAGTCAACAGATAGGTATTTCCGTATGTGTACACAGTTTGAAATTTTTTTTGTTCCTAGAATAAATGCCCGCTGTCCTTGAGATCTCTGTGCTACAGTATACATTCTTATAATCTATAACGATTTATAGGATGGGATTAATGCGTGGATTTTCATTGTTAAATGGGTGAGGCTAGAATTTTATAAAATTTTATTATATCTTAAATGGATATGATTAAGAACATCTGGTTTATTGTTTTGTAATCAAATAATGTATGAATAAATAAATAACCTAGTTACCAAATTAATTAATGTAAATGAAACGAATTTTTTAATGGTTTTTTAAAGCTCTGGAAATTGAAGATTACTCACAATACAGAGTAATTTAAAATGTTTAAGCACACTAAAATTTAACAAAACTGTCTAGTGATTTATTCTTTAATTAACTTTTGTTTGAATCCCTCTATTAAGGAGAAAAAGTAGATGGAAGTGAGGCATGTAAAGTGTTTTAGTATAGCGCTCTCCAGCATTTTTGTCTCTTCTATCTCGTCCAACAAAATATTGTGTTTTTAGTATCTAAAATTCAATATGCTAAAAAATTTTTTTTAAAAAATGCCAAGGTAAAAGGTTTTGAAAAAATATCTCTTCATGATACATGATAACTATGTTGCAGTTTTGTTAAAAAAATATTTATTTTTAAAAAAGTTACAGCGAAAAAACTGTTTTTTTTTATTAACTTAAACACTCTGTATTTCGAAAGCTAAGGATTTTTGAGTATTGATTCCTGACCCAAATATTCTTTATTTTATGAGAGGAGTTGAACCGTTGAATGTCGAATTCTGAAACACCCGGTTCTAAATGAGCAACTCGTATAACTTTTTAATGGGTGAAATGGTTTATTCAAAATTTTTATCAACTATAAAAGAGCTATTTTTAAATTTTTTTAAATAAAAGCGACAGTCGCTGAGCAGTCAACGGGTTAAGGATTGCCAACGACATCAGACTCATTTTTTAAGATTTTTAAGGCAGGTAGTTGTACTGTAGGAAAGTTACTTTTTTCCGTAATAATTAAAATATATAAATTAAATCGCACACGGCACTGGAGTAGAATTAACTTAAAATTATGGAAATGTAAGATGCTTCGAGTATAAGGCCAGTTGTAACCCCAGCCGAAAGATGGAGTCACTCGCGTATTTGTTTCGCATACGAGGCAGACAATCCAGGACGGCACGCGAAACACTATTTATATTTATTTTTTTAAAAGAAGTCTTGACTTACTAAATCTAGCCTGTGTATTCGCCCTAATCGGCTTTTATTGTACGTTAACTTTAAACTTTGATTATTTATCACTTTAGGAGTGTAGACGTTACAAATGAAAGTTCCAGGTTAAAATCCTGATCTATATTTTTTACTTTTTTTACGAAATAAATGGAAGTTGTATTTTCTTTTTTTACTTTCCCGACCCACATCCGATAAGGGAAAATATAGTGAACGGGCTAAAAAAAAATTTCGAGATAAAGATGGAAATATCCATTTTTTATTTCACCTGAGATGATTAAGACCAATTACAGATGGAAGTATGTCTGTCTATCTGTCTGTCTGTCTGTGTGTATTCTATCACGATAGAGGCCACATGTTTAATCCGATAGAGCTCAAATTTGGTATATGGGTTTGGGTTACCCATCGGAAGAACCCATTAGTTTTTGTACGATATCTGTCAAACGGAAGTGTCACTATCAAAAAAGACAGATGCAATATGTCACGGAATTTGACTTGCCATATGTCATTTGAAATCCCTTGAAAAACTATTCAGAACAGTTCAAATTATTTCTCCAACTGTCACCTGTCAAAAATTAAAAAATGTCAAATTTTGAAACTTTTAACACTAAATATCTGAAAAAGTATTCGTCTCTGGACACAACCATTTTTTTTTCAAATTCCTTTTAGAGAAAATACATTCTGTTATATCTTTGTACTTTTTTTCTATTTTATGTGTGAAAAAATGCATTCTCGCTTTTTTTCTCAATTTATGTATAAAAAACGCATTTTTGCTGTTTTTCTTTCTGGGTTTTTATGTGGAAAAATGTATTCTTGCTTTTTACCAATTTATATGTGAAAAAATGCGTTTTTACTGTATTTTCCAATTTTTTGTGGAAAAATACCTTTTTGCGGTTTTTTCCAAATTCGAGTGTGCATTTGTTGAAAAAAATGCGCTTTTGCTGTTATTTTCAATTTTTTGCGTGGAAAAATGCATTCTTGCTTCTTTTCCAGTTCATGTGTGAAAAATGCATTTCTGCTGTTTTTTCATAGTTTTTCGTGTAGAAAAATCATTGCTGCTTGTTTATTTTTAAATTTGTGTGAGCTAAAATGCATTTTGCATTTTTTTTCAAGTTTGAATAAGAAAAAATGTATTCTTGCTTTTGTTTTTTTCAAATTTATGTAAAATTGGCCTGTTGGCTCTGCCAGTGCCATTAACATAGTTAAAAAAAAAAACGAAAAAAAATTTATGTAAAAAAAATATGCTTGCTGTTTTTTTCAATTTTTATGTAGAAAAGCCATTCTTGCTTTTTTCCCAATGTATGTGTGAAAAAACGCATTTTTGCTGTTTTTTTTTCTAGTTTTTATGCATTCTTGCTTTTATATCTACCAATTTATATGTGAAAAAATGCATTTTCGCTTTTTTCCAGATTCGTCTGTGAAAAAATACTTTTGAATTTTTTTCTAGTTTTTTTTGGGGAAAAATGTGTTTTTATTTCTATTCTTTCAAATTCGTGTGCGATAAAACGCATTCTTGCGTTGTTTTTTTAAATTTTTGTGAAAAAAATGCAGTCTTGTTTTTTTTTAAATTCGAGTGTGGAAAAAGTGTATTGTGAACAAGCTAAAAATGTTTTTCGAGATAGATGGAAATATACATTTTAAGATCCACCGAGACGATTAAGAGGATCTGTCTGTGTATTTGTCTGCGTGTATGCTTCCACGATAGGAGCCCACACGTTTAATCCGATTGAGCTAAAATTTGGTATTTGGGTTTGGGTTATCTATCGGAAAAACCCATTAGTTTTTGTACGACAAACGAAAGTGTCACTGTCAAATAATGACAGAAACAATATGTCACGAAATTTTACTTGCAATATGTCTGTAAAAATAGTCGTCTCTGGATACTCGTCGGGAAAGTTTTGGAGTGACAAAACCGATTTTTTTTAAATACACAGGCTAGATTTAGATAGTCAAGACTTCTTTTAATAAAATAAATATAAATAGTGTTTCGCGTGCCGTCCTGGATTGATCGCCTCGTTTATGCATACCCAGTCGACCTTATGGTATACGGCAGCTGGAGTCGATCAAGTCAGCTGCAGTGACAGCCTGAAGCAGACTGAGTTTCAGTGGCAGTCCCCCGATCTTTAGAGACAGGTTAAGCTGTGCCTGTACCGTGATATCATCGTTACACATTCTTCCTCGTCGGATTTGGTTTGCTATTATTAATTTTTAAAACAAAAGTTTTTTATTTTATTGAATATCATCTGTTTTATCCCAGCAGCTAATACCCAGGTACCCAACCCAGTACGGCAAGTAAAGACCGCCCTTCTGGACGCCAGTGATTTTGATCGATACCATAACGACCCCTGGAGTATTTTCTTTCTCCACTGACGCTGCCCGTGTAGTGGAATTCACACTATAAATGGAAGGTGGCGCCAAAGACAATCCGAAACCAGTAAGTGCGTTAAATTATTACAATCGACCTTTATAATCAGTTCCAAATATCTGTTCCTCTAACTACAGGTGTCACTCTGAAAATTGATTTTCTATAGTGTGCGTCACGTTTATCGAGAATAGTAACGGCGTTTATTCTAAGTAAGGAATTCATGCCTTATATAAATGTGGCATCCTTGCGTGTTCGCTGCTATATCTCTGATTGTTGGAGGGATTTCTCGATCGTCGACAGCTGTTCTGTTGTCATATTGATTATTCGAGACATGGCTATGCAAAATTAAAAAAAATTACAATCGGTATAACGGTTTACGAAATAGAGTTCAATTACATTTTCACCACCCTGTAGATATACTCACAATGAATGAATTTTACACCAAACAATGCAAAATCTTGATACCAAAATTATGATATTTTGCCAAATATGACTCAGTAAAATGTTTATAGTTAACAACTTGTACACATCTAATAAGGGATTTTATTGTTTTTTTTTTTAAAGGTAATAAAGGTCAAATACTTCATTTGAAAGATCTTATTAAATAGAATACATAACTACAATTTCGTAATGTATTTATGAAAATTTGGGATATTTAGAGGGACGCTATCTAGTTTAAAATTATAATTTACCCTATTCAATGATACCTTTCAAATGAGCTATCACCAGAACCTTATTTTTAATTTAAAATAGGTGTAATTTATAATTTAAATAGAATAGAGTAAATTTAAATAAATTTTTTTTTACTATTCTCATATTTTCATTTCTTCGATGGTAGATAATAGAAAATATTTCATAAGGTTGTTTTATGTTAACTATAATGCATTAGAAATTATGTTGACGTTGTCAAATCTTGCATTTAAAAAAAATAAATGTTAGGTTGATTTAAAATAAAATTATCTTAGTTTGTTTACTGTCAAAACAGTAAAATTATCTTCAATCAAATAGATTTTTTTTCTTATCGTTGTAATTGTGTTTTTAATAATATTTTTTTTTAAATTGTAAGCTTACTCATAACATCAGACTTTTAAATTAATAAAAAAAAAATGGTAATCATAAATTTTTAAAATTAAAATGTTATTATTGCATATATACAAAAACAGTTGATTTGCAAACTTGAAAAAATCATCTAATAACAATGAAATTAATAAGAAAAATGTTGATAACAAATGTCAACACGTACAAGTCATTCCAACCAATTCTTATAACATTTTTCATAGGTAGGCACTTAATAAAAACAAATATTTTTTACACCTCATCGTAAAATTTTGGCTAATTCGCTAGAAGCTACATATTCAATTTATTCCAAAAAGAAGGTACACTGGATTTTTAAATAGGGTCAATGGAATTAATTCGTTGAAAAACTAAAACCCTGTTATACATCGATTTTATTTTTTATCACAAACGCCGGTTTAGAGATGATTTTCATGATCCTGTCATGAAAAAACTTAGGTTAGGTTAGGATCCTGTTTTTGTTCTAAAGAAAAACTTCGATTTTTTAGCGGTTAAACTGAGTCAAATTTTAAAATTTCGGCTTTGTCACAACCCGGTATATGTGGTCAGCTAACTGCAGTAAAATTTTTATTGTCATAGAATCACTCCAAGCAGTTTAATTTCGCGGATAAACTTTTCAATCCGAGTCACGACAAAGAAAGTTCATACGGTTCGCTTTGATTATAATATTTAATATTAGTTTGTCTTTTTATTTAGATCCAATAAGTTATCCATATCTCAAATGTGGTCAAGTGTTAATCATAATGAAAAGTACCCAACATTATGTACCACAATAACATTTATTATACAAATCTTTGAAAGGCAACTGGTTTCGGTTAACAAACCATGTTCAGGCCAAAAAAAAAACAATATAATAAGATTAAATCTTAAATAATTTTTAGCATATTGCTAAACCGCCGCTACTAAGCAAAGAGGGGGGAGGGGAAATTGTAAAGGTAGTTAGTGTGGGGTACATGAAAGGTACAAGTGGGTATGAAAAAACATAAAATTAAATTGAAATTTAAAAAATTTTTGGAAGGATATTTGTGACCTATGTTTTTCCTGTCCTAAAGGGCTATTAGCTGTGACATAGGTCACAAATATCCTTCCAAAAATTTTTTAAATTTAAATTTAATTTTAAGTATTTTTTCTTACCCACTTGGGTTTATTTGTACCTTTCATGTACCCCACATTTACTATCCTTACAATTTCCCCTCCCCCTCCTTGTTTAGTAGCGGATTTTTAGCAATATGCTAAAAATTATTTAAGATTTAATCTTAATATATTGTTTTTTTGGCCTGAAGATGGTTTGTTAACCGAAAGATATTTTTTTTTATTCAAAAATCAATAGCATCTATCGAAAAAGAAATTTTAGATACTTGTCTGGAAAAATCGAGGGATTTAAAATTTTTTAACCATTATAGTTCAGTAAAAATACCACAACACTCCGCCTAGGTAAGGAAAGTGGTTTTGTCAGTGACGGACTGGCCATTTTGGCGTGATGACGATCGCTATAGGACCCTCGGTAAAGAAAAAAATATTCCATTACGTGCATATGAGATGGTGTGTTTTTTTTTCAATTTTAACCGCTCTCACTAAATGAAGGATTTAGGGCCTTCGGTACAAATTGCCACAATGACGAAATAGTTTCAGTCCGCCTCTGGGTTTTATTACATTTTTAGTAAATATTAAACTTAAGTAAATACTAGCTTAATAATTTGGGGATAACATAATTAGCGCCCAACGTGGGACTACTTTTAATACATTTTCAAGATAAGCGGAATCTAAACAAAACCCGAACTTAATTTTTCGATTTATATTTGAAAATTATTAAGAAATATGATACAAGAAAGGTTTAATGATTTTGATTAAATTTAATTAATTTAAGCAAAAATAATATTCATATTTCAATTTTATATTTAAATATTTGTATCATGTATTAGGGCTGGAAAAACCAGCACTCATATATTCAAGAAATATATACCTTTCTGTATATACAGTGTCATCCCCAAATTATGCACTATAAGGAAAATTATTTATTAAGGGTTTTTCGACAAAAAGTTTTTCTTGGTAAAAGTTTGTGCATCCCCTAAAACCAAACATACACCAACAAAATATAGTAAAACTTGCGTAAGCCTTCAAAAATTTGATTTTGAGACAAGAGTAAAGTGCCTTTATTTTGAAAAATCTCAAGAAATGTTATTTATAAAAGTTGTTCAGCCTAAAAAAATACATCTAAATTTGAAGCCATCTAAGTGAAGTTTTTATTTGTTTAAAATGTAATAATAAATGTTTTAACACAAATAAACAAGTAAAAGCTCTCTCTAATTTAAAAATTAGTTTTGCGGTTAATCTATAAAACGCTGTGTGGTCCTTCAAATGGTTTTAAGTCTACTTTAAGAATAACAAACTAGAGTTCTGTTAACCCATGAAGAATTACAGATTTATCAATGTAATAAAAAACCAACAGAAATGCAAAAATATTCATGGAATTCAAAAATAATAGCTAATTAATAAAAATAAATACCATTGAAAGTATCACAAAGTTAGTTACACATAAATTATTCTTCAAACACAGTAATTATCTCCCTATAGGAAACTGAAAAATTATTACAGTCTTAAAAGAAAATATATCGATCTATTATAGGCAAATACCAGAGTGCTAGAGTAAACGCATAAATTTCAAAAAAAAACATTAAATTTCCATAAAAATATAATTGCCATTATCATTCGCGCGGATTTCATGATCTACTTTTCAATCGAAACAAAAATTATTACCTCGTTAGTTCACCTTGGACGTCACTCTGGCAGCTTCTTTATTGAAATGGCTTGATTGAACTATCCTAGATCAGCGGCGGCGGCGGCGGTTATATGAACACTTGGAGAATCTGAAAATAAGAATAAAAAATATAATAGCAGAATTATACAAATATTATTTTTCGTTACGTAATGAGTTTGGTCGAAAATTGATTTTTTACTATAATTTAAAACCTAAATCACCCAGTATATCTTAAAACAAAAAGTGGAAAAAAAGATTGAAACATTAAGAAAAAAAGTAGAGAAAGAAATTGGAGAAAGAAGTGTTAAAATCAAGAAACCGGTGTATAAATATTTTTTATGATTTCAATCTAGCTATATTCTTCCTCTCGTTTCCCCTTCTTTAACAAGAAAAAACAATTGGAGAATCTGAAAATTTAAGACAAGGTAAAATAAGAATAAAAAATATAAAAATATTATTTTTCGTTACATAAGAGTTTGTTCCAAAATTGATTTTTGACTGCAAATTAAAATTTCCATTTTTGTTTTACCAATTTTGACCAGTCAAAAATCAAAGATCACTCAGTATATAAATCAAAAAGTGGAAAAAAGGTTTGAAACGTTCACAAAAAGAGTAGAGATAAAAAAATGGGGAAAAAAGTGTTAAGTGGAAGAAATATTTTTTATGACTTATTCCCTGTCGGTTCCCTCGAGGTAAAAAAAAAACAGGGAAAAAAAGATTGGGGTAAAAAATAAAAAAAGTTATGAAACAAAGTTTGAAACATAACGAAATTAGTAAAAAAGTAGGGAAAAACAAAAAATTGTGGAAAAAGTTGGAAAAAGTTGAAAAAAAATTTGAAACGAAGAAATCTGTAAAAAAAGTAGGGCAAAAAGTTATACTAGCCTAATGAAACGGTAAAAGTAGAGAAAAAACGCGGTGAAATAATAGAAAAATAGGTTGAAAAAAGGTGGAAAAAAGGTGGGAACAAAATTTAAAAAATAATGAAAATATTAAAAAAGTGGGGAAGAAAAAGAGTTGAAGGGAAAAAATGTTAAGTGCAAAATATAAATATTTTTAATGACCTCTATCCAACTATTTTTTTCCCTCTCGTTTACCCCTTGTTTAACAAAAAAAAGTAGGGAAAAAGAGAATGGGGTAAAAAAAAAAGTTAAGAAACAAAGATTGAAACACAAAGAAATTACTAGAGTAGGGAAAAACAAAAAATGGGGTACAAAAATTTGAAACAAAGAAAACTTTAAAAAATAGGTCAAACAGATCGAGGGAAAAAAATGTGAAGTGAGTCAGTTGGTCAATGAAGTTCTCCCGAGTCCAACGAAGCGGTAAAAGTAAAGAAAAAGAAGAGCGGGGAAAAATGGAAAAAGGTGGAAAAAAGTTTAAAAAATAATAAAACCAGCAAAAAGTAGGGATGAAAAAGAGTGGAAGAAAAACAGTGGGACAAAAATGTTAAGTGGGAGAAACCCGTGTATAAATATTTTTCATTACCTCCCTCCAACTATCTTCTTCCCTCTCGTTTCCTCTTATTTGACAACAAAAAAAAAATAGGGAAAAAAGAGAGTGAAGTAAAAATAAAAAAGTTTGAAACATAAATAAATTAGTAAAAAAGTAGGGGGGAAAATTGGAAAAGGTTGAAAAAAAATTTTAAACAAAGAAAACTGTAAAAAAGAAAAAAGTTAAGAAACAAAGTTTGAAACGTAAAGAAATTAGTAAAAAAGTAAGTAAAAACAAAAAATTGTGGAAAAAAATTGGAAAAAAAATTGAAACAAAGAAAACTAAAAAAGTGGGGCAATAAAAATGAGGGAAAAATTTTGGAAGTGATTCAACCCCCAATGAAGTTATACTAGCCAAATGAAACAGTAAAAGTAAAGAAAAAGAAAAGTGGGGAAAATGGAAAAAAATCAAAAATAAAACTTTAAAAAGTAATGAGAACAGTAAAAAAAGTAGAAAAAAAAGTGGAAGAAAAATGGGAAAAAAATGTTAAGTGGAAGAAACCCATAAACTTATTACCTCCCTCGAACTATCCTCTTCCCTCTCGTTTCTCCTTCTTTCCCGAGAAAAAAAAAGTAGATAAAAAAGAGAATGGGATAAAAAAGACAATAAGTTAAAAAACAAAGTTTGAAACCTAAATAAATTGGTAAAAAAGCAGGGAGAACCAAAAAATGAGGGAAAAAATTGGATTAAGATTTAAAAAAAATTGAAACAAAAACAAACTGTAAAAAAAGTACTGCAAAAAGAGGGAGTGAAAAAAATGTGAAGTTAGTCAAAGCGTCAATGAAATTTTCCGAGCCAAACGAGGTAAAAGTAGAGAAAAATAGAAGCGGGGAAAAAATGAAAACATCAGTTTAAAAAATAATGAAAACAGTAAAAAGTAGGGAAGAAAAAGAGTGGAAGAAAAAAAGTGGGACAAAAATGTTAAGTGGGAGAAACCCGTGTATAAATATTTTTTATAACTTCACTCCAACTATATTCTTTTCTCTCGTTTCCTCTTCTTTGACAAAAAAAAGGGAAAAAAGAGAGTGGGGAAAAATAAAAAAGTTAAAAAACAAAGTTTGAAACAAATAAATTGGTAAAAAAGTAGGGAAAACAAAAAATGGGGGAAAAAATTGGAAAAATTTTTTAAACAAAGAAAACTTTAAAAAAGTAGGGCAACAAGATTGAGGGAAAAAAATGTGAAGTGAGGCAATTGGTCAATGAAGTTCTCCCGAGCCGAATGAAGCTGTAAAAGTGGAGAAAAAGAAAAGCGGGAAAACATGGAAAAAAAATAAAAACAGCAAAAAAGTAAGGAAGAAAAAGAGTGGAAGAAAACACGTTTGGAAGAAACTCGTGCATATATTTTTATTACTTCCCTCCACTTGTTTCCTCTTCTTGATTAAGAAAAAAAGTTGGGAAAAAAATGTATAAAAATTACAACTTTTACTTTACTAAGAGAAAAACCAACCTCCTTTAAAATTTGTCTACGTAACTTCGTAACAGGACTAATGACCCATTTTAATTTACAAAAAAATAGCTTATGCTACATATACAGACAGGAAAAAAGGAAAAAGAAAGTAAGTTCTATTTACATTTTTTTTGTACATTTTATGAAACCTCGACAATAACTTAGTTTGCCTTAAAGTTATGCTCCGAAAGAGATCCTCAAAAGGTTTGTTCTGGTTTCGAAAAATATCTGTCCGAGAATGTCAGGCACATTCGCAATAGGTCACGCACATGTGCAGTAGACAAATCTGAGCACGAATCTTATACTGCACATGCGCCTGACTTTCTCGGACAGATATTTTTCGAAACCAGACTTAAAGACACTAAAATTCTACTAAGGGTGATTCGAACTGCGAGAACGCAACATGAAAAGAAAACAACAAAATCAGGTCAGCAACAAGGAAAATTTTTGATACAAAAATGTATGCGAGTGGACTTAATAGATCTGTAAATGTAACTGAATTTATCCTATTTTTTACTAGAGGGAGCACTAGTTTTAACTTATATTGAGCTAGGTTTTTTATGAGCTTAAATTCATTTACTTTAACTGTTCTGCCCTATATTGATTTAGCAACAGTTGAAAAAATTCTTCAAAAAGGTCTAACAACCTTCTTTAAACCTCCCAAAAAGGTACAAAGTATTTTTCTTGTACAAAATTATTTCTTCCCTATTCTCTCATCAAATGATGGTCTACAAAATATATAAATTGAATTTATTATACATGAGTCAATAAACAAATGCTGCTTAAATAGACAAATGCTAAAAAAAGATTAATTTAAAATATTTTTATTTATAAGTTAATTGGAACAGTTTATTGGTCAACTTAATCCCATGAGCATTTTTATCTTCTGTTAGCATAAAGCCAGTTCCTCTTCTAGATTTGCCTATCTCATGGCAAAAATAAGCAAACGGAAATGTAGAGTGTGCTAGATTTGACTTGAGGGGGGTGGATATATAAGTGGCTCCCGAGTTTAAAAACTGAAGTATAAACTTAGAAATGGTGATTCCCATAGAAGATATTTATAAATTTAGTCCTTTTTGTTTATTCCTTTACTATCATTAATTTATTTTGATGATTTGGTTTGGATGGCGAAGAAAATTATTGTATTAACAACAATATTAATAGCTACGACACTGAGCTTCGACTGTTTTTAGGTGCAGTATTAAATGTTATTCAGGCTCTTTTCTATTCTTTTATGAGCTTGTGCAAGAAACGCGCGCGAAAATGTCAACACACCATTTTATTGGCAAGTCCGACACGAAATTGTCTACTGCATATACACAAAAAAATTAATATATCCAATAATTTTCGTATTTTGTTCGGCGTGGTTGAAAGTTTTACTGCAGGTCATCACGAATGTATTATTTTGACTCGATTGAATAGTATTGAGAAATTGAAAATTGGATTATTAGTAAATAAATTCCGCTACTTTGTATTCAGTATACACAATTTTAAATTTGAAACATGCATTTAAATTTAACATGGTTGACCTCCAGGTTCGGCGGAAATAGCATCAAGATTAAATTTTTAAAAAATAAAATTTAAAAAAATTACATTTATTTTTGAAAAAAATAGAAAAATAGAATTTTGTCTGTAGATTTCAAAAATAATATAGTTCAATCTTGATGCCAGTTCTGTCAAAACAGAAACCATTTTGACTAAATAAATTCTGGAAAGATAGATTCAAATTATACGGGGATAAATACCAATAGTGGTCACAGGTAATAATAAAGCAATATTATTTTACAAAGTAGTATTGTGGAATAAATTAAAAATACATCAACAGAGAAAGATAAATAAATATTTAAATAACAACTATTTTGTAGTTATATTTTTTTCCACCTTGTATTAACTAAGAAAGGAAGAGCAAGTAGCAGAAAAGTGTATGCTAGTTATTTTTGTACATTTTTGACAGCTGGCCAAGCTGATACGACTCTGGCCTCCGACGAGTAATAAGTCAAAGAAAGAAAGTCCCTATTAAATCAGATACATTCGATAACGGAAAAGAAAAGAAGAACCAAAAGAGAATTTTTTTTTCAAATAAATAAAGCACGAAGTCAGTACCACAAGGTATGTATTGAAAGGGATGATAACAGGCGACTAGTTTCGGCTAAATAGCCATCATCAGGCCTACAATGTTCAGAACAATGATTAATTTTACCATTTTTTAAAAAATTTTTAAAGTATAACTTACCGAACAAAAAATTGTATTGGAATTACAAAGTAAAAGACATAAAAATAGTCACAACCGCGCGGTTGTTATGTCAACATAATAAAAAATTATTTAGGTGGTACATTAATAAACTAACAAACTAGTAACTTAAACGTAGTAAAAAGGAGGATGAAATTCCACATTATGGATTATTGGGTAACAGATAGCTGTTACCAGAAAACAACATAATGCCGTGAATAAATTCCAACCCTTCCAAAAAGGGCAGGGTGACTATTTTTGTGTCTTTTACTTTGTAATTCCAATACAATTTTTTGTTCGGTAAGTTATACTTTAAAAAAATTTTAAAAAATGGTAAAATTAATCATTGTTCTGAACATTGTAGGCCTGATGATGGCTATTTAGCCGAAACTAGTTGCCTGTTATCATCCCTTTCAATATATACTTTGTGGTACTGACTTCGTGTTTTATTTATTTGAAAAAATACTTGGACCACATTTGAGATAAGAATAACCTCTTCGATTTAAAAGAGAATTTGTTTAATAGATTCAAAAGTCCGCCGAAATGAAACGACCATAGGTGTATTTCTTTTGCACTTGGATTAGATCAGTTCACTTCTAGATCACTTACTTCACTGTTTTATTTGCAACTGATCTGAGTCAAAAATGATCTGGATCACCTCTCCCCTTACCGATGCTGCACCACCAGCTGAAATGGTTCAACAATGATCCGAAGCAGATATCAAGGGTTTTTAAAATTATTTGACAATAATTAATGGCGTTACAATAATTTAAAACAAGTGGACTGATCAAGAGCAATATTATTTGTTTCCGGATCTGTAATATTTAAAGTGCAGGTGTCTGTGGCTATTTCTTGATATCTTTTTTTGCAATCTTACTGTCAGTAGATAGAACGTCCTTTAACTTTAAAGACTCAATAAGTAAAGGCAATGACGTTTAGAATAAAACTTTACAAGTTGATTTCTTATACAATTGTCACAATCTAAACGTCATTGTCATTAGTTATAGAACCGTTAAAGTTAAAGAACGTTCTATCTACTGACACATTATATCACAAATATTCACTATTTTGTACCATAAAATAAAAACCTTATTCTTTGTCAAAATCCTTAAAAATGCTGGTAATAGATAAAATAAATAAACTTTAATGCCAGTCGCAGATGGTAATTCACAGGAACGGAATGACAATTATTAATTGTGTCAGTTGTTCTGGTTAGGCGCGTGTTATTTGTATTCTTGCATGGTCAGTTTTGACCCGTTCAGAAGTGATCCAAGTGAACTGATGCAAGTGCAAAAGAAATACAGCTCATATAATGAATGAAATGGTGGAGTTACTGAAAATATTGCCAGCTGACATTAGAGATATTAAGATAAAAAACGGTCTCGAGGGGAAGATACTGAAGCAACAGGCAAAGCATAAGAAGGTGAGGGCTTCTAAAAAAAACCAAACAAAAAACGATGAATTAAGTGAAGAATTAAAGTCAAGCAATGAAAGAATAGAGATACTAGAAAATTAAAACCGAAGAAAAAAAGCGGTACAGTGGTAAATACCGGAGATAGTTACCTTCAACAAATAAAATAAAACTGCTCATAGAAGAGGAAATAAAAATGTAAGCAATAATTAAATCAGCATGTTGAATGGAAACAAAAACAAGTATGATAGATATGTATAGTAAAAAGAAGGTGACGAAAATAAAAGTTAGCTAAGAAATAAAATGTTCATTAGCGATAACCTAACCAAAAAAGAAACAGATATTCAAAAGGAAAATTATTAGATAATTTGCAAAAGAAGAAAGTGCTAATCAGAGATAGATGAAAATGAGATTTTTGTAGTAAAGTAGAATAAACAATTTAATCGACTAGAAAAAATCAGGAGTGCCTAAAGTAGTAGAAAAAACTAACTATAGTCTAGTCAACAAGTGCTTTTTGGGTCAAACTTCTTTCTCCTTCGAAAAGTATGAACGATTCGGAATCTTTGAAAAAATACAAGAGCCGCTTGCAAAAATTGCAAAAGTTATAAACAATTAAATGAAAAAAAAAATGGGGTTTGGTTTTTTTCAAATTTCTCAAAAACTATTCGACTTTTTTCAAATTTGAAAAAAGATTCAAAAAGAGGAGGAAATTTACCAAAAAAAAAAGACTCTCGGAATGTTGGACCAATATTTATAATTTTCCCAGAGTGTTGAAAATACAGCCGAAAACGGGGACTCTGCCTAGCTTAAGCGCTGTCCACTTTGAACCTTTAATGAATAAATATTATTTAAACTTATTAAATATGAAAATAAAAAATTAAAAAAAAAATTGTAAGAAATCATAATTTGCATCAAAGATTTTGTTTCAAAAAAAAAAAATTGAATTATCTTATAAACAACGTATTTGTTTGTAAACAATAAGAAATAAAAAATTAAAAAAATCATTTTCATTAATATGAAAAAAAAATTTAATTTGTAACCAGAGTAAATTGTTAATAACAAAGTCAAACATAACAATTTTTTAATTTTTCCAACTTCAATGTCGTCTGAGACCTTTCAAAAATAGGTCCGAAACAGAAAAAAAAAATTAGATTTGTTATTTAACAATTATCGCACTTACAATGTTCATCTTTAAGTAGGAAAAAATTGTTAATTAACTCATGCATAATTAATAGAAAAATCGCGATAAAAATTTTTTGACCTCAAATTCTTATTCATAAATCTATCCAGTAGATGCCTGATTTTTTTCAATTTTTAATTTGCATATTTAATAAGTTTAAATAATATTTATTCATTAAAGGTCCAAAGTTTACAGAGCTTACGCAAGCCGTATTTTCAAAACTGTGAGAAAATTATAAATCATGGTCCTGCAGTTCCGGGAGCTTTTTTTGTAAATTTCCTCCTCTTTTTGATTTTTTTTTTCAAATTTGAAAAATGTCAAACAGTATTTGAGTTATTTGCAAAAACCCAAACCCCACTTTTATTTTTCAGTTAATTGTTTATAACTTTTGCAATTTTTGTAAGCGGCTCTTGAATTTTTTCAAAAATCATCTACACACTATTCCGAATCGAATGACACCTTGTTCATATTTTTCGGAGGCGCAGGAAAAAGATTTGGCCAAAAAGCACTTGTTGACTAGACTACTAGTGTGTTTAAAGAATTGAAATATGGAGTTAACTAGGCAACGAAACTAATATGAATAAATAAACATAATACAAACAAAAAAACAGCAGGAAACAACCAAAAAGAGAAACCGGTGGATACAAGATTCAACAAAAAAAAATTAGTTTCGAATTTTTCAAAAAATGGTGAAAGCGCTATTTTGATAATTAAAATTTTTATAACTTTTGGATGAATAAACATTAAGAAATAAAACTTTAGACTTATATACTAGAAGATATAAGCTAAATATATGCAAAATAGCAAAGACAGTAGATAATTAGAAAATAAAAAATCCAACAAAAAAAATCAGTTTCGATTTTTTTTAAAGAAAGAAGAAACGAGTGGATGAAAGGATAGTTGGCAGGAAGTCATAGAAAATTAGATGCACGGGTTTCTCGACCTTGATGAATTTATTTGCTTAATTGAGTGGTGGAAGAAACTTTTTTCTCCCATTCATTTTTTGCCTCCTTTTTTCTCTATCTCTCCATTCCTTTTAAATCCTGTTCCTGTAAAGAACGATTGGGGGAAAAGTGTAAAAAAGTACAAAAAAGAAATGTAAGACATAAAGAAAACAGTAAAAAGTAGGGACAAAAGATTGAGAAAAAAGTTTCTCCCACCATCCACTACGAATGGAGCGCAGCGAGGTTCCGAGCAATTAAATCAATCAATTTCGAGATATCTGCGCATCTATTTTTTTAATGACGGGGGAGAAGTTAGATGCACGGGTCTCTTGATTTAATTGCTCCGAAGTGGATGCTGGGGAAAATTTTTCCCACTCTTTTTAAATCCTGTTCCTGTAAAGAACGATTGGGGGAAAAGTGTAAAAAAAGTACAAAAAAGAAATGTAAGACATAAAGAAAACAGTAAAAAGTAGGGAAAAAAGAGTGAGAAAAAAGTTTCTCCCACCATCCACTACGAATGGAGCGCAGCGAGGTTCCGAGCAATTAAATCAATCAATTTCGAGATATCTGCGCATCTATTTTTTTAATGACGGGGGAGAAGTTAGATGCACGGGTCTCTTGATTTAATTGCTCCGAAGTGGATGCTGGGGAAAATTTTTCCCCACTCTTTTTTCTCTATTTTCTTTATACTTTATTTTCACTTTTTCCCCAATCGTTTTTAACAGAAACAGGATTAAGAGTAATGGAAAAATAGTAAAAAAGTAGGAAAAAAATGAATGTGACAAAAAAGTTTCTCCCACCACGAACCACCGACCCAATTTTCTGCTATACAGGAAATTTTTATCAATATAGGAAGAGAGTTAGTTAATGCAATGTAGGCAACAGATTTGCTAGCAAACCTGTGTATTGGCATACCGACAAATATATAATTATTGATTTTTGACTATTAATTTTTTGATAGGTCAAAATCGTTTTACTGCATTGAAAACAGGTAATATTTTAAATTTACAAGTATGAATTTTTGGTGTCCATGTTTAAAAATCACAACATTTTAAAACTAAAATTAATTCAACAAGTTTAATTGATTTTTGTTGGAATAAATCTCATCGTGGACGGCTTTTACGCAGATTTATTATAGTTTTGTGTAATTACTATTCATAAATACGAGTTATGATGAACTTGACAAATTATTAAATTAATTTGTACTCTTCACGGTACTTAACAAACATCGACCATAAAGAATTTTACAATTTTGAACTGTAATATCGGGTTAGTCTGGTTTAGTTTGTCAACCATTAAATTGGTTGGTTCTCGAGTTGATTCAGTATTTTATGAATAAAGATTGGTTAAGATTTTATTGAATAAGAGAGGGTTACTAAATATGTTAAGTAACAATAAACAAATGTTACAAGACATATGTTTCAGAAAAAGTAATACTTAAAATTATTTTAATATAATAATCTATAGTATAAGCAGCAAAGTCCTAGGACACCCACTAAGAAAGGATTTTGCGAAATTTTGATTTTAAGGGATCGAAAATGGCGAAAAACGATGACTTACATAAAATAAGTATAACTATATATACACGACGGTATAAATGTAAAAACTGTTATGTATTATCGGATATTCTCTCATTTGTTTTTTTAGGAAAAAAATTGGAATAAACGTCAAAATGAGGAAAAACAGGGTAGAGAAAAATGGCGAAAATAGAGCAAAATAGGGAAAAAATAGAAATAAATAGGGAAAATAAAGAAAATAAAAAAATATAATGAAAAACAGGAAAGAATAAAAATAAAGATGAAAACAAATATGAAAAGGTTTGATTATACTAATTTAATGAAAAATTATCTTAACTTTAACTAAATTTACGTTGTAGTTAATTTGGTATTTGTTTATTGTAAGTAACGGAAAATCTGAAGGTTAAAAAATTGGTGGAATTTTTCTGCCACACCTAAATGAACTACGAGACGGTACACCAATTAGCCAAACGCATTATTAATATTAAAGTGAATCATTAATATCGTTATTTAAGTAATTATGGTTATCTAGTTAAAGAATTATTATTGCACCATGACGATTGGTTATTCATGAAATCGTTTATGTTATGATTATATTATTCCATAGCGTATCGTTAACTTTTTTTCTTCCTTATTGCTTTCTACTAGTTGTAAACACTTCCTATATTTAGCCCAATTTGATTAACTACAACCTAACATTTATTTCTTAAAATAAACATTTTCGGTATACTTGAGTTCAGTCAAAAGACAAAATATTGCATATATTTTAGGTACGAAAAAATTCACAGTCTACGTGAACTAGTAACCAATGGGGAAGCGATAACAGCGATTTCTCTAATAAGAGATACATTTTTTTGTATATATTGACAGGGGAGAATTATTTGGCGGCGTCTCGATTTCGACTTAAACTAATCTTACATTAATTACAGCCTTTTTGTCACAACTTTACTGCAAGTAATATAAATTGAAGTAAAAATTAGGAGGAGGAACTATTGGACGCAAAGTGCTCACAATTTGGAGACAAATATTCCAAAAAAATAATTTTTTTTTTTTTGAAAAATAAATGCATTTTTTTATTAATTATTAACCTCGGCTAGATTCGGATAGTAGTTTTGTTTTTTTTTTTAATTTTTATTCTAACTAATCAGAAAACAATATCTAATATTAACAACGCATGCGCACAATATGTAGCACTTGTCGTTTATATGATTATATTAATTAGTACAATTTAGTAGACAGATTTAGCAAATTCTCCCGTTTGAGTTCGTGCTTCTTGTAAAGTCCCCATGGTATGGTTAATGATTCTTCTTCTACTTTATAGTCGGCCATTATACAGAACTACCAACATAATAAATAATTATGTTATCAAAATCTAAAAATCACTAAAATATGCAAAGTTGCGCGTGAATCACCTTGAAAATTAGAAACATTTCTATATTTTTTAAGCCTGGAAGTTACAGTGAAAATGGACCAATACGCATGCGCTATTATTATTTAACAAAGGCCAGTAATTTCTTTAAAAAAGCTGTATTGTAAAATATACTTTAGAGTTCATGTCATATAAGGTTTCCCGTCCATTGGAACCATGCTAATTGTAACGCCACTGGTGTCTATCTTTAAATTCCTAGATCCATTTTTTGTATGTGTTTTTCGGTGGACACAGTTTACATGTTATGATACTAGTTTAATAAATGATACACAAAGGGAAACATAGAGAAGTGGGGACGCTGAAAGAGTCGTTTTAGTTGTTGGACAATATGTACAATGAAGTGGTGCATAATGGTATTTTGTGGACAAGGGAGTTCGTCGGCCGAAGGAGCTGAAAAATCCCATTCGATCCGGATCTGAAGATGGTTCGGCCGTACACGCCCGAACTCACCTGCCTGAGTAGTGTTGCTTCATCAGACCAGAAATTAGTAGTAGATTGGAGATTAAAAGTGGAGTAGATTCATACCAAAGTGGAATAGTACTTAGTGTAGACTAGTTCAGGGAGCACATTCAGTCAACTTTTTTGACGCATGAGCCACCAAATGTCCTTTTTTAAGGTCATTTCATATTAAGATAAAATAACAATGGTCGAACAGAATCACTATACACGCAAATCATTTTGATATTTTTTTTGTCATCGTTAAAGGGCGTAAGAGTTGTTTTCATTGGTCACATATCTTTTGTCTTCCTCTTTACCTGTCAAAATTATGTACGCAATAACATTTAAAAATAAAAGCGAGTCTATCACTTTAATTTTCTATTTAGATTATTTTTGAGGAAATGGATAAGTGTTAAAAAACTGAAAAACTATCAACTAATATATGGAAAAACTCAAATTATTTGACTTGCACTACTATTACCCAAATGTCAAATGTCCAACGAGATTTCTAGAGAGAAAAAAGAAGAAAACTAGAAGAAAGTAGGTTCACGTGTTGTTTTCTCTTAAGGCCTTCGGCCATTAGGTGAACAATGTTCAAAAAATAATGGCAGAATAGGCAACTGTCCCTTTCGATCTACATTCAACCGGAGTGTCAATCTTTTGGAGTGGTGGAGTAAAAAGTGATTAAAGGGAGTAGATCTAGTCCAGATGGAGTAGCTTCGGCAACCTTTTAATTTCTTAGTATGGGATGGGATCGTTCGGGCGTGTGCTGGTCAGTTCGGATACTGCGTTCGGCCGAATCCGGTTCCACTAAATATCATTCTATCCTCTTTGTTCAAGACCATTTCTCAATAGTGTTGATGTGTGCTTTGTATTATTCGGATATAATTCTAGAATACACTATTTTGTATTGTCATTAGACCAACTACTACTGGGTGTTCTAAACAGACCAGTTGGGCAAACTTGAACTTTCACAAATTTTCGTCATCTACATCAGCTTTCTCAGTTCCAAATATTTCAGATATAGTCTATCGAGTATATAAACCTGATCCTCTTAGGCGACAGTCAGTCTCATTAAACAAATCCACTGGGAACCGATTTATTGATTCGGGTGATTGCACTTTTCGATGCAACAATGCAATTTCAAAAAACTACTTAACCATAAATGGTTACAAACTGTCTAGACGAGTTGACGAAGCGAATGCAAAAAGAAGCAACTTAATCCGTGTTACTGCCAAAAAAATTTCAACTTTGAGCATTTTTATTATTTCCTAGACTACTTTTAGTTTTTAATTTATTTGTAAAAAATTATTTAATTGTTTTGCAATTGTTTTGAGGCCATCTTGAATCGAGTGAGCCTCGCTTATTCTTTTACTCCAACATTTTTTTAATACATATTGTTATATTTTTATTTATATTAATTTAATATAGTTTTTTTAAAAAATACTAATAAACATTCATCTATTTATCTTTCACGATCAAATATATTTTTTATTTAATATGTGTCAAGGTTTTGTTTTTTTTTTTGACAAACGCTCTTTAGGCAATTAGAATGTATATTCATCAAAAAAATAATTGATTAATAATTTGGAAAATACTCTTGACAACACAATTTAAATATTAATTAAATTAAAGCAATTATAGTTTACCTTGAAATTATTTCCTAGTTTTTAAAAATCCAAACCAAATACCATCACTAAATGTAAAAATGCGTATTTTAGAAAAAAATATATAAATATAACTTCCTCAAACCAACCTCTGACTAATAAAATAACAAATATAGAGTCTGATTTCAACGATTTTTTTATGCAAATAATAAATTTTATGCACGTTTAAATATTTAAGAATGAGCCAGATATTCATAAACATTTCAGTTGTCATCCATATATTGGTTATGTAATTAATCGTTTTTGTTCAAATGCACACCTCTTAAATTTATTCATTAATTTTCGCCGAAGAAGGTTAACATAATTTTACATATATAACAAGAATTTGTCATTAATGATTAAACCACAGATTTAATTAAAATATAAACTAATCTAGATAAAACTAATTAATTAGGTTAATTCTAACATCACCCACTTTTCCATAACAGTCTTCAATTGCATCTAACCAAATATGTAGGAAGTAATGACCCAAAAATACCGAAATCTATATTGATAACCAGACGTACGAGTAGATACTTATTATGTAGAATTTGTTTACAATCAAATTGCGTGGATGTGACTTGCATACGGCCTAGAAAAGGCCAAAACATGATCTAGGCTATACGATGGGTTTGTTTATAACACTCAATTAAAATTAAAGATTATTTCATTAAAACAAATTAGTAAGATTTGAAAGATAATTTAATTGGGCTACTCATATTTCTTATAATAATAATTGTAATTGTAATTTTGATTTTTTTTTAACTTTAATAAATTGGTAATTTTTATTTCAATTTATATGCTAGTACTTTAATTAAAGAATATGAAACGCATTGTAAATTATAAAAAGAAAAAAAATTGTAAGTATGATCTAATCACTTCAAAAACAAATTGGTTTAGTTCGACTCTGTATTTTCCAAAATTTGATGGTGATTCAGTTATGCCAAAAACGGTTTTTATAAATAATACGTGTAAATTTCATATTCGTTATCAGAATTTTAAAAAATGTAGCTATACAGAATGAAATTGAGATGGTAAAATTTAATATTTAAACTGGCCTTCTCCGGTCCTGGAATTTAGAAAAAAACATGTTCATTACCTCAGTGCACGAAAACTGCTGATTCGGTCACCACAAATTTGACTGAATAGAGGAAGAACACAAACCATCCGTCTACGATTGGCAAACTGTCAAACACATTGTAGATGAGGACAAAATAACTGCATACCGCACCTGGTGAGAATACTCAGATTCTCCTTTGGCTCTGAGATATATTCCCAAAAAGGGAGAGAAGTAAAAGTTGTTTTCATACATGGAAGGGTGGATTACTAAAGCATACCGACCAATTAGTCTGACATCATTTTCCATAAAGACATTAGAAAGGATATATAAAAGGTACATAAGAGATGTGGTAATTACTACATCCCAATCAACATCCATACACCCCATGAAGATCTACCGATTCAGCTCTTCACCTAGTAGCCGGCCGGATATAAAGATCACTGGACAAAAAAATAATCCCCTTTTTGTGTTTACATAGACATAGAAGGAGCTTTTGACATGATCACCGCAAACAAAATCATACGCTTACTAACCAATGGGAACGTTCTTCAAATAGTTAGTGGATGGATACATAACATGCTTTTAAAACGAGCAGTTAACATAAGTGTAGAAGATGTAACCACGCAAAGCTTGGTTGGGAAGGGATGTCCACCTCTACTGTGGAACATGGTTCTGCATACTATCATCAACCGACTGAACAATGACCATCACTACACAACAACATACTGTTAACAGGAAAATTCGAGAACAGTGGTGCAAGTACCACTTACTGTCTATCAATCTCAAAAAGACAGAAATGGTTCTCTTCACAAGAAAAAGGAAAATACTGAAACTAAAACCTAAACCAGAACTTCTTAAAAAAAACTAAACTTCGCAACAGAAGTGAAGTACCTAGGTCTCAACCTTCGAACTATAGGACGCACCAGGGGGTTTTCTCCCAGAGTCGTCCCGTAGACGCACAGTCATCTGGGGACCAAAAACCGAACAACAAACAACTATCCATAAACTAGAACAAATGCAACTTAACTGGAGCCATGAAAACAGCACTAATCAAAGTCTCACCCTATTATATTAGAGAGGTCGTGTTAACATCTACATATAATAAGACTCCCCTTGGTTGGAATAGAACCTGACATAGGATCCAAATAGGTTAGATGCCGCTTTTGGCGAGAGGCACTTGACACGGTATCACTGCTACAAGTGGACATCTCACACCGATATGTCTTTCTCTGGCCCTACAAAAGTATAGAAGACCCGGAAGTGGCAGGAATGATTCGTATTTACACTAACAGTTCCAAAGCAAAACAAGGTTCAGATCCTTAAACCTAATCATTAAAAGTGGCAGAGTAGCTCAAACGAAGCTCACTAGCATCCTAATAGTAGAAAGAAATCACCAGAACTAACATCACTGGAAGAAGTATGTTTATCTATATAGATAGCAAACACTACTCGTCCTGAACATGCCACGAATTTACTCAGGGTTCATGCTAGAATATCAACAAGCAGTGGTTGAAGCATTTATCAACAATGTGGTCACCTTAAAATGGATCAAATGCCACGTTACATCAAAAGGTAACCGTCTCGCCGATTTATTGGCCAAGGCAGCCAACCAAAAATTTTTTGAACCTGGCTCCTCCATTAGACTAAGAATTTTAATAAATTAAAAAAATTTCGATCATAAATAAAATTTAAAAAAAATTATTCATATATAAAATTTCAAAAATTTTAATCACAAAATTTCTAAATTTTTTGTCAAATATTTAAAAAACGATTAAATCAAAAATTTCAAACAAAAATTTTTAAAAACTTTCATGAATTTTAATGATAAATTTAAAAAATCATCATACATAAAATTTAAAAAAATGTATTCATATATAAAATTTCAATCAAAAAATTTCAAAAACTTTTATCAAAAATTTAAAAAACTTGGATTAAAATCAAAAATTTCAACAAAAATTTTATGAATTTTTATAAATTAAAAAAAAATGGATCATACATAAAATTTTAAAAAATTTAGTCATAAAATTTCAAAAATTTCAATCAAAAAATTTCAATCAAAAAATTTCAAAAATTTTTATCAAAAATTTAAAAAACTTGGATTAAAATCAAAAATTTCAAACAAAATGAAAAAAATTTCAAGAATTTTAATAAATTAAAAAAATTTCGATCATAAATAAAATTTTAAAAAAATTATTCATATATAAAATTTCAAAAATTTTAATCATAAAATTTCAAAAATTTTAATCATAAAATTTCAAAAATTTCAATCATAAAATTTCAAAAATTTTTGTCAAAAATTTAAAAAACGATTAAATCAAAAATTTCAAACAAAAATTTTTAAAAACTTTCATGAATTTTAATGATAAATTTAAAAAATCTTGATCATACATAAAATTTAAAAAAATGTATTCATATATAAAATTTCAATCTAAAAATTTCAAAAACTTTTATCAAAAATTTAAAAAACTTGGATTAAAATCAAAAATTTCAACAAAAATTTTATGAATTTTTATAAATTAAAAAAAAATGGATCATACATAAAATTTTAAAAAATTTAGTCATAAAATTTCAAAAATTTCAATCAAAAAATTTCAAAAATTTTTATCAAAAATTTAAAAAACTTGGGTTAAAATCAAAAATTTCAAACAAAATGAAAAAAATTTCAAGAATTTTGACAAATTTCGATCATACTTAAAATTTTAAACAATGTATTCATATATAAAATTTCAAAAATTTGAATCAAAAATTTTTATGAAATATTTAAAAAATTTGGATTAGAATTTTTATGATAAATTTAAAAAAAAATAGATCATTTATAAGATTTTAAAAAATTTAGTAATAAAATTTCAAAAATTTCAATCAAAAAATTTCAAAAACTTTTATCAAAAATTTAAAAAACTTTGATTAAAATCAAAAATTTCAACAAAAATTTTATGAATTTTTATAAATTAAAAAAAATGGATCATACATAAAATTTTAAAAAATTTAGTCATAAAATTTCAAAAATTTCAATCAAAAAATTTCAAAAATTTCAAAGAAAAAATTTTAAAAAATTTCAAGAATTTCGATAAATTAAAAAAATTTCAATCATACATACAATTTTTCAAAATTTATTTATATATAAAATTTCAAAAAGTTCAATCAAAAATTTTTATCAAAAATTTAAAAAACTTGGTAAAATCAAAAATGTCAAACAAAAATTTTTAAAAAATTTCAAGAATTTTTAAAAATTTAAAAAATCATACATAAAATTAAAAAAAAATTATTCATCCATAAAATGTCAAAAATTTCAAAAAATTTCAAATTTTTTTATCAAAAATTTAAAATCTTGGATTAAAATCAAAAATTTCAAACAAAAAATTTTAAAAAATTTCAAGAATTTTGATGATAAATTTAAAATATATAAAATTTCAAAAATTTCAATCAAAAAATTTCAAAAATATCAAACAACAAATTTCAAGAACTTTGATTAATAATGTCAATAAAAAAATTCCAAAATTGTAATAAAAACGATGTATTAAAAAATTTTTAGGTGCCATTTATAGGACATTTATTAAAAAAATTACCGAAAAAAAAACTATATTTTTAAGATATTTCTCTGTATAGGTGCCTTTTCTTGTAAACAGGAACTTACAATTTTCCTTATAAAAACAATGTAATTATAAAGTGTATGAAGGTATTATACATAAACTATAAAATCACAATTTAAACATTATTGAACCCTCTTTGTATTTTAGTTCAAACGTGCCGGCCTTTCTGTTGTAATGCGATAGGGACTTTAATTAACATACTAACGGCATAATTACGATACCAGATGAAACGAATATGTCGGCGATGACGATGACGATGAGGTGCACTTGCTTTTTGAGAAGGTTAAAAGAACACCTACGTCGAAATAAATAAAGAAAAAGTCAAGTGAATATCATATTGACCAATCTCAACACATAAATAAACATGACATTGCCTTGGCCCACAGAAGTTATTGACAGTAAAATTAAATTAATAATGCAAAAAAACTAATTTGAGTATAAATGACTTCAAATTTTATATGATTAATAATATTATAATTGTACACAATTTTGTTTTTAATGTCTAATTTAAAAAAAATTGTATGTATTATAATTTAAAACAATTCAGTAAAAATATCTTATTCTTTAAAAAAGTGTAAAAATCTCATTATTTTCTTTAAAAAAAAATTATATAGGACGAATCTCCGTTCTAAGCGTAATTTTGCGCATAATTTAAAACCGCCAAGATCCATTTTATTTAGATATTATAGAAAATTAAATCTTATACCGGTTAATTGAAGGTAAATTGATCTAGGTTCATCAAATCGGAATTTTTGTTTAACGGTGAGATGCTAATTCGAATCCATCTCCATAGAAAGTAGTATCTAAGACAAGTGAATAATCGATTCTCTTAGTTAGATTTGCCTGTTTAATCTCGATAATTACAGCGGCGGGTTTTACTATTTTTTTTAATTTATATCACTTACCTGTAATTTAATTTTGTCAGGAAATTAAATCAAAATATGAAAGTGTAGGTGTATATTCTATCCAATGAGAATTTTCAAAAGACGTATCACAATACCCACCTTTCTAAAAAGTCAGTATTGTCAATGACTTTTACCTTAAAAAAAAATAACAAAAATAATATGTTTCCAACTCAAGGACTAAAACATGCACTTTACGCCCTGAGTTAGGGACTAAAGTGATACTTTTACTCCCTTGGGATTAAAATATTTTTAGTCCCCCATAAAATTGAGTGTTTCTTTTCACATAATCATCGTATAAATTTCAAATTTTAGTTCCAAAACAATAGCGTATGTATCGAGTGATTGTTGCCCGAGCGGGATTAAAAGTAGCAGTTTAGTCCCTTGGTACATAATATACTATTAAATCCTTATTACCTTATATGTATTTCAGTAATCCTGAGCTATTATGACTCTTTAATTAATAATATCTAAATCAATATATTTGTATTTACTATATAAAATCGTTCATTTGTTGTTTTTATATTTACCCAACTATCAGCGTATTGTAGATAATACAAATATTTCGAAATTATAAATCATAAAAATAAGAAAAATAATTGCATATTTCGATAGAAGAAGAAAGTTAATAATAATGTAATTCCGTCTGTCTGTGTGTGCGTCTGTCGACAAGATATATTCCGTTCTAGATATCCGATTGACTTCATATTTGGTACACCAGACACCTCAAGTCAAGGTAAATGGAAAACGTTTTTTATTGTCGATTCTCACACTACTTTAACTGCTGATCATTTCTGTCGAAAATTTTCTCTCAGATTTTACTTCTCTAGTTATTTATGCGAGGGTGAGATAATTTTTCCATTTTTCAACTGAGATTTTTCAAAATTTCTTTTTTCTTATATTTTTTTTTTAATTTGAATATTTTTAGAATTGTAAAAAATGGCATTCTTTAAATGGAAAAATAGGACTTTTATTTGTGTGTATGTTTTGGTATTTTGACATGTTTTTTAATTTTCAGAATTTCTTTAAAATCTTTTTCTGAAGCAGAAATTTTAATACTTGAAATTTCTGAAATTCTTGAGATATTTTCGAAATTTCGACATTTTTTTTTAAGTTTTTGATTTTTTTGAATTTCCTGCATTTTTTTCTTTTTTTTTTCTTTTTTGTAATTCTGGATATTTTTGAAATTTCTAAACTCATTTTTTTATATTATTTTTAAAACTCAAAACCATTAACATGTTAATTTTTTAAGTTTTTGGGATTTTCAAAAATTTTGATGTTTCTTTACTTGAAATTTTCGATTTCTTTTGTCGAAATTTTCGAAATTGTTGAATTTTGTTTAGAATTTTTGGATTTGTTTGTTATTTCTGAAGCAGTAATTTTAATACTTGAAATTTCCGAAATTCTTGGGATATTTTCGAAATTTTGACATTTTTTGTTTTCGAATTTTTTTGAATTTTCTGAATTTTTTTCCTTTTTTTGTAATTCTGGATATTTTTGAAACTTCTAGATTGATTTTTTTATGTGTTAATTTTAAAACTGAAAACTATTAATATTTTAATTTTCAAAAATTTTGAAGTTAATGTGAAATTTTTAAATTTCCAAATTTTCGAAATTTTTAACGTTTTCTGAAATTCTTGACTTGAAATTTTCGAAATTGTTGAATTTTGTAAAAATGTTTTGAAATTTTTAGTTTTTTTTTGTAGTTTCTTTGAAATTATTGATATTTTCAAAATTTTTGAAATTTTTAAAACTGTCGAATCTGTAAACTTTCGAAATTTTTAGCCTTCTGAACGTTTAGGATTATTATCAAATTTTTTGAAGTTTTTTTTTATTTTCAGAATTTTTCTATAAAAGTTTTCTCTCAGATTTTACATTTCTAGTTATTTTAAAATCAAAAAATTTCGAAAGAGTTATCTATTTATTTATTTTTCTTAACTATAATTTTTAAGATTGAGATTTTTCAAATTTTCTAAATTTTTTATCAACATTTCAGTATATTTGAATTTATTTGTAAGTAGAAAGTTTTTTGAAATTCTTGTGAAATTTTGACTTTTTTTGAAATGTTCGATTTTTTTTCAATTTTTTGGAATTTTTGTCGATTTTTTGAAATTCTTTACCTTGATATTTTCGGAATTTTTTATTACTTTTTTCTTTTTTGAGATTCTGGAAATTTTTTAATATTCTAAACTACAGACATTTTATTTCCTGCTACATTGCATTACGTGCGCTATGTAGTGTGTAAAGTTCAACTTTACGCACTAGTGCGTAAAATATTTCACTCTATGCATATGGTTCTCCTATAGGAGATATATCAAAAATTAATTTTTAACTGTACCGAATTGCCCATTAGAAATATGTTTTATTATTATCGGTTTCTATTTTACTTTTATTTAAGATTTCTATAAAATTCAATTTAATAAAACATTTCAGGTTTTGTTTATCTGTGTTCAACCTATCCTTCCAAATTCCCAAATTGTTTAATTATAATTTTTCACAAACATTAATTTTTCCATTCCATTCCATTTTCGAATCCTAAATATCTAAATTTTCGTTTTATCTACTCAATGTCATGTTTTGATAGTGATTTGTGCAGTTTTAGATGGTCAATTTTAAATTCAAATTTTATACCACTATAGATTCAGGGTCTTGGCAAGACCTCACTTATCTAATTGTCTAATAAAATGATACTTTCATAATGATGACGAATTAAAATGACAACAGCTTTTTTAATTGGTAAAATCTTACACTGAGGTTTCGTGAAGAACTCACAGAGGCGTTTAAAGGTTAAATATAGAATAGTTAAAATTTGAAATAATATTAAAAAGTATTTTTTTCGTTTGCTAATACGGTTTCATATCGCATTGAACTACAAAAAAGTAAGTTTATCAATATTTAAAAAAATAGTTACTCATATCGATAAACTATTTTAATTTTTCCAAGGCTTTAGATTGTTTTATTATAAAAATAGACAAAACAGGTGAGAAAAAGTTAAGAAATAGCAAAAACAACAAAACAAAATCACTAAAATAAACAAATCGTATGAATATTTTTTTCCTCTAACACTTAAACACCACAAACATGCTAATGTGAAAGATAAAATTTTCGGATCAGCCGAAAACGATATCTTCCCCTTTACTGATAATGAAACATGCAACGCCTATCTTTGATCAAAAGTCAAGAGAAATATGAGTCTACAGACGATAATAATAATAACCAGCTAAAACAATGAAAATACTTGAGAGAATAATGTTAAAAGTATAAACATGAACAATTCTCTAATTAGGAATTTGTCTCATGAAACTGCTCAGAAAGAACAAAGAAACAAGACCAGACAAAAAAAAATCGGCTGTGTCACCCCAGGACTTTCCCGGCTCGACCGTAGGGAAAATATTATTTATTATTATTATTTTAATTACAAAATACTAAGCATTACATTGATTTATGGAACACATTAAAAATAGCGAGCTGATGGTGAATTAATATTTCAATGTTGGTAATGACATAAGCTGCGCATGCGCACGCTATATATCATACTGCTACAATTAGGATCTCCTAAAATCACGTGTGAAAACTATTGGGAATTCGGGAAAAATTTTCATACAATAGTTGTAGGGAATTTTAAATGGGTATTTTTCTCGCCATCTAGCATCGAAACTATGAGGAATTCGATAAAAGTTAAACATAAAAGTTAAAGAAAATTTGATGCTTTACAACTTTGCACAAGAAAATTTTGCACTAAATACATTGTTTGTCCTCAAAATCAAGAAAAACTAGAGAAAACATACATGCACATTTTTTACGCGCCCTCTAGTGGCGAAACTATTGGAAATTCTGGAAAAAGTTTGAAACAAAAGTTATAGAGAATTTAATTCTCTAAAATTTTGTACTATAACATTTTGCACCAAAATGTATTGTTTGTCCTCAAAATCAAGAAAAACTATAGAAAACATACATGCACATTTTTTACGCGCCCTCTAGTGGCGCAACTATTGGAAATTTAGGAAAAGGCTTAAGACAAAAATTGTAGGTAATTTTATGCTCTAAAACTTTGTACTACAACATTTTGCACTAAAATGTATTGTTTGTCCTTAAAATTTAAATAAAGCAAAAAATTGTTACATGTATATTTAACCAATGTCGGTCTTGAGGACCTTCTACTGTACCAATTTAAACCAAAATCTAATGGTCGCATTCCAGGCACACACCGACCTTCCATACCAAATTTCAGCCTGATTGGTCTAACGGTTCGGCAGTTATCGTGGAAGATTACACACAGATACACAGACAGACCATGCGCTGGAAATGGTTTCAATCTTCTTGGGGGACCTCAAAATTGATATTTCCATCGATATCTCGATTTTTTTTTGCTCGTTCACCTTACTTTCCCTTTGATGGGTCCGGGAAAGTAAAATGTTATTATGATATGGTATTGAAAATTGTAAAAAGTATTTAATAAACTGTAGGTAGAAGCTCCAAGCACTGTTTTTTTTTCATTTTATTTAGTCCAAAAGTTTAATAATGAAAATTAGAAGATACAATTTATTGTTAAATAAACATTATTTTTTTCAATCAAGAAAACATTTTTTTCAATAAAGAAAACATTTTTTTCAATCAAGAAAACATTTTTTTTCAATCATGAAAACATTTTTTTTCAATCAAGAAAACAGTTTTTTCAATAAATAAAATATTTTCTCATCCAACAAAACATTTTTTTCATTCAATAAAACGTTTTTTTTATTTATTCAAGAACACATTTTTTTCATTCAAGAAAATTATTTATTTGAATTTTTAAATAAGCAGTTTTGTTGAAACAAATAACACGTTTTGTTCGACCTATCCCAATAACATATTTATTTATTTCAAATAAAATTTGGTTAATTCAAATTATCTTTTTTCTCTGTGCATTTTATGATGTTGGTTACGTATTCTCTGAGAACAAGAGTTTAGATTAAGATGTTTTTCCATTTTCAATTAAAAACTTACTTTAATAATAATAATGATACAGCAAATGTCATTCTGTCAAGTATATGTCAAACGTCAACTCTCTTATTATATTTTATTCATATCGCCACTTTATTATTGTATCTGTAGGTTGAAGGACGTCACTGATCGTTCCACTTGCATGTTCCACGTTCATCGTTGCAACGGATTTTCAATAAGTACTTCTACTTACTTTCAATTCGAATTCGTAGTCTGCATGAATAAAAAATTTATTTGGAACAAACAGAAACGGCCACGGCAATATTACTTTTCAATCGTGCTATGTCCGAGGAATGATAAGCGAATTCTTCGAGCAGAAATAATTTCAAATAAGGATGAAAAATTCAACTGGCCTACTGCTTGTCTATTAAGTCGTAAATCGATATAATTTTTTGAAAATTGATGGATAACATAATGATACTGATACTAGGCTAGGTATATATAATTTTGTAATATTCGAATTATTAGAACAATGAAAGATACAAAGATTAAATGTTTATAAGTGAAATAAATAGTACAACAGTAAAATTAACAAAATCGTATTCTTTAAAGTACGGAACGTATAATACAAATTTGGGTTTAATCTTGTACGTGGCGCCCTTTAAGTGAATACACCGATTAACTAATGAATCGATTCGATTCTATTATTATTCTATTATTTGAGTAATTTGATTTTTACCTATTGTTAAAACTATGAGGAGACATAATTGGATAGACAAAAATTTTATTAAGATATGATATTTAGTAAAATTAAATCCAAAAGGTTATCCATTATATCAAATGTGGTCTACTGATAAAGTAATAAAACTCCAAGTCGATTACCACAAATTTGGGACTATAAACTTAGCTGTCATGTCTGTAACGCAGTTTATGTGGGGCAATCAGGTAGAAGACTTGAAATTAGAATCAAAGAACATATTAGGTACAATTGTATGTTCTATTAACGATTTTATTCTCTTACATGACCTGGTAAAGGCAATAAACTTAATCTTCTTGAAATTTTAAAAATACACTCTTATTTACATAGAGAAAAAAGATTATTTGAATTAACCAAATTTTATTTGAACCAAATAAATATGTTATTTGGATAGGTCGAACAAAACGTGTTATTTATTTCAACATTCAACAATATTTATTTATTGATTTAAAAAAAATGTTTTGTTGAATGAAAGAACTGTTTTGTTGGATGAAAAATATGTTTTTTTTAATAGGTTTATGGCTTTGGCAAAGACCAATTAGCCAGATGTATTTCTGGTTGAAAAAAAGGTTTTGTTGGATGAAAAAAAAATGTTTTTCTGATTTAAAAAAATGTTTTCTTGAATGGAAGAAATCGATGATTCATGCTATTCTCATTTCTTTCAGTTTACTTACCTCTAAAATATTAACAATGCTTATTATTTCAACATGATTTGTCGGAAATATTATACTTATTATTACTAATACTAGTTTACTTTATTTATGACATTGACCATATTGTTAGGTTATGGGGTTAATCTCACTACAAAATCAAAATTTAAACGAGTGATATTGCTTCGTTAAGTTTTATATATGTTACTACAGTAACTATATCTCAAACATATCTGAACTAAAAAAAGCGTCAAAACTGCATTGGTAATGATCATGAACGTTATTCAACCTAAAATAACATTAAAAACAAGCACTCACCTTGAAGCATTAAAATGTATTCTTCTAATTTTATTGTTTCTAAATATTCACAATTTTTTATTTTCAAATATAGATCTCTACGAATTACACTAGAGCCCAAAAACAAAACTTAAGCAGGTCCGATAGATTACGATGGTCTAAAATTTATCGTGAAGTTCTGCCCACTTAAACTTGACAAGTATATTTTAAATTTTGTTCATTCAAAAAACAACATATTTCGTTTAATCATTTTCATCCAAATAATCCTATTGGTTCATACAAACAACACAATTTATTTCATACAAATAATATTTCGTAAATACAACAAAACTACAGTCAACCAATATGATATTGTTTATTTAAATAACCTATTTCTCTCTGTGTACATAATAATTCAGTTACTTGTCTTAACGAACAGTTGACACCCAAAGACAACCACATTTTCTTATTAGATAATTTCAAGGATCTTTAACTTTTTCTTTGCCAACTCTCTCTTTCGCCTTTAATAGTTTGTTCCTTTTTCTCTCTCCCTTCATTTTTTGTTCTGTGACCATCCAACCCCCAGAAATCTAATGGTATTTTGTTTCCTTTTATTGAATTATTGAAGAAATATTAGAGAGATAGACAAAATCCATTATATTTAATGTGTTTTGTTTCCTCTTAGATTTTGTTGATTTCTCAAGCCACTTGATCTGTCTGAGTGTAGATGGTCAAAGTTCATTACTTTTAATTATATTTTATTTGTCTTCATTTACATTTTTCGCAAGATAATTTAGATGTCTGTGTTTACAGAAAAATAAATACTACATGGTACCATAGAACATTATGACGAGGAATGTTTAGTCAAACTCGGCACAGAAACGTGGGTGAAAGCGGGAGAAGAGATCAGTCAAAAATCAAATTTCAAATTACCAACATCGTCACCGAAAATCTTATATCTAGCGTCGAAACGCTGACGCCAATAGTTTCGACAAACAGTTGAGTTATACTTATTTAAAACCCAGTCCATTCGCACAAATTAAACTACGAACGCCATTAGCAGAAGTTACAATATTCGACGTCCATTCAGCGTCGCTACGCTATTCGTCCCGCCGATCAATTTTTTAACCGACTACCCATTTTTACATCTCTCATCGTAAACGACAATTTCTTCACTTCGTCTGGAATTATTTTGTCTTCGTAAAAATAAATCAGAATAAGTATATTCATATTTTAATTCGCCAACTTCTTATAGTCCCTGAGCCAAAGGTTAAATACGTGGGTTCGCGGGGGAGGGTGTCATTTATCAGTTAATTGTACCATCCTAGATAACGACTTTTATCATATATTTTTCTAAACATAAGGTTTGCATCGCTGGTATTGATCCGGTCGTACCTCAGTAGGATTGTCCATACAAAAGATGACATCACAGATATCCAAACAACAATCCTCCCCCGTATCAATTTTACTTTAGAATTTGAAAATGACAATAAATTACCATTCTTTGATTTACTTATCTTAAGGAACCCTTCCTTACCATACCTTTCGTTTGAAATTTATAGAAAACCTACTACAACCGATACTCTTATTAATTTTCACTCAAATCATCCGATATCCCATAAACTAGCTTCTTTTAATAGTTTCCTATTTAGATTATTCTCCATTCCGGTATCTCAATCGGCCTTTAATTCTGAGTTGAACATTATTAAACAATTAGCGGTTAACAATAATTATTAATAGACTTTTACTCAGTAGATAGAACGTTCTTTAACTTTAACGGTTCTGTAACTAGACAATGACGTTTAGATTGTGTCAATTTCTACAAGAAATCAACTTGTAAAGTTTTATTCTAAACGTCATTGCCTTTACTTACAGAACCTTTAAAGTTAAAGGACGTTCTATCTACTGACAGTTTACGTTAGATATTTTTCCAAATTTAAACTCAATCTCCCACATATTTCAATAGTTTCACAAGAACAAAAAACTTTTTCAGGTTCTATTCATTTTATTGGTAATATCTCTTATAAACTGTCTAAGATTTTTCAGAAACATAATATCAAAATTGCCTTTAAAACAAATAATAATATTCACTCCTTAGTTAATTCTAAAGATAAGATTTCACATTTACATAAGACAGGTGTCTATAAGTTGTGTTGCTCCGATTGTAATGCAATTTATATCGGCCAGTCAGGTAGAAGACTTGAGACTAGAATACGAGAAGATATATAGACAAATATATGAACACTGATATTACTAACACCCCTTCTTCATTCGTTAACCATATCATTGCAAATAACCCCTCCTTCTCGTTGTCTGACGCTCATTTACGACATAACAGCCAAAAAAGTTATAGACATATACTGTCAGTAGATAGAACGTCCATTATCTTTAAAGAATCACTGTGAGTAAATAGAACATCCTTTAACTTTAAAGGTTCTGTAAGTAAAGGCAAAGACGTTTAGAATAAAACTTTACAAGTTGATTTCTTTTATAATTGTCACAATCTAAACGTCATTGTCATTAGTGTAACCAACCAACCCCCAGAAATCTAATGGTATTTTGTTTCCTTTTATCGAATTATTGAAGAAATATTAGAGAGATAGACAAAATCCATTATATTTAATGTGTTTTGTTTCCTCTTAGACTTTGTTGATTTCTCAAGCCACTTGATCTGTCTGAGTGTAGATGGTCAAATTTTAATTATATTTTATTTTGTCTTCATTTACATTTTTCCCAAGCTACTTTAGATGTCTGTATTTACAGAAAAACAAATGGTACACGGTACCAGAGAACATTATGACGAGGAATGTTTAGTCAAACTCGGAATAAAAACGTGGGTGAAAGCGGGAGGAAGGGCAGTCAAAAATCAAATTTCAAACCACCAACATCGTCACCGAAAATCTTGTATCTGGCGTCGCGACGCCGACGCCTATAGTTTATCGACAATCAGTTGGGTTTTACTTCTTCAAAGCCCAGTATATTTTCAAAAATTAACTACGAACAGCATCAATTGAAGTTACAATATTCGACGCCATTCCTCGACGACGCTCTACGTCCCGACGCTAAAGATTTCGGCATCTACCCATTTTTACATCTCTCATCGTAAACGACAAATTCTTCACTTCGTTGGATTTATTTTACCTTCGTAAAAATAAATCAGAATAAGTATTTTCACATTTTAATCGCCAACTTCTTATAGTCCCTGAGCCAACGGTTAAATACGTATCCACTGAAACAGCTGATAAAATTTCCATCTTTCGCTGTTCACGAGGGGGTGACGTTTATACCATCCCTAAATAACAACTTCTAACATATATTTTTCTAAAATATATTGTCAATTTTACTCAGAGGCGTACTGTGTCAATCGCATTATATATTTCTACATTATGGTTCAACGAGTATTCAGACTGAAATATGGGTTACACCGCTGGTACTCATCTGGCCGTAACTCAATAGGGTTGTCCATACAAACAATATAATAATAAAAAGAGGTATTTCTGATACCACAAGAGAGCAATAATTGCCAATAATGCAGAGAGAGACAGTGCACATCTGATGACATTTACGGTATTTAAAGTTATTAAGAACTTTTTGTACATAAATGTCCCACTAGTGGGTATCCATTGGTTGGAGTTTTATAAGCTCCAAAGAGGCTATTTACAATTTATTTATTGTCAACACAATTGGTTAATTTATAATTAAACATTCATTATGATGGTGGTTAGGTTTTCCGGTTGTCCGGTTTTCCCTATACCTTTTATGCCAAATGGCGCCATCATTCTTCAGTAAATTTTCTTAATGAATAAATAATTTCTTGAGATTTTTGTGTTTTGATTTATGTTCACTTGTCACCAAACTTTAAAAGAATTTCTGAGGTTATTACAATTAATAATAATAATGCTATTATTATTACTACGATTATTAATCACAACGTGGGTCCTAACTTAACAATACTAGACGATCAGGTATATTTTGTGATTCATTTGAGTATGAAAGTTTCTTACCGAAATGGCCATCGGTTTGTTACTTTTTACTCGCATTTTTCATGAGATAAAGAGGCCAGGGGGTGTGAGGTTACATTAGTTTCAAAACCGTTCTATCTACTGACAGTCAGTAAGTAAAGGCGATGACGTTTAGAATAAAACTTATTGTCACAATCTAAACGTCATTGTCATTAGTTACAGTACCGTTAAAGTTAACGAACGTTCTATCTACTGACAATTAATCTTTCTTATCCGGTTTTTTAATTTTTTAATCTTTACCTTCCCTCTTTTTCAATATTTCATCTTCCAAACATTCAATCTTTCCTTGATATTAATTTTTTCATCAAAGGGAAAGTAAGGTGAACTAGCAAAAAAAAATCGAGATATCGATGGAAATATCCATTTTGAGGTCCCCCAGGAAGATTGAAACCATTTCCAGCGTATGGTCTGTCTGTGTGTCTGTGTGTAATCTTCCACGATAACTGCCGAACCGTTTGACCAATCAAGCTGAAATTTGGTATGGAGGGCCGGTGTTTGCCTAGAATGCGACCATTAGTTTTTGGTTTAAATTGGTACAGTGGAGGGTCCTCAAGACCGACATTGGTTAAATATACATGTAACAATTTTTTGCTTTATTTAAATTTTAAGGACAAACAATACATTTTAGCACAAAATGTTGTAGTACAAAGTTTTAGAGCATAAAATTACCTACAATTTTTGTCTTAAGCCTTTTCCAAAATTTCCAATAGTTGCGCCACTAGAGGGCGCGTAAAAATGTGCATGTATGTTTTATCTACTTTTTCTTGGTTTTGAGGACAAAAAATACATTTTGGTGCAAAATGTTGTAGTACAAAGTTTTAGAACATAAAATTCTCTATAATTTTTGTTTCAAACTTTTTCCAGAATTTTTAATAGTTGCGCCACTAGAGGGCGCGTAAAAAATGTGCATGTAGGTTTTCTCTAGTTTTTCTTTATTTGAGGACAAACAATATACTTTAGTGCAAAATTTTGTAGTACAAAGTTTTAGAGCATAAAATTCCCTACAACTTTTGTCTCAAACTCTTTCTATAATCTCCAATAGTTGCGCCACTAGAGGGCGCGTAAAAAATGTGCATGTATGTTTTCTCTAGTTTTTCTTGATTTTGAGGACAAACAATGTATTTAGTGCAAAATTTTCTTGTGCAAAGTTGTAAAGCATCAAATTTTCTTTAACTTTTATGTTTAACTTTTATCGAATTCCTCATAGTTTCGCCACTAGATGGCGAGAAAAATACAAATTTAAAATTCCCTACAACTATTATATGAAAAATTTTCCCGAATTCCCAATAGTTTTCACACATGATTTTAGGAGATCCTAATTGTAGCAGTGTGATATACAACGTGCGCATGCGCAGCTTATGTCATTATCAACATTGAAATATTAATTCACTATCAGCTCGCTATTTTTAATGTGTTCCATAAATTATTGTTATGCTTAGTATTTTGTAATTAAAATAATAATAATAAATAACATATTCTCTACGGTCGAGCCGGGAAAGTTCTGGGGTGACACAGCCGATTTTTTTGTTTTGTTTTTGTTCTTTAAGTTCAATATAACCTGACTTTTTCTTCTTTTGGTTAGATGTTGTCAGCTGTTACCAATTACAATTCTTTTCTTCTTTTCGTACCGTGGCCTGTACCTAATTTCCCTCAGTGTTAGTGTGTTCAGAGTACCAACCTCCCCCTTTTTTTGCGTTTTGAGTTAACCTTTTCAAAATTTTACCTGTCTATATCGCTTATTGTGAGTGCACGCACTGATATACTTTTCCACATTACAGTCCCTTCAACTTTCTCTCCCTTTTCCCCCTTGTTTTTTAAATATACCAATAACTGTCATTTGTCATTTAAATTTCCGGCGTTACCTGCCACTTTGTAGTTATAGTTACTATTCCCAACTGATGTGGTTAACATGTAAATTTTATTTTGAGTTTTCGAGGGAGCATTTAATATCCTTTGGTGGACTTCTTTTCTTGCCAGTTGCCGCGATTGTGGTTGGCAGAAGAATTACTTTTAACTAAGTTTGAATTTTTTCTTTTTCTTATTACACTATGGCCGTTTCCTATAGCTGCATCTGATCTCGTTGGGTAATCTGATAGTTAATGTTTATTCCTAGGCTTTTGTATTAGCTCAGTGTGAAATTAATCAATCTATATATCGTCGCTCTTCAGGATTTTTATACAAAATTTAAAATTTATATAATTATAATTATTACTTTTCGATCAAATAAGTACTGTCAAATTTAACCACCATTTTGTTATATCTTATAACTTTACAATTATAATTTCAATAAGAAATTTGAATACATTATAATTTAATTTCATTTTTGGTAAGTTGATCTTTATTCTCTTTTTCAACTTTAATAAAATTCCTGGTACTCGACAGAGTTTTATTACTTCTTTAGTAAAATTGTTGTCCCTTAATTTACTTTATATCTCTATAAAAAAACAAATAGTGAGACATAGAGACAAATTATAAAGAAATTATCTTAATTCGTTTCATATAATAATTTAAATACTATTAATTTCATGCTTTTAGTGACGACTCTGTTTATTGTGTACTTATTTAACACCGCATGAACCATCAAATTTTAACACCTTTTCGACGTACTATCATGTAGATTTAATGAAAAATTTCTTTCATATAAGAGATCAAACGGTTGCTCTCGCAGAGCAAATAGAATTAAATTCAATAAAATACCATCTCAACCATCTGTTTAATTCGAGTTCATGCAGCACACCATAAGGTGCTTTAGCTTTGTATGTATGTAATTCATAATGCCACGAAGGTGTGTTATAATTTGTAAGTGCAATGAGTTACTTAATATTTTCATTTTGAAATTCATAGCGGGAGAATGAATTTATAGTGATGTATGGATCCTTGTTGCGTTTCACGCCGTCCATGTTAATGTAGTCCGATTTGCACCTGTAGGTACCTTGCTCCTTGGAGAAATGGGATTATATATTTTATTAGGTTTGTTTATGGTATTTGCGTTTTACGTGACTGTGCATATAAAAATTTACTAAATAAAATATACACCAAAGAATAAACAACTAATAAACAAGTAGCGAAGCGCCACAGTGTCACATTACCACTGGAATTATGTCAGGTTATTAAATTTTTGATCAGCTTTCTAAAAATATAACTTTTTTTAGAGTATATAGTTTTTTAAATAGCAAAGGTCAATTTTTTTTCATTGTCGAGGTTTCAGACCATACTGAATATAATGCCATCGCTCGCTACACCCCAACTGGACAGACAAAGCCTTCGACTTTTTTGATGATGATACGAAGAGAAAAATAATGATTTAAAACTGAAAATTTCAAATATTTAGATTCATTAAATAAAACGAAATTCCCCTATATACTATTCTAAATATGTTATCTTAAGATTCCACTTAAAATTTTAGCTACTATAACTTGTATTTATATATTTTACTAAATCTATAAATGTGGGTAGTGGTAATTGTGAGAACAATTTTGAAATTCCGTGTGAATTGCAACAAACAAGTCCATAAACTGCGAAACGCTATCGCATCGACAATTTATTCGACTCATGTTTTACTAAAATTAAACGTAAAAAAAAACATTTTATAGCCGACGTGTGTAAAAATGTGAATTCTCACAACAAAGTTGCATTTTCCTAATCTTTAGGAATGATTTATTCAGGAGAAATCATATCATTTCATCTAGAAAACTTCATCTACAATTTGTAAAAATTTAGAAAAATAATCGGTTGTGTCGCCCCAAAACTTTCCCGACGAGTATCCACGATTACTTTTTCAGATATTTAATGTTAGTTTCAAATTTTGACATTTTTAATTTTTGACAGGTGACAGTTGGAGAAATAATTTTGACTGTTCTAAATAGAGTTTTTCAAGGGCTTTCAAATGACATATCGCAAGTCAAATTTCGTGACATATTGCATCTGTCATTTTGTGATAGTGACACTTCCGTTTGACAGATGTCGTACAAAAACTAATGAGTTCTTCCGGCGGGTAACTCAAACCCATATACCAAATTTCAGCTCAATCGAATTAAGCGTGCGACCTCTATCGTGTAAGAATACACACAGACAGACAGATAGACTTTCATCTGGAAATGGTCGTAATCATCTGAGGGGACCTCAAAATGGATATTTCCATCTTTATCTGGAAATTTTTTTAGCTCGTTCACAATACATTTCCTTCTCGGAGGTGGATCGGGAAAGTAAAAACTCAAAAAATGTCAAAAAATCTCAAATATCAAAAAATTTCAAAAAATCTCAAAAATCAAAAAATCTCTAAAAAGGTAAAATCCCTCAAAACCATAAAAAATCTCAAAAATCAAAAATTTTCAAAAAAATCTCAAAAAACTTTTAGACGCTTCAAAAACATCTCAAAAATCCCTAAAAATTCTTAAAAAAATTTAAAAGGTCAAATCTCAAAAAATTCAAAATAGTAAATGTCTCAAAAATTCAAAAATTTGATCCAAAAATTGGGGTTGAAATTTCAAAAAATTTATATCTCCGCCATTTTTAAAAATATCAAAACAGGTCATAAGACTTTTTTCATGTCATAATTATTATAAAATTAATTTGTATAAATTTTTTTTATCCGACCTAAGGGGGTGAAACAAAATAAGTTATATATCTCCGCCATTTTTAAAAATATCGAAACAGGTCATAAGACTTTTTTTAAGTTCTAATTAATCTAAAATTATTTCGCCAATTTTTACGATTTTTTACGGATTTTTAAAAAATTAAGAAAGTAAAAAAATCGTGAAAAATCGTGAAATATCATGAAAAATCGTGAGAAATCGTCAAAAAATCTCAACAAATCGTGAAAAAACCGTAAAAAATCGTAACAAATTATAAAAACATTGAAATAATTTTTAATTAGAATTAGAGACATAAAAACTAACCAGCACATATTTCTAAATTATTGAAATTTTTTAAATATTTGGAAATTTTTAAAGTTTTGATATTTCAAATTTTTGAATCCTTTTAATTTTTTGAATATTTTGAACTTTTTGGTTTTGAAATTTTTTAACTGTTTTAAAATTCTTGTCTCTTAAACCTGCCCATGTGAACATATTTTTTGCTTTTTTTAGAATAGTCGTTTTTTTTAAATTTTTGTAATTTTTGAAATTTTTCGCATTTAACCTGTCCATGTAAAAATATTTATCTTTTACCACTCAAGCCTGTCAATGAAAAAATATTTGTCCTTTTTATTACAACTCTCAATTCAATTAAATTTGCGCCAACCTGTATATAACATTTTGGGGTTTATCGCCGTTTTTCCAATTTTCCGGTAAAATTATATATTTCCGAGAAAAATATAACATAAGGAGATTTTAGATAATTAAACTCTCTAGAACTTTTGTTTTATGTTCTAATTATTATACGATTTTTTACAATTTTTTACGGATTTTTAAAAAATTAAGAAAGAGAAAAAATGGAGAAAATCGTAAAAAATGGTAAAAAATCGCAAAAAATCGTAAAAAACCGCAAAAAATCGTGAAAATCATAAAAAATCATGAAAACCCGTAAATAATCGTAAAAAATTATTAAAAATTGGTATATAATGCTAAATAATCGTAAAACATAACAAAAAATCGTAAAAATCGTAAAACCGTAATAAAAAGTAAAAACGATGCGCAGGTTAAAGGCGAAAAATTTCAAAAATTACAAAAACAAAAAAAAACAGATATTCTAAAAAAAAGCAAAAATTTCAATATTTCAAGATTAAATAAAGCTGAAATGGTATAACATGAACAAATATTTTCACATGGCAGGTTTAAGGGACAAAAGTTTATTAAATTAGAAAAAAATTTAAAAAAGTTCAAAAATTCCAAAACCAAAAAGTTCAAAATTTTTTATGGTTTTTCACGATTTTTTACGATCTCTTTCGATTTTTCATGATTTTTTACTATTTTTCCCCATCTTTCTTAATTTTTTAAAAATCCGAAAAAAATCGTAAAAATTAGCGATTAATATTGACGGTTAGATTTTAAAACCGCCCAAGTCTAGTTATACTAATTTTACAGGGAGGGTATAAAAACGACTTTAAATAATTATTGATATTAGTTTTAGGATTAATTATGCACTGAAATTTTACTGAGAACAGTTATTCCATACACTTACGGAGGAATTAATTTCAATAAAAATAAAAAAATAATAAAATATTTTTCAATGTACAGTTAATAGTAGGAATACGAGGTTTTTTTATATGAGGTAGATACTTTGTAGACATAGGTAGAGTTTGTTTAACCATCCTTTGCCGTTGCGTCATACATTATCTATCTTGATCTCTCCATCATGAAATGGATGAGACGGAATTATGACGTCATTAACGTATTTCTTAACTAATGTCGATTATTTAGTACTTTTGACAGTTAAGTTGTCATATTTTGATTTGTTGAGTATTTTTGATTATTTTCGCCTTTTTCAATTAATTTTTCATTGTCAAAATGCCTTCCCGGTATAATGAGAAAGAGCAAACTTTAATTTTGAAGTTGATTAATTACTTTTCAAGAGAAAGAGATGCTCAAAAGCCACTTTTACCATTAAATGCAGTCTACAACGTAAGTATCTACCTATATTATGCAAAATGTAAGTATTTATTGATTTGATTTTATTAAATTTTATAGCGTGTTGCTGATGCTCTAGACATCTATTAGAACCATTTAAAAAATGGTTACTAGTGGAATAGAAACAGATAAAGACTACAATTCTGCAGGAAGGTGCGTATTCAATTTTTATTTTGTAATTTTCAAGCTTCAACCTATTTATTTTGTTTCAACAGGAGAACACGTCACAATTAGATCCCTACAAAAAATAATATAATAATAATAATAACTGAAATTTAAGTGGAGGAAATGCTCAATATCAAATCGAAAATATCTAATGAAGCAATCTGCAGTTAGGCAAAAAAGAATACAAGTTTTGCCGGAGTTTACAAAAAATCAAAATGACCATTTTTCATTGAAACCAATAGTCTTAGTTGAAACCTGGATTTTCAGTAAAGGAGAATTTAGAAAAAGCTGGCAAGAGAGTCTTTAAAACTACATGAAAAAAAAAGTGGAGAAGGTGTTCGATATATTGTCCTACATGCAGGTTCCGGGGAAGGTTTTGTGGAAAATATCAGTCTTGTTTTCAAGTTGGGTAGTAAATCGGGCGATTATCATGATTCAATGGATTGGGTGGAGTGGCTCGAGGAGAAGCAAATTCACTATCCAAAATTTGCTATGAAAGATCAACTGTGGGATGTAATAAAAAGGCACTTACCAGAAAAAAGATATAGATGGGATATTTTCGGAGCATGTTTTTAAAATATTTCATATGTTTGCCAATTTTATGATTCTTTATTTTATTCAGAATGGACGAACTAGCCCTAAAACATGGTCATGGGTTTTACGTCTTCCACCCTATGACTGCCAGTATAATGCGATGGAGATGGTATGGTCAGAGTGCAAAAGATACTATTTTTTCCTATTTGTATTGGTATTTTTTCAGAAATAAATTTATTTATTGCCTGTTTTCTCCAATACATGTGTTTTTTTTCAATTTTTAGGAATACTTACGAAAGTATTTCTCACAATGATACAGACAATAATTACTACAAGAATTTTTACAAATATGAGTAGTTATTCTATCTAATTTTAAATAAACTTTGGGTTCACCTCAAAAATATAATCGTATTTTTATATTATTTAATTCGCCATTTAATCAAGATTCTATCATCCGTATTTTTTTTAATTTAGTCAAAAATCATGCAAAGGGACGTTAAATATCCTCAAACTAGATATTTGAAACAAATCGGTTAAAAAAACGGAGGTTCCAAGTTAAAAAAAATTACTAAATTATGTAAAAAGGTACGCAACCCATAAAGCAAAATATTATTTTCGGGATTACCAATTTATTAAGGGTATAATAGCACCTCAGTAAAATTTAAAATCGAAAATCCTTATGTGAAATAGCTAAAATTTTAAATGTATATATTGGAGGAAGTTATCGATTGCTTCCGATTGTTTTTTTCTTAAAAGTACTTTTTGTTAAAGAGAAAAAAATTCGTCGACCTCATAAAATCGGAATTTTGACAAACGAATACGACCTGACCTAGACAATGTCACAATAAATATGCTGTAAAAATTTTGTTTCTTAATATCAAACCGTTGGCGCAATAACATTTTTCAAAATTTCTTATTTATATGGATCCAGCTGCTCCAGTATCTTCACTTTGTACATTCGGGAGAAGGACAACGGTTTGATATTAAGAAACAAAATTTTTAGAGCATATTTCTTGTGACATTATCTAGGTCAGGTCATATTTGTTTGTCAAAATTCCAATTTTATGAGGTAACAGAATTTTTTTCTCCTTAACAAAAAGTACTTTTAAGAAAAAAAAAGTCGGAAGTAATCGATAACTTCCTCCAATATATACATTTAAAATTTCAGCCATTTTACAAAAGGATTTTCGATTTCAAATTTAACTGAGGTGCTATTATACCCTTAATACAAATACACCTTAACATGGGTCATTGAAAGCAATCCTTAACATATGTCATTAGTTATATTTTAAGGTTATGTGTAAAATAACTTTCAAATAATATACGACAAACGTAAAACAGCAAAATACGTCGCCGATTATGACGTAACGGCAAAGGATGGTTAAACAAACTCTACTATTGGTTATTGGGATAAATAACAACAGTGGATTTGGCTTTTAAATTATCTTTTATTAAATTCCTTTTAACCGACGAATGCACAAGGAAGGTTTCTAATTCGACTGACTGCATTTTATATTCTTATATTTAATTTAAATCTAACACAACGCTTTAAAAAACAAACAATCAGGTCATAGGACCAAGTAATCTGATTCAGCGTTTTCGTGCACTTAAGATAAACATACATTCTAGCCCTCAATATTATTTCTTCTTTCATAAGTATAATAAACATTTATATTAGTTTTGTTTATATTAGTTTTTGTAAATATCCAACAGGTACGTACTTATGTTGAAAAGTCATTTTCGAAAAATTAGACTTACTTGGTTTTGAAATCTGACCATCGATATGTTTTTACCCTGTGTAATATTTTATACAATGCATTAAAATATTTTTGAATTTTTTAAATGAAATTGGGCAAAAAAACTTATTACTTTTTTAACCTAGGGTCATTATAAAAAATAACTGTCCTAGTACGTGATTTCTAAAATAGGATTATTATTAAAAAATAAACTACTAGGATATAAATAACTATAACGATTTATTTTATTTTGGTTCTAATTTTAAATTACTTATCTAGAAATTTTAACTACTCAGTAAACCAACAAAAGTACTAAATCAATGACGTTCACATGCTCCTCGTAAATATTATTCTTGGTTTTCCTGTGGCTATTGTTATCCGCACATAAATAAATAATCGCCCATTTATTATTATTAGAAGCCGGATTGTTTATGTCGTTATTGTCTTTAACCAGTGAAAGTATCTAATTATTTCATACATGTTTGGTCACCGAAGCGGTTAATTGAAAATTTACTAATGTTTGCTTTTTAATTTTTTTTAATGTGTGCCGTAAAAAAATTAATAGGTGCAGTTAGACTAAATAATATAAAATGTAACTTATCTAATATATTAACAAATGTAATTTCGTCAATAAAAAATATCCAGAGTGGAAAATTTGTCAATTATTTAAGCCATTGTTTAGATGAAACTCTAAGAATGCAGGTATTAATAAATTAGGTAGTGTTGCATGAATTTTCAACGGTGCTGGTGTTCGAATGACCTAATCTAAAAGTCATTTTTCAACAATCCAATGAATAGAAACATTATTTCTTAATGTGTTATGCTTCAGAAAAAATGGTTATATGGGGGTTTTATCATTTAAACTAATTTTTTCTTTCAGGCATGCATTTCAGTACCAGTTTACCTATAAACTAGTTTAAATAAAATATAATTTATTTAAATTATATGTGGTTCTAATCTAATAAAAATTATAAAACAAACATATTTTTTAACGCCCATGCAACACATTTAATCTAAACGTGTCAAAACAAACTCAAATTAAAACTTATAAGGTCGGAAGTAATCTCAAATTTCACTGATACATATCAAACAAACCAAACATGACATGACACATAAGCATGCACTATCTAAAATCCATTTCATTTCAGAAATTCAATATTCGAAAGAAAGTCCACTCTCCTTAGCGATACGTCAATCAGATAGTGCTTTGGCATGGAAATTGGTTTTCAAAACATCTTGACACTTTAACAATGATGCTAAATGAGAGTCGAAATAATTTCGTATGGTGCGAATATATCAATTCATTTAATTTAGTATTATTAAGTCGTTTGGTTTATAAGTTTAATATTTTAATAATAATAGTTATTTATGTAACCGCCGTGAATACAAACTTGGCATACCAGTTCGTTATTACATCCACAATATAAATATTTAAAAAAATCTGAAAATTTAATTTAGCACACTTCTTATGGAAAATAACATAGGAAATCGCCAAGGTCCCTTCTGTTAATTTTTGTTACACTCAAGCACACTGCCGGTTCTGAACCACATCGTCTCGAACAGGTTTTAAGAGCTCTCGAATAGCTCTCTAACAGCTTTTAACAGCTCTTGAATAGCTTTTAACAGGCCTCGAATAGTTTTTAACAGCTAACTACCAGCTCTCGAACAGCTTTTAACAGCTTTTTTCACGTCTCGAATAGCTTTTATCAGATCTTGAACCAGCTTTTTATCAAGTTTGGTGCGCGCTGCTGAAACGCATATGAAAAAATCTGATGTGGCCAGCACATGACCTCTCGCCATTTTTGAATCAAAAATTTACACGGTGGCACAAAAAAGTATGGAAAAAATTTACTTTTTTGTAAATCTGGCACCAACGGCAAAAGTCTTGAAAATTTTAATGATACGCAAATAAAGTATATCGCGAAAATATTAAAATCGTATTATATTGACCCTGAAACGTGTTTATTCATTGAAAACTCACTACCCAATTTTAAGCATGATTCCTATACCTCTCTTATCTGAAGGGCGAGAGGTAAAAATAGGAAAAAACAGAAAAAAATTGGAAAAAATAGAAACAAAATGGGATAAAATCGGAAAAAAATAGAAAAAAATAGAAAAAAATAGATAAACATGCTGGGAAATAGGAGGTTAATTGGGAAACGGTGAAAAATTAAGTTGAAATATGGAAAAATAGGACAAAATGGAGAAAAGCAGGGCGAAATTGAGACAAATAAGGAAAAATTAAGAAAAACAGGAAAAAGTAGCGCAAAATAGGTAATGGGAAAAATACGAAAAATAGAGAAAAATAGGAACAAATGTATCAAAATAGTGAAAATGGGGAAACAGAGTAAAACAGGATAAAATGGGAAAAATAGGGGAAAATGGACACAAATTGGAAAAAATAGGGAACAATAAGGAGGAACTTTGAAAAAAATAATGAAGAATACAAAAAAATAAAAAAATAAAACAGGAAAAGTGAAAAAAAAATCAAGTAAAGCATGGTCGTACAGGTATTAATATTAAAGAGACTCCGTAGCAAAGCACGGGTATTCAGCTAGTCTGAAATATTTTTACAATTTTGAAATGCCCATTAAGGCCCCGCATGCCGCATTGAGAAGTATAAACGAACATTCCACGCGGTCCGTGCGAGGCAGCACTGAACGGACATGAATAAATACGAAAATTAGGTTTGTATACCTTCTGCTCGTGCACGATTACTCGGTTATCTTTTAAAAAAATACAATTTTGTTTTTTTTTTTGATTAAAGATAAAGGTTAACTTTAGTATTGTATGCATGTAAATTGTTATTATATTTTTTCAGAACCGGTAAAAGTTACCAGGAAATTGTAGTATTTTTATAGTTTTTAAATTGTCGTAGTTTTTTCGTTTTTATTTTTTTTTAAATTTGACTTGCATACAATCCTAGCTTTATGTTTTGTAATGCCAAGAAAAGTTAGAAATAAAGTAGAAAATTAAATATGTTACTATAATCCAGCACGAGCTGGACCCCTAAATCAGTCCAACAAATCAGCGGACGGTAGAGCCTTAAATTCTATACAAATAAAATATATTTTGAGGTAGGTCGTGGTCAAGAATCCGATAGAGGTGCAGAGAATAAATACATCGGTAGTCGAAAATAGAAATCTATAAATATTTACGAGTTCATCCTACGATTAGTGGACATCTAATCTTGAATGTCGTAATTTGAATGATGTGTCGCACATGTTGTGCGTGAGCAGATCATTACATTTTTCATTGGGTCAATTCCTAATTCTTTGAGTTAATATTAATGGGAGAAAGTCCACGAATATTCGAGAAATTTTAGAAAGAGAGGCAATTTATTAAATTGTTTTGGAATCCAAACAAATTTAATTACTTTAATTTTTACCCTTTTTATATAATAATTATTAATATTATGAACTATTTAAAATCAGGCGTAATTTTTTTTACAAACAATATTTTATTAGGATGAAATTTAATATTTGTACCTTTTATTGTTAAAATCTTTCACATCAACTTCCTGTTTTTTTAAACAAAAGGTGTCCTACTTCTGTCAGCTAAAGAAAAATTGTGCAAAATAAAAAGCTATTATATGCCCAATAAGACTAATGATATTGACATTGTACATTGCTCCGAGCCGGTTTTTTTGCACTGGTGAATCATCATTTTTTTACTTTCATTGACTGATCTGCCAAGATCAGACTTACCAATAGTCACAGAGGTATAAACAAAGACATGGTTTATCATACCTTTCCTAAATTTATTAAAATTATTGGAAGCTAGATCTAGTTATCAAAAAGAGAAAATTGGTACATTCATAAAAGATAAGCAAAATACAAATAATGATATATAGATCAATGAAATATTTTAAAAATATGATCGAAAAATAGGAAAAAACAAGGAAACCTCGGTCGTCCAAGTACTACTTTAGACTCCGTAGCAAAGCACGGGTATTCATCTAGTTCAATATAAATTATGAATTCTGATATTCGTGAAATGGAGCCCTTTCTAAATAAAAATGAACTGATAAGTAGGATAAAACCGTAGAGAACTATTTTTCTGGTGCCAGGGGTTTGGGTTACCCGTCGGAAGAACCCGTTAGTTTTTAGACTACATCTGTCAAACGGAAGTATCACTATCAAAAAATGACAGATGCAATATGTCACGGAATTGGATAAGCAATATTTCATTTGAAAGCCCTTGAAAAACTCTATTCAGAACAGTAAAAATTATTTTTTCAACTGTCACCTGTCAAAAATAAAAAAAAGTCAAAATTTGAAACTTTAGCATTAAATATCTGAAAAAGTATTAATCCGATTGAGCTGAAATTTGGTATATGGGTTTGGGTTACCCGTCGGAAGAATCCATTAGTTTCTGTACGACATCTGTCAAACGGAAGTATCACTATCAAAAAATGACAGATGCAATATGTCATGGAATTGGACATGCAATATTTCATTTGAAAGCCCTTGAAAAACAGTCAAAATTATTTCTCGAACTGTCAGCTGTCAAAAATGAAAATATGTTAAAAGATGAAAATTTAACATTAAAGGTCTGATAAAGTATTCGTTGATACTCGTCGGGAAAGTTTTGGGGCGACACAACCCATTTTTTTATTAATATCTCCAAAGATCCTTTGCCGATTTGGTTCAAATTTGGCAATAATTTTCATTTTATTTGGATGCTGCTAACAGATGATATTCGTCATATTCGGAAGAATCGTCTGATGAAAAATCATTAATCATTTTATACAAAAATCTCGTATGTAAATTATAAAATAAACAGTAAAGACGACCATGATCTCAAAACCAAAACAAATAAATGTAAATAATCTTTATCTGCGGATCTGCGCAACTTAAACTATTAATCAGAGAAAACTTTACAAACTATTCTGACGGTTTTATAACAATCCAAAATTCATCAAATTATTTGTTGGAACACCGGATTTATAATCACGTATTTGGCTCAAAGTTTGTTGGAACGCTTAAACTGAAACTGCGCATGAGTCAGGCAGTCATGTATAGATTGTCCAACTACTAAACCGACTGCTACGTTAAAAATTAGAGAAGTGGGGAACTAGCAGTGTTGCCAGGTGGGAAACATTTTGAGTACCACAAAATCGATGAAAAATGTACTAAATTTTGCCTCAGTGTACCACTTTTTGATATTTTGTCGTGACGTCACAGAGAGGCCTTTTTTGATGTCGAACTGTGGCTGAAAAAACCTGCGCGCGGCCTTTGTAGTTACTTATTCTTGACTAAGAGAAGCAGCATTATCTATTTTTAGTTAACAAGAATTGTGTTTTATTTTATTAGTTTCTTTGAATATGGAATATGTTACTCCCCACATGAATGGTGACCCATGAGTCGCGGAACAACCACGAACCCCTGGAGCATACCATCTAGTCGCAACCCTCCCCTAAGAAGACAATTCCATTCCATATGAAAGAAAAAACACATAATTTCGTTATCTATTTGCTATGGGCCGAAGAACATGCCCAAAGGTGATTCGAATAGAAATAAACGTCAAATAACTTAAGAGAGACAGAGAATTTTCAGTTCATTCGTTTCAAGATCAACCACTAGAGGTACGCGTGACGCATGATGGACACTATATACGCCATAGAGAATCTGTTGCGAGTTGCGTAAATACGCCCGACGGTAATAACTCAACTTTTGTTTTAGGAAGTATTTATTATTATAATATCATATGAGCACCGACCAAGTGCCAGTGGCGGGGTAGAGGCTATACTTTTAATATATGTCGCTGGTTCATATCTGGCTCGAAATACCAATATTGTAACTCGTACACATCACGTTGTTAGATTTTATAATAATAAATACTTCTTAAAACAAAAGTTGAGTTATTACCATCTGGAGTGTTTACGCAACTCGCAACAGAATCTAACCGGAGAGTGATGTTTCCAGTAAAAATTTTGAAAGCATGCTTCTGTCTCTCTTCATAGTCACCTGCGATAGATATTTTGATTTATTGTTTGAAAAAATCGATAAAAAAGATGATATCTTTCGTTGTATCCAGAAACCAATTTAGGTACCACATTTATCATAGGAATACCACTATACTTTTTGACGATCAAGAGTACCACATGTGGTACTATAGTACCACTCTGGCAACATTGGGAACTAGGCCCGATGATCTCCGAAATGAGTTGCGCATGGGCAAACGCAAAGTACATGGCAAACTGGCAGATACCAGTATCGTGCCTAAAGTTGTTATTGCCAAAGATTAAGTAGGTTATTGCTTTATTATGAAAATTGAAAGTATTCTGCGCAAACAAAACAAATAATATCCAAAGTTATTAGGTTTATGAAAAATGAGGCAAAAAATTACATTCAAATTCCTTTACAACGTCACAGATTAAGAAAAACTGGCGGCAACGGGAATTAAAAAGAACACTTTTCAAAAAATTGTTGAAGAGGCAGAAGAAATTGAAACAGATAATCTTACCTTATTTTTTTCTCCTGGAATATGAGATAAAAACATTTGCTAAATTGAGCAATTAACCTTAAATTATAATTATCCTATGTTTAAACGTATTCATCTGTTTAAATCAACTTTTTTATTTAAAGTCAGATACATTCATTTTAACGCTTACATACATCTTAAAATGTTCAGATATTTTAAATTTGCCGCCAAAGTGAACAATACAGGAAGCAGTTCAAAGTTGACGCCGCCACTGTTCACTGTTCGGGGATAACAGACTGTAGGAAACCGGAAGGGAGATAATTATAGTGGGGACGTTGTAGGCGTCGGTTTAGTAGTTGGACAATCTATACGGTTTTGGATTCTTGTTGGAACAAACCTAATATCGAGCAACTTATTGAGTCTTTATTTTGCTAGTATCACAGAAGATAAACTAATACAGAAGCAAAGGTTGATGATGTACCGATGATAAAAATTTGAGTGACAGTTTCTGCCGCTTAATACACTGCGAGAAATAATCAAAATTCGTAAATTCGTCTATCTAGACTTACGAATTTTGAACATTTTTCCCAATGAATTAACAACTGTCACTCAAATTTTTACTATCGCTACATCAAAACGGCCGACATTCACTTCTGTATTAGTTTATCTTTTGCGCTAGTATGATGAGTGTGACAAAGAGATAGAAGTTAGAAAAAGTCATATTTGAACAAGAATGTTCAAAGACTCTAGAAATTTGGATGACGTCAATATACAGGATAGGACTTGTAGAAATTCTTATAAAACTTGTTTTATTTGTTACAGTTTTTGTGAATAAAAATTGAATTTATAAATAAAATGCATGTAATTCTGGCTAAATTATATGAAATTAATCCACTTATAAAAGTAGAAAAGAGTCGACAAAAGAAACTTGGTCTTCCGATACATCAATTCGTAAGTCTTCACTGCTGCCATGTCACAAAATAGTTTACAATAAAAACGATGTAAATTACAGTACATAAAATTCTATTACCACTTTCATGATTTTCTCACGAAACTTGTTAAATTTGATTTAATCCCCCAGGACTATTTACTAACAAGACTTAAAAAGATTACCTAATAGCGAATAAAAGCATCATCATACAGCATCACTAAGCACTTTACTTGTAGATAAATGGATATTTTATAAATCTGATAAGAACCTTCTATAGGTAGGTCAGTAACCGTGAAAGTCCAGTGGATCTCAAGAATGTTCGTCACGGTGATTTTTTTTTCATACGATTTTTTTAATGGCTTTAGTGAAAATACAGGAAATTAAAAGAAGGATAGAAGATATTGTTTTCAAATATAAATATTGATTGTTTATTTTTAATTGTGGATAGAATTATATATTTATTTTTATCACCTCTAATGTAAATCAACTGAAGTATAACATTAATAAAAATATTTTTATCGATATATTAAAAATACTATAAGAATTAATAAATGTGTTTAAATTAATCGAAGACATTTTTTATGATTTATTATAATTAAATTTAGCTTCTGTTAGATTTTTTATGTATAAAACTATTGAATAAACTTGTTATAAACCAGTCTCAGGTTTTTTATTTACATATTATATATCAACAACATTAACTGTGAAGAATGAAATTTCTTCATTAAACGCCAGTTGCAATAATACTTATTATTATTATTAATCCAATAAAAGCTTGAATGAAATTTTAATCTGTCATTAACTTATAAATACGCGGACTTTCAACGTTGTATAAATAACCGAAATATAAAATAATTATATGGCTGATTTAATCGAATTTTTAATATGCCACAATGTTGGTACTTTTTATATTTTCTATAATAATAATATATAATAATGTACTTACTGAAAAATCGTTGTTTCAAAAAACCTGAAACAAATCAAAACATTAAAAAAACTGTAAACGAAAACGTAAATACTATAAATAACGGAAATAAAAATAAAAGCTGTTTCTTTCTATATGGCTTCATTAGCCAAATAGTCGGATTAAATAAACAAAACATTTATCTACTATTATATTTAGAAGTAGAGAAACCAATATTTTAGAAATATAAAAATATATAATAATTATTTTTTGAGAGGGCCGATATGTTCTGGTATCACAAATTCATTTGACAACACTGTTTCAACAAAAATTATGGTCGATTTCCAAAACTCAAAAAGTAGAAATTGAAATACATGGCCAGAATTTTAAAAGTTAGATTATCTTAAACCTCACTTAACTTAGAAAGTAGCGTAACTTCATACTTCAGAATTAATACAAAAATCAATTAAAAACAAGCTATTTTATACATATAGTTCCATCTAGAAGTGTGTATCAATTGTAACGGTTTTTTCCGGTCCGTTATTTCAAGTTATTTTATTTTGTCAGTTCTCACCTCTACAATAAAATAACTGATAAATTGGAGGTTTTACCTTAAATAATTCTTTCTCGCTTAAAACTTCTTCAATAGGTTATAAATTCTGTTTTTCTCAATATAGGTAAATTTTTTGAATTATTTAAAAATATTTAAAATAAATTATAATTTTTACTTGAAATCTCATTTTCCCAAATATTTAAACAATTCTTTTAGATAAATGTTAAATATGATTTATTGGTGATAAAGTGATACTACTGGATTTTCTTTTAAATTCTAAAGGACCCCTCACTTCTCTTATGGAAAATGGCTTTCGGCCATTTTTTTTTTAATTTTAGTATGTTGTAGATCTTGATGTTCTGATTAAATGTCTCCATGGGCCTAACTCAATCCTATGACCAGTTTTCGAGATATTGATGAACAAAGTTCAATAATTGAGTATTTAGCTAATTTTGTTATGATTTCAATTTTTAAAAAAACTGGTCAGCTTATCTTGAATTTGTTTATGGGAAAATTTAGTCAAAAGATTGGTCTTTTAAAAAATATAATAATTATATATACATGGTTTACCAAAAAGTCAGTGGAGCTACATTATTTTTAAAATGACTATAATATTGAAAACCATTAAACCTCAGTTTTGATAAATTCCTAATAACTTTAATACAAACGGCCAGATTTCCTTGAAAAAATTATATACTTTACAGGTCAGTAGTCAAAGAAAAACTGCACTATGCAAAGTTTGAAAAATTACATACGGGCCCGAATGTAGGGCTTTCAAATCTGATTTTTTCCAAAATCGCCTCAAATATGCTGCTTTAGCAATACAGTGTTGTAAAAGATTTGCTACTTAAATAGTAACGCATTTACTATTACAACTTGATGTAAGTGTGTCCGAAAAACATTGTTTTTTATATGTGTACAGGGTGTTTCAAATATTAGATAATTAAGAGCCAAACCGGGTGACACAGGATATCACCCCTTTAACCTTTTATTTATTAGTCGATTGTTATGAAAGTGTAACTGAGTATAGTAATAGTAATTTTTGATTTTCTGAAGTTTATATTCAATATGGCCGACTTGCGGTTTCGCTGGAAATGGACAACAATTTTTTTTTAAATGGAACATCCGGCTCGAAGGACCACTTTGATCTATATTGTCAAAATGTGAGCTATTCTTAACTCGAGTGTAAAATCCATAGGCGAAAGTAGGCTTTTCGTAAGAAACAGATATATTTCTATCCTGTCGAAGAACCAGTGCAGTTAGATAGCTGCATGCTGTTTTACAATTTATAAACTGATGAAATTCAATTCTTGACAGGATTTGTAATATACCTTTCAATAAATTAAAAATCTTGCCACTTATTTTATTAAAGATTTTTTAGTTTTTACTGAAAAACTTTGCCACCATTTTTCTCAACAACGTCAAACTAAACTTCAAACTTAATCAACTATGTCTCATTTCATACCTTGCCACATGCGGGCGCTTTTTCGAAGTTACTGGAATAATTAAAACCGCGAAAATTTAAAACTTTAAATTAACAAATATTGCGTGGGAAATCTAAACACTGTATATTTTGATAAATTTGGATTCTACGGATCAAAATACATGCCAAATGAGCCAAATGTCAATTTGACAGAACTTTCATTTTTTGAAAATAAAATATTTTTCTCAGTGTACTTTGTTAAAATATTACAATATCAATTAAACCTGAAAAAGAACTTCACAAAAAATGTTATTTCCTTTAAAAATGAGTTTTTGTCTGATTTATTATAATTTTATTAGGATAACCTGGGCTTTTTTGAAGCCCTTTTCATTTCCAAAAAAATGATCTATACACCCACTTACTGTTACGCATTTTTCATACACTAGGAAAAAATATTTTTCTCAAAAAATGAAAGTTCTGTCAAATTGACATTTGGCTAGTGGATAGCATGTATGGTGATCCGTAGAATCCAAATTTATGAGAATATACAGGGTGTTTCACTTAAAAAACAAAATTGTTGTACATTTCCGGTGAAATCGGAAGTCGGCCATCCTGAATATATACGTCAGAAAATCAGAAATTACTTTCATAAAAATCGGCTAATAAATAAAAAGTTTAAAGTGGTGATCCATATATCCCTGTGCTCGCAGTTACCTAATATTTGAAACACCCTGTAGACATATAAAAAACAATGTTTCTCGGACACAATATATTTTACATCAAGTTACTATTTTAGCAACAAATCTTTTACAACACTGTATTGCTAAAGCAGCATATTTGAGGCGATTTTGGAAAAAATCAGATTTAAAAACCCTACATTCGGGTCCGTATGTAATTTTTTAAACTTTGCATAGTGCAGTTTTTCTTTGGCTACAGACCTGTAAAGTATATAATTTTTTCAAGGAAATCTGACCGTTTGTTTTAAAGTTATTAGGAATTTATCAAAACTGAGGTTTAATGGTTTTCAATTTTATAGTCATTTTAAAAATAAAGTAGCTCCACTGACTTTTTGGTAAACCCTGTATATATAATTATTATATTTTTTAAAAGGAAAAATCATTTGACTAAATTATCACATAAACAAATTCAAGATAAGCTGATCAGTTTTCTTAAAAATTGAAGAAATTTAAATTAAAACAAAATTACCTAAATACTCAATTATTGAAGTTTGACCATCAATACCTCGAAAACTAGTCATAGGAATGAGTTAGGCCCATGGAGATATTTATTTAGAAAGTCAAGATCTACAACATACTTAAATTTTAAAAAAATTGAGCGAAAGCCATTTTCCATAAGAGAAGTGAGGGGTCCACTTTTAATATCAAAAAAGCGCGGGCAGGCACGCATATAAATGACACCTTCGAATACAAAATAAAAACAGAGCTTAAAGGACAGCTAAATACACCCCCCTATATCCAAGGGCGTAGATAACTTTTTTTCCTGGGGGTACTTTTTTCCTGGGGTTGTACTTTTTTCCTGGGAGAGGTCTTTTGGACAAATATGTTTGTCCGTTTCTACATTTCATATATTTTATTCCTTCCTTTCGTGTTATTTTTTGATATCCTGGGGTGGGTAATTACCCCCTTCACCCCCTATATATACGCCCTTTTTTAAAATTCGAGTATAGAAAAATGTATTTTTGCTCCATTTTTTCCAAATTAACAGAGTAAAAATACATTCTCGCTTCTTTTTATTCGAATAGAACTGTCGAAAAATGTACTCATACATTTTTCCCAATTCATGTGTGAGTTTTTCTACCTTTTATTTATTTTTGTAAAAATTTGTACTTTATGTGTTTTTCCATACTTTCCTTTTCATTGGATAAATTTTAGGAAAAAACTTTCCCATTGAAAACTGTGGGAATTTCTATATCATTTTTCCTTGATTTTCTGCGGAAAAATACTTTTTGGGGTTTATTTCTTTGATTTTCTGGAGTTTTCCGTGAATTTTCCTTCACTTTTTTCTGGATCTGTTCCAACAGTGATTCTATAATTGCATCTAAACTTTCATTTGCGAGAGTGATTATCGGATTGATTATTTTCTCCTAACCCTCTTGTGAAACGTGTTGTATAAAAGAGCGTAGATAACTTTTTTTCCTGAAGGAGCGATTATTTTTCCTATTTTTTTAAACAAATATATGTTTGTCCGTTTCTACATTTCATATATTTTATTTCTTCTTTTCGTGCTTTTTTTGGAATCCTGGGAGGTAATTACCCCCTTTACCCACCCCACATCTACGCCCTTGCCTCTATCTTTTAAAGGTTTTTTCTAGTTTTATTATTTAATAATTTAACCAATACAAAATTTCATGTTCTGTCGTAAAAAAATCGAATAGTTTGTATTTCGACATTGACGGAAGTGAACAAAAATAAATAAAAAATGATTAATGATATAAAAGAACCATCTCAGCTACCTGATTCTTGATTAGGCGTTGTTAAATTCCTCACCCGAGTAGTTACGCAATGTCAAAAAAAAAAATTATTTCTTGCTAATCATTAGATAGCTACAAACATTATAAATTATAATACTACAAATATTCCTGCTGTTATCTGATCGTTAAAAAATTTAATAAATCATAGAAATTAATTGACTATATTTCTGTTGTCACTGATGATGATTGACATTGACATGCATTTTTTTATATGTGGGTTAGAAACGAATGTTTACTATAATTTAACATATTAATTTTGGATTAACCTGTTCCAAATTTATTTGATTCAGAGATAAGTTTTGTTTTAATTAAGTTTGGCGTTGTTTAAAAAATAATAATTAAAAAATGAGTTGCCAATATTATAATTTTAGAGATCAATTATTATTAAAAATAAGTCAAAGAAGCATAAAATTTAAATAATATTAGGCGGTGATAAATTCCCCCAAACAAAATGAACCCAAAGGCGAAAATCAAAAAGTTTGTTTGTCAAAAGATTGATATTTATTAAAAATTAATTTGGAAGAAATTTTGTACCAAAGAAAAAGTTTTTTCTAAATTTTAAATTTTGCGCGCGCATAATTTATTTTATTTTTTCGACTTTTATTAGATTTCAATTTTTAGCGGTTAAATTAAGTCAAATTTTAAAATTTCGGCTTCGTCACAATCCGGTTTATGTTATCAGCTAAATGCAGTAAAATTTCATTGTCGTAGAAATGTTTAGTTCTTCATTAACAACTTCATTTCTTGTTAGTATCTCTTCTTGTTGATATGTTGTTAATATAATTAATATTTCCTTCATATTTATTTGTATTATTCTTTCTCTACTATGACTTTTCTTTTTTTATTATTTATTCAGTTTATTGATATTTACTATAATATTTTCTATTTGTTCGATTTTATTTTCTTTAATTTCTTTTACATTTTCTTTTCTTTTTTCTTCGACCGACTTACTCGCACTTAAATTTTGCTCTTTTACATTTTTTCTTGTACTGTGACTCTGTGACGCATCTTTTTTAATTTTTGTTCTCATCTGCTATTTTCCTGTTTAATTGGTCGTATTCCTCACTATTTTGATTGGTACCTTGTCTAATTTATTTTCCCTTTACTGGATTATGTGATATTTGTATATTCCACTATTTGGTTATCTTTTATATTTTACTTTCCCGACCCACCTCTTAGAAGGGAAAGTATTGTGAACCAGCTAAAAAAAAATTTCGAGATAAAAACGTAAATATCCATTTTCGGGTCCCCTGAGACGATTAACACCATTTCCAGATGGAAGTCTGTCTGTCTGACTGTGTGTGTGTATTCTTCCACGATAAAGGTCACACGCTTAATCCGATTGAGCTGAAATTTGGTATAGGGGTTTGGGTTACCCGTCGGAAGAACCCATTAGTTTTTGTACGACATATGTCAAACACAAGTGTCACTATCAAAAAATGACAGATCCAATATCTCACGGAATTTGACTTGCAATATGTCATTTGAAAGCCCTTAAAAAACTCTATTTAGAATAGTCAAAATTATTTCTCAAACTGTCACCTGTCAAAAATAATAAAAAGTCAAATTTTAAACTTTAGCATTAAATATCTGAAAAAGTATGAATCCGATTGAGCTGAAATTTGGTATATGTGTTTGGGTTACAGGTCGAAAGAACTCATTAGTTTTTGTATGACATCTGTCAAACGAAAGTTTCACTATCAAAAAATGGGAGATGCAATATCCAATCGAATTTGACATGCAATATGTCATTTGAAAGCTCTTGAAAAACTCTATTCAGAGCAGTCAAAACTATTTCTTCAACTGTCACCTGTCAAGAATAAAAAAATATCAAAATTTGAAAATTTAGCATTAAATATCTGAAAAAGTATTAGTCAGATTGAGCTGCAATTTGGTATATGGGTTTGGGTTACCCGCCGGAAGAACTCATTAGTTTTTGTATAACATCTGTCAAACGTGAGTGTCACTATCAAAAAGTGACAGATGCAATATGTCATTTGAAAGCACTTGAAAAACTCTATTCAGAACAGTCAAAACTATTTCTCCAACTGTCACCTGTCAAAAATAGAAAACGTCAAAATTTTAAACTTTAACATCTGAAAAACTATTCGTGGATACTCGTCGGGAAAGTTTTGGGGCGATACAAGCGATTTTTTTTGTATGTTTGACATACAATTTGTCAAATTCTGTAATTGTAAAGTATAGTATCATTATTCTGCTTGATTAATTGCCGTTTCTTCTTTTTGTTTTTTTACTACTAAAATGAAAACGAAAGTAGCTAATATACAGGGTGTTTCATTATTAATTGGAAAAATTTCAACTATAGAATCCTGAACTCAAAATATGAAGATTCAATCCAAATCACCTCGATAAAATGTGTCTCCTGTCTGAGTTACAGGGTGTTTTATTTAAAAAAATAAAAAATGTCAATGATACATATTTGGCGGGAAGTGTAGATACTAAAATTATGTCAAATAAACGTTTCTGGCTACTACCAGAGGCGTAGGATAAAGTATTATTCGAGATATTTAAGTTAAACATGAAGTTGTTTAATGTGTATTAATTATGTCGGTGTTTTTTGTCATTAGATTGGATTTATTATGAAAATGAAACTTTAGTCCGTATTAACAAAAAAAAAGCATGTAATTTATCGAAATTTATTCAAACGAATAGTTGCATTAAACAATTAAAAACAAATTCTGAAAACACCCTGTAACTCAGACGGGTGGGGTGATACATTTTATCCAAGTGATTTGGGTTGAATCTTCATATTTTGAGCTCAGGATTCCATAGTTGAAATTTTTCCAATTAGTTATGAAACACCCTGTATAATTATGCTGAGATGGAATATCTGTTACGTAACTTATTTTTATTATGTTTGATTATTTAGGTTAATAAATATTTTGGTGATACTTTTTTTACTTGTTATTTTATTCTCAAAACAATTTTAGCAATGCAATTTCTCTTACAACTTACAGGGTGAGCCAACAGTCATCAAAAATCAATAATTAAAAAAAATGCCAAAATATTTCGAATGACAAGAGATATGAGTTTGCCACTTTGACAGGTCAATAAGTCATCTTATTTGACTCTTGTAAGTTGGTTTATAGTAATATCATTGCATTTGAAATTTCTTAAAAAAAGTATAAATATAGCTACACATAACGCCCTGTAGCTGCCGATTAAAAGATTAAATGTGATATTATTTTTTGTTTCTGAAATCTCCCTTTAATGCTCTTTGCATTGAGTCTACGTTTGTGAAAATCGGTTTAAACATGGAAGTTACAGTCCTTTTGATGTCAACTAAAGTACACTTCCCCCACCACGTAAGAATAGGTGATACAAAAAAATGAGTTAGACAAAAGTTGCAGAATAAGGGCAGTAGTTTCTAATGCTAATTTTTTTTATCAACCTTAATTGGGAAATATTTTGAAAAAAAACCCAATTATATTTTGTAAGTGATAGAAAGTGCCATCTAACGGAAATTTACGACCTTAAAAATATTTTTAAGCAATTTTTTAGTGCAGATTTTGTTATAAGAATTTCTTTTCTCAAATTCTAGGAGAAACGATTATAGATATACAGCCGGTCGCCACCCTTAGTGAATCACTCTGTATAATGACTAAATATGAGATGAATCGCACTAGTTGAACAGAAGTTATAGTGCTTAAAATATATTAGCAGATTTATATTAAATGACCCCATATCTCGGGGTTATTTTTTAACCGCGAAGCTAAAATTTATTCCCCGGAGGGATACTAAACTTCTTTGTTTGGGAAATTTCATATATTTAACATATTGATATTAATGGAATATTCTTTACGTCCACCACTGATTGACGCACCTTGTGACTTAAATACCTAATTAGTAAATTCCAAAGTTATTAATTACGTCTTATGATCTCCATCGAAATATAAAAATAAATAAAATGTAATGGCCTAGTTGAATCCTGATTATTGAAGGGCACTCCTATGAGTCTATACTATTGTTTGTAAATCGAAATCAAAAATTCAAATGACTTTCTTCAGAATCAAATGACATTAAAAACAACATATTCAATATCAATGTCAGTACTATCATTAGAGTGGTTTTAATAATAGCCTCAGTGTATATACAATTTATTGTTTTTTTTTATTTGAAAATATATCGACTTAAATAATGTGTTGAAAGTACTTTAACAAGTAAGTCCGTCCCTGTCTTGTTGTGGGTTTTGTTTCTTCCACTACCTGAACGGACAGAAAAAATATGTATTTACCATCGTGTTAATCCCTTTTTCAAACCTTAAAAACATTACATATTCTTCTTCTTGACGATTAAGTCGGAATTAGCACCCCATGAACTATTAATTAACTAAATGTTCGATAGAGGGTGATTAGATGTAGTTTCTGCGTAAAAATTTAAATATTTATTATACTCCAATAATACTTGCTTAGTTGCCAGATGTAACGATCGCCGGGTTTTAATTTTGAGTGAAATAAGGATTTTAGTGACATCAGGTACCTAAATAGAAGATTTTTATGACACCATTAAACTCGTCCGGTCAAAAACTACTGACCTATAATCCGATATATAAAATCGCCTGTGAATGTTAGGTATCTTTTAATATTTTTTTTCAATATTTTTATCTAAATCTATCCCTGATTTGTATGGTAAACATTTTTTTTTAATTTTTTTTCTCCAATAAATTACCTCGGTTTGATTTATATTATGATTTTTTTAGTACCAGAAATCTTTACTTTTGTGGAAATGATTTGTTAGTTACAAAAATTTTATCAGGAAATGTAAAGATCCAAAAAATTAAATTTAATTTTTTTTTTTAAATTAATTACTTACTTTCCCAATTTGTCAATTTTTTCTGATTTTAATTAGGTGACCAGATTTTTTAGTTCGAAATTCACGACGCTATTTTTAATAATTTTTTTTTTGCAAAAAAATTATTTTATTATTATTTTTGGTGGTATAGCGAGTGTAAATGGTTCATGGGTAAATACATTTATAACCAACTATGGTTGATGACAAAACAAAGAACCCCGCACACAATGTTAAGAAATGGCCCTCGGTGGAAGTTAATGAAAATTTTATGTTGTTTGTGTTACACAAAGAAAAAAAAATTGTCTTGTGTAAATTTCTGCTATGACTAGTGTAGCTTCTACAGAGTGTTAAAATTAATACTGTTTTGGTAACTCGAATGATACTAAGTATAATTTCTTTGTATTTCTGAGATGAAACAATAAAAACGAACTAAAAAAAATGAATAAACCCAATATAGAAAAGAAGTGCAACTAATAAAAACAGTTTAGTACTATTATACAGAAAATCTCATTTATATGGAAAGAGCAGATTACTTTTGAGCTTCAATATCGATATAAATTCACCAACCAAAATTAGAAAAATGTTTAAAAATAATTTATATTTTGTTAATCTCTATTTAAAACCCTCTAATGAAATATACAGGGCGGAGCACCATAAACGCGTCGCATCTTTATATGGAAAACGGTAAGATTGTGTAAAAAATATTTACTACAGGTACAATATTAAATTATTTTGATTTATACAGGGTGCCTCAATAAAAAGAGCTGAACCATAGTTATATTATTTTAAATGAAACACTCTGTATTTTTCCATCCCTCTCTTTCTCTTACTCTTTTTCTACAGTATTATTTTTTTCTTATTTAGAATTTTTTTATATATCATTTTATAGAGAGGTTTTTTATTTGTTCTAGTTTTTTCTCATTTTTCTGATTTTTTGTTTTTTTCTGTTTTTTATAGTATTTTTGATTTATTCTACTCTTGTTTTTTCTGTTTTTTTGTGATTTTTTTCTATTTTTTCTAATTTTTCATTATTGTTCTGTTTTTCTTTTTCTATGTTTTTTCTTTTATAATTTAATTTTTTCTCATTTTTTTCTTATTCTTCTGATTTTTTGCAATTATTTGCCACTTCTTTAGGATTTCTTCGCGAGTTTTTGCTATTTATATCAATTTTTTTAATTTTTTTCATTTTTTTAATGGGTACAGCTGTTTAAGGTTTTTTGGTTGTTCTTTGGTTTTTTCGATGTTTTTCGATTTTTCTCGCTTTTTTCTCGCTTTTTTCTGATTTTTTACGATTTTTTCTAATTTTTCCTCATTTTGTTCACTCCTGGTTTCTTTTCCTGCGTTGCCAAATTTAATAGTGCAATAGTGTAAGATAGTTTTAAGTTAATAGCCTAGCACTGCAGGAATCTGTAAGTACAGTTACCAATTATAAATTAAGCGAGCTTGACCCACGACTTTACGTATTTCCTATAAGGCACAATTGTAAATATGTAATAATTCTCATCAGAGTAATAAATACAATAAACAAGTGAAGCACTTTTTCTTCATTAAATATTAGTTTTCGAATCAAAATTCAAGACAATAAATTTACGAACCAGCTTCCTATTGAAATATTAGTGCACCGGAGAGTTAGAGAAAGACTTCAAACATGTTAGTACTAGACAAAGGTTCTTTACATGTTTTATTTTTGATAAAATTTATGTTACAATAAACAAAATACTACGATGACTATTATTAGAAAACCCAGAGAACAAAAGTGGGTATTACCATTAAATCAAACATTTTATAATTTAACGTATTGAAGTCAAGTTCAAACGCATTTACCATACCAATGAATTAGTTTATTCGCCGAAATAAAAGTCTTGTTGTTTCATTTTTAACTGAATGAATTATTTAGGAGACGAAGCGACTAATTTCACTTCCTCGATCAAAACAAATTTCTTTTGAAAGCCGCACTCGCGCTCCACATTTCTCACACTTTCTGGAAATACAATCTAAGGTGTGTCGATGGGGAATTTAAAAGCAAATATTGGTACACCTTGAAATATTATTATATCAAAAAAATACGTTTTAATTATTATTGGTATTAAAAAAAATTAATAAGGCGATAAATTTAAAAATTAAAAAACGGATTTTTACTTAAACCGATTTAAATATTTTTTATTGTACTGAATACTGAACAAAAAAAAAACAATTTAAATATTCTATGAAAAATAAAACTCCAAGTCATACCATAAAATTTAATCTTGGGTTGTAACGAAAAATAAAAACGGGGCTACATGTTTCGGCCAAACAATGGCTATCATCAGGAAAACCAGATCAATCGCACGAACATAACCAAATGGTTCAATAAAAAAATTTGGTATGAAAATTCAATTAAATGAATAAATTTTATAAAAACTTTTTGAACATTGAAAATATCAAATACAATGAAATATTATAAAATTTATTCATATAATTTAATTTTCATACCATTTTTTGTGATCCGTTTGGTTATGTCGTATGTACGATTTATCTATTTTTCCTGATGATAGCCATTGTTTGGCCGAAACGTGTAGCTCCGTTTTTGTTTTTCGTTTACAACCAAAGATTAAATTGTATGGTATGATTTAGAGTTTTATTATTCATTGAATAATTTGCCACATTTAAGTACGGATAATCCTTTGTTTTTTAATTTAAATAATGTCGGCACTGTATCTTCATTTTAGTGAGTTTGAAATAAAAATACGAAAAATTTACCAACCTTTTTTAACTTGTTATTATTTATTTAACGCACTAATTTTTAAAATAAAAATAACACAAATGTTATTGCACTACCAAACTTGAACAATACGTAAATAAATTAAACTTTACAATAAACAATATTAAAAATGTTTTACTTATTTAAAATTATCTTTTTTTCAGTAATTAATTTTAACCTTGAAATGATATGTATGCGATAGTTATGGTAATTTTATGAAAAATCTGTTAAATTAGAGAAAATGTTTATTCCATACGAGGTAATGTAATAAATATAAGTCAGTTCTGGAATTTTCAAGAATTAGAAGATATACAGGGTGGCGCAAACAGTTCTAGATACAAAGTAAGTTAAATGGAAGAAAAGATGGGTATTCCCAAGATGTATTTCAAAATTAAAATATCAGGAACGGTTTCAGAGATATTTGGAGAAAACCGAATGTGACGATTTTCGTTTTATTTAAATAATATCTTAATTTTTACAGATAAAAAAAACTTTATGAGAATATCGGAATTATTCAGCGTAGACTAGGAGCAGATTAATAAAATTAACAGTCAATTAGTACAAAAAAAATATACAGTCTTGTTGGAATTTGGTGTAGTACAGATATATCTAATGAGATAATATTGTGTTAAATTTTATTTTTATAGTACGGATTTAAGAATAAAACAATGAATTCAAAAAGTTTACCAAATATTATAATTTCAAACACGTGATAAGCAGTCAATGGTGTTCCAGTAATGATCAAATAGAGAGCTGTTAATGAAAAAATGTAATAATTGGTAAAAACATACCAAATTATTATACCAAAGTTCCCCATTTTTAATATTATTTTGCAGAAACTAAAAGAAGTATTATCTATGAAGAAAAAAATTGCAGCATGATATGCTAAACCACGAAGAAGTGAGAAAACAACAAATGTGGATAAATTTCACTTAAATATTATCCAGAATTCACAAAACAAACTTATATTTCCTTTAAATTTAATAAGACTCATTTTTAATTTATACTTTTGGCTAGTACTGTATATTTTACCGTTATATAATCTAAAAATAGATTGAATTATTCTTTTTGTGCGTCATTGGGTTTTAGCCGTGCGAAAAAATATAGTTTGTACTAAATAATTCTTCCCATCCCCATCTCCCTCTAAGCGATATAATATTGATAAGGGACACAAGCGCAAAAATACCTCTGATCACCGGACAGGTCGATTTTCATAAAACCGTTACAACTTATAAAGCTTTTAGCACTATAAATAGGGAAATAGCTTCAGTATCTAATAAATATTAATTATCTCATCATATCTATCAGAGTAATTGTAATAAAAATGTAATATTAATAATTTTGGTTTCTAATAAATTGGTGAGTAAATAGCCATTACAGTTATATATTAATTATTAAACTGCTTTTGAGCAATTAACAGTATCCATAAACAAATAGCATGAGTTATGACTTTTCCAGGCTTTTGTTTTTAATTTTTTTCTTATTCCTCTGGTTTTTTTTTTCGATTTTTGTGATTTTTTGCGCCTTTTTTTCATTTTTTTTTTGTTTTTTTCGATTTTTTAATTTTTTTCGTATTTTATATATAATCTTTCATTTTTTTCCAATATACTGATTTTTCTTTCAATTTTTTTATTTTCTTTTCCGATTTTTTCGATTTTTTTCTCATTTTTCTGATTTTTTCCAGATTTTTTTGTTTTTTCCAATTTTACTCATTGTTCTGTTTTTTCTATTTCTTTCTTTTGTTTTCTGATTTTTTTCTTATTCCTCTGATTTTTTTTTCTTATTCCTCTGATTTTTTTTCAATTTTTCGGTTTTTCGATTTTTTCTTTTTTTTTTTATTTTTTTTGTTTTTTTGTTATTTTTTGCTTTTTTCGAATTCTTTCACTTTTCCCCCATTTTCCTTATTTTTACCTATTTTTCTCCATGTTTCACTATTTTTTCCTCTTTTCTCCATTTTTTCTATATTTCCTTATTTGCCTATTTATCCCTATTTCTCCCTATTTTTCCATATTTTTTCTTGTTTTTCCCTACTTTTTCGCGTTGTAACCTATTTTTCCAATTTGACATATTTTCCCCATTTCTCTCTATTTTTTCTGTTGTTCCCGGTTTTTCCTTTTTTTCTTATTTTTACCATTACTCCCTATTTTTTCCTATTTTCCCCCATTTTTCACTATTTCTCCTGTTTTTTTTTGTTCCTATTTTTCCCCATTTCTCCCTATTTTTCCTATTTTGTCAATGTTTCACTTTTTTTTTCTCACTTTTCTGATTTTTTTTGTTGATTTTTGATATTATCTGCATCCAGAAATAAGACAAATAGATGCTACAATACAGAATTTTTTACCCGAAAAATCACAAAAGAAATATAAAGGTGTATACAAAAATTTTCAAGATTGGTGTAGAAGTAAGAATGTTAACTTGTTTACAAGAAATGTACTTTTGGCATATTTTAAAGAACTTAGCAATAAATATAAAGCATCGTCTCCGTAAACTTTCTACTCCATCCTAAATAACACACTTAACATAAATTGTGAATAAAGTTCTTTCTCTCTACTTGCAGCTTAGTATTTATTCTTACAGTCGTAGATAAAGTATAGTATTCAACTGCGGTAATGGTCATAACTCACTTGATGAATTACAGCACTCGCTTGCGGCTCGTACTGCAAACTTCAACTGCGTGAGTTATGACCTACATTACCGCTCGTTGAATAATATACTATTAAATAAACTTGATCACCTTATCACTATTTATAACTAATAGGAATACAACGAAACGCAACTCAAACGTTAATCGACAAACGAAAAAAACAATAAGAATAACACAAAAACAAGCACAGTGATCAGCTCCGTGAAATTTCCCATTTGTTAGTGCTTCGTTAGTGCTTTAACTATTTTCGTTAGTGCTTTTTCCGTTTTCTGCATATTAAGGATTTTTTAATTTCAAGGTCAGCCCTAAAAATCTACCAAAATGGACGAAATTTGGTACTTTCATTTAGTGCTTCTTGGTGCTTCAAATAGTTTCGAAAGTGCTTGTCTACTTTTTTAGATATTTTAGATTTTAACTTCAACGTCAACCTCAAAACCTTTTCGTATTGACTCAATTTCGTCCATTTTGGGAGATTTTTAGGGCTGACCTTGAAAGGTCCGGGAAAAAAATCCGCACTTTATAAAATGCCTAAATATGTAAATGACATTGAAAACAGTACTGATATATTTTTGTTTGCATTGTAATTTGCTGTTTTTGAGTTGTTATTCCAGTTTTAATCGTCAATTTATTATACACTTCTTATCCTGTAATTGGGTATTTGCCTGTTGGATATTGTAATTTAAAAAAATTGAATAATGCTAAAATATTTTTTATTGTGCAAACCTAGTCCAAGTCTCTAAAGCCATAACAAATTGACAATTAATACAGTTTAATTTTTTATACGAAATACTTATTGGAACACGAAAACCGAAATTGTTTAATACAATTTAATAAACCCGAGGCTTCATCTTTGATTAAATTATCAATTTCTCTTTTATGAAATATTAAAGGCTTTGAGGCATTTATTCTGCTCTCCCAACAATGGTTTTAAAGGTAATAATTAAATAATAATTTGCTGTTATAAATTTAAATAGTGATTGTATTAAAATTACATTATAAAAATATTTCTTTATTGTAACTTATCAAATAATAAAGAGGACACAGTTACCTAATAACCTAACAAGTTTGTTTTGTTAACAATTTATATTAACAATGTTAAATTGTTGTAATAGGTAACTACAGCTCTTTAATCAATTGTTAAGTTAATAAACGTCTACGTGGTTCAATGCGTTTAAATTGTGTTGTGTACAGGTTTTTATCAAGAAGCACAGCTGTTTTACTAAAATAGGAAATACGTCGATACAACTTATCAGTCTCAAGTCCAATGTTACTTAATTTAGTACTCGTTTTTTAACACGTCTTACCTATTTGTGTGATGTTTAGGACATTTCAGATTATTTATTATTTCATTGTCCGTAAATGGTGCGAGATCCTCTGCAATGCATCATAAATGGTTTGAGATCAAAGTGATGTTAAATATTTTCCACTTTTAGGAAGAGAAAAAAACTGAATATAATTTCACGTATAAAAAAAAAACTAGCTACTGGCTTGATACAAAGTAAAGATTCAGAATTCATAGATATTTATTGAACATGTGAAATTATTACAATGAAAAAAAAATCTTCTATAAACTGATCTAGTTATTACGTTTTCTACATTATAATTCCAATTAATAACAAACATAATTTACATCCATAAATTCAATGATTATAGTTGTAGTAAATAAGTTACCTATAGACAAAATTCAATGTAATCAACGACCATTAGAAAAAAAGTGGGCGTGGGAAAAGTCAAGTGCATACATATATAAAAATAAGTAAGTAATTAAGATAATGAATGAACAGAGGCGGTATTGTATTGGAAATCGAAATAATTAAAAGGCATGAGTACTTATTTTCGGGACGTTGATGGCACAGAAATGCTAATAAATATCTCACAGAGCGTTAATTTGATGGCTAGACTTGTTTTTTATAAATAATTTAAATTCTTATCCATTTGTTTTAATACAACATGACAAGTTGTGAAAAGAGAAAAAATCAACAGAAGAAATAATAACCAAGAACAAATATATGTAAATAGAATAGATAAACAATTAATACAAATGACAGAATTACAAATAATAAACAGAAACAAAAAACAAATACATAAAAATAAATGAGTACGAAAAATACAATAAAATACAAGTAGAGAGGCTAAACAGCATGATAAGCAATTAATGAAAATGATAAGCATAAAACATGGTTTGTGGCCAACATTATACTTTTCTACTATTTATCTGTTTACTCGATTTACATACAGTTGTCATTAAAGTTGGCTATGTTATTTATCTTAACTTCGCTCCGTATATAGCTGACAGTCTGTTTTAAAAAAATATTTTTTTATTAAAATATTATTGAAATATATACAGTGGGGTGAAATTTTTTTAAATTTTAATTTTAGGGAAAATGTCATTCTAAAAAGTTTTGCTTGTACTGAAATCTAAAATACAATCATCAGATATCAGTTTTTTCCAGTAGTATACGAGGTTTGTCAAAAAATATGAATTTTACTCAAGAGTAAAGTACCTTTAAATTTGGCAACATCGAAAAATGTTATTTAAAAAAGTTGATCAGAACTAAATATTAAGTTGAAATATGCAATTACATCCATTTACATTGAAAATAGGTTTTGTGCTTGTTTAATATTGTTTCTATTTTGAATGAACATTTATCTCTTGTGTTTATAAAAGTCATGATAACCTTCTCGTTTCTTAATATTTTCTAACAATTTTGCAATTTAAACACGTAACTACAGTAACATTTGGATTGTTATTGTACCTAGAAATACATTTTTTCAATGTAAACTTTTTTAAATAACATTTTTCGATGTTGTCAAATTTAAAGGTACTTTACTCTTGAGTAAAATTCATATTTTTTGACAAACCTCGTATACTACTGGAAAAAACTGATATCTGATGATTGTATTTTAGATTTCAGAACAAGCAAAACTTTTTATCAAGAATGACATTTTTCGCTTAAACTTAAATTTAAAAATTTTTCACCTATAGAATACGCCATCCGTGGACACACTGTATATATAAAAATTAGAAAAATCGTTTAAATAAGATAAAATACGTATAGTACAGTAAATGAGGATATTATACTTAAAAAAATACTTTGGGGCTAAAATTTTGAGAGGGTGTTGGGGGACATGTCCTCAGGCTAAAACCGAGTTTTCGTATCCGAGGGGGTGCGGAAAGATACAACCCCCTGTCAATATCAGGGTAAGTTGGTTTTTATTTTTTATCTTCGTTACTATCGCCCGTATATTTAAGTCCAAGAGGTCAATTTGGATTGAAATAAAATAAGCTATCTAATGATAATCAAGTTAAGGCCGTAGGTCAATTAGGTCAATTACAATTACGGGTCAAAGGTGAAAAGTAAAAAAATAAGCCTCCTTCAAAGTTTTTACTGTTTTTTTTATTTATGTTATTAATTAGTTAATTTAGATAAATTTCAATATTTTTTTTAATTTTGGAACTTGGCCTATTTGAAAGGACTTTTTTCTGCTCTTTCTAATTCGTCATTGCTTTCGAATGAGTCGCCATGATCCTCATCTATTCGAGCACCTTTATCTTCTTCAAGATTTAATGTTAAATTTCCGTTGTCGTTCAGAAAATCGTCATCCTCTTCGAGGGAAGAATATTGTGCGATGTAGTTGCACGCGTTGCCGCTACAAGTTCCACAAATTGGAGAACATTTCAATTCAGCCTTTCGACATCCACATACTTTTCCACAGCCAGTTTTGTAGGTATATGAACTAAGTTTTAGCAAACTTGGCGGTGCCAGATCTTTTTCGCAGGCGACGGGCATATAAATATTCTTTGTTTTTTTTTTCAAAACCCAGTCTTCCGGATCTTTGTAACTTTCCATCCACTCTTGAACCTGATGATATACTCGATACGCATCTAGGCGAGCTGCATCTTCAGTAGATGGTAAGGAAGCCAAATTGAATGCATTTTTTCCCCAAATTGAAGGAAACGCTTGTAACGATAAAAGTTTAGTCTCGTTGTCCTTGTTTCCTCCATACAGCTTGTAGAAGAAGAATTGCCCAAGGGCGGCTACTGCGGATGGAACAACTTTTTCATTTTGAAAAACCTAGATTGAGTTGAGTAGTTCGGGATCCTTCTCCAGTGTTGAAATAAATTTCATTTTTCCGGCATTTTTTCGTTAACATCCACAGTCACTCAACGATAAAAATACGACGGAAGAGTACAATAACCCTACAACTTGTGCCGATACAACCGTGTCACGAAGTATAGCTTATAGCTTCACCGCGCGCTGGCAACTTTGTTTCAATTTATTGTAGAAAAGCGTTTGAGCACTCATTTGTAGTTCTTCAAAACGGTATCGACGCAGTATGCGAAAAAACTTTCCAATTTCATGTATTTATAGAAAACAAAAATGACCCCTCACTTTTGACTGTTGACCGGTCATTGTAATTGACCTACGGCCTTAATTTTATTTTATTTAAATAGCTCATTTTATTTCCAACCAAATTGACCTCTTGGACTTCAATATACGAGCGATAGCAACGGAGATAAAAAATAAAAACAAACTTACCCCTATATTGACAGGGGGTTGTATCTTCCCGCACCCCCTCGGATACGAAAACTCGGTTTTAGCTTGAGGACATGCCCCCAAACATCCCCTCAAAATTTTAGCACGTAAGTATTTTTTTAAGTAAATGGGATTTTCATTTCTTCATTAATTCAGAATAAAGGGTGGTAAGAAGGGAGTGAAAAAAATTAATATTGAAATATCAGGTGAATCAAATCTACAGAATATAATAGACGAAGAAATTAAAGTTATAATTACAAAAAAAAATAAAATTGATTAATGAGCAGGAAGAACTCTTTATACATAGAAACAGATTGAAGACTAATAGAAAATATTAAATTGGACCATTGATATGCTGTTATTAAAAAGTTGAAAAAAAAATTTAATTGATGAATACAGAAGAAATGGGAATAATTAATGAGAAAGAATATCAGAAGATTAAAGACGACAAAGATCAAACTAACGGAAGCACATTAAAAGAGAGGAAAATATCCAAGATCAAAATTATAAAGAAAGTTATGTAAATAAATGCTACAAGGGAAGATATAACGTTGAAAAGAAATACAGAAAAAGGGCAGTCAAATTTAAGAATTTAAATGAATTCAAAGATGGATTTATAGAAGACACAGAGAAAAACAAAATGGTAAATGATTTTATTTATGTTACGTTATCCATAGATTTCCAGCCACAATTCTGCGAGCAGGGATAGCCGAATGACACAGTGTTGCCATGTTTTCAACTATTTTATCAAAGGGTAAAGAATAAAAAAAGGAATATTTTTTTTGTGGAAAATATCTCTATATCTTTTCAGAATATTTCTGCAAAAATCATATGTTTGTTATTTATTTTAATTGTTTTTATATTTAATATTACACCCACAAAATTCGTTGATGTGAGCAAAATTTTGTTGATGGATATTATTTGTATTTGTCAAAGAGGGTGAAAAGGGGATGTTTGTTATTAATTTTAATTATTTAAATTTTTATTTCCAAACTAGCTGCCGTGCAAATTTCTTTTCTACTTAAAGTGGATTTTACATCATTTTACATTTTTAGCCAATCGTACTTTTTTCATTGCCATAGGACGGAATTGGGCCCATGGAGACTTTTGATCAGGACATCAAATACTACAACATATTAAAAATTCAGACAATTTGACGATGCTCCCATTTCCATAAGAAAAGTGCGTGGTCCTTTAAAAGGAATATGAAAAAGTAAATTAAGAAGAAAAATAGGATCTTAGAATAAATAAAGGTTATTAAAGGAATAAAAGAAACAAATGAATAATAAAGTATGAAGAAATCGGTATGAATAATAAATAATAAAAAAAATAGCCAACTGAAATAAATAAAGACATTTCCAAGGTAATATTAGCCTAAAGTAAAGAAAAAATCAAGGATGGAATGAAAAGTATCTTCAAAGAATAATAAAAATACTCGTAGTCATATGACAATAATGTAGTTTAAATATTTAACAAGCGAGGAGCAACATGTTTCGGCCATTCGATGGTCATCATCAGGCAAAAAATTCATTACACAAGTACGATATATTCAATTATACAATGACAATGGCATGAAAAATTAATTGAAAACTTTAACGATTCATGGTGATAAAAATTGTATATTTAAAAAAAAAACTCATTTTAATACATAAAAAAATTTAGAAAATTGAATTATAACTTTGAGTAAAGTTTTTATAGCTGCTCCATACTGGAGGGCTGAGAGAAAAGTATGTTAATGAGAATGAGATAAGATATATGGAAAATTAAGGAATATGATGGATATTGTAATGTTATACAAAAGGTAATCTCTATTTAGGGATAGTTTCTACTACTTCTTGTAAATGAGTTTGTCTTCATTGTTACGGGGCCTCCGCCTTCGCTTTTTACATACAAACTTTAGTATATAGAGAGGTATTACATAGAGAGGTATATCTAATTAAGTGACAAATAATTAAGTGCCAAATAATGTTTTTTAGTTACTTCTAGTTACGTTTTAATAGGTTTATATATTTTAGATATGGATTATATATAATTTAAATCTAAATATGTAATAGTAGATTCTGTAACAAGGTTAGAATGAAAAATTCGACGAGTGGAAAATTCCGAACGCGAGCGTTGGCGAGCGTGAGGAACCTCGAGTGTCATTCTAATATTCGTGGAGAAAAATATTTAACAATTCAATCCGAAATAAGATCTAGAATGACCATCTTAAATTTCAAAATATCCTTCTAAAGGTATGAATCTCTTCTACTATAGTAAATGTAATAGGAAAGTAAAAATATAGAAAATAACATAATTATAGACACAGAAACGAAATTAAATTTACGTTTATTTTAAGGAAATGAAATCGAGGGAAAATTGTATTCCCTATAGACGCAATTCAATCTATCTACGGAATGAAATCATCAAGTCCTCGACATTTATTTACAGTCCGGTCCGTAATCTTATCGATTTGGTTTATCTGGTAACCTACGAGAGTAAGTAGTATAAATGGGAAATGGGGTGGCGTTTTGTAATCATGACAATTTTGTAGGGAGCAACGGTCTAGACGTATAGAACTTTTGGCTTCCCGCTATCGGTAACGATAACGCACAGGGTGTTTGAAGCTTTCGGTGAAGATTAAAATCTCTAACCAACCAATTTAAATAATTCGTTAACAAGAGGAAACAACAAACAAAAATATTTACTGATAATATATTTAAAATATCATATACTACAAAGTACTGTTCTGGACTTATTAGTTGTGGTCCTATTTAATACATTTTACCGTTTAAAGGATATGATTTTTCAATATTTTTAATTTTGGTTCATTTATTCATAGTTTTACGTTTAATTTTAGACATTAAAAAATGTAAAAAGTTTTTACTGAATAAATCAAACCGGTTACTAATTTTATGTATTTTTAATTTCCGAACCCAACAAAGTTGTATAGAAGGAAAGTATTGCGATTATGATGTTTTGGCCATACCCTGATTTTAACGGATCTTTACGTTTTGAGGTCACCTGAATCAATTTCTATCATTTTTGGCATGATGTCTGTCTGTGTGTGTGAACACGATAGCGTCTAAACAGATTTAGATGAAATTTTATACACATATTTAAGGTACCAAGGACCTGTTTAGATTTTGGTGTGAATCGGACTACCTGAAGTGACAGTTACTGCAAGTGATGATGTCATTACTTAACAAGATGGCAATAAAACTTTACACATATATTTAGTATATATTATAGTTCAATTTCAGGTTATTAAAATTTTCAAAAACTTTGGCCATTAATGCCAAATTTACCAAAAAGTTAATTTCTTTCATTTTTTTTTTAAATTGAAAAAATTATGCACTTTTATAAAAAATTACATGTTAACAAAATTTTAGAACATAAAATTTTCTTCACGTTTTATCCTTAATCTTTTTTCGAATTCCGCATCGTTTCGACTCTAGAGGGCATGAAAGAAATACTAGTGCGCCTTTTTTTAGATTTTGAGCCAAATTATGGATTTTTATGAAAAATTATGTGGAACTCAAAATTTCCTACAAACTTTGTATTTACCTTGTTTTAGAATTCCGCATAGTTTCGTCGCTAATTTCTATTTTAGTTTTTAAATAATTTTTATCTTATTAAATAATTTTTTTTTAGATAAATTTTGATAGTAAAAATTTAAAAAAATACTGTTAAATTTGTAATTACGATTTTTTTGAATTGTATTAAAAAAATTGTGGAACTTTTAAAAAAAATCGATCAAAAAATTTCTAAATATTACAATTTTAAATTAAATTGAATAACTTTTAAAAAATTAAAGATATTATAATGGGATTTTCACCATTTAAAAGATAATATAAAACTCTTTTACAATGTAGTTTAGTTTCTTCGAATTTAGAATTGTAATTATTATAGACAAAATAAAGAAATCTTTTTTAATTTTTTTGTAATTTTGTTTTATCAAAAAGTATAAAACAAATGAAAAATGTAAATAGTATACCCGAAATGGGTTTAAAAGTACCAAGTGAGTAAATTATATCATAATTTTAAAATAATATTTGTTAAAGTTATAACCAAAAATGTAAAAAAGTTAAAATAATTCAAAATTCAATGAATTTTTGATAAAAAAAATGATTTTTTTTTAGTTTTTTAAACTAACTTTATAAATATATTTTGATCCAGAAACCCTAAAAAAAGGTCTGTTTCCCATTTTGAATAAAATTGAATGAGATTTATTGATTTTAGAATTATTCAAAAAAAGGTTTTCATTTTTTAAGGTTAATATTAATTTTAAAAATTTTAAAAAAATACCGTTAAATTTGTAGTAAAAAACTCTATAATAGCAATTTTTTAAATTGTAATCAATAAATTGTAGAATTCGTAAAAAAATGGAGAAAAATTTATGAAATTTAATATGAATTAAAGAAAAATTGAATACTTTAAAATATTAAAGATATTAAAATGGATTTTCCAATTTTTTTTGTCTTTTAGTTTTATCGAAAACGATAAAACAAATGTAAAGTAAATAGTACATCCGAAACGGTTCAAAAATTCATTATGTAAAATATTTCATAATTTTAAAATAATAATTGTAGAAGTTAGAGCCAAAAATATAAAAACCTAAAAAAAATTGACAAAAAGTTTAATTTTTTTTTATTTTTTTAAACTAACAATCTATTTTGATGCAGAAAAAATATAATAATTGATTAAACAATTACTTTACTGGGAGTGTTCGGAAAGTTGGGTGGAATTACCCCCTCATTTTTCGTTTTTCAATTGATATTTAGTTAACTTTTAGTTACCTCAAGGTCAGAGTTAACCACATTGAAAAACCAGCGCTTAATGGATATCACCTGCTAAACATGATGCAAGCAGATTATGATAAGGATCTTTACATGTTTTATTTTTGATAAAAGTTATGTTACCATAAACAAAATACTACTGTGACTATTATGTATTTGCTCAAAAAAAGGTTTAGTATGGTCTAGGAAAACTCAATAAATGGTTGTTTGGTAATCTCGACTCTGATGATGAAGATTAAAATTTTGCAGCAAAATCAGATGATCTTGTGAGCAAGATTTTTACCATCTCTGATTTATTGATGATTGACCTCTGACTGGCTATTGGTCCTGATTTTTAGATCGCATAAAGCAAAATGGGTACCTAGTAGTGTACTCAGACTTAATATTGTCACAATAACTGTAATCTGTCTTGTTCTTTAAATTCGATGCCATTATTACGAACTTATAACCATACTGCAATTCATCTACCTCTTCTCATAACCGCTTCCAGTTGTTCCATATCTAATTTCTTTGTTGTACTCAGTTCGGGCTATTTTGTAGTCGTTCCAAATTTCTTATTGAATAGTTTTCTGGTTTCAGCTTTAAGTAAATCTGCATATCTCTTGCGACTACCTTTTGGTTTTCTGATAGGTGAAAAAATGTATTCTAAAATAGCTAAATCGGTCTTTAATTCTTCCACACTGTCATTGATTTCTACATGACCCACAATTTCTGGTTTAAGAAGAGTCCCCAGTGTTCTGTAAGCTGTCATTTTTTCAGGTTTCTTCAGCCTTTACTTCAAATCAGATCTGCTTGTGATCTGAGAACCATGCCAGTTACTAATAATAGATATTATCTCGAATAAAATGGATATTAGTAATAATTTTAATACTTAAATTTATTTTAAACCGTGGTTTTAAATATTGATACATTCACAATAAATATTTTTCTATTATAGTTTAAAGTAATAAATAATAAGTAATTCATATAAATATGTTATTTATCTTTAGGAAATTAAAATATAAACGAATAAAGAAGTTTTTAATATGTCTCATATGTTCTTTATGTGTCATCCAAAGTAACTTGTTTTTAATTTATTGAATCACATTTTTTATATTCTATTTAAATAAATGTATGATATATTAAAAAACTATGTACAAATAACTTACATGAAATAGAAGCTGTTGTCTTGTTTGCTTTTGTGTGGGTTCTTCTAAACTAACACATCGCGAATAACTTTTTGCAAAATATCACTTTCGTAACGTCAAAATAACATTGACAATTATTTCTAACCTCGCAAATCTTTAAACTGTTTATTTACTTCAAACAAGTCGAGACACAATTTAATGAAAATGAAAAATACAAGAATTACCAAAAATGTAAAATTCATAGTTTTTTCCAAGCAATAAAATTCCGTTTTACCTTATCACAGGTCATTTCAGATGTCATATCTAAGATGATCAGTCCTGGTTGACTTATTATTTAGCAATTAAAAAAAAATTAATCAAGTAAGAAATAAAAAATAAATATTGAGTTTTGTCAATTTTGAAAAGAATATTGTAAATTTTACTCCACATTAAATTCAATGGAAACAGAGGAAAATTGGAAAACAGAAATAAAGGGAAAAGTGGAAAACGCCAGATAGAATCATACAAAATGTATTTTTTTTTAATTTTTAAAATTTATTTAAGAGCGAATTTTTAAAATTTATTTAAGAGTGAACCCAACCCGGATTGAGAATCGTAGATAGAACATCTGAAATACCGGGTGTTCCATATCAGTATAGGATAGTTCATTTTTCTCAGTGGCCCAAGGGAAGTCTATGGGCCAAATTTTAAGAAAATCCCTCGAGCCGCTTTTGAGCGTAGACAAACAAAAAAATGAACAAAACTGTATTAATAGGAGATTAGTAAAGGTGTTTGATTTTCTTATGGGTGATACTTGCTCAGGTGACAAAAATACGTCTCAGTAGTTAATGGAGCTTAAGAAAAATAACTGGAACATGTATTGGGTATTTAACAAGTAAAAAAGTATCGTCACCTCGTGAGCGTAAAACTTCTGAACATTCTGTTTTTGTTATCGTTTAATTTTACACAGGAATAGCTTTTTTAAAACCGGAAATGATAACTTTATGCACCAATTCAAAGTATGCTGAGTTCATAGCCATTGTCCGTTTGTCTCTATCTGTTATGGTTACCAAGATCTCAATGCAGACAGAAAGACGGACACAGAGCCATATTATGAGACTTTTCTAAACATTGGTTTAAAAACGTAAATATACAATTGTTTAAATTATGCTGTAGATATTCTTTTTCATCACATTATATTACGAAGAAGATTGGAATTTCTTGGATTTTTCAAAATCATCTTAATAACTGTTTTTTATTTAGGAACTTTTGTTTTGTTTTGGGTGTATAATGTTCATAAATTTTGTTTCACTGGAAATTCTAATATCGGTATTGTTTTTTAAAAATACTTTTTTTTATTAATAATCTCTTAGTGGGAAACGCAAAAATTGTTTATACTAAACATACATTTATACATTACACTGACTTAAAATTAATTTTCAAAGAAGTACAAAATTTGATGAAAAACTTTAAAAATGTAATTACTTGCTTAGAGAACATTAATCGTATTTCATAACATAGTCCGGCACTAACCAATTTATTAAGAAGAAATAAAATACCAAAGTCTAGTACCACAGAATAATTTAATAAAAGATTTAGGATAAACTCGCAACTAGTTTCGGCACACAAGTGCCATCATCAGGCCAACACTAAAATTACATTATTTGTTGAAATTATATTAAGTTATACAATAAGCATTAATATGGTTACAAAAAGTGCACTTAAAATTAATAGGGGTGGGAAAAGAAAAATTGGAAGTTAAATGTGGTACAAGAAAATTATATGATATTAAACGTAGGTAAATTTAAAACTGGCTAAAATTAGAACCAGTATAAAAGGGGCCATCTTGTGGCATGGTAACTGTAACGAGGGTAAAAAGGTAAAAAGGAATTGCCGGGGGGTAAGACCCGACTTACTTTATCATTCTCATAAGTTTCGTCGTGATGATAATACGCTTTTCACGTTACTTAATCATTGATTTGTACTATTATTTGTGGCCGCCCTCAGGGTCGCCTAATACCTCTAAATCATTTCCGGGGTTTTTACCACTTTTTCCAAAATTTACCCAATTATTCGGGTCTTCAATTCCTTTTTACCCTCGGTTATTACCTTCACTTAACATGCCATAAGATGGCTCCTTTTATACTGGTTCTAATTTTAGCCAGTTTTAAATTTACCTACGTTTAATATCATATAATTTTCTTGCACCACATTTAAGTTCCAAGTTTTCTTTTCTTTTCCCACCCCTATTAATTTTAAGTGCACTTTTTGTAACCACGTTAATACTTATTGTATAACTTCAATATAATTTCCATAACTTATGTCATTGTAGTTGGCCTGATGATGGCACTTGTGTGCCGAAACTAGTTGCCAGTTTCTCCTAAATCTACTAATAAATTATTCTGTCTCTCTGATCAAGGGTAAAACAACACTAATAATTTTAAAATATTATTTTCTTCCAAAACCAAGTTTTGTGACACTATCTAATAATACACATAAAATAACTTATAAATATACCTATGTATAGAAAAAAAAACACAAATCACTAAGTGAGTGGGATCAAGGGTAAAACAACCCTAATAATTTTAAAATATTTTTTTTTGCAAAACCAAGTTTTGTGACACCATTCTAATAAGGCACAACTTGGGTTTTTTTCTATAGATAGGTATATTTATAAGTTATTTTATGTGCCCTATTAGATGGTGTCACAAAACTTAGTTTTGCAAGAAAAAATATTTTAAAATTATTAGGGGTGTTTTACCCTTGATCCAACTTACTTCGAGATTTGTGTTTTTTTTATAGATAGGTAAATTTATAAGTTATTTTATGTGCCCTATTGGATGGTGTCACAAAACTCAGTTTTGAAAAAAGAATATTTTAAAATTATTAGGGTTGTTTTACCCTTGATCCCACTCAGAGATTTGTCTTTTTTTCTGTAGATAGACATATTTATAAGTTATTTTATGTGTATTATAAGATGGTGTCACAAAACTTGGTTTTGCAAGAAAAAATATTTTTTTAATTATTAGGGTTGTTTTACCCTTGATCCCACTCAGAGATTTGAGTTTTTTCTATAGTTAGATAAATTTATAAATTATTTTTTGTGCCAAATTGGATGGTTTGACAAAACTTGGTTTTGCAAAAAAAATGTTTTATGGTTTTATCCTTTATCTCGCTTACAGAATTGAGTTTTTAATTCTAGTTAGATATGTAAATAATTTGTTTTCCTGCCATATAAGACCATGTCAGAACACCAAGTTTAGAATGAGAAAATAATTTGTTAATATTCTACTTTTATGATTTGTGTATCGTGTGAGTTTGGCTTGGTAGTGGGGCTTGGAGCTGCATTTGGACGCTAGCTCCGGGCGCTAACTTCACACGAGTATATAAATACAGGTATAGTACAGAAAGAAATAGATAATATTCACCAACATAAATATTAAAAAGAGGTTTTTTAAAATGTTATATTAGAAGTAAATAAAAACGAAGAAATGAGATGATTATAAAGAGTGTTCTTTTCTTTTGTTCTTTTCTCGACAATTATTAATTTAATTTCGTTTGAGTGGTCCTTATATGGTCCACTAGTTTATAAGTTCTCTTTCCAGTACATTTTTAGTACTAATCTCCCTCTTCCACTTTTCCCCCTTATTTTAATTACATCACTTTAAATTAGTTAGTGCCTAATGTACACACAAATTTGTTACTGATTTATATTCAAGAATGTAATTGGCCTGACGATGGCCTTTAACCGAAACTAGTTGTCAACCTTTTCATCTTTAAATGAACTTTGTGGTACTAGTTAAAGTTTTATTACTACAAAAAAAAGTATGTTTACTACACTAAATAAGGAACAAAAATGCAGTTGAAAGATATTTTTTAAATAGTTATCAGCTAGGTATTATAAAAAAAATCATAAAATTTTCCAAAAAAAATATTAATAAAATTTTGGTCGCCTGCTAAAATTTTGTTCTTCTTCTTCTTGCCTAAACTTTGTTAATGTTGATTTTATAGTTTTAATTGTTGTTGCTCTTCTTAACCATTATTCCATTTAGCATCCCATTATATCTTCTCCAATATCTTTTTTTCTTCAATACAAACATTTGTTTAACCATCCTTTGCCGTTGCGTCATACATTATCCATCTTGGTCTCTCCATCATGAAATGGATGAGACGGAATTATGACGTCATTAACGTATTTCTTAACTAATGTAAATTATTTATTACTGTTGACAGTTAAGTTGTTACATTTTGATTTGTTGGGTATTTTGGATTATTTTCGCCTTTTTCAATTAATTTTTCATTGTCAAAATGCCTTCCCAGTATAATGAGAAAGAGCAAACTTTAATTTTGAAGTTGATTAATTACTTTTCAAGAGAAAGAGATGCTGTAAAGCCGCTTTACCATTAAATGCAGTCTACAACGTAAGTATCTACCTATATTATGCAAAATGTAAGTATTTATTGATTTGGTTTTATTAAATTTTATAGTGTGTTGCTGATGCTCTAGAAATATCTATTAGAACCGTTCAAAAAATAGTTACTAGTGGAATAGAAACAGATAAAGACTACAAAATCAAAGTTCGTGCTGGACATGTTTCTGCTCGAGGATCTTCCATTTTTACCATACATCAACATGCAATAAGAACACGAGTATATGCGATGTATTCTGCAGGAAGGTGCAAATTCAGTTTTTATTTTGCAATTTTTAAGCTTCAACCTATTTATTTTTTTTCAACAGGAGAACACGTTAAAATTAGATTCCTACAAAAAAACTTAAATATATTAACGGAGTTGAGATATCCTTAAGCTCCTTGGTCGGTGCTTTGGCCAAACTGAAATTTAAGTGGAGGAAATGCGCAATATCAAATCGAAAATATCTAATGGAGCAATCTGCAGTTAGGCAAAAAAGAATACAATTTTTGTCGGAGTATACAAAAAATGAAAATGACCATTTTTTATTGAAACCAGTAGTCTTAAATGAAACCTGGATTTTCAGTAAAGGAGCATTTAGAAAAAGCTGGCAAGAGAGTCTTTAAAAACTACAAGAAAAATAAACTGGAGGTGTTCGATATATTGTCCTACATGCAGGTTCCGGGGAGGGTTTTGTGGAAAATGCCAGTCTTGTTTTCAAGTCGGGCGATTATCATGATTCAATGAATTGCACAAATTTTGAAAAATGGTTTACTGAACAACTATTGACAAACTTGTCTGAGCCTTCACTGATAATCATGGACAATGCGTCGTATCATTGCGGCCTTGTCGAGAAAATTTGAAATCAAAGTTGGACGAAGCAATCAGTGGTGGAGTGGCTCGAGGAGAAGGAAATTCACTATCCAAAATTTGCTATGAAAGATCAATTATGGGATGTAATAAAAAAGCACTTACCAGAAAAAAGATATAGATGGGATATTTTCGGAACATGTTTTTAAAATATATCATATGTTTGCCAATTTTAATGATTCTTTATTTTATTCAGAATGGATGAACTAGCCCTAAAACATGTTCATCGGGTTTTACGTCTTCCACCCTATGACTGCCAGTATAATGCGATGGAGATGGTATGGTCAGAGTGCAAAAGATACTATTTTTTCCTATTTGTATTGGGAGTTTTTCAGAAATAAATTTATTTATTGCCTGTTTTCTCCAATACATGTGTTTTTTTTCATTTTTTAGGAATACTTACGAAAGTATTTCTCACAATGACATAGACAATAATTACTATACAATTTTTACAAAAATAATTCTATCTAATTTTAAATAAACTTTGCGTTCACCAGAAAAATGTAGTCGTATAATACCTTTTTAATACATATAATTTAATTCGCCATTAAATCAAGATTCGATCATCCGTATTTTTTTAATTTAGTCAAAAATCATGCTAAGGGACGTTAAATATCCTCAAACTAGAAATTTGAAACAAATCGGTTAAAAAAACGGAGGTTTCAAGTTAAAAAATTACAATTATGTAAAAAGGTACGCAACCCATAAAGCAAAATACAGTTTTCGGCATTACCAATTTATTAATACAAACGCACCTTAACATGATATGTCATTAGTTATATTTTAATTTTGAGGTTAAGTGTAAAATAACATTCAAATAATATACGACAAATGTAAAACAGCAGAATACGTCACCGATTATGACGTAACGGCAAAGGATGGTTAAACAAACTATATAATACTTAGATTATTTAAACTTTAGTGGTTTCTCATATTTTAATTTTTTACATTGGATATATACAACTATCTATAAATACAGCCTTTTTATTCTATATTCAGTAATTCCTTCTCTGTTGACAAAACATTTCGTAATTTTTCATCTCTAATTGATTTAGACTCCCTTTTTTTATCAAACCATAAAAAATCAATACTTGATTATTAACTCTTGTCCAAAATCGTTTATACTTATATGTATAGACCCAAAAAATTATTTATTTATTGATTTCAAATATATTATAATGAAATCATCTTGTATGAGTTATTGAAGTTAATTTAATATTGTTATTATTATATAGTTATTTTCCTAACAAGTGCGGAAAGTTATACTTTTCCGCACGCAATTGCAGTTGCCCGAACGACGCGAAGCGGAGTTCGGGCATGCAATTAAGTGGGGAAAAGATACTTTACGCAAGTGTTAGGAACAATATTTTTTCTACAAGCGCCTAGAATTATAAAAAATATTTTTTTGTCATTAAACAAAAATTTTCTTAGTGCTTCTTAATAAATAAAACATTAGGCTGAAAGTAATCATAGTAACCAAGCAAGAATTAATTTACAAGTTGTCAACTTAATTTGACATTAATGAATTTTTAATATTTATCTATTTATAATATACCAAAATGGATGACGAAATACCAGAGTCTCTTATGGAAACAGCAAGAAATATTTTTTTAATCATTTTAGCATTTATAAAATCAGTGCGAAAAGTAACTTTTCCGCACTCAAATGCGTGCGGAAAAGTATACTTTTCCGCACGCTTGTAGAAAAAATAAGTTTTGTATTATAAAAATTATATTCGAAAGTTTTTATAGTTGAATATAATGAATTTGTAAAGTAATTGGGTGTATAAGTAAAAATTTTGGGATAATCGACAATTATGGATATGCTGTAGGAAGGTCTTATGAAATTTTAATAGAAATAAAATTTGTTTTCTATTTAAAAAAGTAATAATTTAAAATTTAGTTATGAAAATAAAAAAATCATTCAGTATAAAGGATTTTGGACAATAATAATCAAGTAATGATTTTTTATATTTTGAGAAAAAAAGGGAGTCGAAATATATTAGAGTAGAAAAATTACGAAAAGTCATGAAGTTTTTATAATGTTTTGTCAAAAGAGAAGGAATTATTGAATATAGAATAAAAATGTAAAAAATTAAGATATGAGAAACAACTAAAATTTAAATAAAGCTTATCTGTGTATTATACAAAAAAAATTTGGTATTGATGAAAAAATGATATTGGAGAAGATATAATTGGATGTTAAATGGAATAATGGTTAAGAAGAACAACAACAATTTTCAGAAGGAGTAGTAATCCAAATCAACGTTAGACAAGAAGAAGAAAATTTTGGTAGGCGACCAAAATTTTATTAATATTTTTTTTGTAAAATTTTATGATTTTTTGTAGAGCAGCTCCTAATAATATATTCCTTGATTCCACGACAATTCTAAATTTAAAAGCATATTACAATTACAGCTTTTAGTGGAATTATTTCAATATATTTCGACCTTTTCATTTAGAAATTTCTTGGGCGCTTAGTAATAAATGTAAATAAAGATCAACTGAAGATAGTTATAAAATAAAATTACCTCTAGATCAATAATCCACACATTAAATCACAAAAAACTTGGAGAACAACACAGACTAACTAATACAGTCAAAACTTTATTAAAACTCAAAACATTGGTCAAAAAAAAAATCAAAGCTGACACACGTCAAAATCGTCACATGTTTGATAACAAAACTATCTTGATCTTGATTCACATGCGAGATTATTACCAAGGAATCGACACACGAGACATATAAACAACATTCGTATCGTAGTCAGGGCTATGGGATGCATGGATGATGCGATACGGTCGAGAGGACCATCTGGCTTGACTCGCGTTCACGTACGGCGCGGCCACGGAAGCAGATAAATTCACGTTTTGACGGTCGCAGAGCAAGAAGCATGCCAATGGCAATGCCATATTGAAACGCAACCAGCCCTTATAGCCCTTCGTGGCTGATGGTTTTTATAGGCACCCTCCAGCGGCGGAGAATTTGATTGTAATTTTAAGGAAATTTGAACACAATTTAAATAGAATCTGAAAGAAATTTTAAGATGTATAGTGAATTTTATGGAAATTTAAATTACCCACATAAAAACCTAAAACGGATATAAGTTGTCAATATAAATCAGTTCCCGTAAAACAGAAAGCTGTAATAGATTACAACATACTATAAATATGTCATGTTCCTGTCACGTTTAGTTTTTGAGTTACCAGCCGATATATTACTTTCCCGGACCCATCAAAGGAAAAGTAAGGTGAACGAGCAAAAAAAATCGAGATATCGATGGAAATATCCATTTTGAGGTCCCCTAAGAAGATTGAAACCATTTCCAGCGCATGGTCTGTCTGTGTGTCTGTGTGTAATATTCCACGATAACTGCCGAACCGTTTGACCAATCATGCTGAAATTTGATATGAAGGGTCGGTGTGTGCCTAGAATGCGACCATTAGTTTTTGGTTTAAGTTGGTACAGTAGAAGGTCCACAAAACCGACATTGATTAAATACACATGTAACAATTTTTTACTTTTTTAAATTTTAAGGACAAACAATACACGTTAGTGCAAAATGTTGTTGTACAAAGTTTTAGACCATAAAATTCCCTATAATTTTTGTTTCAAACTTTTTCCAGAATTTCCAATAGTTGCGACACTAGAGGGCGCGTAAAAAATGTGTATGTAGGTTTTCCCTAGTTTTTCTGGATTTTTAGGACAAACAATACACTTTAGTGTAAAATGTTGTAGTACAAAGTTTTAGAGCATAAATTTCCCTACAATTTTTGTATTAAGCTTTTTCCAGAATTTCCAATAGTTGCGCCACTACAGGGCGCGTAAAAAATGTGCATGTATGTTTTCTGTAGTTTTTCTTGATTTTGAGGACAAATAATACACTTTGGTGCAAAATGTTGCAGTACAAAGTTTTAGAGCATAAAATTCCCTACAACTCTTGTCTCAAACTTTTTCTAGAATTTCCAACAGTTGCGCCACTAGAGCGCGCGTAAAAATTGTGCATGTAGGTTTTCTCTAGTGTTTCTTGATTTTGAGGACAAACAATGCATTTCAGTGCAATATTATCTTGTGCAAAGTTGTGAAGCATCAAATTTTCTTTAACTCTTATAATTAACTTTTTATTGAATTCCTCATAGTTTCGCCGCTAGATGGCGAGAAAAATACACATTTAGGATTTTCCATTTTTTTTTAAATTGGAGGTAAATTATGCTCTTTAGTGCAAAATGTTTCAGTGCAAAGTTGTAAAACATAAAATTCCCTACAGCTATTGTATGAAAATTTTTCCCGAATTCCCAATAGTTTTCATACATCATTTTAGTAGCAGTGTGATATACAACGTACGCATGCGCAGCTTATGTCATCAACATTGAAATATCAATTCGGTAGACGTATTCATCATCGGCTCGCTATTTTTAATGTGTTCCATAAATTAATGTAATGCTTAGTATTTTGTAATAATAATAATAAATAACATATTCTCTACGGTCGAACCGGGAAAGTTCTGGGGTGACACAGCCGATTTTTTTTTAACTGCGTTAGTTTTACGCATATTAGTAAAATATATAACTAAAGTTTTTCAAGATGAATAAAACACTACCTCTAAAAATACTATGGCGTTATAGAAAAGTCATTAAAATGGATAAATGGTTATTTATATCCGGTAAAACTATTAAATAAATAAATAAAAACTTATTTGCAAAAGTACAAACATAAATGAAGTAGGTAATAAAACTCCAAGTCGAGTACCACATAAGATTTATTATAGACGAAATGAAGGGGGGTTGGCAACTAGTTTCGGCGAACTGTCATCATCAGGCCTATAATACAAAGTTCTAATTACCGAGAGAAGAAAACAAAACAAATTACAACGTACCAGAATTAAATTGTGATCATTGATATTACTTAATGTATAAAGGCTCGATGACACGGAGTACAAGCTGCTAGTAAACTCGCTCAGTGTCATCATGCGTGGTAACTAGCCAACCAAGCAGATTGTAAACTATCTGCGAGTAAAGTTAAAAGGCGGGCTACTTTACTCCCTACTAGCTGGCGTGTGGGCTTGTTAGCTAGTAAACTAGCCTTGTGTCATTATAGTTGCTATAGTGAACTAGCTGCGAATAAATCATGATTCCTGGTTTCAGTATCTAAAACACTCGCTAGCTAGTTGGCTGGTGAGCAAGCGGAAGATTTTGTCACAGTAAAATGATTATATACAGGCTGTGTTCGTTTATTATGTCTGACTAATCTATCTGCTCGCGATCGTTCGTTAATTCAATCTAGATTTAGAGGTCGTAAATCTGGAGCGTTTTTTATTAAAATCGGGCTAGTCAAAGGCCAATCTGTTTGCTCGGTTCGTTTTGTTAGATGTAAGCGATTAATCCAAGTATTTGAGGTTAAGTTTTATACGTTATAATTGTTTATAAACTTTATGCTGATTTGTGTTTCATGTTGATGAAAGAAGAATAATAGACATTTTCGCCTACATTTATTAGTTTTTTTTTGATAAAATGCCTTTGCTAGAACTGAATGATCAAGATGACAAACATACTCCTTTCAAGTAACTGATGATGATTTTAAGAGAGTGGTTGAAGAGATTTCGGGATGCCGACATGAAACAGGTTTCTCACTCGTACTCTGCAATTTCTGAAAAAAAAAATCGAATGTTTCTGGGTACATTCGAAAATGCTGACTGAACTGATTATCCGGGAAATTGGGGACAATAAATTCCGAAAAATCACAGTCAGCATCGCCTCTTTTAGTGTGAAATTCATTATTACACAATAATAACAGTCACTTAATAAAAAAAACACATTTGCAAACCAAATTTCTAGACAAATTTGCAGCAAAACAAAACCTAATTAAAATTTGGCTGTCAAGTGTCAATGTCAATCGGCGAAAAAATTTGAAGTGTTTTTTATTTTATATTTAATCTGACTGATCTAGAGTCACGTGACCAAAAATCGCTCTAATCGCAGATGTAAAAAACGAACACAACCTCAGTATTTGCACTCCGGTGTCGGCACTTTGATTTCCGTGGTGCTCAATTCGTTAGTTTTTACAACCTATACCAGAAAAGCATTGTGGCCAAATATAGGATAATTATCTGAGTTACGGATAATTTCAGGAGAGTTGTGATTCTTTTGTAATGTTGTTAGCAAGCGTATATTTAGGAAAATTTCGGAATAATTGCATAAAATTTAATATTATATATTTACGCTTTCCTCATACCTCTTGGTATTAAATTGTATTTTTTTTCCTCAAATCAAAGAACCCGTATTAAAATTTAGTTGGCATTGGCAACACTGCAAATATCACGACAACAAAGCTTTAAATGCTTTTCGGTTTCTGCCCACACATACCAAACGTCGACGAGTCAATTAAAAATTAGAACCGGGGAAAGTCGCTTAGTGCAAATACTGTATATAATCATTTTACTGTGGTTTTGTGTGTTACCGTCACTATCCCACTATCTCACTCGCCCGCTACTAAACTCGCCAACTAGCAGCTTGTAAACTCGCTCCGTATCATCGAGCCTTAAGTTTAAAAAAATTAAATTATGTAGGCGGGGAGTGAAATGAAAGGAAAGTTATGGTACTAGAAGTGAAGGGGTTGAAATGTTCGAATTAATAGGGTACATATTGCCAGCTGAACATTGCTGGGATGGTATAAATGTCCTTATCAGCGCCAGCACATTCGTTTAGGGCCAATAAGTTACTTTTTGGGAAAAGACCCTGACAGAATATGAAATGGGAAATTCCAAATCATTCGGAGTCATCATCAATCAATCATGATTTGAGTTGGGAATTTGAAACCTTTTTTTTCAACAATGTTGAAGATGGCTTGATCATCTACTTGTGACTCGTCCAAACTACCTTCATTTTTTAAACATTAACGCGCCTTGCGGTAGGAGTTAACTGTCAGAAATCGTTACGTAACGAAAAAGCGGTATGCTCACTCTCCAGGCGAGTATCGAGATTTGAGCAACAAGTATTGTGCGCGGCCAACTTGTTTTTGTTTTAATTCATATGGGATTTATAATTGTGTCATTATTGCAATATAACTTAATACAAGTATTTACTGTTTATACTGTGTGTCTACTTGGACTCATATGGGAAACTTTTTTATTATTGGCTTCAGGAAAAAATTTATTCTTCCTAAGAAGATATTAATTTTTTTAAGCCGTATAAGAGGTTTGTCAAAAAATATGATACTTACTCAAGAGTAAAGTATCTTTATTTTTTATAATACAGAAGAATGTTATAATGTAAAGTTATTTAAAATTAAAAGTTATATTCAAATATGCAATTACAGCTGTTTAGCATGAAAATTAAGATTTGGTGATTATTTACTATTAATTCCGTATTAATTATTCAGGCTTGGTACAATTTAACGTAATCTAGGATTCACTGACATGAAATATTTGATATAACTAGTAAGTATTAATAAAAACGTAATCTAGGATGATCTGACATGAGAGAGATAAATTCAGTATTGAAATTTACGATTACAAATAATTTATAACGTAAAACGTAAAAAATCACCAAATATTAAGCTTCATGCTAAATAGCTATAATTGTATATTTGAATATAACTTTTAATTTTAAATAACTTTACTCTATAACATTCTTCTGTATTATAAAAAATAAAGGTACTTTACTCTGAAGTAAGATTCACATTTTTGACAAACCTCGTATACGGCTTAAAAAAATTAATATTGGATGGTTGCATTTTAAGTTTTGGACCATGCACAACTTTTTATGAAGAAGAACTTTTTTCCCAAAACCAATAATAAAAAAGTTTCAGATATGAGTCCAATTTAATATACATATGATTCGAGTGTTTACTACTTACTATTTACATGCTTTACAGAAAGAATATCGAAAAAGAAAAAAATAAGCTTCGTTCCTGACGGGGATCTCCACACCGTACAATTTTTTAGTTTTTCTCTTTCCTATGAATTTTATTTCACTATCGTTGATTTTGTCAAATTTAGGCTAAAGAGGTGTTGCCATTTAATAATCGGCACAAAATGACTTCTTCTGTTGGTTCCGGGAAAACTGAAAGCGATAAATGATGTCATCATGTATTTGACAGCCGCATAAAAAACTACTTCCGGCGATCTTTCAAACAAAAAAGAATTCCGATATCTTAATTATTAACAAAGTTAAAAGGTAGAGCCCCTAAGTGAAACTTTATATTATAGGGACTTGATGAGGTAGGTGGCAGTACTGGGGTAAAAAGTACTGGGGTTGATGTGCAAGGTGTTTATCTGTTGACAGGTGCTAAAGTTTTCAAAAAGTCCAGGTATATGAAAACAAATTTTTCCGGAGTTTAAGGATCTGCGACAGGTTAAGAGTCCATCTGGTTTTTTGAGAGCTGCACGTCTTTGCTGCTTCATTCTGAGATGCAACGTAATCAGCATCGGTGAAGATGTTCTTGTTAAAATCCTAACCATTTACTGCAGTTTCTCCTGTTTGAACTTTTAAATATGCTTCATTAAACAGCTCTATCATTTCATTAGTCTCTACCTGATTTCTTCACTTTAATGAGGTTTTAGCGGATCCATAGAAGGTTTGTCAAACGGCTAAAACTTGTGTGTGCAATGTGGAGGAACTAACCTCTTTCAACAAATATGAGAGAAGCTATTTGCCATTTTCCGTTTCTTCCAATAACATATAGTATTTTATTTAAACAATGATTAGTCCCGTTTCATCAGAAGTAAATTTGTGTTTGGAATAAGCAGCCTATAACAAGTTATGAAAGATTCCAACAATTTCTTTGTTAAACTATAAGGCGAGAAAGAAGTTCCACGAGTATTTCCACGACAGGTCTATCGAATCTCTCTCTGTCTCTCCATTATTAAAAAGATGCTTGATGCCATTTCTATCTGATAGTTGGAGAGCTATTCGACGAAGGTCCCCAAGTGATAAGCATTAAAATTTTTCTCCCACATTAAGTAAGTAAGTCACTAATTGAGTTTTCAATTCTTCACCTTTTATATTAACATCTAGAAAATCTTGAGCTATATGATAAAAGTGGCAGTATGGATGAATTTAAATAATGAAATTTGCTTTTCCAAATAAAAATAATAATTTCATTAGAAGAATTTAAAAAAGTACTGACCATCTTTGCTATTAAACTTCTCTATGAACTACAGTTAAATATTACTGAATTTAATGTTTTTTTTAATAACGAACAAAAAAATTCTAGTACTTATTATTCGCTCATGTATACGGGTCTAATTAAAACATAATGAAAAGAAAACCGATAACTAATTATATATTAATATTTTTTTAGGTCTCTCCCATTTGTTACGCCAATGGTACCTCATTATAATATTCCACCCTACCACACCTCCATCAACGTGCGTCGATAAGCAAGAGGAAGAGAAACAATCTAAACGCCCACGAAAATTGAACAAAACAAAAATAATAATTCCGTTTTTAAATTTAACTCTGGTTTGCTTACATTAAACAACTGAGGCTCATGAAAAATTCAAAAGAATCAGCTGGAATTCAATAAAATTGTCATTGAAGTGTCAATTTTTGTGATTATAAAATATATTAGAGTAGTAATGGATCCGCAAATAAATTGGTACGAGAAATTACAAGTCACACAGAAGTTTTAAATGATTTATTTTAATACTTACATGTGGAATAATTGCTATATTATTTATTTTGCCTTCTCTTATGCAATAATAAGGTGTACTTCGTTATTTTATAATCAATCCTTTTTTATACAAAATCCATCTGAATAGTAACTTCCAAATTAGATTAATATCGTCATAATTAACCTTGGTTTTTATTTATGAAATCAGACTTAGGGAACTTTTATAAAGAATATAATTTTGACAACTTTTTTTAATACATATCTGACTCTCTTTTTAAACGTTCGAAAAAGCAATGACCCCCATCAATGTAAAGTTAGATTTTATAAAAACAGGTAGATCTTCTTTCGACAGGTGTCGATTTTATGCCAAGCAACATCAAGCTAATAAAAGCTACCTGAAGATTTTACGTCGACGCTGTAAAAAGTTTCTGAAGAAGCACAGAATGAACAGGCATTAATCCAGTTACCGGCACCTGAAGATTTTACTTCAACGCTGTAACAAGTTCTGAAGAAGCACATGCATCAAACCACTCTGAATCTTTTACGTCGATGCTGCGACAATTTTCTGAAGAATTACAGAATGAACAGGAATCAAACCAGTTACGGGCACCTGAAGCTATAACGTAGATGCTGCGACAATTTTCTAAAGAAGCACAGAAGGAACAGGCATCAAACCAGAGTCTCAGGCACCTGAAGCTTTTACGTCGACCCTGTAACAAGTTTTTGAATAAACAGGCATCAAATCAATCTTTGTCACCTGAAGCTATGGACAACATATAAGCGAGCCAAATTAAATGTAGAGAATATTCAAAGGCCGGTCCCAGACTTTCTAAAAAAGGAAGAAAGACGAAAAAAGTTGTAACCAAAGCCTACAAATATAAAAATGAAGAAAAAATCATAGAAACAACAATTTTACAATTTCTAATTATGACCTATAATTCGAAATTAGTCGAATGCAGACGGATGTTAAAATGGTCAAGATATACAAAATTACTTTCAATGACAAAAGGTTGTGACAAATCTATTTTTATTATTTTTTCTCCTAAAATAAAAGTCATATAAAAACTCATGGTAACAACAATAATAAAGGTAACAACAATATAAAAGGTAACAACATATAAAATAACAATTTTCCAATAAACAAAAAGTTAAAAATATCTCGTTTACAAGTTCTGAAAAAGGTGCTCAACATTGGTGCCAACGTATCAATTTTATCTAGCAGCTCAGATAGCAAGATATTCCTTTATCTTTAGTTAAATGTCCAAAAAAAAAAGATTTTATTATTGTAAAGTTTTCAGGTGAAAGGATACATTGGCAAATAATTGACACACAATATGAAAGATGAATATGATATCAATTATCAACACAAAAGTCTTTTATTTTTCTTTAAAACCGGATCTTGCTACTTTCGCATTGTATAATATTGAACTAAAATGAAAAAAAAACAAGGTGTTTGCTACTCATTTTCAGAAAAGATAAACTATTTGCATAGTTTTGTATTTTTTTGAGTTTATTCGCTTATGATTACCAAAAATATGTTATGGAGACATTATCGAGGTTAAATGTTACGTTTTTCTCTGTGCCACCCTGTATTTTCATTATTCCTCTGCTCAGTGTATTTTAATTTCAGACTCGGCGCTTGATATCCCTTCTCAAGATCTCCTTCTCTCTCTTTGCCTCTTCAGTCAAAACAATTGACTTATATATCGTCTATGTCGCTTATTGAAAATATTTTCTGTTCCCCTCGTTATATAGGGTAAGTTTTATTTATATTATATTATATTTTCACTGAGGTCCCCTGTTATCATTATAATTTATTTCGACGCTTTAACCTTTATTTACTGTTGTTTTTAATTTTTTTTATACCGGTATATTTTTTTTTATATTTACTTAAAAGTTCATATCGTATCTTTTATAACAATATAAATTATCTGATGTTTGTGGTGCTCTTTCAGTCTCGATTACAAAAAGAGAATCTATTTTTAATTTGTTTTTACAGATTGTCTTAAAAATTAATTCACTTTGATTATTTTTATATTTCATATTTTGATCTAAAAATTCATGTATTTCATATTAATATTATTCTTGTTTTGTATTCTTTTTTGTTAAACCCACTGCTGATTCTTTAGATAATAAAAAAAATTACTTTTCTGCACCGCTAAAACATGCATTTTACTCCCTCCTTAGTAGATAGTCTATACCACTCCGAATACTGGTATAGGGAATTCAGTTTGTTAGAGAGAGAACGTATCTATCTCCGTTACTATTAGTCATAATTAAAATATACAAACGTCGGCTCTGGTTTTCAGGTACTTCAACTCCGTTTGGTCTATTCTGTTAGGTACGTCTACTATTGGAACAGACGAAGCTGAAGTACCTGAAGACCAGAACTGACGGAGCTGAAGTACCTGAAGACCAGAGCTGACGCCGTTTTCAGATTTCAATTTAATCCAATAGTAACGGAGATACGTGCGTTCTTTCTCTAACACATTGAATTCCCTATACCTGTACTCGGAGCTGTATAGACTATCTACTCTCATTTTTAGGGACCAAAGTGACTGCCTTCGGACTAAAATATTTAATAATTTCTATACAGGAAATAAAGTGCCACTTTTACTCAATTGGGACTAAAATATTTAATAATCTCTGTCAGTGTGGCGCAATGGCAGAACGCCCAAGAGGACCCAGGTTTAAACTCCCGACAGGTAATTTTTTTAATTTTTTCACATAATTATTGTATGAACTTGTAACTTTTAGCCACTGGGGTGCAAAAAGTAGCGCATGCATCATGAGACTAAAGTGACACTTTTAATCCAGACAGTGGAAATTGTAAAACAATCACTCGAGGTATGTATTCTTGGTACATAATATACTATTTTGTTAGACTGTGCCCAAACCGACCCTTATTTATAATTTGAGTAAATAGAACAAATTTTATTATTTTTTAAAGCATTATTAGATATTTTAATTCAAATTCACCTTTACTGAATATCTTTAGAAAAATCATCCCCACAATTACAAAAATTGTGATTGATTACATAATACGATAAATTTGAAACTGTTCTCAAATAATAAATAAAACACAAAAATGAAAAATAAAGTAAACACAAGAAATCTAGCGATTACCAAAACCAATACATTTCACATTTCTCGAGTCCCCAATACTATAAAAAAACAATTTCGACAGATGTTTCATTTTATTTCTATTTTTGTTTTGGATACGGGCAATGATGCAACCCTAAATTGTTTACAAAATTAGTGCTTATTTTCGATCACGTTTTCTAAATGGTTATTTATGAAAGAATTACGCAGGAAGTGACAGACATATTGGATATTTTTAGGAATTAGGAAAATAGATTGATGAGGAACAAAATGTTAACAGATGACTACACGGAACGAGATATAGAAAAAGTATTTTTTTTATTTCACATGACAACAATTTAGTACTAATTACATTCAATCCTAAGTAAAAAAGATACTTTATACTAAAAATTTACTGTATTGTTCAATGAAAAAAATAAAACCTGTAATTGTGCAATCTTTACCTTTATTGCAATTTTTCGTTATTGGTAACATGTGCTTTAGCTAGGAATTTGGCTCACAGATGTGTAAATTCTGCAAATTTTATAATAGACCTAACACAAGCCGTTCAGGTTATTTTGGATAACGAAAACGACATTCCATATAGCCGTTATTGTCGAGAATATAAAAGGACTTGCTGGCTAATTAATCATTTACTAATTAAACAATTTAGCAAGTGATTTATTGCGTGGCGTGTGTATTGATGTAACCGTATATATTATTAGTTTGATCTAATTTTTTTTTATAAGTAATTTGTTTGATTCTGTAATATTGAAACCAACATTTTTTTGCACAATATTGTAATAAATCAATTTCTCAACTGCTTTAAACATATTCATTCATACAAGATTTTCGTTAAAAATTTTTATAACGCGTTTATACTATGTGAACTAGGCGTAGCAATATCCATTTTTTTTAGCATTAAAAAATTGTTTCTTCATTACGGGACAATCAAAAAAGTAACGAACATATAAAATAATAAACATTAAAAAAAGTATCATAAAATAAAAACTTTTTTCTTGCGATCTTCACCGTTTCTTTACGACATTGAAAATAATTTATCAATTCTTCTTCTAAATGTCTTCTTACCTTTTTTGATTCACTATTTCTTATTTTATTTACTGTTTTTTTCAGAAAACTTCCTCCAAATATCTTCCTACCTTAGTTTATTTACTGCTTTCCTATATCTTGATATTTTCTAACATACTACCCCTTTATTTTAATTTATGTTCTTTGATAAAGTATGATTTTTTTATGAAATTAAATTTGTTTTTTATTATTCGTATATAATTTTATATTTAACATTCCGTATACAATGATCTTTCAATAAACTTTTCTCTTACAAAAATCTTTGATTGACCTCCACACAAATTACAAAAATTGACTTGTTTATTAATTTTCCTCCCTTCAAATTTTTAATTTTTTTATCACTACTTGATTTGTTTAAAATAATTATTAATGTTATTAAATATCCAAAAATGATAAATTCCCCACAAATCGGCATCACTGTAGATTACAAAATACCCAAAAATGGGAAAATCTTCACAAATCGGCATCACTGTTGATTACTGACTGACTGAGCTACTAATTATGTTTGTTCTTCTTTATATTTAGCGAGAAAGTAAAAAGAATGGTACACAGCTGTATAATGTACTTATCCTTCAATAATTACCCAACGGTGTGCACAAATACCCAAACATTGGAAATTCCCCACAAATCGGTATCACTGTTAATTACAAAATACGAAAAAATTGGAAATCCCCCTCTCAAATCGGCATCACTGTTTGACTACTAAGGGCGTCTAGCATATTATATTATTCATATTGACAATTTATCAATTTTTTAAAAATTCTTCTAATTTTTGTTAGATTTTCTATTTTTTGGCAATATCATTTCTAACAGAACAATTTATAAGTGATAGAAAAAACCATAGAATATTTGAACATGAATGAAATAATTAAAAAAATACCTACTGGTAATAATAACTCTAAATATGTCAATTAAACCTACTGAGTTACGCCACTGGAAGGTGTAGTGTTACGGTAGGTGTATTAATCTATTTTTGAAGGGTTCCGAGGCAGCTGTTACCTCTATATTTATAATAAAAAGTGCCGCCACGTGATCCGACCATAATAAAAGCACAATTATTTTTATTGTGAACTACCTACCAAAGACCTACTTCCTCCATTTAACCCTCTGCTTAATTAAGTATTTGTTTGGAATTTTTTATTTGAAATAATACCAGAAACGTTTTATTCATATAAATCAATGGATATATGATCATCGTAAATTTACAAAGCATCAAGTTATTGTTACATAATTAAAATTGTCATCTATTGATCAAATAATCAAAATGTAAGTACAATAAAATTATAAACATTTAAAAGGGAAACGCAAATAAAAATGGGTAACGAATCCTGTTGAATAGTGAATTGAATTTTTTAAATTTTCGAATAATTTTTTAATGTTTTTGGAAATGGTTAAAATTCTTGTAATTTTTGAAATATTTTTGATTAATCGAATAATTTAACGTTTGTTTACAGTTTACTTTTTGAAATTTTCAAAAGAAATTGCAAAATTTCAAGTTCTTGATATATTTTTGAAATTTTCGATATACTTTTAAAATTATCGATTTTCTGGACATATTTTTCGAATAATTAATGTTTTTTGAAACATTTGTGAAAGGGGTAAAATTCTTGTAATTTTTGAAATAGTTTTAATTAATCGAATAATTTTACGTTTTTTAACAAATTTTAGAAATGTTGAATATTTTAACATTTTCACTTTTTGAAATTTTCAAAAAATTGCAAAATTTCAAATTTTTGATATATTATTGAAATTTTCGATATACTTTGAAATTATCGAATTTATAGACATTTTTATTTATTTGTTTTTTAAATTTTGGAATTTTTTGATATATTTTCAATTTCTGAATTTCTTAAAACTCAGTTTTGTTTTTAAATTTTTGAAATTTATTACGATCATATTTATTGATCTTTTATTTAAATTTACTCAAAATTCAACTAATGCCAAAATGTTTTTCAATATTTTTGCCCCTAGAGCGTTCAGCGCTGCAGTTAAAGTGTTAAAGAAAGCTTCAAAAATTATACATACGACAAACACGTAGAATCTTATTTTTTTTTTGAAAATAAATTTCAAATCTCAGCAAAGTTAATGTTTGGATGAAAAAACTACAAGAAGAGTGTAGCCTCAAAAAATACAGCAGTACACTATAGCATATTTTTATCTATTTCAGTAAAAGTTAGAGAACAAAAATACAATTTGAGTCTAGCACAATACAATACAACAATTTTTTTTTAATGTCTTTGAAAATATATTTTCAATTTTTCCAGCTAATCAAATTTTTTAAGAGAAAAAGTTAAGAGTATAAAAATACAATATGAGTATAGCACAATTCAGCACAACTAATTGTTTTGCAAAAAAATTTTTTTTTTAAATATTTGTGGAAATTAATTTTCAATTTTCTCGGCTAATTTAATTAAAAATAAATACAAAATCGGCACAATATAGCATAAACGTAGCACAACTTTTTTTTAAATAATCGGAGAAAATGGCGGGATCAACTTAACGGTGAAAAATTAAGAAAAGCAAAAAAAGTAGAAAAAATATATATTTTTTTTTATTTAAGCAAACTGATGATAGCCCTAAGTTTAATTTAAGTGTGGTAGATTTGTTTAAGAATTCATTTAATAAAGTTTACTGATGAGAACTTAAAAATCGCAATAAAACATGAAAGGAATACAGAAAATAAATATTTTAATTTAAATCCAAGAATTAATAGTAATATTTTAAAGGACCGTGCACTTTTCTTATGACAATTGGGTCCCGCGCCGATTTGTTTTAAATTTGGTATGCATATATCTGAAGTCATATGGATCATTTTCGCTCATTGCACCATGACTCTAAAAATACTTGGTGGTCCAAAAAAATTACTTTGAATACAATGCCTTGAATTTCATGCAAACAAGAAGTCGTTACTCTTATGTTTATTTTATTTTAAACATATTTTATTTAAACTTGCTTTCCTTTAGCCGATACTTAAAGGCTCATTTTTTGATAAGAATTATATCTTAATATATATACAAAGTGTATAAAAAAACTAGAAAAACAAATAATTATAAAATTGACTCAAAGGAATTTTAGTGGGTATATTTAAAATGTGACGTAGATGAAAAATCATGAGCAGAACCAAAAACAAAAGGGCATTAGGGTCTAACTTTGTTATTAATATTCAGATTTTGATGGAACAAATGGTATTATGTATAGAACACTTCATACATATGATGTTATACCGTTGCTACCTTTGAGGCAACGTGGATGTTTGTTTTCCACAAAATTATATTTAAACGTTGACTATATTTCATGTTTTAAGTATTTATGAAAAGAAAATCACTATGAGATTCAATAATTCAAGTAATTTCTCTAGTTTAAGAAAAATAAACGAAACTGTTTTTGCATGAAGAAAGTGCAGCTATAAGTTCTTTTAAGGAGAAACTCAATGTCATTTAAATCGTAATTTGAAGAAAAAGGGTAATTATTAATGGTCAACCTGGGTTCAGTTACCTTATTATTATTTGTCTGAAATGTTTTCTTTTGGAATATGTACGATCTTATTTACTATCTGTAACGAGGTAATTTTGATAATTTAATGCAGGAATTGTTTTATTAATCAGTTAATGAGCGAAAATAACTATTTTCTCACTAACTAAAATGTATCAAATAAAGTAGTTAACATTCGTAAATCAATTTTAACCAGAGATAAGTAGCAAGAATTTTAGAGAAACCATTTTTTAACTTAATTAGAGTAAACCACAGTTAATGTATTTAATGTCAATTTTTTGAGTCACCCTGTATTTTTAGAGTCATGGTGCAATGAGCAAAAATGAACAATATGACTGAAGAAATGCGTGAATTAAATTTAAAAAAATCGACCCGGGACCCAACCGAGATAAGAAAAGTGACTGGTCCTTTAGATGGTACTGGTAGAATCTATTAATTAAGTATTTGAAATGTCAACTCACTTTTGTCATATGTATTTTTATTTACTTTACACCAATGCTTGAAATAACATTTTAACCAGTGCCGAGATTTTTGGCGGGCCCAGTAACCGAGACCTGAATTTTTTTTTACTAAAATCGGTAACATTCGGAGATGTATTAAAATAGAAAAAAATCTGTAAACATTTCCTCATGAGCAATTTGCAATAGCTAACCCAAAGAATTTATAATATTTATTTTAATAACAGGGGGTAGAAACGTTAGTATGCCCTACATGTATATTAATTAAAACCATATATAATTAAAATTCAAGGTAGGCTAAAGGGGAATGTAAACGGCTTCAATCCCATTGAAATAATAAGCTTAAAATCACTTTTTCAGGGTTAGTACTTCACTGATAGTAGTCCATACCTCCAGACCCCCTTTTGTCGCCCAATGGACATCCCTTAAAATATGCACTGCTTTACACACACTACTCATAGCTATATTTCGAATTAGAATTCCAGTAATAAGTTATAATTTGTTTTTGGGAAAATTAAATTTATATGTATTGTAATGAAATACTTTGTATGAGTGTTTGAATAAGTTATTAAAAAAAAATAATATGAGTTTATTGATATTTATTGGTATATAAAATATGAAGAGATGCCAAATTAACAATTGTGGAATATCAAGAAATTTTATCTCATTGTTATTATTATTATAATACAATTTTGGAAATTTAAAAAATAAATTATATTTGAAATTAATCAAGTAAGAAGTTTGTTTAGGGAATAAAAAAATAAACAGGAAAGAAGTCTTTTTTGAATTGTTTTGATAGAATATTATAAAAAAAGGTTTATTGAATGTATTATATATAATATAGGTAAAGATGGAATTAACTTAAAAAATAATAAAATTTATAATCAATAAAAGGAAGATTTTTTATGAAATTTTTAAGGAAAAGAACTAAAAGGAGATTGAGATAGGGTAAACACACAAAATAGTCAATTTATAGAAGATAACAAAAATAATGAAACTAAAATAGAAAAATAAAGAAGAGATCAAATAGGAAGCTAAATTTCAAGATAAAAATTCAAGGAGAATCAGAAGAGAAGACTGGAGAAATTCTAATAACAAAATTTATTAATTTTATTTAAATTGTAATGTGTATTTTTTATAGTAGAAACCACCAATAAATAGAGATTACCTGTTGTATACCATTACAGTATATTTATATATCAATATTAACAATTATATTATTATTGTAAGCAACAGTTCAGTTTTTATATATTAAAAGAATAAACATATAATAAATATAACTATATCAAGCCAAAATATCTGTATGAAAATCAAATGCGAAAAAGAACAAAGGATAAAGTGACATTGTCAAAGATTAATAGATATTTACAAAAATACTGTGAATAGAAAAAGGTAAAAAAAATTAACAAGCAAAAATAGTTGAATATGTGTATAAAAAATATCTATGAACACAACAAAAACAAGAAATGAAAAAAATGTATTATTAATAAATTCAAAATAACACGCCTTGTCAAATAACTATATAGATACGATACCTAATATAAATAACCATCAAACCAAACAAAATAACATGATTTAAGTAGATACTCACCGGTAATTCCAATAATGTAATTTCCAAAATATCAGTCTGATCACTTCCTGAGATATATTTTAGCGATATTGGTCTATTATTAATTATATTGTCATTCACTAACACATAGTATAAAAGTAATCACAACACTTATAAAAACACCGAATTCGATTTCGTATCATGGGCAACATGATTTCGACTTCGCGTAAGCCCACACTTTTGGTGTGTTCCTGTAGTCTGTCAGGAACGAAGAGCGAGTTAATTCCACCACGGTTAAAATAAAAGAACCTAATTAAATACACGAATTTTTAGTATTTCGGACCTTAGTATATTCTTCAACAAGCATAGAATGAAGGCTATAATTCACGAGAATTAATATTACGACACGAGCGGTAGTTTTTAACACAAATCTTTAATTGACACTTCAAATATTAAATTTTGACGTTTGTGTATTTGACATTTCAAATAAAATGGAGACTTATTAGGGTGCTAAGATGCGATTGGTTAGTTATTTTCAAAGTAATGTGATTTGTGTTGATATTAACAAAGAATACATAATATGTACCAAGAAGCGAAGGCCGGCGAAATTTCTTAAGCCGGAGTCTCATGCGTCCGTTTTCCGACCGTCCGATGGTACGACGGAGCTCCTATTGGTTGAAAAATTTCCCGCCTTTTTTTATCCGAATATTTTTAACTTTTTTACGACGTGAAGGGTAAACAAAACAAAACAATAAACTAACAAAAATATTATTCGGTTTGCGTTTTAACATTCGTCGATAATGGAACTCCAAATTCAAATAAAGCATCGAATCAATAATATCTTGCTTTGTCGCTTTTGTGGACAAATAAAAATAAAAGTAAAAACAGAAAAAAAAAAACAAAAAGATTTTGGGTCAGGGATTTGGTTAAACATCGAAAAACTTTCCACAACTTGTTACAAGAAATGAGACTGACAGATCACGAGAAGTATATTAATAACTACCTAAGAATGTCTAGCAATACATTCCAAAATTTGCTAAAAATCATTGGTCCTAGATTAAATAAGATATATTGTGAACGTGATTACAATTACAACCAAATAAATAAATTATTGTGTGTATTATAACCTCAAATACAACTGTCGATTGGGCCCTTTTTCGGATACGATTTTCGGATAAATGAGACTTGGATTTTATTTTTATCCGAAATTCAGTTTTTATCGGATATCGGATCGACGGAAAACGGACGCATGAGACTCCGGCTTTAGATGTTGCAAGGGCAAAAATTTTTGTGACAGGTGACAGATAACTAATATATATAATATATCATTCTTCCACTAAAAATGTAGTAAGAATCAGCTTATTATTAAATGGTCGTGGAGAAAATATCTATACTCTGTCCAATATTTCTTTTTTCTTAAAATGACAGACGTCAAGGCTGACTCATATTTTGTGTTAAAATATATAGTGTGGCTAATCTGTTTGGATGTGTCTACTGGGCCAGTACAAAGATTAAAAATGAATTATTTGAACATAATATGCATAACAAATATAATTACAGGGAATATAATTTAACATGTTCTAATATTTTACTAAATATTTATTATTCTGAAAATGGGTAGGAAAATTGTTATAAATTTAAAATATCTATATCCTTTATTCAAACTTAAATTAGTATCAATAGACACTACCATTTTTGATGGATTATTGATAGAATTTGTGCATATTTAGTGAGTTTTTTTTCCCCAACTCAGCTGGAGATTGTCAAAAAGTTAATAGAAATATTGGATGTTCACTTACATTTTCCCCTATTTTAACTACCTAAACGGTTCGGGATATAAATATACGGTATTTAGTAAAATGTTTTATTTTAGTAGATGTTTTGTTTGAATAGATTGAATTTCTCCTAGCGATTTCTACGACGTGATAACAAAAATGGCGGATTTTTTGAAAAAAAAATTTAACCATTTTTAATAAAACACCCAGTATATTTTTTGTAATTTAAAAGAACTGACGTTCACCTATAAAACGATGCAAGGTTTTTTGAAATCGCTTAGCAAATGACTGAATAATTCATTTTAAAATTGTCAAAAATCCGCCATTTTTGTTGTGACGTCATCGAAATCGATAGAAATAAATTCAAACTAAAGTTCAAACAAAACTTGAAATAAATTAAAATATTTTAGTGAAAACGGCATATTTATATCCTGAACCATTTAGAAATTAGAGGCAATTAAAATAAGGGAAAATATAAGTGGACACCCGGTCAGAATTTTTCAAGTAACTCGTAATAGCACAAAATTTATTGAGAAATGTATTTAAGATTCAGATTAAATGATCCGAGACAGCTGTTGATTTGACAGTAAATTTAGTTGCCAACATGAAAAAATAAAAAGTTGCTGAACGAAAAATACGAGTAGCGTATTATAATCAAATGGATAAGTGCTTCTAACGATTTTGGAAACGAGTATCTTATACAATTTTTTCTATTTTACACCTTTTGTGCATTTTTAAATTAAAATGTAGTTTCATATTTAGGGAATTTGTTTGTAGTTGGTAACACTGATCTGTCAAATTTGTCAATGTAGTTTGAAGTATGTTAATTTGAATGTTTTATATGTTTCTTGTTTAATTAATAGATATTTACGATATAAGTGCGGTATGAACATTATTATACGCATGTGAAAATTGTCCAACGAGTGCGTCAGCACGAGTTGGGCAATCACATAAGTATATTAATAATGTGTTACCGCACGAATATTGTACAATATTTTATCTACAACTCCGAAAATTCAAAATTATATTGAATAAAATTATGTCGGCATATCCTTAAAATTGACTATTTGAGAATACAAGTAATTTGTGAGTATTTTGTAACAATAGCAACGGAATTAATAATCAACTTCTGTCAAAGTGGCGTCTAAAATCTTAAAAATTCTGACTTAATCAATTATAATGTCTTCAAGTGAAGATGATCTTCCACAAGATATTTACAATGCAGCAACCATCGTTATAGAAAATTTAGTACCACAGAAATCACGTAAGAGTTCCGTTTTGTTAAATAAATGATTAATTTTGATTAACTATTAGTTCCGCATCATTACCGCACTAGTGCTTTAATAATTTCAGTAACGCACAAGTGCGGTAATATACGTCATTACAAAATTCAAATAAGTGTCAAATCAGTGTCATTACGTGACAGTTGTAGATAAATTTAATTAAAAATGAGTGTTCAATAAGGCTAAATTATCATTTGGTTGTTTTTAATCAGAATGACATTTTTCATGATTTTCATAAGTGACTTGATACCTTTTTTAAAACCGGGGTGTGGTAAAACTGCACAAAATAATTTTTATTATTCCAAGAATGGGAGCAAACCCGACGAGAGGTTGTTGAAGGTGGTACAAAATATCGAGGCGTTTTCATGTATTTTTCAATCCTGGTCCTTAGAATATGCTCAAAAAGTTTTTGGACAGCTGGAATTCCCAGTTTGGGTCCGGGAAAATAGCCCATTGGGGCCGGAAAACCATATTTCGGACATACCAGTCGCAACAGTGGTATTTTCGTGTGTTTTTCAATTGTGGACCTGATGGATCCGGGAATTTCACATGGCCATAAACCTGTCAAGCACAGTCCAAGCTACAGGAATTAGTACACAAAAATCCCACTGTTGCGATTGGTACGTCCGAAATATGATTTTCCGGCCCCAATGGGCCATTTTCCCGGACCCAAACTGGAAATTTCAGCTGACCAAACACTTTTCACACCCAGTCTCAGCTCCAGAATTGGAAAGTCCATGAAAATACGACATTCGCGAACGGGACGTTGACCATAAACTTTTCGAGCACAAATCCGGCTTTATCTCCAAAATTCAGCGTCGACTTCGCCTTATCCCGGGAACCGCATTTTAGGCCATTTTCGGCCCCTGGGGCCAATTTCAGACGTGTAGGCCCAATTCTGAGCACGGAATCGGATTCAGCGTCGAAAAATACATGGGAATACACTGTTTTATCAGGATTTGATGATAAACTGATTAAAGGGAGTTTTAAAGAGTCATGAAGGTAGAGATAAAATTCACTAAGGGTCTTAGATCTATCTGATTAAGTCAATTTTTAATATGAATTTAAATTTAAAACGTTTAAGACGTAATCACTTACCGGGCTGTTAGATTACTGGAACAATCCTTTATGAGAGCTCTCCACATCTAATAACTTCACACTCGCGAGGTGAGGTATAACACATGTTTCATAAAGCATCTAAGGAATTTTTCAAAGCAGTTTTTTTAAATGGAATAAATTTATCAAATTTTAATCTTTAGTACATTAATTATTACATTGATAAAAACTGAAGACACTCAGTTGTCAATTACACTGGTATTATTGGTATTTGATGAAATAATTAAAAAATTGTTAAAATTGTTATTTCTACTTAACTAAAATATATTAGACCCTATAACATTTTCGTCGTGTACTAAAAATTATTATTTTTGCTTGTAAACTAGGAATCTCTATTGTAAATCGGCAATTATATCAACAAACATGGTTTCAGTTACTAACAACTATTTGTAACAATTTAACATTCCACACAACAAATAATCTTTAGGATTAGGCACGTACAAAAACGTTCAAAACGTCGCTATACCCTATTATACAACACAACTAATTACTATACGTAAAATGTCCGTGAAATAACTGATAAGGAAACATATTCATATATAAAATTGTTTACTTGAATAGGTAAATAACAGCTTGTCGATAATTTGCGTAAATATATGTATACAGGATAATTTTTAAAATTACTTAATGAAAATATTTTAAATAAAAATCAGAAGAAATTCTATAAAACATTTTTTTTTAATTGTATATTTCTGGGATTATGATATTAAATAATAACAATAATAATAAATAATAAAGTGCCAAGCCGCTTCTTGTAATAATTTTGTGTATTTTTTACCTATCGAATTAAGATAATTTAATTAATTATATCGAACTTCTTTATAAACTCAACTGAATCTTCTTGTATATAAATATTCATATAACGGGTATGTACATTAACAATCTAGTGACTGATTAGTTGTTAAAATAACTAGTCATCTCATTTCTAGGGTATTGTCCCGTTCAGTACTTCTATTATGCAGTTTCTGATGTACCATAACGAATAAAAATCAAACAGGAATCTACATACAGGGTGTCCAGACACGCTCATGTCGATTTGACATAAATCACTTTATAAAAAAATGGGGAACTGTTTAAAGATTTCGCTCTAGTATCTGTTTAAGTCAAATCAATTTAAAACGAATTTCTGTTAAATGATATCATTATGTACATTTATTTCTTGTAATCTGTTCAATCAAATTGCGTAAATTTGATTTTTTAATTGTAGTCATAATCGGCTTTAGGTGTAGTATTAGAAAAAAAATTACGAATAAAAATATCAAATATCCCACCCAAACGATCCGCTTATGTCTACAATTGAAAAATCGCATTTAATTGGATTTATTTCGAAAAATAAATGTTCAGAATGATATTTTTTAATAGGAATTTGTTTTGAATTAAACCGATGTTAGAGCACCATCTTTAAACAGCTCTAGTTTCCTTTTCAAGCATTTTTGCATAAGATAATTCGTCAAATCGACATAAAATGAGCTGTATATTTTGCAATTTTGTTCTTTAAAAAGCGTTTAATTTTAATTAAAACAAAATGGTGAAAACTGTAGGTGATAAATAGAGAAAAAAAGAAGATCAAAGTGCTTGTTTTTATATCATCATTATCAGAATAGCCTGTTGAAAGTAAATATAAAAAAAAAATAGATTTATGGGGATGAAATTCTGAATTATAATAGAATAGGAAATATAAATAAAACCTTTCAACAAATGACATATTTGCATTTATAAGCACTACTTCTTATTATTTTTCTTTTGTTTAAACCGTGGTGGAATTGACACGAATAGCAACGACGCACGCCTCTAATATTTCCGCATTAATCCGCGCATCTAGAAATCGATTTCGGGATCGGGATACACCGTCTGTCGGCTGGATAAAAAGTATCGCACATGATCTCTATGAACTAGCATTGCACAACTTTCAACACTGCAGGAAAGGACAATAATATTTAAAGCTTGTTTTTTGCACACTGGGAAGAAACAATTTAGCAGAATTTAAATGAACAAGCAGATATTTTTGCAAAAGCTTATTATATGAAATTATTAAAAAAGCAAACATATATTATACTACTGGCGTAGTCAAGATTTCTTTTAATAAAATACATTAAATACACGGGTTAGATTCAGATAGTTAAGATTTATTTTAATAAAATAAAAAAATAACAAAGTTGAATGCGTGCACCAAGGATTCAGAATAAAATTCGTTTCTCTAGACGCCAGTTATTATACTTAGTAAAACGATATTTTATCAAAACCATAAAAAATCTAATCGTTTTACAACAAATATTAAAGAACCAGATAGATATTTTGTTACACTTTTTATCTCTGCGTACGTTTCGCTAACTATGTTAGCATCATCAGGAGTTGCCCTAATAGCACAAAAGGTCCGATTGACATTTTTTATGGTCCATTGAACGTCAGAGGACCAAAATAAAAAGTTTTATAAACGTTTGTGCAAGAATGATTTTAAAAGGAACATAAAGAAACGTCCAAAATATGTGGACAAAAAAGTCCGAAATCGTAAATAAAATAAAAACGTTTCCTAAACTACACTACCAAGACGTTTTTAAAACCTCTCTTTTTTATAAAGTCGCAATAGGGACGCTTTTAATACGTTTTATTTGACTTGTTTTTAAAACCACCAGTAAAAACGTTCAAAAAACGATTTGTTTAGGTTCTCAAAAGCATGTGTTGAGAAAAAGTCAGAAAGTTTTAGGTTTTTTAATCGGTTTTGTAAGTTGCACTATAGAAAAACGTCTTATAAACGTTCTTGGGTACTTTAAGGACGTCCAAAAAACGTCTTTTGTGGAACCATTTATTTAGTCAGTTTTGAAATGTTTTTAAAACGTCTTTTTTCGACGTCTATATGACGTTAGAAGTTTTGACATTTGCACTAGAGAAAACCGTCTTATAAACGTTCTTGGCTACTTTAACGAACGTTTTTAAAACGTCCCGACGTCCCGTTTTTTAAACGTCTCTGTGCTATTAGGGATAATCACGTACCACAACTTCTTATTGAACCCGACGATTATTCTGATGTAAAAAATGACGGTGTTTTTTTGTCGATTTCACTTTTATAGAATTTTTCTTTTGTTAATTTTTTAATTACCTACATCGAAAATTAAAGATCCCGTAGAGGCGTTAGAAAATCAACAGATCTAATCACTGTTGTATGATTCACAGGTTAATTTCTGAAGAGAAATGGTTAATAGCCCAAGTTCAAATTTATGTTGAATTTTATTGGTTATAATAATAGTGAGACGGAGACCTGTTTATTCTTAAAAAATATATGCCATGTTTTATTTAGCATCCAAAAAATAGTGGATTTACGAGGGGAAAATATTTTAGAAAAAATGGATATTTTTTATTTTTATTTTACCACGTCAACGACGAGAATCTTTATGGAATTTTAAGCAACATAAACAGTAATTTCGACAAAATTTAATGATTGCAGAACGGAAGGAAAGAACTGCAAACAAGAACCGATTATTTTAACATTAAGTGATCAGCAAAACTACAATCTGGTAATTTTATTTTATAGAAGAGCCATTTATGAATTGGAATTTTTGGAATTGGTAGACTTGGTACAAGGGTTAAAAAAACAGAAATAACTATCCATAAAAAGGTTATAAAAAGAAAGCATTAGCAAGTTTTTATGAAATTAAATATCGGATCAGTGATTTAAAAAAAAAGTTGAATATTTTGATTGCTACATATCTGAGAAAAAAATTTAATTTTAAATAAATACATTTCCAATAAAAAAGCAAATAAATGAAATATAAATAAAACAAATATATTTTCTTTATTTTATTATTCTGATGTGTTAACCACTGATAACTTCTTTAAGTTAAAGAAAAATTAAATAAAGAAATTTCTTTTTAAAAATAGAACAGTCAAAAATGTGTACAGAAATAATTTACAGTATTCAAAAAATTACTACCTCAATCTACATCTTCTGGTCTAACAGGATGGGTCAAAGGTACAACTGATTTTTGGTTAACATCTCGAGAACAAGCTTTTCTCATATCTAAAAATAATATTTTTTAATAGCATGGAGAATTAATATAGTATATATTTTTAAACTTACCATAAGCATCTTCATCTGGGTCACCTGAATAATATTCCAAAACTGTTCGATAAACAATATATCCCAAATTTTTATACATATTGATTGCTACCTTATTGCTAACTCTTACAAATAAGTCAACAAAATAGGCCCGTTTTCTAAAAAAAAAATAATTAACACAATTTCGAATGAAATAGAAAAAGATTCTTATTTACTTTTCTGAAACATCCTCTAAAAAATTCATTAAAGATGCTGCTAGTCCTAATCTTCGAAAATCTGGAGATACCGTTAATGCCGTTACATGTCCATGCCAATTTTCCCCAATTCCTTCAGCTTTACCCATTACTAATAAAACCAGAAAGTTATGTAAAGAAAATGTATCATATTATTTTCTTAAAAGCCGCAGGTCGTATTTAATTATTTTTTAAGAAATTAACGTTTTTATAATTTAGGTGAATAGTAGAGCAACTATTAGGTTTAGTCATCAGCTCTTAGGCAGATATTTTGCCAAACCTATCCAAAATTTTTCTTTTTAATGGCTGGTGGCGTTACAAATACATAATAGTAAATATTATTAAAATGAATAATGTAAAGAGTGTATATTTATTTGTTAACTAGGAAATAAGTTGTATTATATTAATATTATTTATTAGTATATATGGTGCCAGATATTATTTATTATTTTTTTGTCATTTATTCTTGACTGTTGTGTAATATATAATATCATCTATAGTTTGTACATCGAACAAACAGAGTGATCACGTAAAAACCATCCGCTTTTGAAGAGTACAACCGATGTTAAATTGTTAAAAATAATAATAATAATAATTTATTCATTTACAGCTTTTTACTTATAGAGCAGGGCATAAAAATGCGCCAGTAATTTTTCAAAGTAAAATGTTGTCAAAATTTTTCGAGTTACCTTAGCTTTTGAAACGTTACGTCAAGTAGGTAGATATTTTAGTGACAATAGTACTTACCTAATTCTGATAGTAGAATGATGAAAGTTAAAAGTTAACTCGGGAAATTTTAACAAAATCGGACTTCGAAAAATTACTGGCGCCTTTTTTTGCCCTACTCTGTACAGAAGAGAAAATAACAGGCATACATTATGTACTATGACTACAGAAGCTATAAAATAGAACCGACATACAGTAATACTGACAAAATCGGACTTAGAAAAATTACTGACGTCTTTTTTGCCATGCTCTCTACAGGGACCCAATTCTTGAATTCGTAGGAATTAATTCTCCAGAGAATTGATTCCCCAAAAAAATTCTCTTGAGAATCGCCAGTCCTATTCTTGAATGAGTCGGAACTGAAATTCTAGTGAATTAAAAAAAGTGACGTATGTCTTTACTAAATCCAAGTATTTCATGAACTCAACCAATCAAATACTCAGAACTATTAGTTCTGTGCTCAAATATTATTTTAATACGTTCGCAGAAATGAATATCAGTTGCCATTGATATCATATGTTTGACATTTTACATTTTTGAGGAAACAAATTGAAACAATTTACATAATTATTATCCTATTATTGTGCATTATCGTTTATTATTGACTATGGGTTATTTGTTATTTGTTCATTTTTTATTTGCGATGGCCAAACGAAATTTCGTGAGTGAAGCGCAAAAAAAATCCTTGTAGAATTCTTAGAAAATGATAAGGAACTTCTTAGAGGAAAGATCCCTACTAAAACTTTTTCTCTTTTGGTTAATCCCAACTCTGATTGTTTGTAGCAGAAAAAGCTCAATATACTCCATTAGATAGTCAAAGGCTTGTTTGGATAGACGAAAATGCTGTCTAAACAACTTTCTAAATTATCTAAAACGATAGCTTGGAGTAAAAAATTATTCATTTTAACAATATTTATGGCGGTAACAACAAAAAAACAATAATGTTCAATTTCAATTCCCACAAAACACGTCAAATACGTATAATTCACACTCTATAATTTCTTAAATTCTCATGAGAATTTGAAGTTTCCCCAGAAAATGACATTAGGAATTAATTCTCATAATTTTTGGAGAATTTTTTCCTACGAAATATTTCAAGAATAGACATATTACAAAATCTAGAGAAAATGACGTAAATTTCTCATGAGAATCGATTCCTACGATTTCAAGAATTGGGTCCCTGAAGAGAAAATAACAGGCATACATTCTATAATGTGACCATAGAAGCTATAAAATAGGACCGACATACAGTAAGACTGATTCTGGAACATAACAAAAAAAATTCCTATAAGTACATTAAAATTTATACCTAGACAATAGCATATACAGAGTTTCTTCACAGATTAAGATTAGAAAGTAAATTAGACATTTTTTATTACATAATTGAATTTGTGGTTGGAGAATATGGCATAAAACTAGATGAATTGCTAAAAAGAATTTCTTTATATTGGGTGAAAAATCTGGTAGCAGAATACTTTTTTTAAGTTAGTGGAATTCCATTGTATAGCTTATAAATTGTATATATCAACATAGAGATGCGAAATGGCGGTGGATTTATATTTCTAATGATTTGTAAATAACAATTTTATGAAATGTTGCCAATTTGTGAGTAAATCCTCATATTTGTGAGTAATTTCACTAGTCTGTGAGTAATTTTGTGAATGAAGGGCAATTGTGAGTAATCGGAAGGTCAGCGTATATTTCTGGTAATGGTAGTTAGGAAAAATTCTGATCTAGTCTTATAAATTACTAAAACCTTTTAGTTTTCAAAAATCTTAATTATTTTACGCGCTCTGTTAGTCATTGAAACTGGTTGGAATGATCTTTACAGTCAGTTTTGTAACTTGTAACCCCTATTTTTTTGTACGGTGGCGAAGGCGCAGAGAAAACGATTCACCCTTTTTGATTTTGAACGTTTTGGACTTTTCACTTCAATAAAATAACAAGTTTTATAAATTGCTCAAACAAATTAACCCCTACAGCTCTTATTATTAACTTGATAAAAAACTATTCCTTATTAAAGCTGTTAAATCACCTAAACTACACTAATCCTCATAAACACATCAGTTATTTAACAAAATCTAATTGTGTTAGTAAATAAGCTATGCTAGTTCTGGGTCATTTCTTATGCGTTAAATCAAGGTCACTCTGCTAGATGAAATTTGATCTAGTTTCTGATCAGCATCAAAGCAACAGCTGATCGAAAGCGGATCAAAACTCATGTAGTGGAATAACCTTGATTTAATATGAGATTTTGCATGAAGAATGAGCTAGAACCGACATAGCTTATCTACTAGCATAATTAACATCAGCAGCAGATCAAGAGCTGATCAAAATTTATCTAGCGGAGTGATCTTGATTTAATATGGGATTTTGCGTAAGGAATGAGCTAGAACCAGCATAGCTTATCTACTAATGTTAATTTATACGATTTTTAGAAATTAGTGTCACTTATACATTTGTTATGAAAACAATTAAGTAAGAATTTGGGAATTTCTCTTTTTTCCTGACAATACGCCAAAAAAACAGCACCAACCTTTGATGGTTGGCAACATTGCACAGTCACAGTTTTAAAATAAAATCCATCAAAGAAATTGTGGTATTAAAAAAAAGTAATAAATACATAATTTACTATCCCAATGGCACAGAAACGTTTAAAACCGTCTTGAAAACGTACACGATCGACCGTCGGGACGTTTTAAAAACGTTCGTTAAAGTACCCGAGAACGTGTAAAAGACGATTTTATCACAACTTCTAACGTCATACAGAGATGTCGAAAAAGACGTTGTAAAAACCTTTTAGAACTGACTAAATAAATGGTTCGACAAAAGACGTTTTTTAGAATGTCCACTGTACGTTCTATAACGTTTTTAGGAAGGAGTTGTTTTAAAAACCACTCAAATAAAACATTTAAAATTTCTTTCTCAAAACATACTTTGACGGACTTAAAAATACAATATCTTTTGAACGTTTTTTACAGTACATTATGAAAGTTTAAAAAACGTAAATTTCTGATTTTTATTGAAAATATGCTTTTGAAGACCTAAATTAAACGTTTTATGACTTTATAAAAAAATTCTGACATGGACGTTAACAAAAACGTTTACTAGACGTTTTTTATCATAGGTTTTAAAAACGTCTTGAGTACTGCAGCATACAAAACGTTTTTTTTTGTTTTATGAGTTTGGACGTTTTCTCGACATTTATTGGATGTTGTTTTATCCATTTTAAAAATGTTCTTGCACAAATGTTTATAAAACGTTTTAATTTAGTTTTTGGACGTTCCGACCTTAAATGAATAATAAAAAAACGTCAATTGGACCTTTTGTGCTATTAGAGATACAATATGATTTCCAAAAAAACTGCCTTGAAATTGATATTTTGAAGTTGTGAGTAATTTATGAGCAATTCGGAAAAGTTATGAGAGTAACTCGGCAAAGGCTAGTTGGCAACCCTGGAAATGATGTTCCCATATAAAGTTTTCTTCTGCAAGTCATATTTAGCCACTGTTGAAGTAAAACTTCTCGGAATCCAAAACAAAAAAGTTGAATCTGCTGTTCGCACAGTTTTATTATGCCATTTTTGTTTGATGTACCTACTATATTAGTGAATATTTGTGAAAAAAAAATATTTTTAAATTCATCAATCTTCAGTGGTGACAGTAGTATATTTTTATCCTTTATCGATTTTCCTTGTTATTGAAATTTCACATACGACCTTCTGTTTTGAAGGGAACGAAATATGATTAAAAATAAAGATACTTACTATATCCCATAATCTCGCCACTTGGAGACTCCGCTACTTGAAAATATTCGGGCCAATGTGCCAAATATTGCATATAAAAGGATAAACCATAGGTTTCAGTCAAAGGATCAAGGTTTCTAAAATAAAAAGAAAATATAATTTTACTTACAACAATAATGCTTTTTCTTACACATTATTAAATTTATACATATCGTCACACGTAAAAGGTCTCAAAGTAGTCATTATTATTAACGATTTTATTAAGTAAAGTTTAAAATAAGCCTAAAATCACAAAAAAATTGTGATTTTTGAAAATAAACCCAACTTATAACCACACTTCTGTCACTTTCTTCTTCTGTTAAGTTCTGTTTATATATCTTCGATATATATTAGCGTTGGTTATTCAGACAACAATTATAGTCAAATTTATATTCAAGTATTTTCTAATGAATTATTTGAAATTATTAATAGTTTGGTTTAAATAAATACCATGAATTAATAAAAACTAATTGTTATATCATAAGCTATTATCTGCTATTATTATGACAATATCGTAAGAGGCTAGAAAAGTAGCACTGAAAGAAGACGAAATGTCATGTCATTATTCTTATTGTCTGTCAAGATCTAATTCGTCATTTTTGTAAAATTTGATGGTGTCTGGTGAAAAAGTTAGGTTTTTCGAAAAAAATCAAGCTTTTTCCACTACAAACAGTTTTTGGAAGAACGTACATTTAGGTACTGAAGCAGATTTTAATAACTACTTTCAGTTTCCGCAGAAAATGATCGATGTTAGTTCCCTAAATTACCTTAACGATGAGGTTCGTACAATAACTTCTTTAATTTTCTAATATAGCGTTATTTAGAGTTAATTTATAGGTAATGTACGCTAACATATAGTTGTTTGCGATAAATTTTATGTTAATGGAGAAGATTTGTAATTTCTGACTTTGGGTAGTGAATTTTAGCGTTGTTTTAATTTTTAGCATAATATAAAAGATAATTTACCATCACTTTACAACCAGAGACTGTTTTACCCATCCCGCCAAATTCATGTAGCCAAAATCATGCAAGAGATTATTCCTGGAGTCTACCTTGGTCCATTTACAGCAGCCCATAGAAATATTCTTTTAGAAAATGGAATCAACCATGTTATTTGTGTCCGACAGGATTATGAAGCACATCTTAACGAGCCCCAAATAAATGATCCCAATATTGCTTATCTTACTTTAAATATAGCCGATAATGTAACAGAGAATATTATTAGGTTTTTTCCTAAAGTTCGACAGTTTATAGACAAGGCTCTTTCAAATAATTGTAAGGTTTTGGTACATGGTAATAAGGGTAATTCTAGAAGCGCAACTCTGGTTTTAGCTTATGTCATGGAGAAATTTGGTCTAAGCTCAAGGTAAGTCATTAAACATTTTAATTGGGTATTTATTTTTTATCACAATATAATAGCATTTATAAAAGAAAAAACTAATTAAACATATATAAAACAATACCACAATTGTAGTAAATTAGCCTGTTTCCTCAGATGATATAAACAAAATTCACCAGAGATAGTACTAGTGGGGGATACACATGTTTTGATTTCCCTATTGACAGTAACGTTAAATGTACTTTAAAAAAAATGGAAAGTACGTTTAACGCTGGATTATTTTTTAAATCATCCAGGGAAACAGACTAATATATGTACAACTAAATTTGTACATATTATGAGACGAAACTGACATCATATGGGTTGAAATTATTTTATCAATACTCAAAGGTAATGTGGAATCTAAATCCAACACTTTTTGGTGTAAAATCGTTGTCTAATTGAAACAAATTTTTATATAAATTATGTTTAAATTCAGTTATATTACTTGAATCATTGAGTGGGTTTAGTTAGCATTTATCTGGTTTTTATGTGAATTTTCCATAATACCAACTATCCAAAGTATTAATTCTTTGGTTTATCAATCTTATTAACATTAATTCAAACACAGGAGATTATCCATACTCAAATGTGGTGAAATTATTCAAAGAATAATGAAACTCATAGTCATACCACAATAATGTAATTAAGATATTTATAACAAAGGGCAACAGGTTTCGGCCATTCGATGGCCATCATAAGGCAGAATTTTTTTAAGCAAGTGCAGCATAATCAATTTTACAATAAACAATTATGTTAATATTTTAACCAATCATGGTGAAGGCCATCATAAGGCAGAATTTTTTTAAGCAAGTTCAGCATAATCAATTATACAATAAACAATTATGTTAATATTTTAAAAAATCATGGTGAATTAAATGAAAAGAATTTAAAAAAAAATTGTTACTATATAAAAATTAAAAAATTACTTATGGTAAAGTTTTATAGCCATTCCATATTGGAGTGCTGAACGTGTAACAATTTTCAAAAAGTCGTAGTGCATCCTACGATGCACTTTACAAAAAAATCATTAATTACTGAGATTTGTTTGCATTTTTAGCAATTTTTAAAATTTACTTTAATATTAAATTTTTAATTATGGATAAAATGAAATTGATAATTAGTTGACTATTTTAACAAAGGTTAATACAAATTGCAGCTCTTTTATAATTGTTTTATCAAATTAAAATTTTTAGTTATGTCCATTTTTTATTACCAAAATTTTGATTGTTTTTAATACGTCTTTTTATTGATAATATAAAACTCAAAACAATAAGCAAAAATATAATAATGTAAAAAACAAATAATTATTATTCTTGGTTACATTTTCAAAATGATTAAAATTCTAAGAAAGAATAATTAAATTTTATTTTAATTTGTCATTATTTTGATCTGCGTATGATTAATTTATACCTATATATAAGACCTATCAAATGTTATGTTAAAGCATACCTTGTGTCCTAAGTTAAAAATATGGTATCAATATGTTTTTCATAAAGAGAATTAGTCAATTATTTAAGTGTTTAAAGTAAATAATATTTCATTATTAGTTTTCTCATTCTAAGCTTCAAGTATTAAAGTTATTTTAATTGCTATTGTAAGAGCAACTGCTGTTTTTTTTTATTAAAAAATATCACTTAGTATGAACTTTTTCTGATAATTAACTGGTACTTTCGGTAATTAGTTAGAGATGATATCCAACAATGTTGTAAACCGTAAATTGTTTAAATTTTAGTAGGAAAAATGGAGAAAAATAGGGAAAATGGGGAAAACAGTTAAAAAATATGGAACCTGTCGTGAAAATTGCGAAAAATGAGGAAAAATAAATCGATATAAGGACAAATACTGAAAAATAAGGAAAAATAAAGAAAATAGAAAAACAAATGGAAAACAGGAAAAAATAGAAAGATATAGGAAGAAATAGAGAAAGTAGTAAAATAATTTGGAAAAAATACTGAAAATTAAGAAAAAATAGTACAAAACAGGGTAAAATAGGAAAATAGGAAAATTTGGTAATAATTGGAGGAAATAAGAAAAAATTGGAATAAGTTGGGAGAAATAGGAAAATAAGATAATAAATAGGGAAAAATGGGGAAAACAGTCAAAAATAGGGTAAAATGGAAGAAAACAGTCAAAAATAGGGTAATAAAACAAAATACGGAAAAATAAGGACAAATAGGGAAAAATAGGAAAAATAATGGAAAACAGGGAAAGATATAACTATATAGGAAAAATAAGAAAAAATATAAAAAATTGAGAAAATAGTGAAAAATAGGTGAAAAATATGAAAAAAATAGAGGGAAGACGGAAAACAAGTACAAATAAGAACAAATAGAAAAAATGAGGAAAAATAAAGAAAATAGGAAAATGGAAAACAGGAATAAATAGAAAGATATAGGAAAAATATGAAAAATAGAGAAAATAGTGAAAACTAGGAAAACAAATGGAGAAAAACAGGGAAAACTAGGAGAAAATAGTGCAAATTTAAAAAAAATAGGTCATAATAGGAACAAATAAATAACTAGGGAAATCTGGGAAAAATAGTAAAAAATAGGGAAACAAATGAAAAATAGGGAAGAATTGGGAAAAATAAGAAAAAATATGGAAAACCAGGAACAAATAGTGCTGAGGAGGGTATGCTTTTGATAGGGCAATTTGGGCTATTTCTGAAAAAAAATTTAAATGCTTATAAATGAGTAATATAGTAATAATTTTCATTTTTTTTCAATTTAGAATAATTTTATCTTGTATAAAAAAATAATAACTTCTATTCAATTAGTTTTAAAAAATGCAAAGTGGCAACATTGCTATTCAATAATTATTTAAATGGTAAATTGTTAAAACTGACATTTTCTTTTAGTGTTTATTTAATTTAATTAGTCAGTATTTTTATTTAATTTGAACACTTTTAATATCTATTTGTTAGCATATTTTTTATTTGAACACTTATATCATGTTCAAAACCTCGCCTAGTTTAAAACGCTTCTATACTAGGGAGGACTTCATCGATTCTGCAACAAGTAAAATCCGATTTCTCTAAAAAAAAACCAGACACGTTGCGTTGACATTTACGTAGTTATTACAATAAGTGTATTTCTTTTGCACTTGGATCAGTTCACTTGGATCACTTTTGAACGGGTCAAAACTGACCACGCAAAAATACAAATAAAACGCGCCTAACCAAAGCAACTAACGTTGTCATTCCGTTCCTGTCAATTATCATCTGTGTCTGGCATCAAAGCACCAAAAAAAGATCATTCACTTGAAGAATTTTCCTCCTTTTTAGGTTATTGTAACGCCGTTAATTACTGTCAAATAATTTTAAAAACCCCGCCATCTGCTTCGGATCACTTTTGAGCCATTTCGGCTTGTGGTGCAGCATCGGTAAGGGGGGAGGTGATCCAGGTCGTTTTTGATTCAGATCAGTTGCAAATAAAACAGTGAACAAGTAGAACTGAACTGAACTGATCCAAGTGCAAAAGAAATACAGCTATTGATGTACTTAAAATAATCGGCCTCTACATATGTATTACATCAAAACCACAGAATACGCACGTAAGCGGCGTTGCCAAATGTCTTATTTTTTTTATTATATTCCCTTAAAAAATTTTGCTGAAGGAGAGTTTATTTGAAGATGTTCCGGAGTGGTTTGAAAGCTAAAATTTTGGGAAAATGTTTCTTTTTTATAGATCTAAAAGTGTTCAAAATCTTATGGCCGGCAGCAGTTTAGCCCAGAGAAGCATACCCTAATTTAAAAAAAAAAATGAAATAATAGATCAAAATAGGGACAAATAAGAAAAACTAGATAAATTTGGGAGAAATTTTAAAAAATAGGGAAAAATAATGAAGAATTGGGAAAAACAAGAAACAATATGGAAAAATTGGGATATTAAAGATTAAATAGGGAAACAAATGGGAAAGTGTGGAAAAATAAGTACAAACAGGAAAAAAATAGAAAGAAACAGGAAAAAAGCGAAAAATAGAGAAAATAGGAACATTTGCGAAAAATATTTGAAGATAGATAAAATACGGAAATTAGACTTAAATATAGAAATATCAGGAAAATAGTGAAATGTATGGGAAAATTGTGAAAAATATGGGAAATAAGCAAAAATAATAAAAGTAAAAAAAATGATAACAATAGGGAAAAACAGGAGGTACTCCGTAGCATAGCACGGGTATTCAAATAGTTTTATATATGCAAATTAAATTTAAAAGTACATGTATAAAAGTAAATTATTATATTTAGAATAACAACTAATTTAACTAACTACATATTTGACTAATTGTCAGTTACAATATGTATTATTGTAATAAAATTAAACAGCCTACTTGTAATTTGTAAATTTATAATTTATCCTTAACCTTGTAAAGTTTATTGACTTCTTTATTGCTAGTAGATATAGATCATCTGATATAAGGAGACATACTACAGAGATAACTTTTATTAACTTAATACTAGAAACCGCTTGTGATTAATTTAAATTTCATCTTGACCTTTATTCAAAAAAAAAATGTGAATAAACTCACTGATTTTTTAATCAAAATATCGCTACTTGTAAAATTACAATTTTAATAATGGTTATTTGACGCTTCAATGCTTTACCTCATTTAATTCATTATTATTGATATTATTAATCTTTAATTATAAATCCCATTCAGTAGTTGCTGAATAAAAAGACATTTGTGGATATGCAGTAATATTTACATGCTCTACAAATTTTAACTTTTGTTTTAAAATATATATATATATATATATATATATATATATATATATATATATATATAGCTAAAAACAATGGATGAATTATGTTATATTATCAATTTTTTGATTTATAAAGTATAAACAAAGTATAGTAGACTAGGCGCTGAGAAACATTCATTGTGAAAAATCCGTTCTATTTATTGATTGGAATGTCTTTGTGAGACCTTTAGGTAACGAAAACTGAAGGTTGTCATACCAAGTAACAGTCTAGTTTATTGTTTCCCCCCCTCGTCCGGCATATACCAACTCTTGAATTTCTTCAAACCGTTTCTGGCGCAAAGATGATATTCGAGACAAGTTTAAGAAGTTATTTGATTAAAATACTTCTCAGAGCATAAATCAGAATGTGCTCAGCGGATTTTTAAAACAGAATGTCTCTTATCGCCCAGTACAATCGCTCTGAAAATAGTGTGACGGACCAACCCCCGGTATATTATTTTTATTTTTTTAGCTTTTTCTAATGGTATTTTGTCTCGTCTTATGAAGTTTGTTTCCAAGAATTTTAGAGAGATAATCAAAACATATTATATTTCAGGTGTTCTGTTTATCTAGTTATAGTCAAGTTGTTTTTCCCAAAAGACATTCATCTGTCAGTATTTCTACAACTGATAAGATACACTTGAACCATTTAAAATGTCCCAATTTAAATTACAAGAGTTAGAAGGTTGAAATATTAGAATATAATTTTTTTCACTTCTAATTATTGAGAGTTAGATAACATTCATGGGAACGGAAAGGAAATATATGGACCACAGAAGATTATGACGTAAAATGTTTACGTCAGAGTGGGATCAAATTTCAAACTTCTAGCATCGTCACCGAGAATCTTGTATCTAGCGTCGAGACGCCGAAGCCAATAGTATCGACAAACAGTTGTGTTTTACTTCTTTAAAAACCAGTCCATTCGCACAAAATAAACTACGACCGCCATTAGCAGATGTTACAATATTCGACGTCCATTCTGCGTCGCTACGCTATTCGTCCCGACGCCAAACAATTTCTTCATTTCGTCTGGATTTATTTTGTCTTCCTAAAAATAAATCAGAATAAGTGTTTTCATATTTTAATTCGCCAACTTCTTAATAGTCCCTGATTCGGGTTAAATACGTATCGACTGAACCAGCTTATAACAATAGTTAACGTGATAAAGACTTTTTTTCTTATACGATGAAGATAGTTTTTTGATATAATCATATCAGTTTGGATTGAGTTTATTATCAAATTAATAAACCTAAAGCTTTCGTATTCAATATATTGTAATGATATTTGAAGAAATAATAAACCTTACAAAATTTATCAAAAGAAATATAAATTTATGTTTATCCTATATATTCCTTTTCTTTTGTGCTTTTGCTTTTAAACTTGGATACCAACCTTCTACACTTCTATTTCTTTTTAATACCAAATAACTATTTTTTTCTTTTTCCTCATTTTTCCTTGTTTTCCCCGTTTTTATCTGTCCTCCCTAATTTCCCTACTTGTCACTATTTTCCCATATGTTTCCATATTTTACCCTAATTTTACTATTTTTCCCTATTTTCCACTATTCTTCTCCATATTTCCTTATAGTTCGCTATTTTTCCCTATATTGTTCTAATATTTTCCTATTTCGTTCTATTATTTCCTGTTTTCCATTATATTTTCTTATTTTCTTCATTTCCCCATTTTTCACAATTTCCCCATATGTTTCTCAATTTTTCCGCTATATTCCGCATTTTTTTCTATTTTCAATACTTCTTTATATTTTTACCTGTTTTTTCTATTTTAATATTTTTCTTATTTTTCCCAATTTGTCCCTTAAAGTCGCTATTTTTGCGTATTTTTCCGGTATTTTTTCCTATTCATTTTTTCCTATTCTTCATTTTTTTTTTATTCTTCATTTTTTCCTATTTTTATCTATTTTTCCCTACTACCATTACCCTCTCGAGTAAGTGCGTCTACATATAGATATGCTTAATCTATGTAAGGAACCGGTTTTCGCCCTTTTCTGTCCCTTAAAATCAAAATTTCGCAAATTCTTTCTTAGTGGGTGTATTATGAACAAAATATTCTCAAAATTTCAGGTATCTGGGTTCGGTAAATTTTGCTGTGCGATGATTCTATGTCAGTCAATCAATCAGTCAGGACTTTGCCGCTTATATTATAGATAGTGTTTTTATTTTTTTCAACTATTTTATTTATTTTTTAAATTTATATACATTTGTTTCATTTGAATACACAAATAAATTTACTTGGCTTTAAGAAAATAAGACACAAATTCAGGTACCAAAACTTTTAATTATAAATGTACCAGCAGGCAGCTAGTTTCGGTAATTGACCATCATCAGGTCAATATTAAGTACTATACGAGGAGAAAAAATTGTAAATAATAAATATTGTATAGTGGAAAAAATTGAAAATGATCTGAAATGTTGATCCCCCTGTAGATGCTGTCCTTAAGTGCTGGTAATTACTGCCAGCCCCTAGGGAACAACCTGTATTTTGTATAAATTTTTACAATCTACAGTTTTTATTACTTTTCTAGTACCAATTAATTAACTTAATTTTCTACCCTTAATGTGTTTTTTCACATTTTGTTAACAATTTTATCTCCTCGTATAGTACTTAATGATGATGGTCAATGACCGAAACTAGTTACCTGCTAATACTTTTGTAATTAAAATTTGTGGTACCTGACTTTGTTCTTTATTTCGTTAAAACTTGGACCATATTTGAGATATGGATAACATTTGGGATTTTACTTGACTTTACTTCTAGTTTAATTGTTAATTAAAATTTAAATTTCCAGTGAAGCGTTACAATTCGTCAAAGCTAAACGATCTACAGTTGATCCCAATGAAGGTTTTCGAGCTCAACTCATTGAATACGAGCCTATTTACAAGGCTCGCCAAACTATGTCCAATGGAGAAACATCCTGCGATTCTCGATCGAAAAGAAAATGTGAGCAACTAACAGAAACAGTGGATTATAACCTCATACAGAGGCCGCCTACACCTAATATGGACATTACAAGTGAAATCAGTGTGAAGACTTGTGAAGACTTTTCAGATCACCTGTATAGGCTTCTAAAAGGCAGCTAGAAATTTATTACGTACCGTGTGAGAGTAACCAGTTTTTCAAAAAGTGCAGATTTTAACAAATCAATGGTAAAAATCAGCATTCGTAATGACAAATTTAAGTATTAGTTAAACGAAAAACTGATAAAATTTAAATTTAGCTGGGATATGTAATATAGTAAACATCACATTGACCAATTTTAAACATTACATGATTATAAATTATAAATTTGCTATTATACAGCATTAATTCGATATTTAATCTCTTGCAGCACTTTTATAAATATTGTTTTTATTATGATGTTTTTTAAATCATTTCTTTACTTCCAATCATTATGTTTACTTATCTTTATATTCGTAATGTTCTAATGTGAAAAATTAACCCATTTGTTTTCTTATTAATAGTTAAATAAGGCAACAACTGAGCTATTCTGTTGCAAAACATTATTTTTATTTTTAAAATCCTCTATTATCAAATTATAATAATTTGATGTCTCGTTTTTTTAAAAAATTTAAATCAAATAAAATGGGAGATAAATATTAAAAAAATATTTATCTTGTTTAATATTTGTCTAAAATTTGTTTATTTTTTAAGCCAGTATCATGATATGCCAGTTTTAGAAAATAATAAAAATCTCAGTTTTTGCATTTTTTTAAAATTTAAATTGCGCTTTAACTTTTGAAGTGAATTATTCTTAAACCCCAATTCGATATTAAAAATGTTTCAACATGACTGATTTTTCTAAAATTTACAATGAAAAAGAAACTTTTAAAAAAGCATTTTTGTTATTAGAAGACTTAAAAATATTTTTATAATAAATGTTTATTTTTGTATTACATAATTTTTTGAAATTGTGATTGTCAACAAAATTATTTATAGTCTAGTCGAGAAGTGATTTTCTGCGAAAAAATAGTTAGAAGGGTAAGAAAACTATGAGCCATGGCTCATTTGACACGAAAAAAAGCCATTTTTAATTTTTTGCTGATAACTCAAAAACTATAAAAGATCCTTAAAGAGTAGGAAATTTCCAAAAAAAAACTTCCAACTCCCGGACCACTAGCTCTAATATTTATAATTTTAATTTGTTACTGAAATAGGTCTCCGTTCGACCGTTTCGGGATGAATAAGCCTCTATAGTTAGTTCCGCATCTAAAATTTTTTTTAAAGCAATAAATATTGATTTAAAAATTTGAAAAAATTATGGTATCATTTCAACACTTGAAGAAAGAATGTCCGGTTGGAAAATAATTTTAAATGCATTTTTCAAAAAGCTGGCCTATTGTTAATTAACTATTTTCTTTCATACCTCTGAATTTATTGAAAGTTGGATAATTGTTTAAATAATCACCCTAAAAATTTTTCGCCTCTTGGAGTATTTCTATGAGTGTACTTAATAAGATGATGCTATAAAATTATTTAAAATTTGTTTATAACGAGTTTTCTAAGTTAACAAAAAATGAAAAACGTAAAATTGTTGTTAATTTTTTTTTTCTTATATACTATTGTTTAACTGTTTTTATATTAGAAACAAATAGTTTACCTCAATATTTTTGAAATTTTTGTTTCTACCATTCTATTGTTTAGGGTCAATGATGATTTAAAAAAAAATTTTCTTGATAAATTTTCTTATTGTTTTTAATCGTTTTTTTCATATTTACATTATTTAAAAAATTAGTTAAGAAACAATTAAAAATCATTATTGATGGCTCATAATACAATTAAAAAAAAAATTATTAATAATTTCATTGTTTATTTAGTTCACAATTTGTTATAAACAATATTTTTTTTATACTACTAAAAATTACAAAAACAACCATATGCAAAAAAAATTTCTGTTTTTTTTTTTGAAAATCAAAAAAATACAGATATTTTTTTTCTCAACTTTGTTGCATATGGTTGTTTTTGTAATTTTTAGCAGTATTAGAAAAAAATTATTGTGACACTCAAATATTGTTTATAACAAATTGTGAACTAAATAAACAATGAAATTATTAATAAAAAAAACTTTTATTTATTATATGATGAGCCATCAATAATGATTTTTAAAGACAAAATCATTTCTTAACTAATTATTTAAATAATGCAAATATGAAAAAAATGATTATAAACAATAAGAAAATTTTTTTTTATATCATTGACAATAAGCAATAGAATGGTAAAAAAAATGTCAAAAATATTAAAGTAAATTATTTTTTTATAAACAATGTATAAATAGCGTTAAAAATCTTACCCACAATAATTTAATCCTTATTTCTAATATAAAAACAGCTAAACAATAGTATATGAGAAAAAAAATTTAACAACAATTTTATGATTTTTCATTTTTTGTTAACTTAGGAAACTCGTTATAAACAATATAAAAAAATTTTTAATAATTTTATAGCGTCTTATTGAGTACACTCATAGAAATACTCCAAGAGGCGAAAAATTTTTAGGGTGATTATTTAAACAATTATCCAACTTTCAATAAATTCAAAGGTATGAAAGAAAATAGTTAATTAACAATAGGCCAGCTTTTTGAAAAATGCATTTAAAAAATTTTTTCCAACCGAACTTTCTTTCTTCAAGTGTTGAAATGATTCCATATTTTTTTCAAATTTTTAAATCAGTATTTAGAGCTTTAAAAATCTTATTTTAGATGCGGAACTCACTATCCCGAAACGGTCTCTCTCACAAATTTGTATCCCACGTATTTTCAAATTTCCCACCAACTTTGAAATAACCTGAAAAAAATTAAAATCTTTGCAGACATCAAAAAATTACACTACAAATTTTAAAATCATCTTCAAATTTGAACGTACTCCGACAAATTTTAAAATCAATTTTTAATTTTAAAATCAAGTCATAATAAAATATCCTCACAATTTTTAAAAATTACCAAAGCATTTAAAATCTACCTACAAATTTTAAAATATTGCTAAAATATTTTAAAATCTTCCCGCAAATTTTAAAACCAGCTACATAAAATATCCCCACGAATTTGTAAATCGTCCCACGTATTTTTAAATAATTCAGAACAATTTTTAAATATCCCTAAAAAATTTAACGTCTGCAGAAATCATAAAATATTTTTCTTATTTGTTCTCTATTTTTTTCCATCTATTTCTGTTTTTTTTTCCTATTTTTCTCTATTTTTCCATATTTTTTTTTTATTTTTTCCCATTTTTTACTGTTTTTCATATGATTTCCTATTGTTTATTATTTTTCTTTTTTTCTTATTTGTTTTTTATTTTACTTTCCCGATCCACCTTCGAGAATGGAAAGTATTGTAAACGAGCTAAAAAAAAATTCGACATAAAGACGGAAATATCTATTTTTAGATCCCCTGAGATGGATAAGACCATTTCCATATGAAAGTCTGTCTGTCTGTGTATGTGTCTGTATATCTGTATTTTTCCACGATAGAGACTACACGTTTAATCTGATTGACCTGAAATTTGGTATATGCGTTTGGAATATCCGTTTTGGGAGACACAACCAAATTAAAATTATAAATATTAGTTAGAAGTCTGAAGGTTTTTTTGTTGTTGGAAATTTCCTCCTCTTTAAGGATCTTTTTTGTAATTCCGGCTATCTTGTATAGTTTTTGAGTTATCATCAAAAGATAAAATGGCTTTTTTTCGTTTTTTGTTAATAACAATTACAATTTTTATTTGCAGAAATAAATCGACATGACACATTTCTCCGAATTGAAATCGCGTCAAATCAGCAATCGCTCATATTTTTCTTACCCTTCTAACTATTTTTTGCAGAAAATTCATTTATCGACTAGACTATTAAGAGAAATATGAAAAACAAATTTAAATTGAATTTAAAAATTAATTTATTATTTTGTTTTAAAAACAATATTGTTATTTATTTTTAAAGCTCTATTTAGTAGAGCCCAGTTGCAAAATAATATACAGTGATTTATACCTAAATGCAGAGACAATTTGTACAACACAGTAACAATATTGACAGTTATACAGGATGTTTAAACTACTAGGAACATAGAGATATCTTTTTACTACATTCACTCCGACTTTATTTAGAAACATAGTCTAAATATTTTGGTGGTCTTCTTTCTTTTGGGAGCCGAATTGGTTGAATGTCGAAATGATTGTATTGGGAGTCTCGAGAGTATTTTGAACCTCGGGACTCTCGGAGATTCTAGGGATCTTGCTGATATTTTTTATAATAACTGTTCCTCTGTTGCTGTTAGAGGTTAACAGATTTAAGTCTCCTGTTGGGGCTAAATGTTTGAGAGAAACAACAGATTAGCGGTTCTAAAAGTAAATTTTCCCATTGTGTAGTTTTAAATCCATTTGACTTTAAAGCTAAATCTATAGTTTTCCAAATAATCCCGTTGTACCTTTCAACTTGACCATTTCTTTCCGGGTTATAAGGTGTACTTCAGATGACATGAAAGCAGAACCCTGGTCTGAGTGGATGTAGGATGGCATACCGAAAAGTGAAAAAATTATGTAGGATTGTCTCTGCGTTGACGTATAAATCATTGTATTATTTTCTAACTGGCGTATAGTACTTTAATTTGATTGAAAATTTAAATGTATTTTTTTTATAAATTGTGTACATACATAAGATTAGTGTAAAAAGATAAAGATATATTAGTTAAGGAAGAAATTTATTTTTGTATCTTTGTAAATCGTTGTTTTGTTTCTTGTAATATAGGTAAATGTTTATTTAACAAATTCTTTTACTAAAGAATATTACACGGGGTAAATACATATGTTTTTACTACTTCGGCCCGAAAAATTCACTTTAGCAATAAATACAAGAACTATACGTAACTCTGCTACAAAATCGAGGTAATCCTAATTACGGTAGTACTTCTTCTATATTTTTTGGAAGTGCCTTCTTCTTGCAGCATACAATTTTTTTCCAATATTATCGATGTCTTCGGTATTAAGTTCATCTGCAAACGTATTTCCATTTAATTCGGAATGAATTATTTTTCAAGGCTTCACTGTCAAATCTTCCACAGCTTTTCTTTTGGCACTGTTACTTCTAGCTTGTCTCGCAATTATTGAAGAATTAGTTGCATGATTATGAGACTTTATAATCAATAATTTTTTCTTCGTTATTTATACTGCTATAAACTCTAGCTGGGCACTTGCAGTCACAACACTTCCACCTAATTTTTCCTCATTTGTTAGTACTAGCTTTGGAAAATTAATACTTGTTAATTATTAACAACCTATTACCCCATTCGCTAATCATAGTTTGAACACTTTTCATTTTACAAAACGTACATTAATGGAAAGTTAAAAATGAATAGGTTTTATTAAAACTAATTTTTATTTATATAAACAAAAGATCCAATTACAATAATTTTCAAATTAGAATTTATCAAAGCATATTCAACTTATTAATTCAAAGAATTTTGTTTGCAAATTGTAATGACTTTAACAAGATCAATTCTTAGATACCTATTTGAATTGGGAATTTGGAACCTTTGGTTTTCAACAATGTTGAAGAATATCGTCACCACTAACCAAAACTACAATTTTTAAAACACTCTACGTACGTTTCGCTAACTACATTAGCATCATCAGGAGTCGATGATAAACTAAATATTAAACCTACGATCTAGCTATTTATACCTACCACCTTTAGCATGAATGCGGAGGCTTTCTCCAATCATTTGGAAAAATCCCGCCAACCTTATCTAATTAAACTGCATAGTGGACTAAATGGAATAGGTCCTTTGTCTTTATTTAAGCTATTTTTACATTTAATTAATTCAACACTTTCAAATGCATCCAACAACCTTTTGTTGGGTACATTTTACATTATCCACACTAATTTTATGTGTAGTTTTGGTTAGTAGTGACGATATTCTTCAACATCTTTAGATACCTATATTTGATATAATCCTTTTTTACTTACCTACAATTTGTGGCAAAATTCGCCCATAAATAATCTCCTACTAATCCGTGGCAGAGTTCGATGTTTCCCATACGTAACACGAAATTTATGGACATAACGCTATGGAGACATTTTAATTTTTTAAACAGACGTAATCAGAATGACATTTTTCATTAGTTACTGAAGAAGTATTATGAAGTTTGTGAAGTATAACAAAAGTAACCTGCAAAACAATACAAAAAGAAATATAAACATATTATATGTTTATAACAAAAAGTTTCCCTTCTGGCAATCAAGATTCAAATCTTAAGAAAAAATTGATTTTATTATACATTTTTATTGAAATTATATTTTGTAGGACTTTTCTTCCAATTTTTTTTTAAGTTTTCCTAGCTTTCCCAATTTTTCCGTCTTTTTTTCTTGTTTTCCGATTCTTTATGATTTTTTCTAATTTACTCGCGTTTTTCGATCTTCTCCGATATTACCCTCTTTTTCCATTTATTCCAGATCTTTAAAGTTTTTCAGGTTTTACTATTTTTCACGATTTTTTTATACTTTTTATGATGTTTTACGATTATTTAGCATTATTTACGAAATTTTACGATTTACCATTTTACCAATTTTTTACGATTTTTCACAGGCTGGCCAAACTCTACTATTTTCACAGTGACTGGCCAAACTCTACCAGATGGTAGAGGACCATGTAGTTGTTTCATATCGGCTATTATTATGTTCCAAATATCTTTTGCTTAAATATATACATGGTTTTTGTGTCTACTTTCAAAAATTTCAATTGTCAATATTTTGGCGATGGTTGTTCTAATTTGAACAAAATTTGGTACGTATATTCTAATGTGGGTAATTTACCAAATTCAGCAAAAATCAAGTTTCAACTAGACTTCAGCTAGGTAATTTATAATTTTTGATAAGCAATTTAACGTTAATAAAATTTTTCTTACGGAATAAATTTCTAAAAAGTTTAATAAACTATCCCATAGATATTTTTGGGCCAGCTTCTAGGAGCCCAGAGTTTTTGCCTTTTTGAGTCGTCGCTTCTAGTACTATGTATTCTATTCTAGAATAAATATGTCTTTTACTACCCAGCTGGTAACCTTTTTGAACTCTTGTTAAAATATTGTCATATATGGGGTGAATTCGGATATTCGGTATTTTTCGCACTGTTTTTGTCAAGATGTAACGAAAATTTTTCTTGTTTTATTTTTCTGTGATTTAGCTCAAATGTCACTATGAATAGATTTTGAAATATACCAAGAAGTAGGGTAATTAAATAAACTTTTTTATTGGGATTAGAAATAATTGACAAAAAAATTTTGGTATATTGCAAAATCTGTCTATTCTTTTTTTCTAATGTTGGAGGAAAAATAAACTAAATTCTTTCAACGACGATGAGATTATTTATGACCACTTAACTTAGAGAGAGTGTGTGAGTGTATTTTCTGAAGGTTTTTCTAAAAGTTCTTAATTGACTGGTCTTAAAGATCAGCAGGATGTATCCAAACTGTTCTTGTGAAGTTGGCAGTTTACAGATGTAGGTAGAACGTGTCGTTCATTTAAACCATATACAGTTCAGAGTATGTAAATATAAGAACTTAGCTTGTAAATTACCGGATCTGCTCACGAAAATATAACAATATTCAGTCCAACAATTAACTTAATTAAACAGAATTGGAAAGCAAGATATTAAACAAAAAGTTATACTAATAATTAAATTGAAACTAAATAATTAGGACAAGTTAAAAATAGATTCCTTTTGTATGGTTAAAAATTCAAAAGATCGCAAGACATGTCACATAATTTATATTAAGGAAAATATAGGAAGAAATAAATTTTAATGTTAAAAAAAAATTATTCCGACGTAAAATTAATTAAAAATAGCTAAAATTAATTTTTGCAGTTCGAATGCCTACTTAATTTTTTCCAGTTCGAGTGCGCCCTTATATTCTACTATATAGAAATTATTAAGTATTTCAGCAAAAATAAAATACAAGAAACTTATACAATGAGATGGCAGAATGTTTTAAAATTTTTGTCTATACAATGCTCTCAAAAATATTACATTTAGAATTTGGTGCTGTTAAAAAACTGCTCGCTCTTCAACCAGTTGCCATAAAAACTAGATCTGAACTAGTAAGTTGGTACCTACGTTAAAAATATTTCATCAAATATAAAAATTATTCCCTTTAGAAGGCTTTTTAATATTAAAAAGAACGTGAAGACACGCAAACAAGTTTTTTTGTTCAATTGTATTAAAGTTTATCATCAACCCCTGAAGATGCTAACATAGTTAGCGAAATGTTGAAATGTACGTAGAATTTTAAAAAGTGTAGTTTTAGTTAGTGGTGAAGATTTATTCTTCAACAATTGTATTAAAGAATATTAATTACCATAGAATGTTTATTTTTATTAATAAAAATAAAGTTGAAGAATTTCGTCACCACTAACCAAAAAAATGAGGGGGTAATCCCACCCAACTTTCCGAACACTCCTAGTAAAGTAATTGTTTAATCGATTATTTTAGTTTTTCTGCATCAAAACACATTAATAAAATAAGTTTACAAAAATTAAAAAAAAAATTAATTTTTTCTAAAAATTTTTTTTAACTTTTTATAATTTTGTATAATTTCTACAAGTATTATTTTAAAATTATGAAATATTTCACACATATTGCACTTTTTGATCCCTTTCGGGTGTACTAGTTACTTTTTGCATTTGTTTTACCATTTTCGATAAAACAAAAGGACAACAAAATTTAATTTTTGTTTTATTTTGGTTATAATAATTACAATGTTAAATTCGAAGAGACTAAATTATTTTTTAAATTTAGAGTTTTATATTACCTATCGAATGGTATAAATCCCATTTTAATATCTTTAATATTTTTAAAGTTATTCAATTTTTTTTTAAACTTATATTAAATTTCAAAAAAAATGAGGAATTCTACAATTTTTTGAATAAAATTTTGAAAAAAAACACTATTATAGAGTTTTTTACTAAAAATTTAAGGGTAATTTTTTTAAAATTTTTAATATTAATTTTAACCTTAAAACAAATCAAACCTATTTTTGAATAATTTTAAAATCATTAAATAATTAATATCTCATTCAATTTTATTCAAAATGGGAAACAAACCTTTTTTTTAGGGTTTTTGGATCAAAATGTATTAATAAAGAAAGTTTAAAAAACTAAAAAAAAAAAAATTTTTTGTTAAAAATTCATGGGTAAACCCATTGAATTGTTTTAACTTTTTTCATTTTTTTCTATAACTTTTACAAATACTATGTTAAAATTATGAAATAATTTACACAGATAGTACTTTTGGATCTTTTTCGGATATGCTATTTAATTTTTTCATTTATTTTATACTTATTGATAAAACGAAATTACAAAAAATTTTAAAAAATTTCTTAATTTTGTGTATAATAATTACAATTCTAAATTTTAAGAAACTAAAATACATTTTAAATTTAGAGTTTTATTTTATCTTTAGATTAGTGCAAATCCCAGTTCAATAACTTTAATATTGTAGAAGTTATTCAATTTAGTTTAAAATCATAATATAATTTTAAATGTTTCTTAGCCAATTTTTAAAAAAAATCACAATTTTTGTAATAAAATTTTGAAAAAAATTATAATAATAAAATTAATTATTACAAATTTAAAGATATTTTTTTAAAATTTTTGATATTAAAATTTAAGTAAAAAATAATAATTTAATAAGGATAAAAATTGCTTAAAAATTAAAATAAAAACTAGCGGCGAAACTATGCGGAACTCGAAAAAAAATTAAAGACAAAATTTGTAGAAAATTTTATATTCTACAATTTTGATTTTTTGTAAATTTTCATAAAAATCCATAATTTTGTCTCAAAATCTAAAAAAAGTCGCAAATGTCTATATACATTATTTTTCACGCCCTCTAGCGACGAAACTATGAGGAAATCAAAAAAACGGTAAAAACAAAATGTGTAGAAAATTTTATGTTCTACAACTTTCATATCCTGTAATTTTTCATAAAAATGCATTATTTTGGTTTTTTAAGAAAAATATGAAAAAAAATTACTTTTTGATAAATCTGGCAACAGTGGCAAAAGTTTTTGAAAATTTTAATTAGTCGAAATTAAACTATAACGTATAAAAAATATATGTGTAAAACTTTATTGTCATCTTGTTAGGTAATGACGTCATCACTTATAGCAACTGTCACTTCCGGTTGTCCGATTAACTCCAAAATCTATACAGGTCGTCTCCTTGTTACCCTAAATATGTATATAAAATTTCATCTAAATCGGTTCAGCCGTTTAGACGCTATCGTGTTCACACACACACACACACACACAGACACACAGACACACACACACACAGACACACAGACAGACATCATGCTAAAAATGGTATAAATGGATTCAGGTGACCTCAAAACGTAAAGATCCGTTAAAATTTGGGTATGGTCAAAATATCATGATCGCAATACTTTCCTTCTATACAACTCTGTTGTTCGGAAAGTAATTACACTTTTTTAACACTATGTATGTTTTGCCATCATCAGGATCGGAGTTGATGATGAACAGTTTATCATCAACTCCTGATTTTCAGTGAATACAAAAATAATAACCATTATACATATTATATTTTTCTTATTTTTTAATAACAAATAATTTTTGTTACTTTGTACATTTTTAAAATTATTGGAGGTAACTTTGCTTGTACAAGATTAAACTTATATATTAAGAATGTCATTCTTCAACTATTTGGGCTGGAATTACAGCACAGAAAATTTTCTTTTCATCATCGTCATGAAGTTCCCAGTCGATGTCAACAGTCACCTATAAATAAACATTTACAAATTATATACTATTTTTAAATAATAACGATATAATTATTTTATCTTTTATGATATACAAAAAATGGATAAAACAGGCAAATCTTCAAAAACTTGGAATAACAGTTTTGCAGGTAATATAGTAAATAATAATAAACCCAGCAAGCTAATAGTATCTAAGTAGGTCAGCTGCGGACAGACAGACGGTTTTAGTTAACTTAGATCACTAAAAATAGTAAATGGGAGAGCTAAAGGTATTGTAAAGTCAATAAGTACCTTTGACATATATATTTATAAAATTTACTAACCTTAGGATATTTAGGTTTGACAAAAATAGTGTTTGTATAGGTGTAAGTACGGTCGGCTTCCAAAGGACACTGTAGTCCTACATTTGCATCACAAGAAGTGGGATTTGGTAGATTGAATTTTGATTTAAAGCCTAAAACCTCTCCAAATACAACGGCAGTTACTGCTTTACAAACAACATCTTAAAAAAAAAGATAATAATCAGATTGTAGTTAGACGTTGTTATATAAAAATGAAAGGGAGGGGTCTTTTTGTTCGTTTAAAATTAAAATTGGCTAAATAAAAGGACAGAAATTATCTTAGACTTTGATTTTCGTACATTAAGTAGAATAAAAAACGTAAAACTGATGGATTTTTATTGTCAAGAAGAAAACCAAACAATTTTTTAAATATTAGACCATTTTTTTGTTTTGTATAACGAAAAATAACGATTTTTTTCTAAATTCCTCCTTATTTCTAACCGTTTTTTATTTGAAACAATTTCTAGAATTTTTTAAAAAATCTGTATACGTCTTCTTTTTAATAGAAAATTAAATTTGTATCGGCATACCTTTAAGCCCTTAGTGCGACCCTGCCCATCTCTGTCGAATGACAAAATGAACATTATAGACACTTAACATTAGTAGTAGATATGCATTAAATTCTTTCATTCTACAATTGTAGATAAAAACCCTGTTAAACAATGTAAAAATATTGATATTAAACACAGAAGACCCCTAAATCCCTTAAAAATTGTAATTATAAAAATAACGACATCAAAATATTTCAAAATATATCCAAGTGAAATATTTTTCCAATTATATAAGACCAAAGTTGTTCTAATGGTACAAATATTTTTTCAAATTTAAGTGAATTTTGTTTGGATAACTTATAAAAAATAATTTAAATATTTTAATACCGACCCTGATTATTCAAATTCACTATTAAACATCGCGGAGGAATATCAAATCCAAAACTAGTTGGCGAAGAAGGGGTATTTCTTCTAGAATTTGAAATAGAGGTGGGACTGAACAGGTTTTTTAGTGAACAACACGATATGAGCAACATGTTGTTTTTGTTCATTTTTCAGCTCATTCGTGACACTTAATTCATAATAAACTACCATCACTACCACTAGAGATAAAGCACTCATTCAGCTTGGAGTTTCACTGGCGGATAAAAGTAGGATTACGATCCATTGAATGCGCATGCGCAAAGTTTGGCAATTTAATCCTAATTTTTATCTATTAAAAAAAAGTACTGACTGACCTAATCTACCCTGCGTATTTAAAAAACAGAATAGATAACTTTCATTTATATTTTTAGTATTTTAGGCGAAGACGAAAACTTTCATACAATGACTAGCATATGCGTATGACGAGGATCGTAATCCCATGTCTATCCGCTATTGGAGTTTCGTGCGATTAAAGCCTAGTTCGCATTAGGCTGGTGATTTAGTCGAGTGGCGAGTATATAATTTAGTAACTATAAACGTGTACGAATTATACAAACCACTCTACTAAATTTTCGTAGTTCGTAAACATTTAATTACTAGATTAATCGCCACTAAATTAAATTACTAGCCTAATGCGAACTAGGCTCCATACATTGTATTGTAATACACTTATAAATCAAGTTAAAAGAACTGATTCGGTTCAGTTAAAAGAACTGTCAGTCGATACCTGTTCCCAAGAAAAGCGTTAGTTCTTTCAGGCCATCTCTAAATTATTCGACCAGTTTGCGCCGACGCACGAAGAAATATGGCGGAGTTTAAATTACTGAAATGAAGTTGTAAATTTTTTCATGTTTAGTGCAGTGAATATAAGTGAAAGTGATACATAACAGATGACTTAATAACGTATGCAGACGTAAGTTATATAAATTAAATACTTTTTTCGAAAATTCTATGATAAAACGCTTAGCTTCAGTTTTAAACGAGCCGGTAGTACTTTATATGAGTCATAACTTTATAACTACTGTTGAGATTATTTCTGTTAATATTCTTTATAGATACATATATGAAGTTATTTATTATTATTTTATTTGTATTAAGAATTTGAACATGAGAAAATCCTATTTTCACTGGTAATTTAACTTGATAGTTTTTTTGGTCGAACGCTAGCAAGTCATGCGCGTGTTGCCAAACTTCAATATAATGTTTTATAATATAAACGGAATAACCTATTTGTAAAATAAAAAACTGTAAGGGGGTTTGAGGATACTACTTGTGATTAAAAACAAGATGTTTAAATTGTTTACTTGGGTATGAGAAGCAAAAAAATTATAAGATTACAACCTCTTTGATGAGAAGTAAACAAATACAACACCGTAATGTCCATTTTAACCTTGATGGAGGTGGACAGGGTCGCATTAAGGGGTTAAAGGCATGTCGTTACAAAACTCATATAAAGGTACATTAACGTTAAAAAATCAAAAATATATCCGAATATAAACAGGTTGCTTTATTATATTTTTAATTTCAGATGAATTAAAGTGATGAGTTGATGTGTGGATATAAAAAGGTAGGATGACACGATTTGGGGAGTTAACAAATTATTAATTCATAATATTAAATAGACGAAATTAAAAATAAGAAAATAATTAAGTAATTCGAGTGATGGTTTTACTATTGGTATTTGTTCGTCTATTAGCCAGCTTTTGTTTTTCTACTAGAATAGGACTTGGGAACTTTAATTTTAAATTAATATTAAAAAATACTAAATTTTAAGGACGGTAAAAAAGTATTTTTTTTTTATTTATATAATTTAAATCTAAAATTATATACTTTCCTGCATGAAATTTTTATTTCTCTTATCGGTAAATATTCGCGTTTATTTTATGTATTTTTATATTTGATGGATTAAAATTAGTCTTAAATTTATAATATTTTAAGCCATATAAACATCAATATCAAGAAATTCGTCAAATTTACTTGTAAGTAGGATATATCCTACTCCTTATAAGGAGTTATGGCATAGATACATTATTTTGGTTTACACAGAATTAATAATTTGATCTCACTGGTATGTTTCTGACACCCTGATACAAGAAAGACAATTAGAGAAGAGCTTATACCATATACTCATTACTATTTTAAAGATAACTTCCCTTTTGGATAATAGTGTTTATATTGTACTCAGCTCATCTTTAATTGGACAAGGCTGGTCCAAGTACTGACTTGTAACGACCTCTAAAGCAGTGCGTCACAAGCCATTATGGGGTATGTATGTCACTTGAGTATATCTAATGAAGAGTGATGGTTAGTGAATAACAAAACAGAAACCGACAGAACTTGAGAAGAATGCGGGAGATCGTCATAGTGCGTAAGGTAAGAATTATAGTACTTCTTAAAGTTAGTTGAACAATTACATTTGGAGAAAGAATAGTATAACAAATTTTATTACTGGACTTTTGTCCTTCCAAAAAAATTTCTTTAAATTAAAATTCGTGATCTCAGCGATGTCGAAACAAACTAATAAAGGAAGCAACTGCATTGGCTATTTAATTAACTTAATAGTGAAACTCAGAAAAAAATACTTTAAAAAATAACGATTGTTACAAATTTAATCCCCAAACTTCCTACACAGTATTTTTTATAATTTAAGAATTTTATCTAAAGTCTTAAAAGTCAAAAAGTTTTAAATTTGTTTTTTATGTAATTTTAAATTTTATCAATTATATCCAATGTAATATATAGTTCCACTTCTTAAAAGTTCCATTGTTTTGAGCCATTTGAATCCAACTAGAGTTAATGGCGTTTTTCTACATCTATTTAATGTTTCCATCGTTTTGTCTTACAGTCTTTAGTTTGTATTTAATATTGTACCTATTTCTTCAAATAAACATGTCTTTAGTCCATTTTATCTATTGTTACCTTCAGATTTTTATATTAAATAATTTGAATCCTTACAAAGCTAACACGATGTCTGCTGTCATCTGTTTAACTTATTTGAAGTCTTTTAACTGTATTCTACCTTTTCCCCTACTCTTGTTCTAATGTGTCTCCATTTATTAAGTCAATGATATCAATGTTGTTACTTTATTTCTTCATTTTTTATTATTTTGAAACTCCGCTAAAGCTAGCAGAAATTTTGAAGTCTTCTATTTGTCTACCTTCTTTGCTCTGTTTTTTAATATGTTATCTATTTTTTCATACCTATTAACTTTTTTTTACTTTTATCTCGTGTTCTTTTTTCCGTTTAGTCAAATCATTCTTTTATACTTAAATTTTTAACGCATAAAAATAATTTTGTTATTTATCTCCCTTGTTTCTTTGACTTGAAATCCCAAGATGAATTTTGACTTCCTTATTTATATATTTAACGAAACTGTTCTTGGCTATTCTTTCTTTTTGGCCATTACTCATGTTACTCATGATTTATTTTTTTCAAGTGCAAAGTGTCTTGGGTTTTTTTCTAATTTCTGACGATTTTATTGCTGTAATTTGTTCAAAATCAAATTTTACTGGAAAATTTTGGGCTTATTTTTATTCGGGTATTCTAAAAAGATCGTTAATGACTTATACTTTATATGCTCTTTTATATCAAAATTATAATTATTTTATATTCATATTTAATATTAACCCCATTTTAATGTGATTATATTTAAACATTTAAAAAATAAACTATTTTAAACTTTTCTTTATTTTTAACTTCCGATCAATTTGACTTTATTTATATTTTGATGTGGGTTTAATTTTTATATTACATGTGAGTAATTTATTTGCAATGTCAAAAAACTAAGAATTTAAATTATCTAAATAATATAAATGATTTCATAGCACTTTTATTATTATAAATTATAAAAACTGAAAATGAAAACTAAGATAAGGTATATTGTAAAAAATAACAAAAACTTTTTATGCTTAAATATTTGCAAATTACCAAACTACCAAAGGACCCCGCAAAATCCTTATGGAAATTGGGTCTCGGTGGATTTGTTTTAATTTTTGATAGGATGTAGTCCATGGAATTCTGAACATATGTTAACATTGCGCCAACCCCCAAATATGAACAGTTTTTCTGCTAAAATTCACATATTGCCCATAATGGAATATTCATTTTTGAAGACGGGAAAAATATTTTCAAATATTTTATTCTAGTTTATATTGCATAACAGTGTTCTTAAAAAAATATATAACCCTCAACCCACATATTTAACTCCAACCCCTATTTATAGAAATTAAAAAATATTAATTGCGGACTCACTTTAAAAATTATGAGGGAATGTTTTAATAAGTTAAAAATATCGGTGGATTTTGCCGAATTTTTAGTATGATATAGTCCATTTGATTTTGACCCAAAAATTGATTGGGTGCCAATCATAAAAAATGAACGGTTTTTGTGCTATAGGGGTTACATTCACACTTTGCTCAATAGACCATTTATTTTTGTAACCCGCTCTAGCAGAAAAACCGTCCATTTTTGATGATTGGCACCCAATCACTTTTTAATCAAAATCAAAAGGCCTGTATCATACTCAAAATTCAGCAAAATCCACCGATATTTTTAACTTATTAAAATATTCCCTTATAATTTTTGAAGTGAGTCAGCAATTAACATTTTTTTATTTCTTTAAATAGGGGTTGGAGTTAAATATGTGGGGTGGGGGTTATATATTTTTTTAAGAACACTGTTATGCAATATAAACTAGAATAAAATATTTGAAAATATTATTCCTGTCTTCAAAAATAAATATTCTATTATGGGCAATATGTGAATTTAAGCCCCCCCTAGCAGAAAAACCGTTCATATTTGGGGGTTGGCGCAATGTTAACATATGTTCAGAGTTCCATGGACTACATCATATTAAAACAAATCCACCGAGACCCAATTTCCATAAGGAATTTGCGGGGTCCTTTGCATGAATATAAAAAATATTTTTTTATTTCTATTAATTAAGTAGTAATATAACTATGTATAATTTAGAAATAACAATTAATAAAATAAATTGTATTCGTGTAAAATTTAGGATACAATCGTATCTCCGTAATCACTAGTGGCCCTGATTTTTTTAACAAAAAATACAACAATCCGTGAAATTAATTTATTTGTTACTAATTTTAATTTAAAATAAATACTATATCCGTATATAGATTCACGATCGATAAAATATAAATTTAAAAACAACTAATTTTCTATATATTTATTTGTCAAAGCCGCGACAATAAAATCAAATTTTATTACAATTTAAATTAAAATTATTAATAGTTTATTTAATTTTCCAATTTCAAGTAAAACAAGTAGAAATATGTATTAAAATAATAATTAAAATTATCAACAAATGTGAATTCACCTATTAATAACTCATTTTTTTGGTAAACAAAAATGTCATTGGCTCCGATTTGATTGAGTAAGCCTATAAGTAAAATTAATAATTCTGACGTTTTCTTATCTTCTCTTCGGTTCTTCTCTTTCTGTCTTCTGTTGCTCTATTTATTTCCTATTTCAGCCTCTCTCTGTCTCACCTCCTAGTTTATTTTGCCTCCTCTTCCTCTGAATACTCGTGCTATAATACTTAATTTATTGTATCCTTTAGGCTTTCTCTGTATAACCTTCTGGTAAATCTTTTTAAAATTTAATAAATAATATTGCCTTTACTCGTTTAGATACATTATTTTATTTCTTTTTTCTTTCTTGTAGGCTATATCTGTATAACCTCCTGGTAATTCTTTTTAAACTTTAATAAATAATATTGCCTTATTCGTTTAAATAAATTATTTTATTTCTTTTTTATCAATAATCCGATTAACATTTCTTATCAATCAATATTCAAGTATATCTCTGTTACAAAATTCCTTTCTTGTGACAATTCAAAAATTATTCTTCATCCCTAAACTTTTCTTGATTATTTTCTAAGATTAGGAAATTTCCAATTCAAAATTAATCGAAAAAATATTAAAGCCAATAAAACAATTTAAAAGTATAAAGGAAAGGCACTATATAATTATAATAAAATTATTGGTCCTTGTCGAGTAAGATTTTGCATTAAATAATTTTGAAAATAATTCCAAGAAATATTTCCTATTGGGTTGGATATAAAGGATAATAAGAAATAACAATAAAATAAAATGTTACTTTAACCAGATATGTTCATTTATGATGGATAAATAATTAGTTTATACGATCGATGCTAAAAATGCAATTAGAAGTTTTTCAAGGTTATTTTCGGAAATAAATACCATAATTAAGGTTAGAATCCGTTTGTAAATTATTAATAATTTTTATCTATACGTGTACATTGTAAAAAATAATAAAAATCCCTTTTGAGAAAAATGTTGTTCTTTTAAAAATCATAATAAAATATACAAACCAAATCAAGTATGACTCAATTATTTCCAGTGGCGTAAAAAGTAGATTTCAAAAAATCGTTTTGTCTATTTTTATATTTCGCACATTTTTCCTTATCTAACCGTCTTTCTAGCGCCTACCGTTTACGAGATAGCAATACTGTCCCTATTAAAAAGTAGCCACCCTGTATGGTGCGCACCTTACACAACGATGCCAAATTTAACTCTCTTTTTTCCTGATAATGGAAAAATTAGCTATCAGAAAATTCCAAAAAAATTCCCAAGTGATATTAGCACTTATGCCTTCTAATTACAGTGTTCTCACATGGTTCATAAAAAGGTCCATTGGTGCTCAGGCAATTTTTTATTTTATCCTGAGTCTTAAATTAGACTAGCTATCATTACCAACGAATTGTAATCTAAGGTCTCATGCTAATAGAAATCGGTTACAAATAAACTAGAGAAGTACAAGACATTTATTGTAAGAAGACACATAAAGATGCGTTTGATACCATCATCTTTTTCCTATATAGTTCGAAATTAATTATAATAAAAATTTCTTAAAATACTACACATAAATAGTTTAATGTTAGCCCCAACCTATATTTTACTTACTTGATTTGAACGTTATCGACAACGTAGCATTGTGATTCCTCTTAAGCGGGCATCTTTCGGTATCACAATCTTTGACTACAACATCGATAAGTGACCCGGTCTCTGACCCTGTAAAGAAAAACATTTTATTGATTATTGAGAAATTTTATATGGGGTATATTTGGTTGGGTTTGTAAAAATTATCACTAAATATATCAATTACTATTGGTCAATTTTATCTGAAGAGGTTCGAATTACAAAATAAAAATTAGTAAGCAATTTTTGATGACATGAAGATATTTTATTATAAGAAGTATCAGCGATATGTTTTCAATTTGAATTAGAAATAACAGATTAACTATAGATACAATATTTTTTCTACGACTAAGGGGCGTCAAATTCGAGATAAAGGTAAAATATGCCAGGGTCGTACTTGTATTTATTCTTATTATTGTGTGTGCAGATTACAAACTTACAAAAATTATAAACAATCTTTGAGCAGTATATAAAACTATAAACATTTTTGTGTTATTGTAATATTGAATTATAAGCACAAACTTTTAGATATTAATTTTATTGCTTTATCAAATTCAAGTATATTTACTGGCTTAATATTGTAAAGTTAAATTATAATTATAAAGTAATTGGATTTATAGGTAATCATGAATTTTACTGGCTTAATATTGTTAAAATATAATTAAAGAGTAATTGGATTTATTTTCAAACTTGGCTGTTAAGACATGAAACGTCGTATCAAAGATTTATTGTTACAATTTTCTGTCAAGATTTTTAAAAATACTTTAAAAATTCTGATAATTAAAAATACAAATTAAAAACAGAAAGTATAGAGATTCGACAGTTTTAAACATTTTAAAAATGTCGAAAATATCAATAATTTCAAAGAAACTTCTAAAAGTTCATAAAAAATTCTGCCGATTTAAAAAAAAATGAACAAAATTTTTTTAGAAAACTTCAACGATCTCGAAAATTTCAAAATGTCAAGTGTTTCAAAAAAACGTTTGAAAATTTCAAATTAACTTCGAAAGTTCTGAGAAATTCGAAGAAAAAACTTAAAAAATTTCCAGAATGTCAAAAAAGAAAAAAAAATATTTCGAAAATATCCAAGTAAAGAATTTCAAAATTCGAAAATTTCAAAATTCGAAATTTTCAAAAAAAAGTTAACATTTCGAAAACATCACAAGAATTTCTAAAAACGTTATTAATTTCGGAAATTTCAAGTGTCAAAAATTTCTACTTTAGAAATTACAAATAAATCCAAAAATTCGGAAAGTTCGAAAAAAAAATTAGAAAATTTAAAATAAAAAAAAATAGAAAAAAAAAGAAATTTAAAAAAATTCTAGTTAAGAAAAATATAAATAAATGGAAAACTTTTAAAAATTCTTGATTTTAAAATAACTAAAGAAAGAGAAAACTTTTGATAGAAAAATTCGAACCCCTTTTAAATGTCGAAACTGTCAAAATTTTCAAAAAATTCGAAAATAATCTTAAACGGTCAAAAGGCTAAGAATTTCGAAATTTTGTAGGTTCGACAGTTTCAAAAATTTCAAAAATTTCGAAAATATCAATAATTTCAGAGAAACTTCTAAAACCTCACAAAAACTAAAAAAAAATGAAATTTCAAAAAATTTTTACAAAATTTCAGAAATTTCAAAAAAAATCGAAAATTTCAAGTCAAGAATTTCAATAAACGTTAAAAAATTTCGAAGGAACTTCGAAATTTCTGACAAATCCCAAGAGAAAATTTGAAAAATTAAAATGTCAATAATCTTGAGTTTTAAAAATTTCAAAAGAATGAAAAAAAATATTCAACAAGTTTTATAAATTTCAAAAATTTCCAGAATTTCAAAAAAGAAAAGATTCCGAAAATATCAAAAAATTTCAAAATTCGAAAATTTCAAAAAAAATTTCGATATTAATTTCGGAAATTTCAAGTTTCAAAATTTTACATTAGAAATTACAAATAAAGCCAAAAATTCCGTAAGTACGAAAAAAAAAATTTGGAAAATTTCTAAAAAATGTCATAAATTTCAAAAAAATCTTCGAAAATGTTTCAAAAAATTTAAAGAAATTCTGAAAATGAAAAAAAATGTCAAAATATCAAAACATACACACAAATGAAAGTCCTATTGTTCACATTTAAAAAATGCAATTTTTCACAATGCTAAAAAATTTTAAATTAAAAGAAAACTAGAAAAAAAAAAGAAATTTAAAAAAATCCCAATCTTAATAATTCTAGTTACGAAAAATATAAATAAATGGAAAACTCTTTTAAAAGAATAAGAGATGTAAAATATGAGAGAAAACTTTTGATAGAAAAATTCTAAACTGTCAAAATTTTGAAAAAATTCTGAAAATAAAAAAACTTCGATAATAATCTTAAACGTTCAAAAGGCTTAAACATTTCGAAAATTTAAAAAAAGAAAGTAAGTACAGTGATTCGACAGTTTTAAAATTTCAAAAATATCAATAATTTCAAAGAAACTTCTAAAACGTCACAAAAACTAAACAAAAAAATGATATTTCAAAGAAATTTTACAAAATTTCAAAGATTTCAAAAAAAAATCGAAAATTTCAAGTCAAGAATTCCAATAAACGTTAAAAAATTCAAAAATCTGGAAATTTAAAAATTTCAAAAAAATTCAAAAAAAAATGTTAAAACTTTTTTGAGGAAAATTTCAAGTTTTAATTCAAAAATTTCCAGAATTACAAAAAAAAATCCGAAAATATCAACAAAAAATTTTTAAAAAAAATTAAAAAAAATTTAAAAAAAAATGTCAAAATTTTGAAAATATCGCAATAATTTAAAAAGGCATTAATAATTTCGGAAATTTCAAGTTTTAAAATTTCTGCTTTAAAATTACAAATAAATTCAAAAATTCTAAAAGTTTGGAAAATTTTTAAAAATCGTCATAAATTTCAAAAAAATCTTCAAAAATGTTTAAAAGATTTTAAAAAAATTCTGGAAATTAAAACAAAATGTCAAAATATCAAAACATACACTCAAATAAATGACCTATTTTTCCATTTAAAAAATGCCAATTTTTACAATTCTAAAAAATTTAAAATAAAAAAGAAATGTTGAAAATAAAAGCAATTGTTTGGTCGGAGAAAACCTGGAAACGTCAAGTAGATTTTTAAAAATAGGCAATTAAATATGATTTTAAAATAACTTGGGACGTAAAATCTGAGAGAAAATTTTCGACAGAAATGATCAGCAGTTGAAGTAGTGTGAGAATCGACAATAAAAAGTTTTTCATTTAAAATGGACTGAAAATCAATCTTATAGATTATCTTGAATTGAGGTATCTGGTGTACCAAATATGAAGTCAATCACATGTCTTTTATTAATTTTCTGCTTCGTTATCGAAAGTTAATAAAAGAAACAGTCCAATGTATAATTCCCAAATGTCTATTAAAAAACAAGAATAATTGCATTTATTTTTTTTATTTTTATGATTTATAATTGCAAAATCTTTGTATTATCTACAATACGCTGATAACTGAGTAAATATCAAAACAACAAATGAACGATTTTATAGCAAATACAAATATATTGATTTAGATATTGTTAATTAAGGAGTCATCATAGGTCAGAATTTATGAAGTATCTTAAAAGTAATAAAAAAAATAATCTAATAATGTAAGAAAATAGTTATTTATAATACAAGTACGTGAAATAATGTTTTTGCGCACAAGTCTATAATCTATAAATTTCCAGGGTGATCTATAAATTTCCAGGGCGAGCCATAGGCGAGTCCTGGAAGCCTTCGAGTCCTGTAAAATCACTTTCGGTTCGTGTTACCTGCAATATTATTTCTGCAGCCGTTTATTAGACTTTAAAGGGAATATTAGTACTATACATTTTTTATTAATGTCGTTGGAATAAAAATCATGTCAAATTTGTTCCCAAATTAGCCTACGTAGATATTAAAAATCGTCTCGAAAGTACAAAAAAATCGTTCGTTTGTGTTAATTTGTACTTTTTCTCTAATAAATTATAGCGAAAGTTCGATTTTCGTGACGGCTGTAGAAAAAAGTATAATTCATCAAAAAAATTAGAGGTGACGTCATTACTTTGACAGGTATGATTTCAGAAAATCGACCTGTCTCAGGATTTTTGCAAAATAATGAAATTTGTATATACCATGCTTTAAAACGTTTTTTTCAATGTTATTATTATTTTTGGATCACTTATATCGTACTTTTGAGTAATTTAATCACCATAAATCAATTTTTTACATGTCCTAAATCAAAGGATTTAAAAGAATAAAATTATTTTAAAATTTAAATTCAACGATTTACTTATTAAAAAAAAACAATACGCACTTACCGCAATCCGACCAATTTAATTTTGCAGACGAAGAAAAATCACTAAAGCACAAAATTGCTCCCACCAAAATGAAAATTTTAGAATACATTTTCGATAAAATGAAATAATATAAATACACCAGCACGTTGGGCTCACTCAGCTGTCAATGAGTGAGAGAAATGAATTTTGACCGGAACAATACATTTAGATCTTTCTCATTATCTTTAATTCCACCAGTGGCGTACTTAGTTAACTTGACAAATGATACTGATGAAAATATTGTTTTCGACCAACACTTCACTGTCAATGAGAATTAAATTTAAGACCTTTTTTATTAACTTTAATTTTGCTGTTGGAGTAGTAAAGGTTGGAAACATTGTATAAAAATAATGTTAAAATAGAAGGAAAATTACAATAAACATAAACAAAAATATACTATTAATGGATTAGCGATTTTCAACTTGGGGTACAAGGCATTATTAATATTTTTTAAACTATTGTAATATTAAACTAGATTATCCATTCCCAAAGGAGATAAAAACTCAAAGTCGATACCACATGAATTTGGTATAAAAATTTTTGGTAATTTCTATAAAATTGAAAACAACCAAATTAAATCGCAGCATGTTTCGGCACTCAGGCCATCTTCAGGCGTTAAAAATTACAAGTGCATAAGTATATAAAACAAAGAGTTATATAAAAAATTACAATGTTTTGAACAAACTTATGGGCGAGTATATTTACATTTCACTGTGTTTGCAAGTGGTCAGGGCCGAACTCGCAATTTTTAATATGTGTCGCTTTGTCCCATGTCTCATAAACAAATAGTTTAAAAATTATAAACAATTTAATAAAAAAAGAGAGGTTGGTTTTTTGCGGATATCTTGAAAACTATTGCAGATATAGAAAATTGGAAACAGATTCTAACCCCGTAAACTTTTTTTAAATTTTTTTTGGAAACGAGTTTTTACTTTAATTTTATTTTTGAAGTGAAAACTTCTCTAGGTGCATTGGGCGATTTTTAGATGGGTAAAAAATAGGAAAAAATAGAAAAAAGGAGAAAAAATTTAAAAAATAGGGAAGAATGGCCAAAAATATGGAAAAATACAGAAAAATAAGAAAAATAAGAAAAAAGAGAAAAACAGAAAAAACGGGAAAAACAAAAAACAGGAAAAAAATGTGAAAAATGGGAAAAAAACTGGAAAAATGGGAGAAAATAAAAAAAAATAAGAAAAAAAGAGAATAACAGAAAAACAGCAAATAATGGGAAAACATTAATAAAATAGGAAAAAGGTAAATATAGGCAAAATTTTGAAAAATGGGTATAAATATAAATCACAGGAAAAAACAGTAAAAAAATTGAAAAAAGAGGAAAAAATAAGGGGACAATAAAAAAAATAGGGAAAAGTGAAATATTTGAGAAAATGAGAAAAAAATAGGAAACAATAAAAAAAACGAATATAGAAAGAAATATATAAAAAAATAATGATTTTTAATAAAAAAATCGTTTCTTAAAAAATAAATTTATTGCTTAAAATCGCACTTGTTAAAATTTTGATATATATAGATTCAGAAAAGAATTTTACATGTTTTTATAATAAATGTTTAATTACGTTACAGCAAGTAAATAAAAAAGTAGATGAAATATTTAACAAATCATGTTATAAAATAAAAATTAAACTTCAATCTCACGTGGTAGGGAAAGAACGTAGCTCAACAAGAAAAATTAAATTGTTTAAATTATTATAATAATGTTTATAAAATTTTTGAAAATAAACAGAAAAAGATCATCATGGTTAACATAAGACCTATTCAATATTTATGATGTAACAATGGAAGTGCATTCTGAAGATGAAAAATCAAAAAAAATTAAGAGGTAATTTACACTTGTGTGACCCTTTCGATCTACCATACAACGTAAAATGGTGGACCCGGATACGGAAAATACAGGGTGTTTCATTGGGAAAGTGACATACGTTAACTACATACAGGGTTTTATCTATTTTGCCAATTTTTTGCATGGTTCATAACTTTCTAACCACACTGGATGGATATAAATGAAAATATACTATTCGAATTTACCACCGCGTCGTCTCGACTTGTCACTTGTCAACGATTGGTCATTTATACAGGGTGTTTCATTGGGAAAGTGACATACGTTAATTACAGATAGGGGACACCTAGGCGATCTCAAAAACTCCATATTTAATGGGTCTAACTACTTTAATAAACAGGATACAGGGTGATTTATCTATTTTGCCAATTTCTTGCATGGTTCATAACTTTCTAACCACACTGTATATTTTCATGTTATTTGGCAGGCATATTTTGTTTAAAGTTTCCAATCGATCAATAAATTTACAATAAAAGAAATCCAGGCCCGGATTAAAAAACATATTATAAAATATTCCGACCCAAAAACAACACCCTGTATATCAGATTTTTCTAAAATAGATTCTGTATTTGCAAAGAGCACGAAAAAATGAATTTAGTGATATACTTTACATTTTAGGCAAATTGTTTTTTTTGTAAAATTTTTGAGTTTGAATTCTGAAATGGTGAAAAGCCCAAAACTGAAACCAATTTTTCTTTAATGCGATTTAGTTTTAATGAAGACTAAATTTGTAAAATTTTAATTTTTTCATTATATCCGATAAATAATCCACAAAAAAAATTCATCTTAAATTAACGAATAAATAATAATGAATCCACCAAAAATAAATAACTTTAATTAATGAAGAATTGCAAACATTCCAAAAAACGCCTAAAAAATATTACATGTGATGCTTTTAGTACTTCGGCCAGAAAAATTCACTTTCACAACAAACATAAGAACAATACGCAACACGAAATTTATTGACATAACGATTTTTTACGAGTTTCACGATTTTTTACGGGGTTTTTCGGCTTTTTACAGTTTTTTACGATTTTTAATGATTTTTTAAGATTGTCTACGATTGTTAACTGATTTTTACAATTTTTTACGATTTCTTACGATATGAGCTGTTTCGATACTTTTAGAAATATTTCAACCCCTTTCAGTTTCACCCCCGAAGATCTGATAAAAAAAGTTTTATACAAATTGTATTTGAAAAATGTTAATCCATAATGGTTTTACTTTGTTGTCATTAATTTCTATGTGTTTTTTATAATTTTTGTTGTTTTTCATTAATTAAAGTTATTTATTTTGTGTAAATTTATAATTATTTATTCGTTAATTAAAGATGAATGTTTTTTGTGGATTATTTATCGCAGCAAATAATAAAAAAATACTTAAAATATTAAAATTTTACCAATTTAGGTTAACAAGTTTTCATTAAAACCAAATCAATTTAAAAAAAAAATAGCTTCAGTTTTTGGGCTCTCACAATTCACACCATTTCAGAATTCAAACTCAAAATTTTACAACAAAAAACATTTTGCCGAAAATGCAAAGTATATCACTAAATTCATTTTTTCGTGCTCTTTGCAAATACAGAATCTATTTTAGAAAGATCTGATATACAGTGTGTTGTTTTTGGGTCGGAATATTTTATAATATTTTTTTAATCCGGAACTGTATATCTTTTATTGTAAATTTATTGATCGATTGGACACTTTAAACAAAATATGCCTGCCAAATATCATGAAAATATACAGTGTGGTTAGAAAGTTATGAACCATGCAAGAAATTGGCAAAATAAATAAAACACCCTGTATCCTGTTTATTAAAGTAGTTAGACCCATTAAGTATGGAGTTTTTGAGATCGCCTAGGTGTCCCCTATCTGTAGTTAACGTATGTCATTTTCCCAATGAAACACCCTGTATAAATGACCAATCGTTGACAAGTGACAAGTCGAGACGACGCGGTGTTAAATTCGAATAGTATATTTTCATTTATATCCATTTATTTTCATTAATTTTAATATTTTTGATTTATTTTCATTTATTCTCATTTATTTTCGTTTATTTTCGTTTATTTTCATTTATTTTCATTTATTTTCATATATTTTCATTTATCTTCATTTATTTTCATTTATTTTCATTTATTTTCATTTATTTTCATTTATTTTCATTTATTTTCATTTATTTTCATTTATTTTCATTTATTTTCATTTATTTTCATTTATTTTCATTTATTTTCATTTATATCCATTTATTTTCATTAATTTTAATTTTTTTGATTTATTTTCATTTATTCTCATTTATTTTCGTTTATTTTCATTTATTTTCATATATTTTCATTTATCGTCATTCATTTTCATTGTCTTTCTTTTTTCATTTATTTTCATTTCTATTTATCTATTTTCATTAATCTTAATGAATTTTCATTTAATTTAATAAAACTTGACTAGAGAGACAAGCGAGTGGGTACCAGACACAGTTTTATATCAAGTGAGAAAAAGAAGAAGAATGAACAGGAGACATTTGGGTAGGAAAGAAGAATGGGAATAATAAATTGCAAAATTGCGAGAAAAAAAACAAAAACTAGATAAATACTTAATTAATCAAGTATTTGAAAATATATATAAAATGTTAAGAAAATTTCGTGACATATGCAATTGTAATTGTTAACGCCTGAAGATTTGATTTCTTTGTTTTCAATTTTATTGAAATTACCAAAAATGTTTATATTAAATTCATGTGGTATCGACTTTGAGTGTTTATCTCCTTTTATTGCAATATTTTTTACTTTGGGTTCATTTTCAATTTAAACGCTGCGTTGAATTATAACTAATTTATTTCAGTAATACAACGTCTATATTATTATATTAAACGCGTCTAACAAAATATATTAATTTATATAACACAGCATACAACTGTTGTCCATCCCTTCCGAGACCAGAGGCCTCGGGGCTGTAAGATAATAATAACTATTTAGTATAACAGCTTGTAAATACGGACCTGTACATTATATGCAGATAATAATACAAAGGAATGTAAAGAAAACACATTATTTTATTTCATGGAAGATTATCGTCTATTTGGATTTTGTTGTCCATACAATTCTAGCGCCTTAGTGGCGTTTCTGTAACAACGGATACACGCCTCTTACATATCTCTTTCTTCCTCATTAGTATAGCGAACCATTTTATATTTTAATACATACAACACAAATTTACAATTTCTCAATAAACCTTAGTTAAACTATTGATTAGCTACATTTGAATAAATGACTAATACACTCTTACTAAATTAATGTTACTATTACAATTTCATAAACGTTAAAGCTAATTCTGTCACTTTCTGGACTTCTTCATAGCCTACTTACAAATTTCAAAGAGTACATCCTAAAAACAAAGAACAACTATCGAGATTTTGTCACTGCTACTAACAGTAGATAAATAAAATAGTTTTTGTATACATATGAGACCACATTTACGAATTGTGGTCTATTTAGCAGTAAAATCAAATATTTATATGCAACAAAAAATCCCCATCTTGAATATTGGCCACCAAGAACTCGAGAGTTTAATCCGATGGATTTTTACTTATAGGACCAATTTAAGATACAGGAGTTCCTCAAAATTTTGATGGGTTATGTCTAAGAGTTAGAACTCATCAACAGCCCAAATGACCAATAGAAATGAGTTATGAATAACTCATTTTCAACAGTTAATGTGAATTAATAAATTTATTATGAAAAAAAATAATTTGTTTAATTTACATTCTTTTGTATTATTGACTGCGGATAATGTACAGGACCGCATTTAAAAGCTTTTATACTAAATAGTTAAAAATGCATTCAAATAATTAAAAATTAAGTAGGTGTAATACATGGATGAATTCAGGAAATAAAATGCTATACAAAAATCACAAAAAAAATGCAGGTCCGTATTTGAGAAAAAAAAAGTTGAGGGCGGAAACTAAACGTCAGATTCAAAATTTGTGGGTAAAACGTTTTCAAACAAAAAAGTTTTCTATTGTTCAAAATAAAAGCACTAGAGTATTAAATATAAAATGTTCAGTTTTGGTTTTTATCAATTATTATGAAAACCGTCCCTGATATCTGTGGATGCAAAATCAAATTGAGAAACTTTTGTTCCATTTAACCGACGTCGTATCTCTTACGGTTTCCGAGATTACAATACATTGCAATGAAATTTTCGCCAACTAAGTGGAACATAAGCTCCAGATATCCTTGGCTTAACTTAACTTCTAATTAAGTTCCACTTATACGTCGGTGCATATTTTAAGTTCCACTTGGATACTAAGTCCACCTTAAGATGTCTAAAAATCCTGGTGTTTCCACTGATACCTACCTGTAAAAGTTTTGGTCAAACTGGGAGATACCTACTTGATTTTGGCTAATTTTTGAGAGATTACTAAAGTTTCAGATTAGAAATTTCAGATGGCGCATACATCGCTTATAGTAAACTGGAAACACAGATCACACAGGGTCTATTTATATTCTGGTACTGAATACAGACGAATGCTCGAATCTGCAGCTTCATACTGTCCACACAAAATGTGACAAACTCAGCAAGGACTCCAACAATTCTAAACAGCGCCATCTTACAGAATTCTGATAAGTTCACTTGGTACTCCCAAAAAGTTCGAAACAAAATCGAATCAGTAGATACACCAGGGTTTTTAGACATCTTAGTACACGTTAAGTGTAACCGGTGCAATTAGCTGTTAAACATCTGCTCAGGATGAAGTAAATGTTATCAGTTTGACAATTATATGATTTAATATTGAATACCCTATTATACTAACAAAAAATGGTTATAAAGAAAGGATTTATACATAATGTTTGTGGATTGGTTCTTGCCAGTATGTATAAAAATAATATGAATCTTGGTTATAGTACAATTTTTATATTATTATTTTTTTAGTTACATGCATTGGGCTAATGCAAGGTAGTTGTATAAGTTGGTCATCGCCTGTAGAACCTAAACTTTATAAAGAAAAACCCTTCGACCGTCCAATTAATAAAAATGATGTAGATTGGATATGTTCTCTCTTAACTTTAGGATCTTGCGTTGGTTGCTGGGCTTTTGCTCTTTTCTTAGACTTGTTAGGAAGAAGAATTTCTATGATAATATTAGGAATACCAATGGCGGCAAGCTACTTAGGAATGATATGTATGATAAATATATACATGTTTTACATAGCTAGATTTATCATGGGTTTTACGCTAGGAGGAATCATGGTTGTTGGCTCAACTTATCAAAGTGAAATACCTCCAAAAAATGTAAGAGGTACACTTATGGCTTGGACTGGTATGACAATAAGTGTTGGAACTCTATTTTGTTATATTGTAGGTCCGTTTGTGACCCTTACGGTTTTTAATATTATTTTATTGATATTTCCTTTAATAGCTGTGATATTAGCTATTATTTATTGCGATGAATCTCCTTACTATTTGGTAATGAAGAATAAATACGACCTAGCTAAACGATCTTTAAGCGCCTTTAGAAAACCAGACAGTAACATCGATGATGAAATTAAAGAAATTGAGGAAAAAGTTAAAGAACAGTATCAAGAAAAGTTATTTGATGTACTTAAAACGAAAGTTTTCATAAAGAGTTTTATCATGGGAAATATTTTAATCTTATTTCAACAACTTACAGGAATAAATATTATTCTTATGTATAGTGAGAAGATTTTTTTTATAGCTGGATCACATTTTGAACCTTACGTATCAGCAATAATGATTGGTACTGTATTTTTTATTAGTGGTAGTTTAGCTACCGTAATAGTTGAAAGATTTAACAGAAGAATTCTTCATATGGCTTCAACTTCAGGAATGGTTATTCTTGAAGTAATTTTGGGAGTCTACTGTATCTTAGACGATGCAGGATATAATTTAAAAGGTCTCAAATTATTACCAACTATTACTTTAAATTTGTTTATATTCTGTTACAACTTTGGAAATGGACCTTTGACTTGGATAATAACAGCCGAAATTTATCCCACAAGAGCTAAGGCTTTCTGTATATCGTGTTCTATATTCATATACTGCATAAGCTGGTTTGTAATGGCCAAATATTTTAACACTCTTGTAGATGCCGTAGGACTTGGTTGGGTGTGTCTGATGTTTGCGGGGTGTTGTGTAGGTTGCGTTTTATTTGTTTTATTATTTGTTATAGAAACTAGAGGAAAGACTTTAGGTGAAATTCAAGATGAATTAAAGAAATAATTGTCATTTATATTAATTAATTTAAAAGATGAATATAAATTTGATTCCGAAATGTTTTTGTTGAAACAAAAATTGTTACAGTTGTTATTGTTTTCTGTATTTTACTATTTACTGTTTTTATTTTTATATTTTATATATTATTTTATGTTTTATTAAAATGATGGAACCGATCTATTTTATTCCATTACCGAAGAAGAGTTGGAATGGACAGATTTTTTCAAAGCACAAAAAATATATTAATACCACAAAAACAAACTGACTTACCATATATATAAACAATTAAGTTGTTATATTAACAAAAATGAAAAGGCATAACGTTGATGCACATCAATAGTGGGTAGTAGAATATTTGAAGGAAATAATAGGGGAGGGAAAATTTAAGGGTCCATGAAATGGTAATACGAGAAAGGTTTTTAGGTAATTAATTAAAAGGGATGCAAAGCACATTTCAATAAAGTTAAAATCGGATTATCAAACCTTAAAAAGTTTTTTAAAAAAGCGTAGTAAAAGAAACATTACGGAGCCTGAGCCGGACTCCATTTTCGGCACTAGACGAAAATGGGTCATAAGGAACGACCAAAACTTAAATAAGATATTTTTTGGCAATAGACTTGTGAAACAACGCAACCACTTGACGGTTAGAGCATCACAAGATGGTGGTACTTGGACATTGACATAATTGACGTGACAGGTAGGAAGGGGGAGAGGAAAGGGTATAAACATGGGAAATTTAACAATAGTAATAGTGAAAATTATAAACGTGACTTAAATATATGACCCGACAGAGGGTAGAGGAATAATAAAGCAAAGGAAATATGAGATGGTCGAGTGACAATACAGGTTCTCAGAGAAAATGGTTAAACTGGTCGAGATGTGGTTCTCCTTCGGTCTTATTTGTTCATTGAGACAAGTAGAAGTTATGCGTTCTTGAAACAAGAGTGTATCTCCAACATTTCCAACAGATTTAAAATGTTGCTTTTGTGACAGTCATATAGAAGAACAACATCTGACATTGAACTGTGGCTTTAAAGGCTCGCATAAGTTTAAGAATTGCTGCTCTTGTGTTTTAAGAGTTTTTCCAGGCATTATTCTAAAAATAAATATCAGTTTTGTAGTATTCTGACATTATTTTTTATCTAATTCGTTTTAAAACGAACCATAATCTTAAGCATCGACACAATGTCAAAATGTATAATATAAGAATAAACTAAATTATCTGTTAAAATATAACAAAAGACAAAAAAACCAGAAATGAAAGTACAATAACAACTAAAAATGACAGCGTAATGTTTATTAAAGTTTACCATTTTTTTATTAATAAAACTGAAAAGGAGGGTATGCTCTTGATAGGGGAATTTGGGCATTTTCTGAAAAAAATTTTAAATGCTTATAAATGAGTAATGTAGTAATACTTTTCATTTTACCAATTTCTTCTTTTTATTTTATCTATAACTTTGGCCTCTTACTTTGCGGTTTTCTACTTGTGGTCTGTTACCCTTTCCCTGTTAGTTTCTGTTTCTTTACGTCAAATATTTTCAGTTCGTCTTTATGTCATTTGTCATCGTCTCATTAGCTTTCGCATGGTATTAGTTGTTACCGTTAATTTTTAAAAAACTTATCGTTCTCTTCTGATGTTTATTTTAACTATTCGTGACCCTCTAGTTTAAGGGTGAATAGTGGATAAATTTCACTGGAATATTATCCAGAAAATACCAAATAATTCATATTTCATTAAAAATTAATAATATTAATCTTTCAGTTCATACTAATGTCTATCATTGTATATTTTAAAATTCTAAATATAGATTTAAACTCAACACAAGAGTCATTCCGTCTTTCTCTCAGACGTTTTTTCTTTCTACTTTCAAAATACCGTTAACGAAAACAAAATACATAATCGATCGTTGCTATGCAAGCAATATTATTGTTCTCTCATATTATCCCATCATTATAAGAGACAAAAAATATAAATATATTTCTTCCCGCTAAGATTCTGAATTCAAGGTTATTTGGATACCACGTATCGTGTCTCCTACCAATACCACCTGCATCCCGCTAAAATTCAGAGAGAATCAGGGACTCGCTCATCGACTGTCTAAGGATGCAGTCGCATTTAAATAGTAAAAGTTTCTTAAAATAATTGTAATGTTGCGTAATTAAACACACACAAAAAAGTTTTCTGAGGTTTCATAATAACATAAAAATGTACATAGTTTTACAGTGAGTGAAGTGATGAGTTGTTTAATTTCGGTTTCATAATTATTTTTCTGTTCATGTTAGTACTTTGAGTAAATGGAATAAAAAGTACATTCTTATTTCAAATACTCTTTTATTTTGGTTTAACTCCTACCTAAAGAGTTTGGTCCTTCGTTGCTTATATTTAAAGAAAATACAAGTCCAGTGTTCTTTCAACATTTATGAATACTATTATTCGTAAATCGTTCATGGTCCTTCGAGCCGGATATGTATTGGAACCAGTTTTTTACAAGCATTTTCTTGCTGTGGTCATCACGTTTGTGTGCCAGCAAACATTCTCCTGCTGTTGTCATCTGTATGGACATCTGTAGCCATCTGTATGCCAGCGGAGATTTTTCAAATCAGCAGCTTGCAAGTCTGTGCAAGTAGCAAATAGTTGGAGGCAACCTGTAGTCTCTTTAGGAAAAGAGTCAGGTATCATTAGTGTGTTGTGAATAAAAAAGGTTAGTTTTTTGATTCATAAAATTTTTCATTTCAAACATTTAATTTCAATAATATTTTTCATTTTTTTTATTGTTGTAAAAAAATATTTCTAGGTACAAAATACCTTAAAAAATTGTTTAGTCAATTTTCTTGCTTTTAAACAAAAAAGCTATAAATCTTACTAAAATTTCATGTATCTCTCTTAGAGTGTGGAAAAATAGTTTAATGTTTTTCGCATAATTACTGCTTATGTTGCATAATTACTGCATAAATAATATTACATTTAATATTGTTTAAATAGTGTACTGAAGTTTAATGTTTTTTCTAAAAATAAAAACATCTTTTACAGAATCTTTCAATAATTTTCATGTATCTCTTTTGAGTGTGAAATTAATAATTAAATAATTATTTACTTTGATTAATAATCAAAACCATAAAACTATGCTGAAAAATGATATTTTTATTTGTAAACTGTTCCCGTTGATAGATGATGATTTATGAAAATTCAAATATTTTAAACAAAAAATATAATAATAAATAAAAACAATTAATAAATAATTATTATAAAAAATTAAACCATCAGCTATTCGACAGCTTCCATTATTTTAAAAAAAAAAAAATTGTCAGAAATCTCAGAAAATTGAAACATAATTTCTAATGAAAACAAGTATAAAACTTCTCCTTTTAAACAAACTATCTATATTTTGCATAAATAATAAATCAAATTTTAATCAATACTCAAGTCCACGGACTTATAAAAGAATAATAAACACTTTCAACAAAATGCGTATTAGGTAAAAATTACCCATGAATGCATAAAGGATTCATTTCTTTAATAATAAAAATATTTACAAAAAAAAATCACAGAAACACTGAGATTTTATTCCGACGTACTTAAAAACGTCTACAATACATGGCCGTGCCATAAATAATTTTAATAGGTTTTAACACTATATAAAATTTATGCTACCAGCATAATCTTTTTTAGTAAATAAAAAGATAAGATTGTTTAACTGTGGTAAAAGCGAACATACATAAAATCAAAATAAATGTGACAATTATAATCTGCTCTTCAATGACATTTTCGATATTATTTCTCATTTTTTGACAATGTTGGTTAAGCATCAATGCTAAATTTTCATGGTATCCCAATGACTAGTCTGGACGTTAAAAGGGCGCTACCGTGGAAAAATGGGTTGGTGTTTAGGCTTACGGAGTCAATTAATAACATTTTTACAATATATTTCATGTATCTCTCTTTTTTTTTGAGTGTGAAATTTTTCTTAGGTTGAATATTTCATGTATCTCTTTTCTTGAGTGTGAAATTATTCAATTAAATAATCACAATTTTCTTTTACTATTATTATTTCATGTATCTCTTTTTTGGAGTGTGAATTTTTCTAATTTTGAATATTTCATGTATCTCTCTGTTATGAGTGTGAAATGATTTAATTATATAATAATTTTCTTTATTCTTGTTTCACGTATCTCTTATTTTGAGTGTGAAAAAATGATTAAGCCAAACAAGGCTCTGCAATTTTCTTTGAAAATTTCATGTATCTCTTTTTTGAGTGTGAAATGATTCAATTAAATAATGTAATAATTTTCTTTTAGTCTTATTTTATGTATCTCTTTTTTGAGTGTGAAATAATTAAATTAAATATCCAAACAAGGTTTTGAAACTTTCTTAAGTTTCCCATTATTGAATTCCAGTTCTGCTCAATGCAGATGGAACATCTAACTTGATCACCCTCTATAATGAGGAACATATTTAAACGTTTATCTTTCCCGTGCAAAAAGAAATTTCTTTGATGATCATAAAAAAAAAAAATGATCAGATGGGTTACAAAATAAAAATAATCCACCAATTTAGGAAACACATAGTTCCTAATGTTTGATAACAAAAATGAAAATCATTCAATTCTTCTAAAGGAAAACAATATTTCCTAATATGTTCACAAAAACAGGATATTAATTTATCTCACTAAACCAAATACATTGGTTATAAAAATAAGTAAATATTTAATTTCTCATAATAATTTTTGTAGAAAGCCTCTACAACAATTTAAATAAAAATTTCAAATATTCAAAAAAGAACACAAACACTGTATATAAAAGATTATATGTAAAGTGTATTTCATCACTCAAAATTTGCGATAAAAAATTTCTTAAAATTTTACTAACAAAAATTAATTCTTAATAACAATTTGGCAACAATGTTACTTGCTCTGCCATACCTAAATGAAAATTATTCATGAAATACAATAAAAAGTTAAACTTTTAAATTTTATTTTCAAATATAAATCCTTAAGAGAATTCGCACATTTCATTGCTAAAAAATTCGCACGCATTTTAGTTATTACAAAATGCTAATAAATAATTTCTAACTTCTGATATCCTTTGTTTATTTAGCTTAATAATTCAAGCAAATTTTGCATTTAAAACTATCAAATCTTTTGTGAATTCATTGTCACAACAATCCATTTTTTAACCGCATGCACTTGTCAATCACATTTATATAAATTAAATGTTTTTAATGTGCAATTTACTATTAAATTTAAAATAAAAATATTTCAATAATAATATTTTTCAATCGCATTTAGCATTTATAGCATAATAGACACAGCTGTCTACTTAATTATATATTGGAACAGTTAAGAAATTGCTGTTGATCCATTCCTAATAAATTTGTGTGATTCACAAATTTTAGATTTCTACGCTCAGTAGCGTACCCCTTTTTTACAATTTAATTAATACTTATATTTTTTATACAATTGCAAAACAATTCTTTCTACTTGTATATCCTACTTATTTAGGTTTTGAATCTGCAATTGATGGCATTTCAATGCATCTTATGGCAAATTTAATAATTAGTGCTAACTTCGTTGTACTTTTAATAAAAAAGCAACATAATAATATGTCCAAAAAATGACACTTTCACTTTTAAATGGCAACTAGCCACCAATTTGATTTTTTCTATAAACATATTTTATAAAAATAAATATTTCTCACTAGTACGCATAAAGTTAATCACATGCATATACTATTGCTGTCTTAAAAGACTTATTGATTTATATTATTCATTTAAATACCACCACAAAAGTTAAACAATCTATCTTTAAAATAAGTACTAGGTACTTGGTATCAGCTGCCGTTGCTCAAATTGAAACATATTCGGATTATCCCATGACAGGAAATCCAAAATAACAATAATATGTGTTTATGAAATACATAAATTAGTTCCTTTTACGGAAAACGTCCTCTTACGGAAAAGTATTTGTGTCAAAAATCGTTCCTACTTACAGGAAAGGTATTTTATCATTATTTGTCTAAAATCGTTCCAAAAAACAGGAAAGGTATTTTAGTACAGTTTCTATTTCAATGTTGTTTATAAAATCGTTCCAAAAAACAGGAAAGGTATTTTAGTACAGTTTCTATTTCAATGTTGTTTATAAAATCGTTCCTAATAAGGACAGGTATTTTTTATAATTCCTATGACGGAAAATATGTAGTATTTTGTTTAAAAATCGTTCCCACTTGCAGGAAAGGTATTTTTAATACATTTCTTTTTTGCTTCTAAAATCGTTCTTTTACGAAAGGTATTTTAGTTTCAATTCCTACCACGGAAATTTTATTTCTAATGATGTTGAGAAATACTCAATTAGATTTTAGCACCAACGAAGGTGCAAAATACAATGAACTTATCTTCACAATTAATATATCTGTCTAAAATCGTTCTTACAAAGAAAGGTATTTTACGACATTTCCTCTGATGGAAAATTATTATTTACACTCCTTCTACGAAAGGTTTTCCTTTGACATTTGCTGTTCGCAAAAATTCATGTTTCAAAATATTTTTGTTTCTACTAGCGGCTAAAAAGATGCCCAATATGTTTTCGTGTCCTCTAAGCGGCCAAGTGCCCAAAAATTTTCATAATGTTATAAGCGACCCTGTGGTCCACAAATTATTACGGCTAGCGGCCCTGCCCTGTTGCCTGTTTTTTAAATAATTTCTCTCATTAGTCTAGTGTTATTTTTCAAACTGCTGAAAAGCTAGATATTTCAGACAAATTAATGTCACAATATATTAAAAATTGATTTGCATTTTAATATGAGTCAATTTAATAAAAAAAAAATATACTTTTGATACTGATTCTCCTCGCAACGGAAATCAGTCACTTGGAACACGCTTCCTATTTTTAATTTACAAATCTATCTTTTAAAGATTTAGTTAGTGATTATCCTATTACGGAAATCACACTGACGGAAATTTATTCCTCAACTTTTCATGTGGAAAATTCCACAATCAATGTTCTACTTTTGTAGTAATTCTACTTTTAATAATATTTTTACCGAACTATTTACATCAAATTAATCAAGACAAAATAAAATTTTTAAATGTTTATTGACTAAAAAAATTACAGTCATAATCTTTTTGCTTCGTATATACACGAATTTCCTTATCTTCATAACATATGATTTAATATTCCAATTCGGAATGAATAATGCTTCTATAGCATAAATATTTTGACCGTGAAAAATAACACTCCAAGCTCAATTACATAAAATAATTTTTAAACTCAATTACATAAAATAATTTTTAAAAAACATAAGCTCTCAGCAAAAATAAATTTATTTGATGTTAGAACAAAAAATTTCAGTGACGTCCACGAAATTTTTATACAATTTGAATTTAATTTCAAATCTTTTCTTGGTATTCTTTTCTAGTATTTTATTATTCTACCTTATCACCAATGTGATAATGACTATTTCATTGTTTTTCTATGTCCATTCGCTTATTTTAATGATTGGAGACCTGATCAACCTCCAACTCAGAAAAAATAAGTGGATTTGTCAACACTTTCTTTTTCAGCGCATTTTAGTCGAAACTATTGTTTTAGTTCCCAATATGCCAAATTCCAGTGGCGTTCACAATTTATTTAGTTTTCATTTAATTAAATTGCACGATTTCATGATGCAATACAATTCTTCTTTATACCATCTCGGATAAGAGAAAATCCAGGTGCGTACACAACTAATATTTTCTGACTCACATGTCAAAAATATTTCAATTTTAAAATTTACTTTGTTTATTATTTAATATTTAAACATTATTGCGGAAATTATTTCCCAGTGGCGCACACATTCAATAAAATGTCGTGCATTAATTCATATAATTAAAATTAATCTCAAACTGGTCACTTATTTTCAGTGGCGTGCGTATTCCTTACAATAAATAAGTTGATTCCATTTCTATTTCACAAATTTAGTTGTGATAAATTAGTTTATACAATTATTGCCCAATGCAGAGGCGTACTCAACTAGATCCTTGATTAAGGATTCATAAACAGTTCCAAAACTTTACACATATTGATTACATGATACTTTCTTAAAAAATATTAACCTTTTGTTACGCACATAAGGGTGCACATTTAAAATAAATCCTATTGATGGATTTATAAATTACATAAAATGGTAATTAAATAAAATAAATTGTTAGGTCTTTTATGATGATAACAATTTCAGAAGTGCAGTGGCGACCTCACTTAATTTAGTATTTTAAAATTCTTCCTAAATAAAAATAAATTATTGTTTACTTCTATAATTAATTATAATATTTTTACAGTGTCATATCACTGTTATACAATGATTAATTCACTTTGGAGCAACGAGCAGCTGTTACAAAACATTTGTTAAAAATTTAAAATATTTCTTAAAAAACTTTTGGTTAATAAGATATTAACACACGGGCATGAGATAAGACCCACACATACCTTTTAATTACTTCAGATCTGAACTGATCATTTGCCTGCTCATGATGACTGACCTTGAATAGGCAGCATCCTGACAGTTTTACTTTTGTTTTAAGCCTCTGTGTTTCGCTCTACGGCGCGTCACACAAGCGTATATGTTTTAAGTTTGTTTTAAGCCTCTGTGGCCCGACTTAAGGGAATAACCACATGCGTATGTGTATAAATTCAATTTTCTTTTCGCCACTTTATGGACCTTTGTTAAGCCCATTCTGTATTCCCAGAATGGTGTTTGTTTGATAATTTGTCCACCCTGTTGCTTGTCAGTTGTGGTCGCCATGCGTCACAAATGCACAAGCAACATTTTTAGTTTTTGCTAGGCGAAATGCACCTAACTATTTTAGCAGTCGAACCTGGGGGCTGCTTGGGGTATTCTTTTTTGTTATGTGGGAACACAAACGCAAGGCAACTTCGTCCCTGGTAAGTTTCCCACGGGGTTTTTCACTTTCTCTTCCCTTATGGAAGGAAAGTTAATTTCAAGGAAGCCACTGTATAAGTACATGCATGCCTTTATTTCTCCTTTTAATAAGGAAGCTCTTTACACGCTTTGCTAACAAAGCAGGGCACTACAGCCTTCTATAAGGACCTGTGGTCTTACTATAAGCTTTTCGCTTAAGTTAATTTCATTGTTTCATGTTTGTGTTTATGAATTTTCATTACAGTATTCTGTACTTTCTACTTCTCAATAGTTATGTGAGAACTCAATAGTAAGGAAGAGTTTAGTCTTTTCTTACTTTTTTCAGGGTTATTCTTCACCCGTTTCTTCTTTCGCGATGAATTCACTGGAATCATTCCCAAATCTTTGCTGCCGGGGCAGTATGGATAAATTTCACTGGAATATTATCCAGAAAATACCAAATAATTCATATTTCATTAAAAATTAATAATATTAATCTTTCAGTTCATACTAATGTCTATCATTGTATATTTTAAAATTCTAAATATAGATTTAAACTCAACACAAGAGTCATTCCGTCTTTCTCTCAGACGTTTTTTCTTTCTACTTTCAAAATACCGTTAACGAAAACAAAATACATAATCGATCGTTGCTATGCAAGCAATATTATTGTTCTCTCATATTATCCCATCATTATAAGAGACAAAAAATATAAATATATTTCTTCCCGCTAAGATTCTGAATTCAAGGTTATTTGGATACCACGTATCGTGTCTCCTACCAATACCACCTGCATCCCGCTAAAATTCAGAGAGAATCAGGGACTCGCTCATCGACTGTCTAAGGATGCAGTCGCATTTAAATAGTAAAAGTTTCTTAAAATAATTGTAATGTTGCGTAATTAAACACACACAAAAAAGTTTTCTGAGGTTTCATAATAACATAAAAATGTACATAGTTTTACAGTGAGTGAAGTGATGAGTTGTTTAATTTCGGTTTCATAATTATTTTTCTGTTCATGTTAGTACTTTGAGTAAATGGAATAAAAAGTACATTCTTATTTCAAATACTCTTTTATTTTGGTTTAACTCCTACCTAAAGAGTTTGGTCCTTCGTTGCTTATATTTAAAGAAAATACAAGTCCAGTGTTCTTTCAACATTTATGAATACTATTATTCGTAAATCGTTCAAATAGGTATTAGTTAACGTTTTTTTTTAAACATTTTTACCATGTTAAAGTTTAATTTTCATACCAAATTTTAATACCATATACAATGTCTTCGTCATGTTTGTAAGTAACCTATTTTGAGTATTTTTTTTAATAAAATTGAATTTTATTGTTTGTATTGTAGGCCTGAAGATGGCCATTGTTTGTGGTTGGACTTGGAGTTTTAATTATTCGTACCACATTTGAGTTATGGATAATCTTCTGTTTTTAAAATAAGATATCTCAAAAACTAACAAAGTTATACATTTTAAAGTTGTGCTTAGCATTCGGTCCGATTCAGTGGCCTGACGTCATTTCTCCTAACTAGTGTACGAGACGGGATTGTAAACAAAACGACGTATCGCGCTTCTTTATATTCGTTATTCCTCGCATTTTTTAGTCCAAGATCCAGATCAGAAAAATTAGGTTCTACTATTTTTCTCGTACAATGCAGGGTTTACAAGTCATTTCACAAAACGTGTTTTTCAAAATGGGCTGACGCTCCCGGTTCCCGTCACGCCAACTTGAATTTACTTTCAAGTGTAACACATTCCAACAATAAAATCTCTTCTGTAGAAGATTGCAGAAAAAAGTACCTGGCTCTTGGACCATATTTTGTTGTGTGACAATTAATAAATTACGATAACGGAAATTAAATTAAAATCAGACATGCGTCATTCATGTCGTGGCATAGAATAAGAGTTTGGTTTGCAGTAACGGCGCTTTGGCTATACGGATACGTGACGTCATAAGCACCACAATCCGCGAGAAAAAGCAACAACTTTAATATTATATTTGTTATTTATTGACCGATTTCAAAATTTTTTCACCGATTTATTAGTTTTTGTCTATATTTTAGTTAAATATAACAACATATTAAATTATCACTACCATGAAACTTCTCCGTTATTCCGCGTCCGCGTTGGTATGGGAAAAGAAAGATGTCATCGTCTCAGTTTATTGTGTGATTTTGAAGTAGATCTATAGCAACTTCCAATAACGTACTTCTAGTATGTCATAGACAATACTTTATAGTTCATCTTTTTCTGCCTAAAGTAAAAGAACTTTGATAGTATATAAGAGGGATATCTTTTATATCGTCGTGTAACGTGTATCGCGGGTCGCATGGACAGTAGCGTCGGGTCGGCGTCTAGGTTAGTGATTATAATCGAAAACCGTGTTCGAAAGTTCTCAGTTCTCGAGAACCGGTACCAGTGCTAAACCGATATCTGTTCCCGTTCTCAATTTTTGATTATAGCTCCGGTTATATAGGAAAAAAATACCTACAAAAAACGAAACGAGCAATACAAAACTTCTTTATAATTTGAGAATTCCAAGTCAATTCCATTGGTAAAACTAGCTTTGCACTGATTTCGTACCAGTGTTGCATTGAAGCCTAAAGTTCATGAAAAATGTGCACTAGTTCATTTCCAATGGAATACAAAATTTTAGGTTAGGTTGATTTATTTTCGTGCGAAAAAGATAAAGTTGCTGTTATTTTTATTTACAATTTACAAATGAATGACTCTAAATTAACTGAATAATGAAATCATTAACTTAACATTCCCACTTGATGATAGTGATAAAATATTTAAATTAACAAGTGTGTAAATTTTTCAAATTATTGAAAACATTTTGATATCTGATTCTCCTCTACTTCATTACTTCATATATCATTTCCTCATCACTACTTGAAGATGAAGGATAATGCCACTAGTAATTTTGAACCTTTTGATAATCCCGCCAAATTCCCAATTGCACTAACTTCACACGACCTCATGGAGCTCGTGCTGAAAATGTTGCAGTGAGTTCGAATTCGAATGCACCAGTTCCCAATGGAATTCCAAACCCGCCACCAGTTTTCCCAATAGAATACAAATTATGTACTCCGTGCGCACCAGTTTTACGAATGGAATTCGCTATGAGTTGAATATATTCGGCACTCTGTTCTCGGCAATGGGAACTGGGAACGGACCCGTCCGTAAACGAAATCTTAGAAAAGTGTGTCAAGGGCAACAAACAAAGATAGACATAACTGGACGGTAACCTGTCTCTTTCTACCTACTAACTGTATTAATAGATCAAAACTGCTGGTGTTATTTGATTTGGTATTGAAAATGGCTTGTTATTGTGTGTCTTTTGGATGTAATAATGAGCAAAATAAAAGAAATAGTATTTCTTTTATAAAGAAATTATATTTCTTTAGGTTACTAACTGTTAATCTATATTAATTTGAACTGGAAACAAGGTTTTTACACGTTTTCAATGTGTTTACATCTCTTAACATTTTTGGCAAAGGATTTTTTGAAATTAACGTATATGGTTCATTTTGGATCAATTCATTAACTCTTTCAAAATAATCACTCTTATTTTGTATAACTACAAAAATTGTTTGATTTTATTTTATAAATTACATGTAAATTTTAAATAAATAAATATATAAGGTTTGTTCGTGCTTGTAAATTTTAAATAAACAAATAAATATATAAAGTTTGTTCATAAAATTATTATTACTACATTATTATTATAATACTCTATGAACAAGCCTATAATTATTATTATCCGATTTTTTACTTTACCCCCATTATTTTTCATTTCGTTTAATTTTATTCTTGATTATATTTAACACTACAATTTTTAATAACAATGTAGAGGTAAATTTAGTATTTTTTTATTAAAATTTATTATATGATTTATATGTTACTAATTTAAAAATTTATTATTGAGGAATAAACACTAAATTCTAGAAAAAGACCGAAACGTCAAAACTAAATTTAGTTTTTTTATCTTACAACATGCTTTATTCCCCAATAATAATTATTAAAATTGATTACATAATGGTATTTTATTAAAATAAAAAGTTACAGCAGCGTATCCTAAGATATAAGCAATGTATTTTATTTAAATTAAAAAATATTTCAAATTCTGAATATTTTTTCCATATAACTTAATAAGATAGAAAGAGATAGATACCATCCCATACAGCGGGTTGCCTAAATTTGAATTTGCCTCACTTTCGTAGATAAACGCGTCCGTTCCAGGTATGAAATATACAGTTCATTGGTTCTCGGTCAAGTTCTCGATTCTTATCAGTATTCAAGAACTGAGTTCTCGATTCTTCCCATCACTCACTCTAGGTCTAGTCCCTCATTGAATCTGTACGGGTGACATGCGCATCGCATAGACAGATTACACATGAAAATCAGATGTTGCCAAGAGTAGGACAAATTGGGATAAACTGATATAAGATGTGATTATAATTATTCAATCGGCGATCTGGAACAATGGGTAAAATACCCAGCTGGCTTACAAGAGGTAGCAGGTTCAAATCCTCGTACGAAAAGAAATTTATTTTTAAATAAATTAGGTTTGATTTGTATGATAATTTTTTTGAATAATGAATAGAAAAGTGTGGAATAGAATTTTTTTATGAAATAAATGCGTTTTTTTACTAAAAAACTCCAGTTTGATTTGTATAGTAAATTTTTTTCATTTTTTTTAATGATAAACAGAAATGTGTGGAATATATTTTCCACTAGGTTAGTAATTCCTGTCTACGCGATGCGCATCTCACCCGGCCAGTTAAAATGAGGGACTAGCTAGATGAGATGCATAATGGATAATCTTTCGTCGGACCGATATACAACATACAAGAGATGGCACAAAATGATTTAATCTCCTACCATACTAACAAAAAATGCTTATAAAGAAAGAAATGATAAATAAATTTTGTGGATTTGTTTTTACCGGTATGTAAGAATCTTGTTTATAGGTATAATTTGTATATTAATATATTGTTTTAGTCAGTTTCATGGCTATAATGCAAGGAAGTTGTGTCAGTTGGTCATCGCCAGTAGAACTTAAGCTCTATAAAGAAAAGCACTTTGACCGTCCAATTAATAAAAATGATGTAGCTTGGATATGTTCTCTCTTAACTTTAGGATCTTGTGTTGGTTGCTGGGCTTTTGCTCTTTTTTTAGACCTTTTAGGAAGAAGACCTTCTATGATAATGTTAGGAATACCAATGGCCACAAGCTACTTAGGAATGATATGTATCAAAAATATATACATATTTTACCTAGCTAGATTTATCATGGGTTTTACGCTAGGAGGAATCATGGTTGTTGGTTCAACTTATCAAAGTGAAATAGCTCCAAAAACTGTAAGAGGTACACTTATGGCTTGGACTGGTATGATGATAAGTGTTGGAACTTTATGTTCTTATATTATAGGTCCTTTTGTGACCCTTACTGTATTTAATATTATTTTATTGATATTTCCTTTAATAGCTGTGATATTATCTATTATATTTTGTGAAGAATCTCCGTACTATTTGATAATGAAGAAAAAATATGATCTAGCTAAACAATCTTTAATCGCATTTAGAAAACCTGACAGTGATATCGATGAAGAAATTAAAGAAATTGAAAGAAAGATTAAAGAACAGTATCAAAAAAAGTTATTCAATGTACTTAAAACGAAAGCTTTCATAAAGAGTTTTGCCATGGGGAATATTTTAATGTTATTTCAACAACTCACAGGAATAAATCTTATTCTCATGTATAGCGAGGAGATTTTTTTTATAGCAGGTTCACCTTTTGATCCTTATATATCGACAATAATGATTGGAGCTGTATTTTTCATTAGTGGTAATTTAGCTACTCTAATAGTTGAAAGGTTTAACCGAAGGATTCTACATATGGCTTCAACTTCAGGTGTGGGTATTTTTGAAGTAATTTTAGGAGTCTACTGTATTTTAGACGAAACAGGATATAATCTAAAAGGTCTCAAATTATTACCAATTATTACTTTAAATTTAATTATATTCAGTTACAATTTAGGAAATGGACCTTTAACTTGGATCATAACAGCTGAAATTTATCCCACAAGAGCTAAAGCTTTTTCTTTATCGGTTTCTATATTCATATATAGTATAAGTTGGTTTTTAATGGCAAAATATTTTGATACTTTTGTAGATATAGTAGGACTTGGTTGGGTGTGTCTGATGTTTGCGGGGTGTTGTGTAGGTTGTGTTTTATTTGTTTTATTCTTTGTTATAGAAACTAGAGGAAAGACTTTGGGTGAAATTCAAGATGAATTAAGGAAGTAATTGAAATACTGTCAATTATGTTAATAACTTGTGATATTAATGTTAATTAAGTTTATTATATTGTCATCTTATAAAGTTACCAAAATTGGTAATGAAATTAACGTTTTTGTATTTTACAATGTTATAATAAAACGCGATTGAGATTTCTAGAATATTGCAAAATAATTGTCATTGTTATAAAAGGCCATTGAATCTAGTAAAAGTGCCACAACATGTTCACAAAGAAATGTATTTGTAAGAATATAAATGAGGAGTAAATAAAAAGAAATAAGTGAGTGAGGTTATGTCTGATTTCAGGGCTTAAATAATTAATAACAATTACAAAATTTAGACAATGAAAAGATTCAGTTTAACAATGAACAAAAAAGGGGAAAGGATATTTCATTTAAAATCTTCTACAAGTATAGATATAATAAAAATTTGGACTATAAAAAAGCAAAAAAATATTAATAAGATATTAAATTATAAGCATAATAATAAAACAACAGGTACTTTTAAAACAAATCACCTAGTGATTAGTGATTCCCAGTTAGCAGTAAAAAACCAGTATGTATGAATTTAAAAACAAACTTACCACAGTTAAATATTTCACAGAGTGATTAAACTACTAATTCAAATAATCCTGGACTTAAACATTTTTTATATTACTTCTTCAATTTTCATTACAATTAGCAACAATATAATATTTATACAATAATAATTAATAATACACTCTGTATTAAAATTTTCTGAAAGTTTAGTATAACTCTGTGGCTACTGGCACGCTAACGTGCCTCGATTTAACACACTAACTAAAGACACGTTACCTGCATTATTAATGTACACGAGCGTTGGGTTGGGATTGCAAAAATACTCTCAGTTATTTCACAGTCAGCGTTGCCAACTAGTTTTTGTCGATTTACTCTCAAAACTTTTCCAGATTACTCACAAAATAACTCACAACTTCAAAAGAATAACAAGGCAATTTTTTTGAAAACGTATCGTATATTAAATTATGTATTTATTATATTTTTTTTTGTTCGATTTTAAATCTGTGACTGTACAATGTTGCCAAGCATCAAAGACAGGTGCTGCTTCGCTTGGTTAAGTGCTGCCGTGTTGCCATAGAAAAAAAATTCCCTACACCTAAAACGTTAAAAATCAAAACGGGTGTATTGTTTTCTATGCACCTTCGACATCTTACAAAAAATAGGTGTTAGTATAGTTATTATATCAAACAAACGAATCATAAAGGTAACTATCTATCCAGATATTCTGATTTTTTAAGCATTCTTTAGGGAATTTTGATTTTTTACAACTGTTTTGCGGATTTATCAAGGAGTAATCAAGGATTTGTACGTGAATTTTCAATGTTTCAAAATTTTAAAGAATGATATTTTTTAAAAGGTTTTCAAATACTTTCGCAGGCATTTTTTAAGAATGTTTAAAGTATGTTAAGAATTTTGTTGTGAATGATTTTTCAAAGATTTTCAGAGGTTTAAAAAGATTTTTTTATGAATTTTTCAAAACAGTTTAAATAATTTTTGAGGGATTTCTTAAGATTTTTTTTAAGGATGTTTTATGGAATTTTTAATTATTACCTCTCGCACTTCAGATAAGAGAGGTATTGGAATCATGCTAAAAATTGGGTAGTGAGTTTTCAATGGATAAACAAGTTTTGGGGTTCCTAGAATACGATTTTGATATTTTCCCGATGATGTCTGTGTGTGTGCGTGCGTGCGTGCGTGCGTGTTAGGATGGATGTTGTAGTAACGATAACTCAAAAACTACTGAATGAAAAAACTTGAAATTTTGCATACACGATTCTAATACCCTAGATTAGATCTGATTAGATTTTGGTGTCAATCGGAAAACTGGAAGTGGCAGTTGCTATGAGTGATGATGCCATTATACTAAACAAAATGGCAATTAGGTTTTATACATATATTTTGTATACACTATAGTTTTTGTGCCATCGTGTAAATTTTTGATTCAATAATTTTTGTCAATAATTTTTGAGGGTTTTCTTGAGATTTTTTTAAAGTTTCTTTTGTCCAAGTTTTTTTAAGGATTTGTTAAAGATATTTTACCGATGTTTCAATTAATTTTTAACGATTTTCTAAGATTGTGGATTTTGTAAGGATACTTAGGATACTTTTTCCAATTTATTTAAGAATTTTTAAACTTTTTTAAGTATTTCAAAAACTTCTTTAAGGAGTTACCAATGATTTTTAAAGGATTTTTCATGTATTTTTCAAAATATTTTCCTGTTTAATCAGGCATCAATGAGACACATGTTATGTCCTATTGTTAATGTTAATTTAATATTATAAGTTTAATTTAGCATGCAGTACCCTGTTAACAATTTTTAAAATTTAATGTTACTTAATTTTATCCCTAAACCAAAAAAAATTATCTCACTGATTGCTCCATGATGTTTATGACCTGATGATGACGGAAGCCGAAACTAGTTGCAAATTTTTAAACTAAACCTTTTACAATAAATATATTATAATGATCTGCATTTTAACCATTATGCAAATTTTTAAAAACTCTTATCTCAAATTTTGGGATGGGTTCAGATCTAAATTAAAAAAAAATCATAAAATTTTACAAAATTCTAAATACTAATTAAATTTTTAGTTATTGTTTATTTATGTAAATTTACTCTTATTCTCCGTCTCTGAGTTAGTTACACTTATTTAGAATTAATCCTACCTCTACTAATTTTCTTAAGTTTTTATGTTTTAATTGTTCCTCTCCTTCCATATACTTTTTATAACCTTTATCTCCAAAAACTTTATTTCCTCTTACCCAACTTCTTCTTTAGATCCCATGCAGTATATAATTTTATTTATTCGAAATATTTTTTTTAATTGTAAATGTATTTCTTCATTATCCATACAATTTCATACATATTCAAGCCTTTTACATTTAACAATTCTCCTCTATATAACAAACCAGATCTATATTTATATTTGACAAAAGTCTAAAATAATTAAATCTTATGACTTTTTTCCGCTTGTAATTAATTTTCACTTTCATTTTTTTTAAAGCCCAATCATTACTTGATTTTTAAATAGTGTTCAAATTTTTTTATATACTGAATGATTTTTTTCTTTTTTAGTTAAATTTTAAATTACTAGTTTTCTAAATATAAAATACATTTTATTTTTATTAAAATTTCATAAGACCTTCTGTCGATATCAAAAATTGTTGATTATACCAGAATTTGAATTTTTACTTATGTACCCAATAATACAAAACTTATTTATAATAATAATACTAATAATAATAAATTACCTCCTATAACTCATTCAAAATGATTTCATTATAATATATTTCTGTGGTACTGGACTTTGTGTGAAGAAACACAGATATTGTTAATAAAATGGAAGAATTTTGTTTTGTTTTTCTATTAAATCTGATTCCTAAATATTCGTAAGTACTCTTCAATTAAAGTTTATAAAATACAAGAAAAATATACACTAATGCTACTATTATTAAAGATATCGCACATCGCCAATAATTTGCTCCAAACATGTAAACTACAGGAGGTAAAGCCAGTAATGTTATTTCTGAACAATGACAACAAATATAAATAATTTATAAATATATTTATTTTTTACCTTGAAACTAAAAATATAATAACAGGTATTTTATGTATATGAATCATTATAAATTTGTTCTAAAGTTATACCCCTAGTCTCCACAATAAAATGTTTATATTTTATCATCAAGAATAGAAGAATAGGCCAATACCCTAATGAAAGCATAACTGCAACTATAGGTTGTTGCAGAAAAATTAAAATGTGGACAAAATGGAGAAGTACAACCAATGGAAGTAAACTACCAACTGTTATCGCAATCCCAAATGATAATGACCATATTTTGACCCTTGTAGGAGCAATTTCGGTAATTATAACCCAAATTAATCCCGATGCCATTGTATAACATGACGTAAATAGAGTAAATACCAATGCTGGTAGCCACGGTAATGTAATTCCTCCACATATAAAAATTATCGTCCAAATCGTCTTCAGCCCTGCCATTGTTGCAATTAAACTAAAAAGTAGGATTTTCCTATCGACAAAATCAATTATGGCTGGGAGTACACAGTAACTAAGAATTATTATAATAGTAAGATATTCATTATAAACATTATACATGTTTTTACCTATAAGTCCGAGCATCCAAAATATAAGAGTTATAAATACTTCTCCTGTTAAATATAGATAAACGCAAAACAAAATATTTTGCTTTTTTGTAGTTTTCTTTAGTAATTTTCGAAATTTTATTTCATTTTGAGATTGAATTTTCGATTGTATTTCTTGTATTTCACCATCATTGTCATTATCGGTTTCTCTAAATGCACCAAGAGACCTGGACGCCTTTTCTACTTTGTTTTTCATTACATAAAATTGTGGTGTTTCCTCACAAAATATGATAACCAGCAAAATAGGAATAATGGAAAATATCAAATCAAGAAGAATTCGGTAATATAATTGAAAAAGTTTAAAATAAATGGCTAGACTCTGCATGCTAAAAACTAACGACATGATAACACCACGTTTACTTGGAATTGATATTTCACTGGTATAAGTCATCAAAATAATGAAAGCAATTGCAAAATGGAGAACTAATTTTGTTGTCAAATCGACATAAAAAAAGATATCCACTTGAGTTGTGACCAGCATTAATAAACTTAAAATTATTAAACCAATTCTTCTTCCGAAGAATTGTATTAAAAGAGGGAACGCCACACAGCTGATCAAACAGTACAATATTGATATTAACATGTTATACAATGAAAACGTAAAAAAAATTGCGTTGGCAGCGTACACAAAGGTATACAATTTATTAAAGTTATTTAGGCTGGTAGATCTGTTTAGAGTAACTTCGAAGACTTCTATGTACATTTCTAAAGAATCCACAAGTGCTAATATAAAGTAGGTAATGTCCATAATCGATATTGTTGCGATGAGGCATACTGAAAAAGAAAATAAAATATTAGAAATATAAGTTACATATTGTAATGAAATACTTTTTATGAATTTTGTTTGAATTTTATAAACATAGTTTATTGTTAAAAAAGGTTAGATTTTAAAGATTTTATTGAAAATAATTGGTATATAATTTATTGTAAATCAACAATAGGCAATCGAGAGGTTTTGTTGTTTATACACGATCAAAAAAAATTTGAGCTCAAAATATTAATATTTACGTATGCTGCAAGCATTTTAAAATCAAAGGTCGGCGAGAGGCTGGAAAACGGTACCTGTGCACGAGACTAGACCATGTGACGTCAGTAGCCATGAACGCTTTGCCCCTTGTCCGCTGCTGCGCTGTATTCACGATACACACACATTTTACAGAGTTACCGTTTTTAGTAAATTTCCTACTAAATGAATAGATTTTTAAGAAAAATGAGGGTGTTTAGTAGAATTTTAGTTCAACATTTTTTTTTTAACCGAAATCGATATATTTTTTTAATTAAAAAACGATCAAAAAAAAATTGAGTGCGCAATATTAATATTTACGTCCTCTGTAAAATTCAGTAGAATTTTTAGATTTGAATTTAAAACTATATTTTATCGCTATCTATCTATAGAATATTTAAGACGAGTGTCTCATTGCAGAAAAAATATTTTATATCATCCAAACGTGACACGGTGATTCGCTTAAATAATTAAAAATTGTTTAGAATTGTTTTCAATTTTATTTAATTTTTTCAATTTTTTCCCCATTTTCTCCTATTTTGTACAAAATTTTTACCAATTGTTCCCAGTTTTTTTGAATTTTTTAGAATATCTATAATTCATTCCAATTTTTTCCAAATCTCGTTCCAATTTTTCGCAATTTTACCAAATTTTTCCAATTTTCTAATTGTTTCCATTTTTTTTATTTTTTCCAATTTTTTAATTGCTCCCAATTTATTTCTTCCTTTTTGGTCAATTTTTTTCCAATTGGTGCTAAAATATTTTCAATTTCTTCTAATTGTTCCCGTTTTATTTGAATTTTTTATAATTTTTATCAATTCTTTCCCATTTTTTTCCGAGTTTTCCAATCTCATTCCAATTTTTGGCAATTTTACCAATTTTTTCCAATTTTATAATGTTTTCCTATTTTGTTCACAATTTTTTTTTATTTATTCCAATTTTTTCCAATTTCTTCCAGTTTTTTCAATTGTCCCCAATTTATTTAATTTTTTTAGTAATTTTTTTCCAATTGGTGCTAAATTTGTTCCAATTTCTTACAATTTGATTACAATTTTTTTTCTTTTTTCCAATTTTTTTTCTAATTTTTCCCCATTTTTTCTCATTCTAAAATACTACCAAACACTCTCATTTTTCTTAAAAAATCTACTAATTTAGTAGCAAATTTACTAAAACCGGTAACCCTGTAAAATGTGTGTGTATCGTGAATACAGCGCAGCAGCGGGCCAGAGGCGAACCGTTCATGGCTACTGACGTCACACTTCCTAGTCTCGCGCACAGGTACCCGTTTTCTAGCCTCTCATCGATCGTTGATTTTAAAATGCTTACAGCAGACGTAAATATTAATATTTTAGGCTCAATTTTTTTTTGATCGTTTTTAAATAACAAAATTTCTCGATTTCAGTTAAAAAACAAAAATGTCGAACCTACCTATTGTGGAATATGAAATATGAAGTCTTATTTTTTTTTTGCACATCATTATTATTATTATTATGAAAATGAAATAAAATTGGAAATGATTTTAAAAGAAAATTTAAGTAATTGTAATCTGCAAGATTTGAAAAATTTTTATTATTGATCAAGAAAAATTTTATAAAAAAAAAAGATGAAAAGAAATAATAAACAAAAGCGAAAATGTCATTGAAATTTTTTCAAAAAAATTGTCACTATATGACTTAAAAAAAAATTGTATATGGAATGGATTTGTATTGATGGATGAAATTATATACCTTAAAACATTTATAGTTTGATTTGTAAAAATAAGTATAAAAAATATATAAAAAGGTAAAGGTATAATAGAAGACAATTTTTTTTTCAAAGAGGTGCAGAGCTGGTTAGATTCGTGGAGAGGGTCTGGGTGGAAGGAATGTGGTGGATCAGAGGAGATTTGGATTAAGAAAATAGTATAAAGGTTAAGCGAAAAACGAAAATAAATTCCTTTATATAGATATACTTTTTATACTACAGTATATATGGTATAAATAGGGGGAAAGTAAAAAATAGGTCAAAGATTAATATCATTTTTGGGGTTTTTAACGATGCTGAATCGATTGCCGTTGACCGTTTGTCTCTATCTCTCACCCTTCTCGAGTTGAATCAGGCTAACAGACGGACGGACAAAACCATCTTATAAGAGTTTTTTTTCTTCGAAAACTCTAAAAAGAGAAATCAATTTGTGTTGAAGTCATTGAAGAAGAAATCGGCTTGTGTCGGAATCATTGAGGAAATGAAAGTGGACGGGATATATAAAATTTATTTATTTGGTTTAAAAATTTTTTTTTGTAATATTTATTTTTTTTTTAAGTTTTTTTGTTGAGCCCACCCCAGAAATGAGAATTATTTTTTTAAATTAGTTAATCATAACAATATATACATCTTCTCGTGTCTAGGAGATTAACCCTATCATTTTTGGGCATTCTACTTGTAAGGGTGTGGAAACTGGAGGGGGTTGGAATTTCTGAAACAGGTCATTTGACTTTTTTCATGTCCTAATTATTATAAAAATAATTCGCTTAAAACTTTTTTCGATTTAACCTTCATGAGTGGAACTGGAAGGGGTTGAAATTTAAAAACAAATCATATCTCTGCCTTTTTTGAAACAGGTTATCACACTTTTTTCATATCCTAATTATTATAAAATTAATTTGTATGAAACTGTTTTGTATCCAACCGACCAGGGTGAAACTGGAGGGGGTTGAAATCTCAAAAAAATGTATGTATCTCCACCATTTTCGAAAATATTGAAACAGGTCATTACATTTTTTCATGTCTTAATTATTATAAAATTAATTTTTTCGGGTGGAACTAGAGAGGGTAGATATTTCAAAAAATTCATATATCCGCCATTTTTAAAAAATATTGGAACATGTCATGAGACTTTTTTCATTTGGAGTCTGTACATTCATTTTTTCTGGTACTTTCATTCTTGTAATATTAAAAAAAGCAAAACTATTTTGTGCACCTCGGTTTAGAAAAAAATATCAAGTCACCTATTAAAAACTTAAACAATGTCATTCTGATTACGTCTGTTTAATAGACCAAAAGCGTTATGTCTATAAATTTCGTGGTGCGTATAGTTCTTGTGTTTAATGTTAAAGTAAATTTCTCTGGCCAAAGTACTAAAAACGTATGTTTTTACCCGTGTAATATTTTTATTTTACAGTAGCCATTTTTTATTAATCTAAGATACTAAAGTCTAAATTCTAATAGAGAAGTTGGATTAAATAGTCGGTTGAAATATATAAATTGTGTAAAAAAAACATTTATTTTTTCAGCAACAATGAGATTTATCAAAAAAGAAACAATTTTCTAGTTATTCATATTTTACCTGCTAACCCTGTTAATATTGAATTAATTTTATGAATAGTGGGAAACGGTATTTTTCTTTATAATTTACCAAAAAAATTGAAAAAAATATTTTTGGAATCCAATTAATAATAATCTCTAATAGAGCGTCCATATATAGACGCTCCAATACGAAGGGTGCTCAATTGATAGCAGATTGTCACAGTGACACAGGCAGAATTACCTATTAGGGGGGTTTTTACCTATTAGGGGGGGTTTTCAAAAAAATAGAAGTATTACGAGAATATATTACAAAAAACTAGAAAACAAAACATATGTCTAGGTGTGTCGGGAGAGGGGGTAATCCCTAACCCCCCCCCCCTCCTGGCTGCGCCACTGGATTGTCAATCTATACACGCTTACATGATAGTAAAATATTGTAATGTTATACAAAAGGTAATATCCTATTTAGGGGTGGGGTCTACTATAAAAAATTGACATTAAAATTTTAAAGCAAAATAAAAAAATTAATGAAAAACAAGAAAATATAAAAAGAAATAGAAAAAATAGTGAAAAATGAAGAAAAACATGGAGAATAGGAACAAATGGGACAAAATAGTGAAAAATGGAGAAATTTTGGAAAAATAGTAAAAAACATGGAAAATACACACAAATTGGGCAAAATAGTGAAAATAAAGCCATTTTTGAAAAATAGGGAAAATAGTGAAAAAATAGAAAAAACAGAGAAAATAGGGAAAGTTCGGAAATAACAAAAAAAAAATAGGGAAAAATTGGGAAATTTTGGAAAAATATTAAAAAATAAAGAAAAATAGTAAAAACCAGGGCAAATGGGGAAAATGGGTAACTTTTGGAAAAATATGAAAAAAACAGTAAAAAACTAGAATAATAGGGAAAACTTGGAAAAATAGAAAAAAATTATTAAAAAATTGGGTAAACAAGACAAAATGGGAAAAAATATGGAAAAATATAAAAAGTAGAGAATAAATAGGGAAAATATCAAAATAGTTAAAAATGGAAGAAAAAATAGTGAAACATGAGAAAAATGAAGAAAATAGGACAAAATGGGGAAAATAAGAACAAATAATACTGAAAAACAAGGAAAAATAAAGAAAATAATAAATCTAATGGAAAACAGGAAAAATAGGAAAATAGTGAAAAATAGGGAAAAAAATAGAGAAAATAGGAAAACTAATGGAAAACCAGAAAAAATAGAAAGATATAGGAAAAATAACCAAAAATAGGGACAATAGTTAAAATAGTGAAAAATACGGGAAAATATGGAAAAAATGGAGAAAATCTTGAAAACTAGGAAAAAATAGAGCAAATTTTTGGAAAAAATAGTGAAAAATTTAAGCAAAATGGGGAAATATAGGGCAAGTAGGTAATAGGGGAAAAATAGGGTAAATTGGAAAAAAACCAAAACTACGAAAAAAATATGGAAAAATAATGAAAGTAGAGAAAAATAAATAATGGAAAATAGGAAAAAATAGTGAAAAAAGGGAAAAACCATGGAAAAATAAGGAAATATTTGGAAATATAAGAAAAAATTTGAAAAATATAGATAAAATAGTGAAATTAGAGATAAATCTAGAAAAATCAGGAAAATAGGCAACTATATACGAAAATAGTGAAAAATAATGGAAAATAAGGACAAAAAAATTGGAAAAAGATAGGTAATAATAAGAACAAATACGGACAAATAAGAAAAACAGGAAAAAATAATGAAAAACAGGAACCATATAGAAAAACAAAGTTCGGTCGTCCAGGTACTAAAGAGAATCCGTAGCAAAACACGGGTATTCAGCTAGTTAATTATAAGTATAATCTTTTTTTAAATTGTTTTGACACTTGAACAACATGAGTCAGAATTGACATTTTGGACTTGTTACATGAAAAAGGGGGCCCCATTAGTCACTAAACTCTTCTCATTTACCAACAAGTAGTACAACAACTCATTAGCCAAAGGCCACCTCTTGATCTTCTCTTTCCGAAAAATGACAAGTTTGACTTATGTCTATTCAAAATATATATATATCTATATATATATAAAACGTTTTTACTGAAGGTTAATACATTTTGAGCGAAAATTGATATTGCCAGTAATGAGCTGCAACGAAATGTCTGTAATGTGTTTTTGACGCTCGACTGCATTAAATAATAAAACCCCTAAAAATATTCCGATAACTCAAAGACACATTTTTGATAATTATATCTTATTAATGATCATGCAATTAAGAAAATTCTAATTTGACTAACCTGCTAAAGTTGATCCAATCAAATTGTTAAAGAACCGAAATTTTACAATCATATCTGGATATTCTTATATCAGGGTTTAAACATTATTAAGAGTGTAAGGTTGACATTTTTGATTAAATTCTTAAATAGCAGTTCACATAAAACAAATGAGATTGAAAACTAAGCAATAATCGCAATATTAAAGAATTCGCTGTGTGCGAGAGGGCGGAGCATCTTGACAGCCGATGCTAGCGCTTGCCGTGGTCATCACCTGAACTTTTGTCCCGTACATTTTTCGACGGACCAAAATTTCAACAACAATACGGAAAGCTCGCCGAAGTCTAGCAGAAATATGTTGTGTTGTGGGCTGCCAAAATAATAGTTTAAACAGTCCCAATATAAAATTTTAAAGTATACAAATATGAACACAGAAAAAGAGAGGTATGTGAGCTATGTCGTTACTTGGATTGAAAACTTTGTCCTAGTGATTCTACGACAATGAAAATTTTACTGCAGTTAGTTGACCACATAAACCGGGTTATAACGAAGCCAAGATTTTAAAGTTTGACTTAGTTTAACCGCTAAAAATTAAATTTTTTATTAATATATCGGTACGTCATTTATATTAAATTAAAGACTACAGTTTTTAGTTCGTTCGATAGTTATGCCGTAAGACACGGGATTTCAAAGCAAAGGGTCGTAGGTTCGAGTCCCCCAAATGCTTGTTAATTTTGTTTATCAACAAATAACTTTTTTTATTATAATTTTGGATAATTTTTATTCAGTATGACTCGAAGCAGTTTAATTTCGCGGACAAAGTTTTTAATCCGAGTGACGACAAACCGAGCTATTACCTATGGTTCGTTTTGATTAATATTTCATTCAAAATGAAAAACACATTTTTTTAGGTTTTCTGAATAAAAATTATCCAAAATTATAATAAAAAAAATAAAAAAAGTTACTTGTTGCAAAAAAAAACAAGCATTTCCGGGACTCGAACCCACGCCACTTTGCTTTCAAATCCCGTGTCTTAAACCGTATAACTATCGAACCAATCTAGAAAAATAGTCTTTAATTTAATATAAATGACGTAACGAACGATATATTAATAATAATTTTAATTTTTAGCGGTTAAACTACGTCATATTTTAAAATTTTGGCTTCGTTACAACCCGATTTATGTGGTCAGCTAACTGCAGTAAAATTTTCATTGTCATAGAAAGAGTTTAATTTTCTGAACAACATTTTCAATCCGAGTCGGGGGAAAGAAAGCATACGGTTCGTTTTAATAAACATATTATATATTGTGAATGTTAAATAATAATAAACATATAAAAATATGTATTTACGTTTAATGAAAATATATAAACTTCTTCTGCGACGTTGTCCACACGCATTTCGCAGTTATTGTTTATATTTTGTATTGAATTTTCTCCTCCACCGAGCATATGTGACGAAATGAACGTTTTGAACCGTTCTTTAGGGAATTTTGTTTAAATTTTATATCAGGCTTTATTTCCTCAAAACCAGTTCTTAATATTATATTCATCTTTTAAACATCAAAATGCATGCATTTGATTTTGATTGTACGGGACAAAGTTTTACATTTCAGCCTACAGGTGTCGCCACATGGCAAGTTGCACACAGCGAATAGAAGCGAAGGCCGGCGAAATTTCTTTGATGTTGGAAGGGCAAAAATTTTTGTGACAGATGACAGATAACTAATATAACAACTGAGTTGGGCTTCGTTACTCTTTTCACTCGTTTTACCAAGCTCTTGATTTATCCTTTCGGGTACTGACAAAAATTCATTTAAATTCATTTTATATACAGGATGTTCCGATATTCGACCGACAACGCTTTACAGGTGATAGCCCTTGACAAATGAGTTAGGTACATAGGCCCCTAAGATTCTTAGTTTTCGAGATACAGTTGGTTAAAAAATTAAAATCATTTTTTTGCGATATTTCACCTACCGTTTTAAATTTTTTGTTCAAACTTGGCAGTCGATTTACTTTTTAGATGCTTGAAAATTTAACAAAAAATATGGTTGGCGTACTTCATCCAGTTGCGCACAATAATGGGTAGTGGTAACTTCGGCCCCCCTATTTTTTACGACACGGTATAAATCGATTTTTTTTCCATTTTATTTAACTGTTTGGTTATTTATGTTACAAAAAGTTATTAACTTTTGTTGCGCTAAAATCAACAATTTTGGAGATATTTGACTTTGAAGAGAAGTCTACAATTCTATAGTAGATGTTAAATCTGGATTTATTCATTTACAATAAACAAATGTCTGGACCTAATATACGTAATACAAATATTTAGAAAATAGTTCATCATTGGTCAGAAATTTTTGACAATATGTACTATATCTTAAATATATTTTACCTCGACGAACTTTATTTTATATTTAAAAATTTAATTTTTTTTTGCGTGCATTGTATATAATAAAAATATTAAACATTATTTTTTTTAACATTAAAACTTTTATAATGAACATTTTCAAGATATAAAGTTAAAGTAAAAATAATAAAAATATAAGTTCAGTCATATACTTGCAAATAATATAAGAATTGCAGTAAAAGTAGGCCACTGGCTTTAATAATCCTTTTTAGATAACAATATTTAAAAGCAAAATTGTTAAATATATCAGTTATTCGATGAAGGTGTTTAGTTACAGAATTATGAAACGAATTTAAATGCCATTGAATAAATCATTCGCCATAAAGTTGTTAAAAAAAATAATTGACCACTTATTTAGCCTTGTATAATACTGAAAATTCTTTATAGTACATCTCAAACTTTGCTTTATTTAGAACAACTTTAAAAAGTTATCCAATCTTTTTACTTTTTTAAATTACTGTCTTGTCGGTGGCTGATATTTTTACACGTGTTATTTTGCCGCCATTTTTGTAGTAATCGCAGATCGCAGCCTAAATCGAATCTGCATTAGAATTGACCAATCCTGCTTTCTATAATGGCTAAAATGCGTTGTAAGAAAAGTCTCAATTTCAGTATAAAAGAAGAAAGTCCTAACTTCCGATCACATAAAGTTACTAAAATTCAATGTCAACTCTGGCGGTCAAACCAGTGAACTATAATCTAGTGACAAAATGGCGATTTTGTTATTATTTAAAGAATTTCCAGTAAAAGAAAGGAATGGGGACGTGTGATGTGGTAGCTACAGCAAATTCATTTGTAGTATATGAAAATATACTTAAAATTATTCACAAAAATAGGCTTGGTTAACTTTGAAACAGTACGATTACTAAGAAATAAATTTTCAAAATTTCCAATTGACGTCATTAATTTTTTTAAAGTAATGTAGATGGTACGACAAGGCATAATTTACAGTTATCTGTCAAATATTACTAAACCAAATAGCCTTAGCGACTTTGACTATTAAAAAAAAAGAAGAATAAATCAAAACACATAGGCGACACATAAATATTAAAATAATAGGTTATGTTATACTAAAAGTGACAAGTAAAACGCTGTGACTAGCAGTACATCGGATGTACATTTATTTTATATATCAGTCGTTCACTGCGTTTTAAGGTTTACAAAGTATGGAAGTATGTTTGCGCATTTGCTTGATAAGTTTGATAACATTTCTGTCACTTTGTTTTTTTCTTAATGCGTATATTATATGGTTTCGGTGTATAAGGGCCCGGAGTTTGATTCCCAGTACGGCCAACTTTTTTATGTTTTGATATTTTTTTAGCTTCCTAAAAACAACATAAACACAGTCATTGGTAACCGGTTTGATTTGTACAGTAATAATTTAATTAAAATAATAAACTGATCAGTAGTAAAAGGTGTGTTTGCTATTTGTATTGAGGTTAAAAATTTAATGATATTTATAGTTCAGTATTTCCAGTGGTGGGTGTATTAGGGCCGGAATATGCCGAAACGGCGTTTCGGTACCTTTTTTCAGTCCGGTACATTTTTTCAGAATGGATATTTTTTGGGAGCGACTTGTGGTAGAATTTAACCGGCACAAAGCGTCACGTAAGAAAAAAGCGTTATGCCCCCTCCAAGCGACTCCCTCTCTTTCCACAATATAATTTTTGTCTCATTTATTTTTTTTATATTTTCTCGTTTTTGGCATTTTCCTGATTTTTGGTTTATTTTTCTAAATTTTCCTCATTTTTTCCTATTGTTCTGGTTTTTGTTTCTTTTGTATTCTTATGCTTTGACATTTTGTGATTATTTGCGATTTTTCTGCCATTTTCTTCGAATTTTGTTTCGATTTTTTATTTTTTTTTTCGTTACAATTTTTTCTGGTTTTTTCGTTGTTCTTTGTGGTTTTTTTTTCGTTATTTTACATCGTTTTTTTTTGCGATTTTCGGAGCGCTTGGTCTTTCCGTTTTTTCCGTATTTTACAATTTTATTTTTCATTTTTTTTTTAATATTTTTGTTTAAATTTGATTTCTGTTTTTCTTATTACTCCGATTTTTTCTCGTCTTTTTCACATTTTTCTGATTTTTTTTCGATTTTTTCTCATCGTTCCTCATTTTTTCATCATTGTTGTTTTTTTTTCCTTTATTTTTGCGATAATTTGCGATTTTCTTCTCTTATTTTTGGAAGAGAGAAAAAGTTTTATTATAGTTTCTCGTTTTTTTTTCTCATTTTTATGATTTCTTGTTTTTTTTTTTGGTTTTTTTTCGAGTTTTTCTAAAATTTCCTCATTTTTGTTTCCTCATTTTTTCTTATTCCTCTGTTTATTTGCGATTTTTTTGCCGTTTTCTTGAATTTTGTTGCGATTTTTTTTTAATTCATTCGATTTTTTTCATTTTTTATCGTTACAGTTATTCTGGTGTTTTGGTTGTTAAATTTTTTTCTCGTCTTTTTCTTATTTTTCTGATTTTTCGTTTTTTTTGTCGATTTTTCTCATTTTTCACATTTTTTCATTATTGTTCTTTTTTTTCTAATCTTATTTTCTATTTCTTCTCATTTTTCTTATTCTTTTAATTTTTTTCGATTATTTGCGATTTTTTTCTCATTTTTTTGAGATTTTTTTACAATTTATTTCAATTCTTTCTTCTGCTATATTTTTCGATTTCTTACGTTTTTCTGCGCCGTTTTTGTTGTTGCGATTTTAAGCGTTTGATTTTTTCGTTTTTTTCCAAATTTTCTGATTTTTCTTGAAATTTTTTCCGATATTTTCTATTTTTTTTTCTCCAAAATTAATGTTTATTAGATTTCGCTTTTTTAACTTCTTTAAAACTACAAAAAAGTAGTGACTGGAAACCAGTCTTATTTATACAGTAAAGTGTCTTTTTTCTTCATTTTTTTTCTTCAAAGTTCGAGATGTAAAAATTAGATGGTTTATTTTATTTTCCGATCTACGATATAAACGAGTAAATCCGATGTACTGCTAGTCACGGCGAAAATAAAAACAATACAATTTTCTTCTTTTCTCATGTTTACATCTGGCCTCTATTTAATAAGAAATTCAGTTCGTATATACTGCCATCTCTGAACAGTATTATCAAATAATGTAGATATTTTTAATTTATTTTTTTTTTAATAAAATATAGGTTTAAAAAATTTATAAATATTTTTTCTAGGCATATTTGATAACAGACTTTTAAATGCCAATTTAAAAAATTTACATAATACGTCCCCATTGGCTTTAATAATCATTTTTTCACAACAATATTTAAAATCAAGATTGTCAAATATATGAGCTATTCGATGAAGAAGTTTAGTTACAGAATTATGAAACGAATTTAAATGCCACCGAAAAAACCATTCACGATAAATTTAGTGTTTTAAAAAAATTAATTAGACACTTATTTAGCATTGTAGGGAAAATTGTTCATAGTAAAGCCCAAACTTTGCTTTATATGGAACAATTAAAAAAGTCATGCAATCTTTTTACTTTTTTAAATTACTGTCTTCGCAATGACTCATATTTTTGCATGTATTATTTTACCGCCATTTTTGTTGTAATCGCAGCCTTAAGGTTTCGGTAATAGGGAGTTATCACCACGCTCCAAAGAAATACGGTAACCTTATTTTGACATCTACGCTTGCGCATATTGGTGCTTAAAGCAAATAGCGCTATGAGAAAATACCGTATTACCGCAAATGAACAAATTACGATAACCTTAAATTTGAAATACCGTATGTGATCGTGATTTACCGCCGCCTTTCGTATTATCTCGATTACCTACTTTTTTTATTTTATAGTAAAAAATAGAAAAATTTTTTTGAATGAATTACAGTCGAATTTCAACCACTGGACAACCATTAGTTTTTATTATTTAATAAAAGAAAAAGATAATTTGTGAGAAAAATTATAATAAAACAATTTTTATTGTTTTTTAAATTAATTTTAATAATTAAACGATTTTTAACAACTAAATAAAACATAAATTTTTGCTCTATTAAATGATTTTAACTTCGTCATAAATTTCTTCTAAAGTTTTTCCTTTTGTTTCAATAATATATCGATGATATTTAAAAACCATATACAACAAAGACGACCAATGTGCAATAACTAATAAAGCTCCAAATATTGGTATTTTAAGCAAAATTATAAAAAGGATTGCAAATACTAAAATATAAGAAGTTATAAGGAAATAAACCGAAAAGAAAATAAACGCTATAGCGAGCATTTTAATCCTTGTAGGACAAATTTCAACTGCCATTATAAAAAGTAATCCCCCACCTATATTGTAACTAGCCAGAAATAAAACAAATATTAGACCCCCAGTACATCCCGCAAGAAGTTCAACCGATGCAAAAAGGATTACGAAGATTATTTGAAAGATGAACATTTCCAATATAGAAGCTACTACTAGTACCTTTCTCCGCCACACATTAATTATTATTACCAAAGCGAAGTAGCTAAAAATAATTAAAATATTGAAATTATATGGATAAACTCCTTCGGAAGTCGACGAAGTTTCTTTTAGTTCATTGAACAATAAGAGGAATGAGAGAACTGTATATGATGTGTAAAACAAAGTCAAAACTATCAGGAAAATATACCTTTTAAATGTCATCGCGAATAAATTGTACAAAGTCTCTTCTTGTTGTTCTTTAATACTGTTTTCCATTTGATCTAATTCATCGCTCAATGTATCTTCACGATGTCTATAAGCACTAAGAGCCATCATGGCCCTATTCTTATCGTTGTTCAAAAGATAAAAGTAGGGAGTTTCTTCACAAAAGAGCAATATAAGAATTATACTAAAAGCAGGAAGCAGCAATGAAAATAAAGGTATATAGTACTTTAAATAAGCTCGAGATAAAAATACTAAGCCTATACAACCTAGTGGCAACGCCATGATAATACCCCTGACCGATGCGAACGCTATTTCACTAGTGAACGTAAATATAAGAATAAGTCCGCTTTTAAAGACAAAACACTCTATACAACGTATCTTGTACAACATTACTGTTAAAAAATTATTCAAAAGTATTATTATCGCCAAAGCTATTAAACAAAATCTTCTTCCGAAGGTGTTCGCCAAAAAAGGAACACCAATACAGCTAAGAGGAAATTCTATAAAATCTATAAGAAAATCATATCTATCATTCCATATTAAAATATACTGTTGGTTCGCATCCCGATCCATTCCTATAATTAGATATTTATACGCAGTAGTGGCAGTTTTTATAAAAATACTACCAATAGACATTGTTGTGTTGTTGATTTCTTTCACTGTTTCCTTTGTAAAGTCCAAGTTGATCAGGAATGTACACAGAGAAATACTTAAATCTGTGAAAAATGCTGTTGCTAATAAGCACACTGAAAAAAAAGAAATATACAGAGATAGATAATTATAATTATATAATAATATAAATAAATAAATAAATAAATAAATAAGTAAATGAATGAATGAACGAATGAGTGAATGAAAGAATAAATAAATAAATTAAATAAATAAATAATAAATATTGAAATAAATAAATAAAATCAAAGGTATAAAATGCACCTTCTCAAATACGTACAATTTACGTAATAAATGGGTGAATCGGTATTGTACCACTATAACCTTCTGACGCGCTTCAGATTTAGAAAGAGAATGTGGTTGGAAAAATAAGTTTCGGTCTCCCTTGGCAAATGACGCAGAGTATGGCTACTGAAACAACCACTCCAGAGGAACTGAACATAAACACTCCAACCTGCTCTTTAATCAGCCTGCGACCACAAAAACCGAGAGCTAGCCAACAACGTACAGATTAGCTCTTCAATCAGCCTGCGACCACAAAAACCTGAGAGCAAGGTAACAACTTACAGATTCGATCTTCATTGTGCATTCGTCTATAATTTTAGGTCCTTTAAAATCCTTCTTCCGAGAAGAGATGAATGGGAAAAGAGGAGATCCTCTTTCCAGGTACGGTAGATACTGTACACAGATAGTTCAAAAAACCCAAGTGGTGCAAGAGCCACGAGTGTACAGCAGAAAACCGAGAGTTGACATCACAGTAAGCCTCGGCAAATATGCTACCATCTTTCAGGCGGAGGTCTTCAGGATTGAATTGTATGTAAGAGAGTTGGCAAAACATCCTCTTGTCAACAAAAATATTTACATTTTGTCGGACAGCCAGGCAGCTTTAAAAGCTCTAAGCTCTAACGGGCTGGACTCGAAAATGGTGTGGAACTGTATCGAATCGTTGGATCGCATTGCTACCAGTAACAGAGTAACCTTAATCCTGGTATCTGGATACGAAGGGGTGGAGGGCAACGACAAAAGGTTCAGAATCCGAGTTTATTGGGCCGGAGCGATTTTTTGGCATGGCAAAAAGCAGTACCAAAGACACTCTCCGGCACCGAAAAGATATTCCTGGATTAGCTCACTCTAAGGCGTTCATAGTCAAACCCTCAGGTAGTAGCAAACTATCGTAGTAGGATTTATGGGGTAGAAGTCATCTACGCATCTTAATTGAACTGCTTACAGGGCACTGTTGGCTGTGCTACCATCTGAAGAAGCTAGGTCTGAGTCAAACATCGGATTGTTGCTTTTGCAGTGTGGAAGACAAAACTGCCGAGCATTTTCTATGCACCTGTCCTGGCCTTGAAATGAATAGACTTCGCAGGTTTCATTTCGTTCAGCTGGAGCCTACCGACTTCGAGGAAGCTTCGCCTAAATCGACCATAGACTTCGTGAGAAGGTGTGGATTATAGTAAATTGTAGCATGTAGGGGTGAGCCACATTAGGCATCTGTTGGCTGTAGTGAAAGATGGAGCTAACGCCCCGTTCACATCCAACCTATCACCAATCACCTAACATTTTCCAGGCTTATCAATCATATCACGGAACAGAGAAGCACAGCAAAGGCAAGTAATTGTTTAAAACAAATTAGAGAAAAAATCCGCGGAGAAATCCTTTTTTTAATTGCCTGGAGAATGACATCTCTTTTGCTGCAACATCAGATGAACAATGTGCAAAATCCATAACCACAAACCATTTTGGCACCGTCCACTCGAAAGACGATGGAAGATTCAAGATGTGAATTAGATTAATAGAATTTAAGAAACCCGAGTATCCTTTTTAATACTTAAAGGACTGTGTTAGGAAAATAATACCCCAAATACAACCAACAATTAGAAGAGTATATGGATGAGCTTAAATAGAAACTACAGGCTAATTCCAGACGATTAGCACAATATATAAAGTGTTCCAAACAAAAATGCCAAATTCAAATGTTTAACATAAATTAAAAAATAATTTACCGTACTTCTTTTTCTAACACTAACTCAAAAGTACCTTGGGCCATACCCCAATTCTCAGTAATTTTAATTTTTACGAAACGACGTCTAAATCACTTAATGGTAGAGATGAAGATTGACGGATATTATGATGAGTACAATAAAGTTTTAACTAAATGGCTAGCCGAAGGCGTCATCGAATTTGTACCCAGAAGTGAAGAAATGAAGCAAAACGTCCATTATCCACCTCATGGACAAGTGACTTTTGAAAATTGGAGTAATATCAGATGTAAGAATGGTTTTTTTCCACATTGGAATTTCAGAGGCTCTAGACGTCTTGCGTTTTTTGTAGTATGATAAAGATTGTAATTGTAATTTTATTTATTTTCGACACGCAAGAATTGTTTTATGATGACTTGCAGCCCATTTGATCTTAATGCGGAACATTTCTTACGATAAATGAAGTAAAAAATGCTGAAAAGGTGATATTGAAGTTAGATCAACAAGAAACTTTTACTGGTATCAAATGATAAAAGTTTTTCTTCGTTAGTTTATTTTAAAAACAAGGATGGAATATTCTAGACACCCCGTAATTCTTCCATCTCGTGATCCTGAGATTTTTAGGTTAATTTATAAATGCAATGTTGATGACTGTGATATTGGCGTTCAGGCTTTGTTAAGTTAAATGAGAGAAAAAGTTTGTATTCTGAAGGACAGACACATAATTAAAAGTGTCTTTTCAAAATGTATAAGATATTGGTATGAGTCAAAAGGTTATGAAACTGTTCCTGTACCTTTGCTTGAAAATCGTGTCCAATATTTCTTTTACGTTTTTGATAATCCCTAGCTGAGTTGGCGAAAAAAAATCACTAAATCACTGAAAGTACCTGGTAAACAATAAAGTAATGCGTGATCCGAACAGGAATGCTTGAACATTCCCCGAATAAGATTTAAGTACTATCAATGTAAAAAAATTAACGATGGTCAATTATTTATTTATTTACCTGCTAGAGTAGCCCATAGTAAATTATTTCCAAAATCATTTCTTATAATCATATTTATTCTACCAGGTTATTCTTAAGATTTCATTTAGTGATTCGATTCAATATCGCTGTCAATTTTTGAAAGAATTAAACTAAGATGTCTAAAAACCGTGGTGTTTCCACTAAGATGTCTAAAAATCATGGTGTTTCCACTTTTACCTGTAAAAGTTTGGTCAAAACTGGGAGATCTCTACCTACTTGATTTTGATTGATTTTTGAGAGATTACTAAAGTTTCAAATTAAAAATTTTAGATGGCGCATACATCGCTCATAGTAAACTGTAATCACAGATCACACAGGGTGTATTTATAATGTATTTATAATCTGATAGTGAATGCTCGAATCTGCAGCTTTACACTGTCCACACAAAATACAGTACGGCCCCATTTAACGAAAAGTAGTCATACTTATAGTTATACACTATTTAGAACTATTCCTTATGAAGTAATACTAATACCACATACATAAAAAATCCGCATTGACATTGACAGAAAATAATTTATTTGACATACGCTAGGACACGAACAATTCTAAACAGCGCCATCTTACAAAATTCTGGTAAGTTCTATTGAACGCAACAGGTGGTACTCCCAAAAAGTTCGAAACAAAATCTAATCAGTGGATACACCAGGGTTTTTAGATATCTTAGTTTTCACTTATACCTGTAAACGTTTGGGTCAAAATGGGAGATCTCTACCTACTTGTTTTTCACTAATTTTTGAGAGATTACTAAAGTTTCAGATTAGAAATTTCAGATGGCGCATACATTGCTCATAGTAAACTGTAAACACAGGTCACACAGGGTGTATTTATATTCTGGTACTGAATACAGACGAATGCTCGAATCTGCAGCTTTATACTGTCCACACAAAATGAGACAAAGTCAGCGAGGACTCCAACAATTCTAAACAACGCCATCTTACAGAATTCTGATAAGTTCTATTGAATGCAACATGTTGTACTCCCAAAAAGTTCAAAACAAAATCGAGTCAGTAGAAACATCAGGGTTTTTAGACATCTTAAATTAAACTAATTACGTGTTTATCACTGTCACTGTTAAATCATTTTTTGCATAGCTGCTACAACTTAATTTGCATAAAATCGTTAGTTTTGTGTAAATATAAAATTATGGTAAAATCTTAATTTCGAAACTAACGGACAGTGATCCACCAATTTTGCTTTACAAAAATTATACCATATTAAAATTTATATACAAAAATATTACTACTTTCTGTTAGAAGCGTATACAAGTCATGAAAATCACTCGGTTTACTCTTGACTCACCCTGTAGCTTCTTCTAATATTCTCGGTCCATTCATAACTGAAGTATAAGGGAACATTTATGTGGCAATAAATTAATAATGCCGTAGCAATGTAATTTTAAACTAGTAAAAGGAATAATCTCTGCGCGATTTTACTTGCGAGATACTATCGAGATATTTTGAATAAAAGTTTCACTTAGTAGGCGGGACCAAGATCCACGGACCCGAAATAGCTCATCTTCTGATAGAGCCTTCCTTTTTTGAATAAATACCGATGGCCGAAAGAATTTTCCGAATCGGCCGTACCGTTCTTGAGTTATCGTGCGCACAGATATCCACACAGACAGACTTTTTTTTTGCGGAAAATTAATTTTCTCCACGTTTCATGACATTTTAAGTCATTTGGAGCAAAAAAAAATTTTAACATTTTTGCACGATTTCAATACTACGGTTAGCCCTAATTCACCAAAGGTGTATGGGCGGGCCGTAGTAAATTATCAACACCCCGTAAAAAAATTTCAATTTTTGAAGCTTGTGCACATGGTCAAAAGTACAACATATCAAAAATTTGGGGAATTTCACCTAGAACCACATACTAACCGCAAGGACACATACTAACCCGTTTTACTTAATTAAAAAATCTGATGTGGCCAAAAATTTACACGGTGGCACAAAATCGATCTAGCTATTTATACTTACCACCTTCACGCATGAATGCGATTCGGCGCCAAGTGCGGTGGATTTCTCCAATCATTTGGAAAAAACCCGCCAACCTTATCTAATTAAACCGTATAGTGGACTAAATGGAATAGGTCCTTTGTCTTTATTTAATTAAACCGTATAGTGGACTAAATGGAATCTTTAAATAAAGGCAAAGGACCTATTCCATTTAGTCCACTATACGGTTTAATTAGATAAGGTTGGCGGGTTTTTTTCCAAATGATTGGAGAAAGCCTCCGCACTTAGTGCCGAATCGCATTCATGCGTGAAGGTGGTAGGTATAAATAGCTAGATGGTAGGTTTAATATTTAGTTTATCATCGACTCCTGATGATGCTAACGTAGTTAGCGAAACGTACGTAGAGTGTTTTAAAAAGTGTATAGTTTTGGTTAGTGGTGACGATATTCTTCAACATTGTTGAAAACCAAAGGTTCCAAATTTCCAATTCAAAGTCTATATGAATTACAAATTTCAAGGTTTTTGCTTATTAAACCATTTAAACAGTATTTAAAAAAAAATATTGTTAGCAATACGTTTTCAGTGGGCAACCCTGTAACATTTTTCCGTTTTGTTTAGACATAAGTTTGACCTGAAATTATCGACCCAATTGCATTATAGGTAAATTATGTTGAGAAAGAATAAAAGATAAGATTATTGTATCACTGCAAACATGTCGGGTTCTATATAAATTAAAACTTATTTATTTTTGTAAAAAAATAAACTTTTTATTACATCTGATATAAAAGAATCATCATGATTATAAAAAAATTGTATCTAGCGAATTTTGTAGGTGCTGTTTGTGCAGGTAAAAATATTTTAATTTAATATTTGTTTAAAACAAAGCTGTAAATTCATCAAACAAAACAAATTTTCCAGACTAGTTTGCATCCATCGCGAGTCTGTGAAATATAACATGTGTGGAGAATCATTCGATTTATGGGTAGTCTCTATAAATTACGCAAACTAATTGAATCCGTACATAAATCATTGGATAAAGATTAAAAAAAATGTTTGTGTTTTTTGTAAATAACTCAAAAACTATAAGCGTTAGAGTAAGTTTAAAAAAAATGTTGGGAAAGGAGAAGAAATTTACACTCCCGGAATAATTTTAGCCAAAGTCTACTTTAGGGTAACACTCCAGATTTTAATAATTTTTTTTGTAGACTAATTTGGGATCAGGAAACACGAAAATGTAAAAAAACGGTCTCTAATTAAAAAAAGTTATGAATTTTTAAAACTATCACCAAATCATTCTTGCACAATTTTTTTTGTAACATTATCACGGTTCATTCGCAACTGGGGACTCGAGGTAAAAATTTCGCATCTCGGGACGCTGTAAATTTTTAAGAATTCGAAACTGGTTTTTTTTTCCAACTCAATTAAATATATTTTTTTTAAATGAAATTATGGGGATTTATTTACAACGGCGTACTGGCTAGTGGGGTAACAAAAAAACTTAAATATTTTTTTATTCCATAAATACAAAACAATCAACATCAAAGCGAACGAAAAATTCTTAGGGGGGTAATTACCCAATTACCCCCCCTATTTATTTATAAGTAAGACAACAAAACTAGGTTTTGAAAAATATTTTGTTGGTTTGGGTTGGTGTATTTATTTCTGAGAAGTTCCGACTTGCGGGACAAACCTAAACTTAATAAGGGACACGGAAATTGAGAAAATTGGGGGTAATTTTAAGTGTGAAAAGTGGAAAAAATGAAGAAATTTTCATTGAAAACAGTGAAAAAATGATGAAAATCAGTTGGGGGTAATTTTAAGGGTCAAAAGAGAAAAAATTAAGAAGTTTATTTTGGGGGTAATTTTAACGCAAAAAATTGGATAAAATGATGAGGGTAATTTTAAGGGTCAAAAGAGAAAAATTAAGAAATTTATTTATGGTAATTTTAACTTAAAAAAGTGAAAAAATGATGAAAATTAGTTGGAAGTAATTTTCATGGAAAAAAGTAAAAAAATGATGAAAAATAGTTGGATAATTTTAAGTGTGAAAGTGAAAAAATGAGGAAATTTTCATTGAAAACGTGAAAAAGTGATGAACATTAGTTGGGGGTAATTTTCATTAAAATAAGTGGAAAAATGATGAAAATTAGTTGGGAGTAATTTTCATAGAAAAAAGTGAAGAAATGGTGAAAAATAGTTGGATAATTTTAAGTGTGAAAGTGAAAAAAATGAAGAAATTTTCATTGAAAAAGTGAAAAAATGATGAAAACATTAGTTGGGTGTAATTTTCATTGAAAAAAGTGTAAAATGACGAAAATTAGTTTAGGGTAATTTTAAGGGTAAAAAGTGAAAAAATTAAGAAATTTATTTGGGGGTAATTTTAATTCAAAAAAGTGAAAAAATGATAAAAATTAGTTGGGAGTAATTTTCATTGAAAAAAGGGGAAAAAATGATGAAAAATAGTTGGGTAATTTTAAGTATGAAAGTGAAAAAAATTAAGTAATTTTCACTGAATAAGTGAAAAAACGATGAACATTAGTTGGGGGTAATTATCATTGGAAAAATTAGAAAAAATGATGAAAATTAGTTCGGGGTAATTTTAAGGGTCAAGAGTGAAAAAATTAATAAATTTATTTGGGGGTAATTGTAACTCAAAAAAGTGAAAATATGAATAAGTAAAAGTGGGGGTATTTTTTACATGAAAAAGGGAAAGAATATAGTTAAAAAGTGAGACAATACAGAGAGAAAACAAGGGGAACAATTAGCGATATTGATATTAAGCTAATGAGAACGCGATAATACTCTTTGATCTGTGTCAGTTGGTCGGGAAGAGAAGAAAATATTTGAAGAAAAATAAAAAAACAGGTATAATATTTTAAGAAAATTGAGAAAAAGGGGTAATATTTGAAGAAAATTAAGCAATAAGTTGGTGGAAAAGGAACGAAAAAGAATCAAAAAAACACATAAAGAGAGGGTTCATTACGTTTTTTTGGTAAGAGAGATTTTTTGCACTTTCGTGTTCACTAACCCCTACAAAAAAAATTGTCAAAATCTGGAGTGTTACCATAAACTAATTTTAATTTGCCAAGCAGAAAATGACTTACTGCTTTGTAAACACAGCGGTAGTTTACAGCTGTAATGGAGCAGTTTAGTTTTTTTATGAATGAAACTAAAAATTTAATCAAAACTGAACAAAAGTGTGAAAATGAAATTAAAATATCAAAAACTAACCAAGTTATAACATTTTAAAGTTGCGCCTTGAATTAATAATTTTGTTCCGTCCGATTCAATAGCATGACGTCATCTCTCCTAATTAGTGTAGTCCAAGAACTAGAGCAAAAAAGTAGGTTCATAATGCAATCTTCTACAAAAGAGATTTTATTGTTTTGGGGTGTCCCCGGAAAGTAAATTCAAATTTACAGGACGGGGGAACGCGTTGCCATCTTGAAAAACACCTTTTGTGAAATATCTCGTGAACCGAAAAAAATAGTAAAAATCGTTGATTACATTTTTTTATAAATTAATCTTTTCCAGCATGTCTTATATCCATCATGTCAGGTATTGCTATGAGCTGGTCATCTCCTGTAATTCCAAAGCTCCAAAATATCTCAGACGACAATCCATTTGACCAACCAGTAACAACATCACAATCATCTTGGATGACATCTTTAGTAACCCTAGGATCTTGCACGGGATGCTGTATCTACGGTTACTTAATACATGCGGTCGGTAGACGATTTGCAATGTGTAGTTTGGGCGTTCCTATGGCTCTAAGCTTTATTATAATGGCGGTATTTCCAAAAATAGAAGTGTTTTACTTTGCTAGGTTTTTAGCAGGATTATCTGTAGGTGGAGGACAGATCACTACGATGGCTTACAACAGTGAGATAACAAATAAAAATAATAGAGGTGTTGTTATGACTTTTGCAGGTATGATGGTAAGTGTAGGTACTCTATTTGGTTACTTAATTGGTCCATGGGTAACAGTGACAGTATTTAATGTGATTCTAGCTGTAGTTCCTGTAGTATCTATGTTTTTATCTGTGATGTTTTGCGTGGAAACGCCTTATTTCTATTTAATTAAAAATAAGGAAGAGCTGGCTAAAGAATCTTTACTGGCTTACAGAGGATCTGGTACAAAAATTGAAAAGGAAATTATAGAAATTAAAGAAAATATAAAAGAGCAACAAATAGGAAACTTATTAGAAGTAATGAAGACCAAATCATTTCTAAAAAGCTTTATAATGGCTACCATGTTGTTAATATTTCAACAATTTACTGGAATCACTGGAATACTAATGTATAGTCAACCAATTTTTGAGATTACTGGTTCTAACTTATCACCAGCCGTTTGTTCCATTATTTTAGGAACAATACAAGTTATCAGTGGTTGTGTTGCTCCTCTAATAGCTGATAAGTTCAATAGAAAAACTCTTTTAATGACGTCATCACTAGGAATGGTTTTAAGCCAGGCATTTTTGGGTACTTATTGTATTTTAAATGATTCTGGAACAAGTCTTGATTCTTATAAGTTCATACCTATTACTGCGCTGTGTTTATTTATTTTTAGTTATAATTTTGGTGTAGGACCTCTTTGTTGGATAGTTGGTAGTGAAGTTTATTCCACGAGAGTTAAAGCATCAGCTATGTCTTTTTCGATTATTATTTATCATATTATTGGATTTTTTATAGCACAATATTTTAATGCCGTTGTTATATTAGTAGGTTTAGGACAACTCTTTCTTATTTTTGCAAGTTTTTCTATCATATGTATCTTATTTGTTCAGTTTTGTGTGATAGAAACTAAAGGAAAGTCGTTGGAAGAAATTCAAAATAATTTAAGGCGTTAGATCTAAGACAAAAATTTTTTGTAACTCTTTTATTTATAAATAAACAAAAAAAGTAAAATATTCAGTTATTTATACCTATTAAATAAGGTTAATTCCTTATTTTTGGACCTATGTATATATTGTTATAAAAAAACTGTAAAGGGAATTTTATAAATAAGATTATTTTTTTTAGTTGAAATAGGTTTTATTAGATGTTTATAAAGATAAACGAGTTAATATACAAGTTAATAATTAATTTTATATATGATAATGTTTGAAATAATTTAAATAATATCATAAAGAGGATATTATTTTATATCAATGTAATCAAGGTCAGATAGTTAACAGGGAATAGAGTGTACACTCTATTCAGCCGAGTGCGACAATCCCACGAGAGAAAAATCACTTTGGCACAAGTGATGTACACTATTTTTTTCCTACGACCACGCAATAATTTTACCAAATAATAACTAGGACAACTAGGAACTAAAACTGAGAAAAAAAGTTGAATTATTTTGAATTGCTATAAAAATTAAAAGTAAACTGATTATTGCTGCAATTTCTAAATTTTAGTGATAAAAAAGATAATTTTTGTTTTAATAAAATAATACAAAAAAAATTTGTAAATATAAATAATAAATATGACAGTTTTGACAGTATTTTCCGCACACGTGCGGAAAGTATTTTCCACCTGCTTGTGAATAAAAGCCACTTTTGCGTTGTACTCTGCAATGCGATAAATTTTATACTTTCCTTGGTCGTAGGAAATGTTATTTTTATGCATTATTTTATAACTTGTCCCGAATTTGTTTTTTATATTGTCGATAAATATAAATATTTTGTCTTTCGTCAATATTTTATTTTCCACCAATCTACCCTAAAATTTAAGGGTTCTAGTCGATTGGACACATTTCAAAGACTTTGAAGCTACGTCCGTTATCGACGTTCATTCTACTTCTTTTACCGACGTTCATTCTACGTCTTTTATCGACGTCGAAACGACGCTGACATTGTGACCTAGAATGAACGTTCAATCGACGTCGCTCTGGACGTCAAATCAACGTCCGGACTGACGTTGATTGGACGTTACAGTGACGTCAATGTTCTGCTTGAGGTGTCAATAAAACTAAGCTATAAGGTTGCGATCAATAAAAATCTAGTGGTAAAAAAAATTGAAAAGGCAAAAAAAAATAATAAACGAAAGAAAATAATTTGGTCATCATAATTAAGTGATGTCAGAAGTTTTTTTTTAATAAATGATAAAATAAAAATCTGAATAATAAAATAAAAATAAGTTAAAAGAAAGGTGAAGCATTTTTTTGTATTTTTGGAAGTAGTACAAAAAAACAGGATTAGAGATAGAAGAGAGCAGAAATACCAGGAGAACAAGCCGACCTGAAGGTGATTTAAGATTATAACAAAAATAAGAAGTTTAAAAGTTAGAAAATATAGTCATTAGACGAAGAGGAAGAAAACTATTCTTACAATCATACTATATCATGCATCTTGAAGTTAAAATAAGAGATTATTAAAGAAGTTACAAGTAATTACAAGAAGATCGAATCACCTTAATATACAATTTTTTTTTAAATTTTTGTAATGCTTATTATTTTTTTTTACTAGAACCCAACCAAATTTGATTACAATATTTACCGATTGGAATACATAACGAACAAATACAAAAAAGTACCTATTATAAAATAAAAATGCATTTCTATTGTGACAAACTGTGTTATTAAATAAAAATTGATTTATTTAAAACGAATCGATATACATTTCCATCTGTCAATCAGAAGCATCAAGTTTAGTCTTTACTAGAGTTAAAAAAAACCTTTCTTGTATACTAACCATACAAGAAGTATCATATACTTACCAATCGATTTAATCTACTACTGCAGGCAGTTTCTTCCCCTGTAGTAATTATTAATAATTAATCTGTTATCAAGGATTAAATCTAGGACAATATTTGAAATATTTTATTTTTTTAATAAATTGAAGTGGTTTACAATTTTGATTGACATGATAATAAATCACTTAATATTTGGTAAATTATAGTCCCAAGTGATGAAGAAAGGATGATTATTTATGAAATCGCGTATCTTAAAAATACTTTCTTCATTTTCCTCTTTTAAAAGTTATACCGATCTCGGTCTCTGCGGAAAACATTAAATTGATGCAAAAATAATTTAAAAACCATATAGATCATGTTTTTGTAAACTTTCAAACCAGTGTAAATTGTGTATTAGATAATGTAGTTTCTGATAATAGATGATGACGAATCTTTAATGATTTTTGTTTATCATTTGACTATTTTTCAAAAAAAAATTATTACAATTTTGATCTGCATCTTCCTTCAAAAAATCAACTTAAAAATACTGACAACTCTCCGGGACGCGCCAAGTACTCTTCGGCGCTATCGTGCGAAATGCTAGGTGCCTTTACCATATAAGTATTGAGCCAAAATTACCACCAAATCCCTCACAGTTCAACATTGACATTGATGACAAACTCTTATGTATGTATTTTTTATTTGAGGTAAACAGTATACATACAAAAAATATTATTTTTGAACATTGAAACAACAGTAACAAAACAAAAACCAGCGTGAAAGTTTTAAATCATTATTCCAAATTAATAATAACAAAAGGTCAAATAAAATATATTTAGATTGCCCGTATTTTTTAACAGATATACATGATGGGTCTTATAGAAATTGGACTTTTTTAGCTTTTGGCAAATTCATTAATAAGATTTCCAATATCCAGCTGCTGTAAAAAGTCAGACTCTATATACGTTCTGATTGTGTGAATTAGTGAAAATGAATAGTAATTCAGACAGTGATAAAATATTTACGAATACTCCACCAGACCTACAAGAAGAAGCTAGCAATATTTCTCTAAATTTGTTACCTACACAAAGTCAAGATACCGGTACGAAAAGTACTATGAAATGTTTAACAACTGGAAAAAGAGTAAAAAAGCAAAAAATGTAAAAGAAAATGTATTACTTGCTTATCTATCGGAAAGATCAAAAACTGTATATGCAAGTACACTATTGTCTGAATTTTTATTATATTTCGCTGTTTTTTGTTTTCTTTTTTTGGTAGCTCGCTCATGCATCTAATAGCCGCGGGCTGCTAAAGCCCATTTTCTGCCCTTGTGACACAATATACCATTTAGTCCTCCGTCCAGGGATTAAAATTTTTTTTCCTCGATTAACAAAACCAATAGACCCAGGTTCAAATCCCCAACAGTTTAGCTTTTTTAACCTTTTTTTGTCAATAACCTTTCATAACCATTAAGTAATCGTTATCAAATAATATTGAGTGTTCATTTTCACATACTTTTAACCCATTAAAAAGTAGCACTTTAGTCCCTTGGTACATAATATACTTTATGAAATTGTAGATAGGCAAATAAAACTAATAGAGCTTTTAAGATGTTTTAAAATACGAGTTTCGCGATATCGTTATTAATTTTTACATAATAAAATTTCACCGTCGGAATTGGTATATAATTTTTTGGTTTTAAGTAAATACGCCTTTAAGGCATGGGTGCCGTCGTCGTGCACCGCACGACTTTTCCCATATGGATGGCGCTCCGGCGCTGTAATAAATTGGTTACTAATGAAATTAAACAATCCAGTAATAAAAACATCTGCAGTACTTAAAAAAATCCTGAATTTAAGGAGATTTATAATTTAAGAAAAACAGAAACCCCAGTCTTTAATAGAGAACACAAAACGTACCTGGTATCAAAACAAAATTTTTCTTGCTGCCTCTCGAGTTTTCCCTTTTTTACTCTGGATCTAATGTCTGTCGGTCTACGAATTTTAATCGTACTCCATTTTCCTTCTTCATTTCATTATTTCGTCCTCTTTTTTTATTATTTTAGTTTTATACATTGCCTTTGGGCTAATCATGTAAAAAACACACGGCAGTAATTTGCACAAAAAATAATCAAGGAGGGTATGCTTTTCTAGGTCCCAGATCATAAGATTTTGCACATTTATAAAAAAAATTAACTTCCAAACCATTCTGGAACATCTTATTCAAATAATTTCCTTTACAGCAGTTTTTAAAGGCAAACATAATAAAATAGAGATTTTGGAAACACAGAGCTTATGAGCGCATTCTGGGTAGAAAATGCCCGTATGTTTAATTATTAGTCGTTTTTTCCCTAAAAGCACAAAAGGTGCGATCGACGTTTTTTTATGGTTCATTTAACATCAGAACAAGGACCAAAATAAAACGTTTCTGCAAGAACGTTTTTAAAATAGACGTAGACTCATAAATTAAAAACAAAACGTTTGTACGCTAAAAACCGACAGCTAAACCTTTTTTGAACGTCCATACCAGAATGATTGTTATAAAGTCGCAATAGGGACGTTTTTAAAACATTTTATTTGATACACCAGTAAAAACGCTCAAAACGTATACAAGTCAAAAAGTTACGATTTTTAAACGCTTTTGTAAGTCGTTGTAAAAAACGTTCCAAAGACGTTGTTTTTGGGTCCGGAAAAGTAAAATTAGATGTTATAAAATATGCCTGAAAAACGTCTTTTGTCTAACCATTTATTTTTTCCGTTTTGAAACGTTCCCGGGTACCTACTTTAACGAACGTTTTTAAAAAGACCAGACGGTCGTTCGTGTACGTTTTTAAGACGTTTTTTAATGCACTTTTTTTGTTATCAGCAAAAATAAAATGTAATTTCTGACAATTAATCATTAAAATAATTAAAAGAGCAATGTTGCCCCTCTGCATTTTTTGGCAATAATTGATAAGAACTTATTACATAACAATCTAGATTGAAAAAAAAATGAAAATGTACGTCTACATTTCTCATTTTTAAACAGTTAAAAGAATTTTTTTTTTTTTCAGGAACCGCCCAAATTTTTTTATCAACAGCAAATAATTAAAATTTATTTTAAATTATTTCATTTGTAATTTTGCCATTACCTAAATATTATTTTTTTCCATAGCTCTTATAACTTTATCAATATATAAGTTAAACAAATGAAATATGTTCTAAATATTGTTTATAGTCAGATTATCTTTTATCAAAAAAAAACAAATTTTTTTTAAATATAATTCACAGAAAAAGTGATTTAATTTAAAGTTAAAAAACCATCTTCACGTTTTGTAACATAAGAAAATATATATTTACAAAACAAATTTTATTTTATGAAAAAAACTCAATGATAAATATGAAATCTATGTCTATATAACTTAAAGTTATGTCTAATAAACATATAAGGATGAACATGTGAATGAAAAGGATAAATAAACAATTAAATTTATATTTATGAACCCACAATAATGTTGTTGATTGGGATGTGAATTAGTTTAACGAAAAATCCTATGAAGCCCATGATGCAGAATCCGATAGCAGTAGCAATGGCGATTTTTTGGAACTCTGAAATTGAGAAAAAAAAAGAAATTAAATTAAATACCAAAAGTTTGTAATTAAAATTATATTTTTTATTTTAAATAATAACTTATATTCAACACTATCAGAATATAAGTATTGAGACCTGTGTTCAAAAGTTTAAAAAAAACTATTTTAATTAATACCAAATTGTATTTTTAACATTGATAATGATAATTAAATTAAAAGATGTACCAGTTGCCTCCAAAAATTAACAAAGTCTTTTACAATACAAACTGTGGTGCACGACTTTGTGTTTTATTTCAATTGTTGAAAATTTTGACCACTATTTCTACATTTGCTAAATATTAAGAAAAAAGAACCGTTAACATAATGGTTTAATTGATGTAACTTTCAGATTACTACTAGCAATTTTCACATGCTTTAATTTGGTTTTATGAACCATTTCTTCAAAAAAAGACATTTTTGTACATATAAGCCAATGCCATCAAGAACTATTAATTAGAAAAACGATATATGTGAAGTTCTTCTTTTATACCAACAACCTGAGCGATTATTTTAAAATTTGTTAAAAAAATACATGTTCTTTTTAATAAAGTTTATTATCTTCTTATTAATTTCACATTTCAAGGTCAATAACTGTTCAATATAGGGCTTCCGATCTCGATTCGGTCTTATCGAGAATCGATATTTTGTGATTCGATATTCGATTTTTTGGATCGATTTCTTTAAGTTGAGATCGATCTGAGAATTTGAAAAAATAGTTGAGATCGAAGATCGATTTTTTTGGGTAGGTATTTTTAAACTTGACTAAAATCTAATACATGGTTATTGATTCCATATAATATAGGTTCAATAAAAATATTGTCCTTAAAAAACCATCGAAATAAAAATTAAACATCACTTGCTTATTTTAATATAAAAAAAAATCAAGTCTCACATTTTTTGGCTAGTTTCATACAATATGATTTTTTTCTTATATTTAAGAATTATTTTATGGAGAAAGAGATTTTTTGATTTTTTTTTCTTATTCTGATTTTTGGTTTTTTTTGTTGTTTTTTCTATTTTTTCTAACTTTCTTCATTACTTTCCCATTGTTCTGTTTTTCTTTCTATTTAATTCATTCTTTTAGTTTAAAATTTTTTCTGACTCGTCTGATCTTTTGCGATTATCTGCGATTTTTTGTCATTTTTTGGGTTTTTCCTTGCGATTTTTGCGATTTATTTCAATTCTTTCGATTTTTTTCTTTTTTTAAATTATTTTTCTTATGGCAACTATTGTTTGTATTAGATTATAAATTGAATCGATTTTCATGAGATCGATTTTTTGTCCATCCGATTTTTCCTAGAGCGATCTTTAACTTTAACGATTCGAATCGATCGTTTTGATAACGATCTGAAACCCTAGTTCAATAAAAGATTCTGTATGATTTTTTTTAACTGAGAGCATTTTGTAACATTAGATCGCACAGAGCAACATGAAATTTATCTGTATGTAAAATACTTCAGTCGCACTTTTTTAATACTATGTCACAATGATTTTGTAAAAAACATGAATAATAAAAACAGAATTTTAAGATTATTATATTTGTTGTATTATTAAGATAATTTTAGTGAAAAAAATTGAAATGCTAAATATTTTGGAAGACTTAACAATTTTTTTGGAGGAAGCAAGTCATGGTTGATGAAAAAGTAGAACGTCCCATATGTGATTTTTAAAACTTTTAGTAATTTGGTGGTATATTTCTCATAAAAACTTCTTTTATCAATTTCTCTTTATTATTGAAATCTCACAAATAACCTTCTGATTTTACAGCCATATTCACCAACCTCTAACGGACTGTTAAATTGTTTAACACCCAGTTAAGTTCTTTTTTGGTATACACCATTACTAAATTGTGGCTACAGTTAGTAATACAATAAATGCTTCGGAATTCCGACCCATAAATACTTTGCCACCTATAGAAAAAGTGCTAGAATTAGTTGTATATGAACAAACTCTTCAACATATTGAAAACAATTATATTTTATTTATTAACCAATCTGGATTCCGCAAAAAACACTCTTGTGAAGCAGCTCTGCAACTCTCCTTATGTAAATTTAAAACGGAGGTAGACAATAATAACTATGTAGTAGCAGTTTTTCTAAACTTAGAGAGCATTTGAAACTATAGATCGAAATATTATCTTAAAGAAATTTACTGGATATTGCATTAATGGTTGTGTTTTGAATTGGTTTACTAATTATTGGGAAGAAAACAAAGAGTAAAAGTTAATAATAATGTATCTGCTGAAAAGGACATTAACATTGGTGTACCCCAAGGTAGGTTAGGTTAGCGTTCTGGGGCCACTTTTATTTGTCTTGTATATAAATTATTTAAACCTCTTTGTTGATTGTGATTTTATAAATATATTTGCAGATGATTCTTTAATGGCTTGTTGTGATAATAATTTGGAAAATGCGGTACAAAAAATGAATCGGGCTCTAAACTCTGCCAATAATTATTTAATGTATAATAAACTTAAACTTGACATATTAAAAACTAAAGCTATGATAATAACTGCTAAATATAAATATACCAATATAGACTTAAATGCAATTAATTTAACAATTAACGATGAGAAAATTGATATTGTAACATCTACTAAATACCTTTTTCAAATTGATAATGTATTATTGTTTAGTGAACATTTTAATTATATTTTTAAAAAAATATCGAAGAAACTTTACTTCTTTGCAAGAATATCAAAAACCTATCAGCTGAAACTAAAATTACAGTTTATCGCTCAATTATTCAACCACATTTTGATTATTTTTCATCGTTTATCTTTTCAACTTAAACCAAACGACGCAGTTACAAAAACTGCAAAATCGTGGTATGAGGATTATATTGAGGTGTAGCAAATATACTCCTATATCTACCATGCATAGATCACTGCAATGGATTTCAGTTTATCAGAGATCATATTATTTGACTATGGTGTTTGTATATAAAATATTAAATGGTTTGGCACCACCTTATTTTCGAGAATATATTAATTTTAACAATCATATTCATAACTACTATACCAGAAACAACAGTGACCTGCATATAGTTAGAACAAATAAACGAACTTCAATGAACTCCTTATTTTTTAAATGCTTTGACCATTATAACAAACTGCCGTTCGGTATTAAAGCTAGTTCCTCAGTAACAGTGTTTAAAAATAAAATGATAAAACATGTTCATGATTGATGAAATTAGTATGAAGTAGATTAAATGTGCAAATTTTTTTTTAATTTTTTTATTGTATTGTATCAATATGTATATTTTGTATTTTAGACTTTTGTATTTGGAACTTTTATTTATATATATTTGTTTTTTTTTCTTTTTTAATATTTTGGACTTTAAATTGTTTTTCTGTTTTGTTTAGTCATAAATTGGGAGTTTTTATTTTTCTTTTTTCCATATTTTGTAAAATTGTTTATATATTAGGGTTACCTATTTCAATAAATAAATTATTACAGTAATATTTTGGCCTGGTAACCTAATTAACTGACTTAAGGCGGGGGTTTAGGAGAGAAGACCAGCACTTGGATTTTCAAATAAAAAATATGTGTTACTTAGATTCATTTGTTAATTTATACATAACTTCGCACACAGAACTTTCATATTACTTTATTAATCGACAAGTTCGATAAGCCAAACTAAAGGAAAAATGATATTCTATGTCTTGGCTATATCAGAATTTAATTCTTTTAGTTTATTTTAATAAAAATTAAGATACACGATTTTCAAGATTTATTTGTGATTTTATTTCTAGAAGAATTTAATTAAAAAACAGCCAATGGCAAAGAATTAACCTTTATAAACACATTTTTAATTTAACTTTCGATATATTTGCTTTGTTTGTTTACTCTGTGCATAGTCAGTTGAACATGTTTACCGCCTAAAACCCAGCCTTAAGTATTAAAATGTAGGTTTATGTACCTATGTGATGTCTATAAAGGGTTAAGTCAAGTGAGAAATGTTTGTCAGTTGAGGTATACTTAACTCTATGAGTTAATGCTTGGCTTTGGCCGTAATACAAGAGTTAAAATAAAAATTAGTGTTTTTACGAGCTGATTGAGCTCCAAAATTGAATTTAAAATGAATAATCTTAATAGCCTGGACGTTATCAACAGTTGATTGCACACTTGTTCAAAGTCCAGTTATTTGTAAGAAATTGTACTCCCAAGCAAGCTTCTCCCAGCAATCATTTTATTGATTTAAGGTAATAAAGCACAAAGTCAGATACCACAAAATTTAATTGTAAAAAGAATACTAGCAGGCAACTAGTTTCGGTCACTGACCATCATCAGGCCAATATTAAGTACTAACAAGGGAAGAAAAATTAATCACATAAGTGAAGGACCCATTAAGGGTAGAAGGTAAATTAGATAAAATTAAACATGATGGTACTTGAAAAGTAATGAAAAATAATATAAATTGAAAATATTTATGAAATTAAAAATAATTAAATAAAAACAGGTTGCTCTCTAGAGGGTGATTATCCGTGCATAGGGATGCTTTATTACCTTAAACTTTGACCACATTTGAGATGTGAATAACCTTTTTCTACTATTTCCAAATATTTTTTCACCAGAGAGATTAATATTTCTTTTTTTTTCCCTAGGTATAATTTGGAGATCTTTTTTATCGGGCTTTTCCATATTTTAAACAAAAAATAAAAAGAAAATGTTAAAAAAATAACTCGAAATTTCAAAAATAATTTTGATTTTGTAATGTTAAAGGAAAAAAATGTCTTCTTTTTACTCATGTGTCTCAAGAGAGCCAACTTTAAATAGTTAGGGATTTTTACTTAACAATCTGTTTGTAAATAAATGTTAAAACTTTTTAAATCTAATTGGTTATCCATTTCTCAAATGTGGTCAAATTATTTAGTAGAAATAACCAAGTCATGTAACACATATATTAGTAAAAACAAAGCCATCTTCAGGCCTGTAAACAAATTACTCAGTTCGACAAGCAATTTTATACATTATATTTATAATAAACTTACCATATACTTTATTTAAACATGATTAAATCAAAACAAGTCCATAACAAAATTTTTATATTGTTTTTAGGGGATTAGGGTTGGGAGATATGGGGGAGTACATGAAAATAATTGTAAAAAAGGAGAAGTTAGTAACATATAAACAATTTTTAAGATTTAGAAGTCATACGAGACTTCCTTTGGAAGGAAGAACAAAGTAGGATCATTGCTCCCATCTTTATTGAGTGCACTTGTGTTGTGCAAAGAGAAATTAGAACTGCTCGAATTCGGAATGTCCAAAGGACAGGAACAAATTTTAGGTTTTCCAGATATGAGGTAACCGGAAACAATTGCTATGAATGTGAACGATGGGACATCCAAGTGTAAAAAATTTTTGGTGAATACCGCTTATGTTTAACAGACTGTTAAATTTTAATTTGCTCATACATAGTTAACAATCTGTTAAATACATCTTGATGAATACGGTTGTTAAGGGGACGAATAATCCATAAAAACATTGGAAAATTTTAAAATATCCTAACCAAAGTAAATACGAACTCTATATAGTGTAACCATAATATAAAGATAATATTATCTACATGTAACTGAATCAAAATAGTAAAATATAACAAACTAATCACATATTTGTATGAAAGCATATGGAAATTGGTTTAAATACCTACTAAAACATTTATTAATTTTTGAAAGTAAAACATTTTGGTTAGGATTATATTAAAATAAGTATTTTTATCCATACATGTAATTTAATTGCTTTGAACTCCGTTTACTTATTTTCTAACTGTAACTTTGGCTTGTTCAATATGTAGATGTGTTTGCCAAGTAAATTGCAGATTTAACTAATTATAGTATATAATAAAAGGATTCTTACCTCGCCTATCTGGTTTTGTACATCTTTTAACTAATCTAATAGAATCTTTAGCGAATTGTTTGCCAGGTTCCACAAATTTTGTTATTTGATCCATATTTCTAAAAAATGTCTTTCATTATAAAACCATTTTAAATTAAAATTAAAAAATACGTTCTTGATTTTAATTCATGGTACATTATTTGATTAATTAGATTACTTACATCTATTTTAATTTGAGAGTTCTTCAATTTAATACTGTTTTTATAACTGTGTAGCTACGTCGTCAGTAAAAAAAGAACAAACTTTCTTCCAAATAATTTACGTTTTCTAAAGTGTCAATGACAAATCCGGCCACGATGGCATAAAATCATACCAAACGTCAAATGACGTGTTCCATTTTATTTGTTCCAAGCATAAGGCAACCATCATTACACTATGTTCATGTTGGTTGCCTACGGTGTTGCCAGTTCCAATTTTTTTTAAAAATCCGTAGATCGCCTCCAGAAAAATTCTGGACTTTATAACTTATTGGCACAAATTTGATTTAAAAAAAATTGTAAAGTACTCTTCAAATCATATCGGTAATATGCATATGTCGTATTAACGTCGCATTTGTGAGCCCTTAAATTAAAACTAACAACAAATAAACTTCTAGCTCGCAGTATAGCTATAATTGTATATTTATTCAACGAGTTTATAATGATGGCGATTATTCACGTATGAATAATAGCTTTTACATGCTGGTAGAATACTATACTACGTCGTTAGCAAATGGACAAGCATAGGGAAATTTTTGAACATATAAGACGAACTATCCAGGCTATAAATATATGCGGATTTGCTTTTATAATGTTCTAATGATATTAAATTACTTCCTGAAAAGTGGAAAAAGAATTAAAAAAATGGAATTGTGAAAATTTAACCTCAAAAAAAGCATCAAAAATCGCAATAAAAACTATTTCAGGAACTAGATTATGTTCCCATTAGAGACGGTACATAAGAGATATTTCATAATTTGCTTTCATTTACAAGTCTTATATGTTCAAAAATGTATAATTTGAACCATTGAACATCACCAAAATTACATCGGAGATCTGTTATTCGGGCAATTTACAGTCCACGTACTTTTTTATAGATGGCGCCACCTGCAAAATAATGCTATATTATTCATGTCTACGTACCGCAATGTTGCCGTCATATTTTTAAGTAGCAGAAAAAAGGAAATTCAATATTTTAGTAGAAAATTTATGTCTTTGTTCCAATATTTTTAAAATGCTGCTAAAATTACTATTTTAGTATAATACCTAATGAAACCTAAGTTTCTTTTAGAATTAATATTATGTGATTAGATTTCAAAGTTCGAAATCCGGGACGCTATTTTTAATATTTTTTTCACAAATCGAAAAAAGAAACTAGTAGAAATAATCTCTGCGCGATTTTTCAAGACTACGGCCCGTTTCCGTCAGCGGAAGAAAGTCCGATTCGAAAAAATCGGAATTTTTCCATTAATTTTTTTTTTCAATTTTTTTTCAACGAGCCGGTTGCGATATGGATATCAATCGACGCGTCTTGACTTACACAACACCTTAAAAGAAATCAGTATCGACAAATTTGCTTTCCTTATAGAGATGTCTCGAATAGAAGTTTCACTTTGTTGGCGGGACCGGGATCCTCGGACCCGAAATTGCTCATCTTCTGATAGAGCCTTTCTTTTTTGAATAAAAACCGATGGCCGATCCACACAGACAGAGAAATTATAAAATATTGGGAAAAAAATGAAAAATAAAATTGTAAAATACGGAAAAAATAAAGAAACCAAGAAACCGAAAAGAAAAACGTTAAAAGTGACAAAAAAAAACGAAAAACAAAGCCTCCCAAAAATGCAAGAAATCGAAAAATATCAACAAATAAAAAAAAATTAAGTATAGAAAAACAGAACAATAAGAAAAAAATGAGGAAAAATTGGAAAAATTTAAAAACAAACAAAAAACCATAAAAATGAAAAACAACGAGAAAAAATTACAAGTAACGAAGAATCTGAAAAATCAGAAAAAATCGGAGATTATAAAAAAAATCAAAAACTTTGAAAAAAAGAAAAAAATTGAAAGAGAAATTAGAGAATATCGAGAAAAAAATGAAAAATAAAATTGTAAAATACGGAAAAAACGCAAGAAACCGAAAAAATAATTTTGGCTAAAACTAATATGTATAAAACCTAATGAAATACTTCAAAATTGTGGTGCTTAAATAAAACATTTTGATGCTTCAAATTAAAATTAACCGTGACGATCTTTTATCGTAATTCCGGTTTGACCGGAAATTAACGCTGTGATTTTTAGAAATAGGATAACTTTTGTTATTTTAAATAGAACACTCGGTATATTTTTAACCTAACATAAACTGTGCTTAGTTGAAATGACTTTGCATCTGAACAGATTGTTTTTTATACGCTTCTGTTTTTTTTTTCAAATTTGTGTGTAAAAATGCATTTTTGCTGATTTTTCCAATTTTTTTGTAGCGAAAAATGCATTCTTGTTTTTTCTTCAATTCATATTTCAAAACTGCATTTTTGCTGTATTTCTGTAAAATGGTATAGCAACTCAACAATTTACCGGAAAGTTAGTAATTCGAAATTTTAATCTGTGAAACTGTGAAAAATGTATTATTGCTTCTTTTTTTCAAAATTAACAGTGGAAAAATGCATTCCTGTTTCATTTTTTTCAAATTTGAGTGTGAAAAAATGCATTCTTGCTCATTTTTTTCAAATTCAAGTATGTGGAAAAATGCATTCTTACTTCTTTTTTTCAAAGTCGACTGTAGAAAAATTCTTACTCCTTTTTTCCAAATTAACAATAGAAAAATGCATTCTTGCTGCTTTTTTTCAAATTGGAAAAATGCATTCTTACTTTTTTTCAAATTTAACTGTGGAAAAATGCATTTTTGCCTTCGTTTTATTCAAATTGAATTGTGGAAAAATATATTTATGCTTTTTCCCAATTCGTGTGGGATTTTTCTAGGCCTCTTTAGAATTTTCTCCTAACTTTCGTGAAAGAATTTATTTTTGCAAAAATTTACACTTTATATCTGTTTTTCCTTACTTTCGTTTTCTTTGGAAGAATTTTAGAAACAAATTTCCCCATTGGAAACTGTGGGCATTTCTATATCATTTTTCCTTGATTTTCTGCGGAAAAATACGTTTTGGCGTTTATTTCATTGATTCTGTTTTTCGTGATTTTTTTCACTTTTTTTTCGGATCTGTGATTCTATAATTGTATCTAAACTTTCATTTGCGAGATTGATTATCGGATTGATTATTTTCTCCTTACCCTCGCGATGAAACCTTCTTATGAAACAACTGTATACGTTTCTACATTTCATATATTTTAGTTCTTCTTTTCGTGCTATTTTTTGGTATCCTTTACCCTCCCCATATCCCAGCGCTTAAATTAATAATGAAACTATGAGCAAGTTAAATGACCAATTAATAGCTAAAACGAAGGTTGTGAAAACGTCTTTAACTTAAATTCGTCTGCGGTTGCAAAGGACCAAGCAAAGCATCAATGGGGAATTGGCTTTCGGTGAATTTGTTAGAATTTTTTATACATTGTACTCACGATGCTGAACAAATGTCTCCATTGCGCTAACGATCTGAATTCAACGGTTTAGATACAAATGTTTAATAATTCTTGCACACACTAACGGTATACAGGCTGAGTCCAAAGATAGCACGTTTTCAGTGATTTCCAAAAAAATGAGCAGTGGAATTTCATTGATTTGCAGATATCTTGCAGGATACCAATATCAATTCGGATTGATGATGTTGACATCTGAATCAGACTTGACATATTATATACAAGATGCTTAAAATCTTTTAGAAAATATGTGTTAAACAGACCGATTAATTATGGCATCTAAAGCCTATCTACTTTACGGAAATCATCAGAAAAAGCCACTATTTTATGGTAGACTCTGTATATTTTATAATTAATAAAATTCTACCGCTCAATTTTTTGGAAATCACTGAAAAACTTGCTATTTTTAGACTCACCCTGTATATCGTAGGTATGTTAACCACTAGAATAATCCCCATAATTCCCTCACAGAAAATTGCCCACAAGTAGAAATGCCCACACGAAATTTGCCCACATAGAAATTTGCTCACACAGATAATTCCTCACAATAAATTTGCGCACAATGATATTTGCTCACAATGATATTTGCTCACAGAGAAAATTTATTGATAATTATTCAATAGTTATTGAGTAAAAATAATTAAGAAATATTAATTTTTTAAAAAGATATAAGTAAAAAGTCCAAAATTATTGACAGAAAATATTAGGTAGGTATATAAGCTATTTTAAAGAAAATTATTAAAAAAATACTGAATATTATATTAAATTTTTATTTATAATAATCCATTAAAATATACTATAAATCAAAAAATATTACATTAATAATATTTTGTTGTTCTTTTTATTACATTTATTACTGCAAATTTGCAAGTCTTCACAAATATTGCACTTAATTTTAAGTATTAGCATAATTTTCCACATGATTGGCCACAGATGTATATAAATTTTCATATTTTCGTTTTTTTCTTTCAAAAGAAGCCTGAACATTCACTAATGTAAGAGTATGGCAAGCCAAATCTTTTTTTAACCCGTCAAGTAATCTCCAAATGCTAGGATGGCTACAATGAAATACGAATTCAAAGCGTTGTGAAATCCCTCACAATTTGTTGTTTTTGGAGATTTTTGCCGAGATGCATTGTGCTGATTCCACATTTGAATGGGAAATTGAGGATTTCTTCCTGCTGCACCTTCAATATATGTTGAAAAGAAATAAGTTAATGTTTCATTAAAACCTTCTTCATCAGGAAATATAGATGCAAGTTCATCGAAAACTTGACGAACATCACCTGGTGGTACGAAAGCCGGCCAATGCTGCTAAAGATTTTAATTTTAATTTGGTGTTAATATCACTTTCAAATTGAATCTTTAAACCAACATTCCCCACTTTTCTAATAATACTTTGTGATAGATGAAAATAGCATCCTTTAATTTCTGCCAATGGAAAGGCCATGCACGCCGAACTTATGCAAGCTTTTTCAAAATCCACTAGAATTTTTTGAGGCGATAAATCAGGAAATAAAAGTTTCAGTATATCAATCATCCGTGAATATGTTTCCGAATTCTTCGTTTGTAATAAAAAATTAGAAATATAAGAAACGTTTAGAATAGAAATTTAATTAAACTTTGTAAAAAAATATATTTCTATAATTGCTTTTGTATAAACTCAATAACCATTGAATAATTACCAATACATTTTCTTTGTGAGCAAATATCATTGTGAGCAAATATGATTGTGCGCAAATTTATTGAGGAATTATCTGTGTGAGCAAATTTCTATGTGGGCAAATTTCGTGTGGGCCTTTCTACTTGTGGGCCTTTCTACATCTGTGGGGAATTATCATGTGCGGATTATTCTAGTAGGCAACTGTCATGGAACCAGTGTATTTGTATTGGCTTTATGAACGATCGGTGCATTTGTATATTCGAAAAAGATCCTCAATTTGAAATTTTGGAAAAGCTAAACTTCAGCACCCTGTATAATCTAAACCGTTGAATTCAAAGCGTTAGCGCAATGGATGCATTTTTGATCAACATTGTTGTTCTACAATATATAAAAAATTGAGCAAATTCACCGGAAGCCAATTTCCCATTGATGCGATGCGTGGTCCTTTATCTGTATAATATTCTTTATGTACAAGGGCGTAGATGTGTGAGGCAAAGGGGGTAATTACCCCCCCAGGCTACCAAAAAATAGCACGAAAAGAAGAAATAAAATATATGAAATATAGAAATGGACAAACATATTTGTATAAAAGTTTGATTACCCCAGGAAAAAATGTAGCCCGCCCCCACCCCGGAAAAAAGTTATCTACGCCCTTGTTTATTTATGTATGTATCCAAATAAAAACGACAGTTCTTTTTGAAGTTGTTTATTTTTAACCAATTTGTGAATAAAGGTACAACATTTTTGACAAAATATTTTTACTAAGAAGTAATAGAGTCGCACAATTTTGATAGATAAAAGAAATATTATTAAAATCATTTTTTAAGTGTATGACTCTTTTACAACTTCGCAAATTTTACCCGCATTTTTAATTTACAATTGGGGGGTAACAAATTACAATCACTTTTTATGGTAGATTTTTAATGTTGCGTTGGTTAGGGGCTTTCGCTCCATTTTACTAGAAATCCAAATGAAACAATTTCAGCAAATAAGCCCCTTTTTTGTTAAAACATGGTGGATAGGTAACGTTTAACATTAAAAAAAAAATAGTGTAAATCAGCAGACGATTTTCACTAACAAATAAAATATACAATTATTGGGATTTAATCCTTAAAAAATGATGATAAAATAAACTTACTTAGATTTTCATACAAAAATAGAATATTGCGTTAAACGTTTAATTAATAAAGTTGATGGCACAAGAACTTACACCAAAAATAAAATTTGAATTTGTAATTATATTTTTGACGTATTATTTCTTCTGTTATTAAGTTCTAAATTTATAAACAAATTAGCATTTGTATCACAATTTTTAATTTTTAAGTAATTGTCTTTTGAAATTTTGATTTAAAACTTAGTGCCATTTCTAATTTTGGAAAAGGCACAGTTTAATATATCAAAAATCATCTGGTTTAAACACCATTCAATAATTTTTTTGTAAAAACCGTCAGTTATTGCCAACTTTGGAAAAATGTGTAAAGTTATAATATATATTTTAAAAGTTGGCAACAAAATCCTTATTTGACAAACATAATTTTGATTTGAAGGTGTTTAAATTCAGTTAACAAGCAAATACTGCGCAGAATCTAGAAAAGCAAGTCCTTAAAGCGAATTATTTTCAATAATTGCCTAAGTAACTAGTACAAAAATGTGAAAAATACGAAACGCATCCACTCCAGACAAATTATAAAACCAGTAAAAACGTTTTGACCGAATTGGATGCTGTCCTAAAAAAATGTATTGAAATTAAATTAGACAATATTAAAACTAAGAAATCACACTTATAAAAAAAATTAACACCTTGGACTTGTTACAAAATGAATGTTTTATTATCTGTGGGTGGGTTCGGTCATTACATCTTTTTTTTCCATCAGATGTGAATCGGAAATGTTCGATTATAACATTTTCGAAGGCTTTGAGGAAATCTATTACTTCCGAGTTTTACTAGCGAACTTTTCATGTTTAGGTGGGGGAATCGCCTCTGTTTGAAGTTTGAGGTTATCGGTTACGTTTAGGTTATGTAAAGAGTGAAGATTTGTTTGGAGAAGTTTTTCGCATTAATTTAAATTATTTGTAATATAAAAAAGTACCTTTGTTTTGCCACAATATTTTAGTAAAACTTGAGGAATAAGTTTGTTTTTATTATTTATTTTATTATTCTTGGTGTTTTTTAAGCGTAATTTCTTCTTTTATCATTCAAGATCCATTATTTGCTCAAGAATTATTTTACAAATATATTGGAAACGAAAATGTAGCAGACCAAGAAAAACACTAATGAAGTAGAAGTGAACAACGTTTGGAGCCTGTGACTATATTATATTCAAGATTCATTTAAACTATATTTTTTAATAAAAAATTGCGAAAAACATAAAATATTTTAAATATTAATCAATGACATGAAAGTGTGAGGTTAGAATTTTCCTTAAACGCCTTCGGAAAAGACTGATGCATCTTGAGCCCACGTGACTAGCATCTAAAACATTTTATATGTAGATGTAATAACCGAACGAACTCTGTATTTTAATTTGTCAACTATCAAATATAAAAAATTTTGAAACAAGTCGAATATAAAAAGATTTACACAACCTTACAAATAATATATTTTTAAAATATTTCCACTGGGTTTTCTCACAGGTACTCACTTTTATGACGTTTCAATACATTTTTTCGAGCTACAAAATACTTAATTTAAAAACGGAAGAGGTACAAGAAAGAGTTTTTTAAACACTAAAAGACTAAAATAAAAAATGTAATTAATAAAAAAAACAAAACAAAATAGATTTTTAACTCATAGTCAAAAAGTAAAAATTTGGCAGTAACATCCACAAAATACAATTAAAACAATTAATATTAATAATAAAAATAGAAAGTAAGAAATACTATAACTCTATTAGTTGGAATGCGTAATATGCACCAATAATAATGATACAGGATGTTCAACAAATACCTTCAATTAATTTTTTTTAAAGAAATAAATTTTGAAGTTACCTGAGTCTTTTCTTAAATACTTATAAAAATCTTTCGAAAAATTGAAGATATTTTTAAAAAATTTTAAACATCCTTTATCGATAATCGTAACAATTATATATTTATAAAAATCTTAACATCACTATAAAAGTAGTTTACTTCAGATCTGGTAACGTTTATCATATACAACAATGAGGTGAATACTAACAAATAACTAAAAACTACATAGTATAAAAATAGAAGAGGCAGAAGACTTCAATCACTCACGTTTTATTATTTTATCTTTCAGGGAAGCTTATTTGACCAGTATATTTTTTTCATAACTAGGATTAATAGACATACGTACAAGGCACATTAACTGACAATTATACACCTGACTGGACATTCTACTTGTCTTCAGTGAAGTTAACATGCAAAAATTTGTAACTGATTCATCATAAAATATTTTCAAATAATAAATAGTTAACAAATAAGGAAAAAGTCAAATGTGTACCATAAATTAGTTAATGCTAAAAAATATTAAATATTTTTTTTGCTGACAGAAAATCATTATTTTTCAGGTTTTAAAAGCTCATTAACAATTTAGAAATAAGACAAAAAACGACAAGCTTGTACTCATAACTGAAAATCGGTTTAAATTTTTCATTAATTGAAGGACCAAGTCACTTTTTTGCCAAAGTCAGTTTTTATTAGATTGTGGTAAACCTATGCGAGCATGACACAGTGGTATGACTATTGTAGGGAAATAGGGTCTAATCACTGTAAAATATTAAGTTAAAAATACTGTCTTAGATGGAAGAAGGGGTAAAGTGTAGAGCATCCTAGGGAAGGAGTAAAGTCAGCGACTTTAAAATGCATTTTTTCTTTAAATTTTTAGTTTTCATATCGTTTAACCCCCCGTAGCATACAAACGTGCTTACTGTTGATAGAAAGAGAATACAATCTTCTGTATTTAAGAATTTTTTCAAAATTTTAGATAAAAAATTGTGGCCGTGAGAATAGGGAGAGACCATAACTATTGGGATTTTTTAATTTCCCCTCCTTTGGTCTCTCCCTTTTCTCAAGGTCACAATTCTTCCTAAAAAATTTTGAAAAAATTCTCATTTATAGTATTTTTTTATTCCCTTTTCTGTGGTATTAATTCCATTTTAATATAATATTTATTTAAGATATTTAAGTTTAAAGAGGCTCACATTAGACAAATATGACAGATGTATCAGTTACAATTTTGGAATATGTTTCATATAACTTAATGTTAATGTATAATCGACAAATAAATATTAATTAAAAAAAATCTGTGATTATTCCACGCTCTCCAATGAAGCGTATAACAAGCGAATAAAATTATATTGTTTGTTACAAAATGGGATGTTAAGTTTTAAATCTACCGTTAAATTGCTTATTTGAATCATTCAGTCCAGCGATGTGAAATTACCACATTTTAAATTTTTTGAACGCATTTTAAATTTCTTTAATCAATGCTTAATTTTAAGGATTGTGTTTTAACATAGAAAAAAACATCTGGTGATGTGTTAAAGTCAAAGAATTATTTGATAAAATGGACTGTCATGGAAAATCAAATTGATATATTCAATGACTTCATGTCAAAGATAAAAGAACGTAGGAACTTATTTGATAAAAAGGCACGGTTATGAAACGGGAAATTGATAGATTACATAGGTAGTATTTTCCCTCTCATCTAAATGAAATTAATGTGGAATTGTTCAGTCATAAGAAAAACCAAACAACGAATATCTTTATTGGTTCTAGTAGGCTATTAACCAAAATGCTAGTCGAATAGAAGACTGATTAGGGGATTTCTTGGATAATTTTTAAGGGCTGAAATCAAGTAAAAAATTAGCGGTTAGACTGAACAGCTAATGCAAGAGAAAAGTAGAATTTGTATATATGTTTTGTAAAGAAATAAATATATTAGAATTTGATTTTGAGGTCACGTAGGTAAAAAGTCACGATAACGTTAATAAATCTATCAATCAATAGTTTTTTATAGATAAAACTTAGTCAACGCGTTTGATTTATTATCACAAGTTTTTTCATTCTCCAAAAAATCAATGTTTATTCTGGTCTGATAAAAATATGTTGATAAAAAATTATATAAAGTTTGGAAAATGTGAATATTACATTGATAAATGACTTTTATCAGAATTTCGCAAAAATGACAGATGAGACATTAAAATCTGACATTTTTAACGTATGCATGGAATAATGTCAACGTCAAACATTCATACTCAGTAGCGATAAACTTATTCGTAAATATTTTGGTAAAAATTATGTACAAGTTAAAATAATCTTCATAATAAAAAATCAACTATATGTGAAGCAACTCTGTATATATATTTAAAACGGTTAAAAAATAAATAGGTAAGTTGAAGAAAAAACCGGAAAATTAACCGAGCCGAGCCGACAAAATTCAAATTTAACTCAAGTTCACTAATTATACTTTTAAATAAAAATAATAAAATACAATTACGTTAACTTTGTTACCTTGTTAATGTGCAATATTCAACAAATATTAAATTTGTAACTTAACACCTAAAAAATTAAGGGTAGCTATCTCAACGACAGAAGACAAAACGGACGAAAAGGTACAAATACCAGTGGGATATCTCAAGGCACAGAACATCATTTATGATAGAATTCTCGAGACATCCTTGAAGGTTTATAGAGCGCAGAGTAACCAAGTGATTGAAAGGCAACGAAATCTTGATCGCACCTTAAACAACCAAAGCATTGGATGAAGGAAGCCAATGGATAACAGTGTATGAGATCAGACTCAAAAAAACAAATTAAGTACTTAATGATATAGTTAAAACAGAACATATCATAAACAATGCACAAAAAAGGGATCAAAATAAGCATGGCTATGAAGATGTGTTGGCAAAAGAAATGAGAAGATCAACAAAAACTGACAAAATAAGAAGTGTTAAAGATAGAAGATATCTTTCATACATTTGGTAGGGATAGAAAAAGTAAAGGAATTAATAAGGCATAAGGCTTATTAGAAAGAATGTTAAAAATTGGAAACACCAAAACAACCAAAATATAAATAAAAATTCGCTTCATATCAAAGATGAAGACAGGTTGATAATGACACTGAGATGAACACTAAAAACAAACAATGTCACTTAATAAGATATTTAATGGGCGGAAACAACAAAGCGAGATATATAAAATCCCAAAAAGACTGAGGTGGTTGGGATATATACAGACTGTTAAAAAGAAAAATAATAAGTTGCAGATTAGTGGAAAGCAGATCAAAGAAAAGAGAAAAGGACGCATAAAAGATGAGAGTTGGAAATTGGAAACAATATATTAAAAACAGGTTCAAAATTACCAGTTTAGCAAAAATACACAACAATTTGTAATAGAGGAGAGCACTAAAACATACAATGGGTAGTAATGAGAAGATGACGCAGATGGAGATAACTCTAAACAAATATAGTAACTAATGGAGAGTGAATAATGGTAAACGGATGTTACTAGCGGGATAATCCATGAAATTTCTTGGTGATGAGATACAGATTTAGCAAAAAATTGCGGGACATAGAGAATTTCATGCAACAGACAAGAAGCACAATAAACGATATGCGAGGAATAAGAACAAAATATTTTGGTATACGCCTTTTTAAATACATTCGTAATTTATCGTAGCCCATCGGATCTACGTCGGAGTTTAGGGAAATACACGGACAGTCTGAGACAGTGTTGCCAATCTGCGGGTAATTACCCGATTTTCGGGTATTATTTTACTGCTTTGTATGTATTCTTGCGGGTATTTCAATTTTGCGGCTAAAATTCGGGTATTTCCTTCCATCTTCATCTCATGTCAATTATTCACTGTTTTTATGTTTTGTGGGAGTGAGGCCACTTCTACTAAATGTAAATATTACCGCTACAGCTATTTTATTTCTCAAAAAATACGTAAAAAGAGTAATTGGTTTGTATTGAACACACTTGTTAACACTTCCACATAATTCATGGCAGATGTCAAAGATTAATAGAAAATAGCCCTGAAAGCTGAGGCCTCAAAAGGAAGAAGACGAAGAAGATTATTTATTCTCAATTTAAGCTCTTGTTTGTGTTGCATTTGCATGTTGAAATTTGTGTTGTATTCTGTTGTATACATTAAAAAAAACGTTATAACTAACTGACAAACACTTCAAATTGTAAGTGGGTAAAATGCGGGTATTTTGGTAATTTGTTATTGGCAACACTGGTCTGAGACCTGAGAATTTCGTCTTATTTATTCCCATTGTATCGTTGCATAAATACATTCTTCTTCCTCTCATTACAAATTCCCTATGTTCCTTAAAAATATTACCAGATCTGTATGGGAATGCAAACGGGAAAGTGTATTGAAACTGTTTAATAGCCACAAATGTTGGGGAAAGTGGATACAATAACAATTGATAATTGGGTCTAAATCATGAAGGATACTTTCAACAATTGGAAGAGCATTACAAAATAATTTCAAATGGTAATCAAAGGATAAAAATAAATTAAAGTAGGATTCGTAGGACAATAATATATCTAGATGTAATCGAGAAAGCACAGCATATAAGTAGTTTCCATAGGGTAAAGTTTAAAAGACACATCAGAACTCGTAATTTTCAAATGTTCTAGACTGAATAGCAAAAGCAGTTAAGCAGACACAACACCAGCTGACAACACCTTCTAAAAAATAGATAAATCGCTGCTCGATATTTGTAATAGTAATAAATGACAATTTAAAAATTCTGAAGTAATAATTTCAACTGTTAAAAATATTCAAGATTATTTAATATGTCATATATTTTCCATAGTTCATGTTTGTACAGCTCTTAAAAATATTTTTTTAAATAAATGCAAATGTGATAACTTTCACAACTTTAAATCCAAAATATTAAACACTGACATTATTACAAATGAGTTACAAAGTTAACTAAATGTTATGTTTTATATAAACTTAGTTCGGTTAACTAAAGTTAAACTCATTTTTTTGTATACTCGGTGTAAATAACCTAAAAACTATATTAATAAAAGTGTAAAATACAAAAAAAGAAAATATTTCACGCCATACAACCGTTATCTAATCCGGTACTCCCGTACCCTTGTCCGGAATAATTATGACAGGGCGACGAACTATATGGGTAGCTATCAAGGTTGGTAAACTGGGTTAATTCATAATTGTCATTTATCTCTTCTACTATTATACTGGGTGGTTTACTATAGCTATTAGGTTTAGTGTAGGTGAGGTGATTAGTTAAGCCCACGCTGGTAGGTCGCGTACAGAAATCTATATTTTGGGTCCTGTAGTTCGAGGGGTCTACCGAAGAGGGTCTGCTGTATGAATGGGAATCCATTACAGTGTTTACAGGAGGTAGCCTGTAGAGGTGGTCCCTTGTAACTGGACCTATATTGTGCTGACACAGCGGCCTACAAATAATAGTAAAAATTTATTAGAAAGATACTGTTGTTTTCTTAGCTTTAAATATGGCAGTAATTAGATGAAGTATTTGTGATCATGTTTTTTGTTTTACCTGTGAATTGACAGCATTTCCATTAAGGTTTGTTTCTGGGTTTGTAGTTCTTGGACTTGGGATTTGAATTCGATGTTTTGGGTTTCTAAAATTTCTGATTCGTGGATTAGGTTAACTGTGCGTTCGCGTTTTTTCAAACGGCATTTCGTCGCTGCTATTTTATTTCTTTCTCTTCGCCGTCTTCGCCGTTCTTCGTCTTCTGGCGTTAACTGCAAAAAAAAATGTTTTTTAGTTTTTATTCTAACTTTAGTCAATATAAAATATATGAAATGTTAAGTCGGGGTACCGCAGGTTACATTTTAGAGCCGCTTATTTATTTACAGAAATTTTCACAACTCAATTTTATAAACAATTAAATGTTGTTATTTATAAACATTAATATAACTACGAAAAGAATTCCCAGATTTCTTGGTGTATTTTAGCGAAATTATATGGGAATTTTTTTTAATTTTTAAGCATCAGTGTGATTTAAAAACTGCCATTTTATAAAATAAAATACCAATACTATTCTACCTTCTTTATGCTGTTAAAAAAATGATAGATTGGACTACTACCTACATATTTTTTTACTATTTCATGTAACTAAAGTTGGTAATTTGAATTTTACTTAAGGTAATGCATATATGTGAATGTCATTAATATAAAAGAAATACCACTAGCTCACTTTATATTATTTTGTGTAATTAGTTATTAGTTATTGGTAATAAATGTGACATAACTATTTAAAGAAAAATGACGAAGGTTTTAATTAAAAATGTCATTTAATTTTAATTTAAACATACTTGCTTAAATATATTGCTGATTTTTTACTGCTTATCTCCCACTATACGATGCTTCTCGTACATAAAATTTTTTATTGATAATAAAAATAAAAACATGTGCCATATTTTTGTAACAAGCCTATGTAGTAATAATATGGATTAACCTTTCCAAAATGTTGACTTAACACTCGAAACTGATCAAATTAAGGCCAGATATCGACCTTCTTATAATTTTTATTTGATAATAGATTATCTTTTTAATCCATGAAAAAAATCTAAAAATTTAAAACTTGAAAGTTCAATTACAGCTTATTCATAGTTATTTTGAGTTGGTGATGTTTAATATTTTGTCTTTTCGTAAACAATTCACTTTAAATTAATATCTTATACAGGGTGTAATAAAAAATTGGTCATAGTTCCTGGGGATAAAAAAACTACTTTTCCGCTATTTATGTGTATTATTTTAAAGATTTTTTTGGTGATTCTTTCCTGTATTTTATGAAGATGTCTCAGTTACTCCATATATTTATTAATCCTATCCCTTCTTGTGATCTCTTATATTTTTCTTAAAAATTTCTATGGCTATTGATTTTGCTTTTGTTTTTTTTTTGCAATTTACAATTTAATATAAATATAAGCGAAAAAGTCCTGACTGATTGACTGACTGACTGACATAGAATCAACGCACAGCAAAATCTACTAAACCCAGAGACTTGGAATTTTGAGAATATGTTCTGTTCATAATGTAGACGCCCACTAAGAAAGGAATTTGCGAAATTTTCATTTTAAGGGGTAGAAAAAGGCAATTTAATTTTCAAATTTTGAAGTGTCAAGTTTGACACCATTTTTTTGATGTGTCATTTGATGAAAGTTTTGTGTTCAAAGGTTAATATTTTTATATATACAGTGTGACTCAAAAAGTCTGCACCATATGGGAAAAATTTTTATATTCTTTCTTTTTATTTCAATTTTAAAAAGCTTCATTTTGTTTAGTTTAGGTTTGATTTTACACCTTTAAGATTAATAATTTTTATTTTTTTTTATTTTAATTTTCAAAGCTTCAATTTGTTTAGTTAATTATCTACATTTTGGTACTAAAAACGTTTGGGTATCATTTTTTTACTCATTTTCTTCAATTAAATCATAATGGTAGTTTTTATGTACATGTCTACAGGGTGAAATTTCAACTTTGCACCAAGAAAAAACAAAAAATCATAGAAATTTTAAAAAAGGCTGAGAATGGTGTGAAAATAACGAAAAAAAAACTAAATTTTTTAACCAAAATGTATTATAGTGATTGAAGGAAGTACATCCGAAATGATATTATTTTGAGCTAGGCTAAAAACATAAAAAAATTAATTTTTTCCGTAGAAGGCTGTGATTTTAAATCTGAGTGTAATTTTTAATTCTTTCCTAAATAAATTTTTTTGATATTGTCAAAAATAAAGATACTTTACTCTTGGTCAAAATTCCTACTTTTTACTCGCCCCTGTATACAGTTTAGAAATTTGAAAGTTTGACACTTGAAATAGCAGTTTTACTCAATGCACCAACTTTTATCAAGAATAAAATTTTCTGTCAAATGAATAATAAAAATTTTTCTCATATGGTGCAGACTTTTTGAGTCGCACTGTATGACAAGAACTGACAGATTGGTAGTAGATTTCTGCAATTATTAAGGGACCTTCACCGAAATCTCAAGGTTGTGTCTTTGGTCAATTTTAAAAACGTAAAATATGGTAAAATAGGGAAAAATGTAGAAAAATTGGGAAAAATTTGGAAAACCGGAGCCAAAGAGGGAAAAATACGAATAATATAAAAAAATAGGGGAAAAATAGAGAAAAATAGGAATAAGAAATGAAAAATATGAAAAAGAAAATAAGGAAAATACAGAAAAATAAGAAAAAGTAGCCAAAAAAAGGAAAATATTAGGGAAGTACGGAAAAATAGAGAAAGTAAAAATAGAGAAAAATAGGAATAAGAAATGAAAATATGAAAAAGAAAATAAGGAAAAATACAGAAAAATAAGAAAAAGTAGCCAAAAAAGAAAAATATTAGGGAAGTACGGAAAAATAGAGAAAAACGGAAAGACAGAAAAAGTAGAAAAAGATTGGGGAAAATAGGAAAAGTTGGAAAATTAATGTAAAATATTGAAAAAGAGGGCAAAATGGAGAAAAACAGTCAAAAATAGGGCAAAACAGGATAAAATATGGAAAATTAGTGAAAGTAGTAAAATTACGACAAAAACCGGAAAGACAGACAAAATACGGTAAAATAGAGAAAAAAGGAAAAACATTAAAAAAAACAGCGAAAAATATGAAAAAATATGGCAAAATAGAGATAATAGGCAAATGTAGGAGAAAATAGGGGAAAATAGGAAAAATGAGGCAACATGAGGAAAATGGTAAAAAATAGTAAAAAACAGGACAAAATAGGGAAAAATAGAGAAATGTAAGTTAATTAGGGGAAAATAGGCAAAAATGGGAAAAAATAAGAAAAATAGGAAAAACAGGAGTATTCGAAATAGAGAAAAAATTGGAAAAAATAGGACAAAAAAGAGAAAAATGGGAAAAAATCGGAAAAAATAGATAAACATGATGGGAAATAGGGAAAGTTGGAAAATTAGGTTAAAATTTGGAAAAAAAAGGACAAAATGGAGAAAAATAGGGAAAATTATTGCGAAATATAGACAAATAGGAAAAAATTATGAAAACAGGAAAAATAGCTCAAAATAAGTAATAGAAAAAATAGGGGAAAATGTGGGAACAAATATGTCAAAATAGTGAAAAATAGGGGAACAGAGTAAAACAGGGTAAAATAGGGGAAAATGGGGACAAATTGCAAAAAATAGGGAAGAAAAGGAGGAACTTAAAAAATGAAAAATAGGAAAAACAAAAAAAAAAACAGAAAAAACTGGAAAAATGTAAAAAATAAAAATCAAGTAAAGCATGGTCGTACAGATACTAATATTAAAGAGACCCCGTAGTAAAGCACGGGTATTCAGCTAATATAAACTGACAGCATAATTGAAACATTTTTTTACTGGTTATCTTTTAAATTGCTAAAACTTTCTCTCTTGTTTGGTGAGGAAACAAGTCCAATCAGGACATGAAAGTACAGATTGTACATAGTAACAAAGAGGACCCTAAGAACAACTGAGATGAAAACCCTAAGAACGATACTGGGATACATTCTAAACGATGGGCAAAGAAACACAGACACAAGAGAAAAGTGCCAAACAGGCGATGTAGTCAGATGGATAAGGAAAAGAAGAAGAGAATGGAACCAGCATGAATCCAGACAGAATAGCCAAGATAGTACAAGAGCAGAAAACCTATAGGACGAATATTAAAACGATGGCGAGATTACTGGCAATTAACATCACAATAATTGCTAATAGGAAGAAACCGGAACTAAACAGGCGATGCGCCTTCTAAAAGTAAAAGAAGAAGAAGAGAAGACTTAAACATCTTTGAGATATTTTTAATTAATTTTAATGTCTTTTCGTAGGATGTACTTGTACCGCATAGTTTGGAGCGAATCTAGTTATTTATTACCCCTACATATTTGTTACCTACTAATCGTTTTCTTCTTCTTGCTCATGCTTATTGGTTAGTTTGGTCCATAAATAAATATAGTCTTTCCTCTTTCCCTGCAGATGTTAAAAAAGTAGGAGTAGGAAAAGGAACCATATCACTGGTTTTGTAAGTTCTATTCATTTGGTTTTCTCTAATTATCTAGAATCAAATTTAAATGCTTTGAGTCTAATATATTTCGTTTTACTGAATCGTGGACTTTCTAGAAGTCTATATAAGGCTATTTTTAATAGGTAAATTTTCGTTCTCCATGAAAAACTGGTCAATTGTTGTCTTCCTTTTTCTTGGCTTTAGAAGAATAACGTTATGTATACAATTTCTCCACATCCATTAATAATAATAAATACGAAATAATAAATGACCTCCTATCCTGGCGGAAAGTTTACGAAAATAGAAAAATAAATTGATGTCCTATATTTCGCGAATTTAAAAAATGTTAATGTATTTTTATGATAGCTAGAATGAATATTAAATTAAAAACTTTGCCAACTGAACAGACAATGAATTATCAGTGGCGTAATTCATATTCTCATTTTTATTTAATTTTTATATTTGTACAGTTGAAGAGGATCAAAACAAGAACAGAAAATAATATGTCAATGTTTTAATATTTTGAAAGTTGTGTTTAAATGCAAGATATTTAGTTTTTTTTTTAATCCATTTAAATGGAATTATATCGAATTTGTCAGATTTTGATCAAATAAAAATTAAAAACAATAGAATAAGTTTTCTAAACTATACATTCCGACCATTAAAATACATGTTTCATCCTTATAGTAATCTTCAGTGGCACTTTGTCGGAATGCATAGTTTCAAAAATTTATTCTATATACCCCAACTATTTTTATATGACACCAAAATGATAGATAGTCACGCCATCTATCGTATTGGTTGATGGGTTCCAACCGGGCAGTACGTTTAGCAGAATACAATTCTGTAAACGCGTCTCCAAATACAATTTGGATTGCCGTCAGATGGAGTAACCCATAAACCATCATAATGCCTAGGGGGGAGCGGGCACCCACCTGACTTCAATCCAAATTGTATTTGGAGACGCGTTTACAGAATTGTATTCTGCTAAACGCACTGCCCGGTTGGAACCCATCAACCAATACGATAGATGGCGTGACTATCTATCATTTTGGTGTCAAATAAAAATTAACTTCCTACATTTTTAATTTATCTCTTTATAGAAAAACGTTGCGTTTTGTTGTTTTGTAGGACACACAAAAACCGATAAGATCAGGCAGTTTGTTATGAGTAGTAGGCCAATATGTGGGTTCATCAGTTAAGAAATATTTCAAATTATTACGTTCCAAAACGTTATATCTCAGCTCCTTGAATAACCCCTAGCTAGAACCACCTTTATAAAATTTTATATTATAAGTTACTTGCAACAGAACACAAAAGAATCCCATGGATTACTAGTTTATATCATAAAAACAAGTTATTTTCTTGCACAGCTCAAATATCTTTGATTATAAAGTTGGTAAGCAATTTTAGAAACGTGGAATTCACCATCAATTTGGGTTCACGCAACCATCGACCAAATACAGAATATCTTGCAATCTGATAGAAAAAAAGTTGCTTCTGAACGTTTCTGGACATCAACCAATTTATTTAAAAAATCTGGCACACTTGCCAACATCCTTCTGGAGTTCCTGAATGGAGTATAATTGGATCTCTCACACTTTACATCTATAATACAACTCTTAATGTTTTTGATGATAATAAGGCCATTTTCACTTCTGTTGAAACAAATATTAATTATATCTAAACATGTGGATCATTAAAGTAACCGAAGTATAAGTCACTTTAAATAATCTGTAGATACCTCAACGAGATGATGCCAAATATATTGGATTTACCTGGATACAAAATTGGTTTATCAAAAGAAACCATCTAAAAATTAAACTATATAGACTGCATTGGACAATATGAACCTAAAGAATTCAATTATGATGCACAGCTTCTATCGACAAATAATTCCAAGTGAAAGCGCTACAAATAATTAACCAAGCTCTTTGATATGGTCTAAATACTATTATTCCTAAAGATCTGAATATGCGGGTGGTAAAAGAAATCATCAAAACAGAATAAGACTAAAGCTCCACCAAAACATTCCCGCCATAGAAGTTAACCAACCAATTGAAGGTGAGTTAATATAAAAACTTATTTGTACAACTTGATCTAGAAAGAAATTGTTCAAATATCACTTTTTTAGGCAACTACAAAAAATTTTCTGCAATACAAGTTGCTGGTTTTTAAATACGCAAAACTTACCACTAACCACTTCCATTTCGCGAACATTAATGGGACGACACAACTATGAAAAGTGGGTTATATCGACCGGAACACGCGTTATGGTGAAGTTATGACATGTGGAGAGCTCGCAGAAGGGAAATAGCCCCAGTACGGCCGGCTCACGCGTTATGGTGAAGTTATTATATGTGGAGAGCTCTCAGAAGGGAAATAGCCACAGTAATCGAATATCCATGGTAAATGATTGTATCTCATACGATTTTATTTATTTTAAAATCAGGTCAAAAATTAACTATTATAACCTATAAATTAGCTCTCTGAAGGCTTCTTAATTGGGATTTTACAGAAATTAACCGCTGGGCTACCATGTTTTTTATTGTTCATATAAAATGTACTTATTAGTGTAATACTTAAATCTATAATATAAGCGGCAAAGTCCTGACTGATTGGCTGACTAGATTGTCATAGAATTAACGTAGAGCTAAATCTACTTAACCCAGAGAATTGAAAAATAGGGGAAAAATGGAAAAACAATGAAAAAACAGGAAAAACATGAGGAAAATAGGACAAAATAAGCACAAGGAAAAATAAAGAAAAAGATATAAATTAATGGAAAATAGGCAAAATAGAAAGATATAAGAAAAATAGGAAAAAATTGGAAAAGTAAAGAAAATAGTGAAAAATAGAGGAAAATATGGAAAAAAATTGAGAAAATATGGAAAAAAAAATACGGAAAAATAAAGAAAATAGATAAAACTAATGGAAAACAGGAAGAAATATAGAAAGATATAGGGGAAAATACAGAAAAATAGAGACAAATATGGAAATAAAGTAAAAAATTGGGAAAAAAACACGGAAAAATTCCAAAACCAGGAACAAATAGAATGGGGCAACTTTTGGAAAAAATAGTGAAAAATAGGGAAATTAAAAAAAAACAATAAAATAGTGAAAAATAGGGATAAACAGGAAAAATTGGGAAAAATAAGAAAAAAATATGAATACATTGGAATATTGGAAAATAAATGGGGAAACATATGGGAAAATAGAGAAATGTAGGAGAAAATAAGGAAAATATAGAAACAAAAGAAAAATGGAAAAAAGCAGAAAAATTGAGAAAATAGGGGAAAAATAGTACAATTTTCGAAATGTAAAAAAACATGTAAAAATGTGGAAAACTTGAGAAAAATCGGAAAAAATTGAAAAACAGATAAAATAGAGAAATTAGAGATAAATAAAGAAAAATGAATAAAAAAACTGGGAATTATATGGGAAAATAATGAAAAATGGTAAAAATAGGAAAAAGATAGATGATAATATGGACAAATAGGAAACAACAGCAGAAAATAATAAAAAACAGGAAGAAATAGGTAAAAAGCAAGCAAAGCTGGGTCGTCCAGGTACTAAAGAAACTCCGCAGCAAAGCACGGGTATATTCGGCTAGTATAAATATATCGGGAATAAAAATGCGGCATGTCCTATTTGCACTATTTCTACTTCATAGCTTTATAAAATGTTTTTATCCATGCAAAGATATCATCAAAATTTAAGGAAATAGTCCCATATTTCCTGATTTTACGGCACTGATAAATATTTATACGTTAGTTAGAGAACTATAGAAACCAACTGCTTTTTGGCAAATGCATCAAAACAGATCGTATTTCAAATAGATACATATCGGTTGGAAATTAGCCAATGACCGGATTTTGATTTACATAATAGTTTTTTATTTCTAATTATATCCGGTTTTATAAAAAAAACACACATTTGATGTGATAGGTTTTATTATATTATTATAATATATACAGGTTGTGACAGAAACAGGTGGAATAATAATATTACTATTAATAAAAGTGGAATATTTAATATATTTAATGGGGACTCCTTTTGGTTTTGTCTTGCGATGAATCCGCTCTCTACCGTGCTTAATAACTTAAAACATGGCTTCATTATTGGATACATTTCACTGGAATATTATCCAGAAAATACAAACTAATTCACATTTCTTTTAAAAATTAATAATATTAATCTTTCAGTCTATTATTGTATATTTTAATATTTAAAATCAACACAATATTATCCGTCTTTCTCTCAGATTTTTTCTGTTTTATTGTAAAAAACAGTTGAACAAAAATAAAATACATAAGCGACTGTTGCTATGGAAGCTTATCTTTCTCTCATATTATCCCATCATTATAAGAGATAAAAAATATAGATGTATTTCTTCTCGCTAAGATGCTTAATTCAAGGGTATTTACATACCACGTCACATGACTCATACCAATAAAAAACCACCAACCCTACTCTCCGTTAAAAATCAGAGCACACACTCTTTCTAGCATCCAAGTCAGTCATGCATTTACTGAAGCAAAAAAGTTTCTTCATATAAATAAAATGGCGGGTAATTAACAGCACCCAAAATGTTTTCTGATTTGTCATAATACAATTTAAATATTCATGTTTCGGTTTCATAATTTAACTTAATGTGCCGCATTATAATTTTGCTGTTCAAGTTTCGTACTTGGAATAAATGGAATAAAAAATTACATTCCAATTTCAAATACTATTTTTATTTTAACATTCATATTGGTTTAACTTCTACCCAAGAAGTTTGGTCCTTCCAAATCCTGGAATCATTTTAACACGTTCGCAGCCTAGTATGAACAGTTATAAATACTAATATTCATAATTCGTTCAATTACCAAACTGATAGAATATATTATCTCTTATTCATGGATGATATAAAATTTTACATAGGAAGTGACAGGCGTATTCATGACTTAATTAACATCAAAAATATAAAATTCTGAATAGTTAATTTAAATCACAAATGGATAGTAAACACAACCCAAATGTTTCGTAAAACCCCGTTTTTTTTTCTTATTTTTGATTTAAAAAAATATATGTGTAGATAAAGGTTAAATTTATGCTAGTACTCTCCCAAATTTGAAAAATTTTATCTGTTTTATTTTAAAAAAAAAAATCGCAAACTTGTTGATACATTTTTAGGCTTTTCATGATTTTCACGATAAAAAACTATTATAACATATTTTCAAAATTTTCGAGAGTAGGAGCGTAAATTTAACCTTTATCTCGTTATGTATATTATTCTGCTTTCTTAAAAATTAAAATTAAAAAAAAAATAGCTTTCTGCTCGTAAAGTCAGTAAATCACGCTACTATAGCTATTTGTGTATTAAGAGCGGAAAGTGACACTTTGCCGCTTGAGGCAGAAAGTTGCCCGCGCGATGCGTAGCGGAGCGCGGGCAATCTGCCGAAAGCGGCAAAGCACTTTCTGCTCGAATTGCACACAAGATTTTTTCTACGATCACATTATTTTTAGACAAATAATTTAAAAAAAAAACATGAAAAATACACTTTTTCATATTTATCTCTGGATTTAGTCGGCAGAAGATTCAGAGAAATATTTTTAGCAAGATCTGCTACATGTGGAGGTGTGCTTGAAAATTCACATTCACTCTCCATTTTTCGAATAGCTTTTTCTTAAACTAAAAATGAAATAATGACGTTTCATTAATTTCATAGTCTACTATTTGCACAAAATAGTAAGTAGGTACTTAAATATGCAATCACTATTGCATATAGGTGTACCTAGGTGTATCTAGGTGCACCTTCTGACTGTTTAATTTTTACTAGATAAATTTTATAAAATAAAGTTTAATTTCGTTCGAAATATCTTCAAATATTAATATTTCAACTAAAATATTCAGACTGCCCTACATTTTGTTTTAATATACCTATTATTTACTACCTTTCTTTAGTTTATTGTAAATGAAAACAGGCGAGCGGAAAAGTACGCGCTAGAGCGACAATAATGTCAAATTATTACAGATCACGGAAAACATCAACTTTGCGGTTAGATTTGAGTGTGCAAAAGCCTACTTTGGGTAGTGATCGTAGGAAAAATAGATTTTTACGTGTCCCCGAAAGAGTTAGGATGCACTTAAGAGTAAATAGTAGAAAACACCACCAATGCGTTACAGTCCAATGTTATATAATTTTTAAAAATCAGAATAAATCGAAAAAATTTAAAAAAAAATAGAAAACGCAGGAAAAAGTTGAAAGAAAAATTAGAAAATTTTGGAAAAAAGTAAAAAATAAAATTGTAAAATTCGGAAAAACTTTAAATCAATAAAATTGTAAAAAAAAGGAACAAACGCAATAACTCTGAAAATCGCGAAATAAACAAAAAAATGCAAAAAATCGCGAAAAATTAAGAACAACCAATGAAAAAAATCGTATGAATTGAAATAAATCGCAAAAAAACGATACAATTGTTAAAAAAAGCCAACAAAATCTAAAAAAACCCGCATAACATTGCAGAAAATAGCAAAAAATTTCGAAAAAATAGTTTAAAATCGGAAAAAAATCATTTCAAAAACAGCCAATGCAAATAATTGCAAAAAAAATCAGAATAAAAATGCAAAAAAAATCACAAAAAAATCGCAAAAAATTGCAAAAAAAACAAATAATAGCCAAAAAACCGGAAACAACTGTAGACATAAAAAAATTTCTTAAAAAAATAGAAAAAAACCGAATACTCGAAAAAATCACAGAAATAAGAAAAAATGAGAAAAAAAGAAAAGAAAGAATCAGAAAACAAACAGAACAATGAAAAATAAAATTAGAAAAAACGGAAAAAAATTGAATAAAAAAACTGAAAAAACAAATAGAATAAAAAACAGAAGAAACAAATAGAATAAAAAAACAAAAAAACAGAAAAATAAGAAAGAAGTGAAAAACAGCAAAATAAATGTACAAAATCGCGAAAAGATAAGAACAACCAATGAAAGGAATCGAATGAATTGAAATAAATCGCAAAAAATCGATACAGTTGCTAAAAAAATCTTAAAAAAAGCCGCAAAACAGTAGAAAATGGCAAAAAATTTCAAAAATTGCTAAAAATCGGAAAAAACCACAAAAAATGGCAAAAAATTGCCAATACAAATAATTGCAAAGAAACAGAATAAAAATGCAAAAAAAAACACAAAAAAGTTGAAAAAAAAAAAAACCAAAAATCCGGAAACAACTTTTGACATAAATTTTTTTTTTAAAAAAATGGTAAAAACCGAAAATCGAAAAAAATCACAGAAATAAGAAAAAATGAGAAAAAAATAAAAGAAACAATTGGAAAACAAACAGAACAATGAAAAATAAAATGGGAAAAATTAGAAAAAACCGAAAAAAAGAAAAAAAAACCAGAAAAATGAGAAATAAGTGAAAAACAGCAATATTTTTTACCGTAACTCAAAGTTACGAAAATAAATTTCTTTATAGGTTTTTTTTTATACTACAGTATACCGGGTGTAAATGAGTCATAGGCCACCCCTATACCTTTTAAACGGGTTAATAGAATTATACCAAATTTTGGTCGAATAAAATAGAGCTGTTCTTGGATTTTTTAAAATGAAAATCCAATATGGCCGACATAGGATTTGACCGGAAATTAGATGAAAATTGAAAATTCAAATGGAACACCCGGTACATTTTTACATATTTGAATTCTACGACTTCAAACACGTACAAATCGACTTTCAAATGTCACTTAAGACGACATTTTTATTTTATTTTTGAATTTTTTTTATCCTTCCTAGGTACAAATGATTTTGTCTAAATTATTATAATCAAACTAAAATTACCTAAATTTTTGTAAATTTAAAAAGCTCAAAAAACTTTAAAAAATTTCAACAAAAAAATCTGAAAAATCTTAAAAAACCTCAAAAAATATAAAAAAATTTCAAAAAACCTAAAAACACAAACTCAACAAATCTCAAAAACTCTTTAAAAATCTCATAAAATCTCTAAAAAATCTCAAAAGATTCAGAGTCTTAAAAAACTCGAATGAATTTCATAACAATTTCAAAAAATCTTAAAAAATATTAAAAAATCTAAAAAAAACCAAAAAATCTCAAAAAATCTTAAAGCACTTCAAAACATTCTCAAAAAAATCTATAATTTTTTAAAAAATCTAAAAAGTCCCAAAGAATCTCAAACAATCTCAAAAAACCTCTAAAAATCTCATAAAAACTCAAAAATATCAAAAAACTTGAAAAAAACAAAAAATCTCAGACAAATTGAAAAAAAAATTGACAAAATTGTAAAAGACTGTAAAAAAATTGCAAAAATTGAAAAAAATCCACGAATTCTTTTTCAGATATTTTATGTTAAAGTTTCAAATTTTGACATTTTTTTATTTTTGACAGGTGACAGTTGGAGAAATAATTTTGACTGTCCTGTATAGAGTTTTTTATGGGCTTTCAAATGACATATTGCAAGTCGAATTCCGTGACATATTGCATCTGTCGTTTTTTGATAGTGACACTTCCGTTTGACACATGTCATACAAAAACTAATGATTTCTTCCAACGGGTAACCCAAAACCGTGTACCAAATTTCAGTCCAATCGGATTAATACTTTTTAAGATATTTAATTTTAAAATTTCAAATTTTGACATTTTTTTATTTTTGACAAGTGACAGTTGGAGAAATAATTTTAACTGTTCTGAATAGAGTTTTTTAAGTGCTTTCAGATGACATATTGCATGTCCAATTCCGTGACATATTTGATCTGTCATTTTTTGATAATGATACTTCCGTACAAAAACTAATGGGTTCTTCTGAGGGGTAACCCAAACCCCTATACCAAATTTCAGCTCAATTGGATTAAACGTGTGGCCTCTATCGTGGAAGAATACACACACACATACACACACACATACACACACAGACCAACAGACAGACTTCCATCTGGAAATGGTCTTAATCGTCTCAGGGCACCCGAAAATGGATATTTCCGTTTTTAGCTCGTTCACAATACTTTCCCTTCTAGGAGGTGGGTCGGGAAAGTAAAAACAGAAAAAAACAACGGAACACTGTGAGATCCCAGGTCACCAAAAACGTAGCTAACTACGACTCAACGCACAGTAGATAATCTGCAGACTACATATCGGACATACTACACATTTTTACCTATCCGGCTCCCACAGGTACTTGGTGTAAACGAAGTAACGACCAACTCACGTTTAACCATTTTCCTGTCCGGCAATTCACCAAGAGAGAACCTATTCAAATTGGTAACCGAAATACATAAAATATTCGAACCATGTCACTGATTTTTTTTTAAGAAATAAATTTTTTATTCGAATATTATGTATTTTTGCCAAATATTCATTTTCAGGCTCAATACATTTTTAGCAAGTAAAGCTATAGTACTGGCGACATCTATAGCAGTAAACTGAACCTTGAATATGTTGAAATACACGTCAAACGTAATCTAAAATCTGTAGATTCTTAAATCTTTTAGATAAAGTACCATTGGTAAATATAATAAGTGCCAAATTATATTTTATATTTTACTGACCCACATACACTGTACAAATTTTTTTATTAAAGAAAATGCATGGCTCGTAAATGTGTATTAATTACACCAACAGTTGATATTTACAACTTTAACCTTGGGTGTTAAACATTTATTGCAAATTTTCAACAAAGTCGTAAATTTTTATGAAGGGAAATGTTGGAAACACATTTAAGACATCAGGGTCGGATCAGACATTGGGAAAATATGATACCTTTGCTTGTACAAAGAGTTGTATTATTTTATTATACAGTATGTCTCAGTAAGTTGGAACCATTTTTTATTATTAATTTTAGGAAAAAAACTTATTCTTCATAAAAAGTTCTGCATGTTCTAAAATCTAAAATACAATCATCATAATATCAATTTTTTCCAGTGGTGGTTTGTCAAAATAATATGAATTTTACTCCTATGTTATTTAAAAAAGTTACATCCGTTTACATTGACAAAATGTATTAATTTTTGCAATGTATTTCTAGGTACAATAACAATGCAAATTTTACTGTTTAAATTACAAAATTGTTAGAAAACATTAAGAAACGAGAAGGTTTTTCATAACTTTTATAATCGCAAGAGATAAATGTTAATTCAAAATAGAAACAATATTAAACAAGCGCGCAAAACTTATTTTTTCAATGTAAATGGATGTAATTGCATATTTGAACTTAGTTTTTAATTCTGATTAACTTTTTTAAACAACGTTTTTCGATGTTGTCAAATTTAAAGGTAAAATTCATATTTTTTGATAAACCTCGTATATTACTGGAATAAATTGATATCCGAGGATTGTATTTTAGATTTTAGAACATGCAGAATAAATTTTTTTCCTAAATTAATAATAAAAAAGTTTCCCATATGGTTCCAACTTAATGAGACAATACACCTTTTCAGAGTAAGACATCTTGCATTTGCATAGCTTGTTGTGCCATCTATCTGTTTACATAGCAGGTAATAGAAACAAACTGTATTTTAAAGAAAACTGTTATTTTTGGTCTGTCTAAGTTTACGACATCGACACATACGTCTTCTTTTTTTTCTAAATCACCTAATTGCCTTGTTATTAATTCCGCTGTGAAACCCTCCTTTATTTTGTAAAAAATAATTACATTTTTTATTTTTGTAAACTGTAGTAATTTATTTTTATTTTACATTTATATTGATTGACTATGGAAGGAAGGTAAGTCGTTAATGAAGAAAAATAAAATTGGTAGAATACAATAAGTTTGTTTTAGTTATAAAAAGGGAGGATGGACGAAAAATTCCAAATATCTAAGAGCCATTTGCACCGATCGACATCTAAGCTTGGTTTTTTAAAACTGGCTTAAATATTTAAGTGGAGTTTATTTTCCAAACCATTGCACCACACCTTTTTGAAGCGAGCTTTCTTATAAGCGAGTACAAGCGAACTATTGATGGTAATTTTGTTTATTTACAGTTGTGACCACTGTTGTAACTAAATTCATAACAAAAATTCTAACCTAACAAAAATTCAAAAACAGTGAGTGGATGTGAAAATATAATACATTTTATGTCGTATGCCTTATTTCTGTAATCTGCATGTTTCAAAATGAGTGAAAAACGTCAGCGAAGCACTAATTTTTCAAATGAAGAGAAAGCAACTATATTAAATATAATACCAAATCGTCTTCAAAAATATCATCGAAATTCATTTTGTATTTTTAATACAAAAGATCTAGTATAAAAAATTACTAAAGATTATAACAACGTCACACAAACATCAAGAAGTAACAACACTTTAGAAAATTTGTTATTTGAATCAAATGGCTGGAAACGATAAAAGTTTGGTTATGAAATAAGGCTTTGTAAATTAAACCCTCAATTTTGAAGGTTTAACTTAAACTTTGCTTAGACCACTTTAAACAAAGTTTGTCTAGCTGTACAAATGAATTTTTATTTATAGCGATGCTTATTCCAAAGCTGGATTTAAATTTGGTCGGTGCAAATGGCCCTAAGCCACTTTATTTGCTTTTAAATTTGACATACTAAAAAAAAAGGTGCACACCTACCTCTTAATTTTACTTTTTATCAATTTATCAATATCTGTTAACCTCTTGGAAATACATGTAACAAAACAAAACTAGATAATTTTTTTACAAAATGAAGGTGGATTTCACTGGGGAATTAATGACAAAAAAAGGAGAAATTTGTCCTCGCCCTCTCGACGAGGCACTTGGATATTTAAAAAAGAAGAAGTGAATGTGGATGCCGTAAACTTAGACAGACCAAAAATAACAGTTTCCTTTGAAATACAGTTTGCTTCTGTTACCTGCTATGTAAACCGATAGATGGCACAAAAAGCTATTAAACTACAATATGTCTTACTCTGAAAAGGTGTATACTGTATGTACAATGTTGAATAAAATTTCTATTGAAAATTATTTTTATTTTATTAAACCATTTTTCTTGATGCATAAATAGTGCTGGTAAAAATATTTTAATATACTATGACTTACCCCGTGTTCCATTTTAATTTTGTCATCTTCAGATTCGCTGTATTCGTTCTTCTTGATCTTCTTGACTTGGTCCAAGTCTAGAAGATCCTCTCCGTCGCTCTGTTGCTTTCGCTTTTGTTCGATCGTTAGTTTGAGTCCAGCTTTTATTAATTGGGAACAAGTGTGTTGGACACTGGGTGGATTCGTCGTAGGCGACTCCACTAGAAAAAAAATAAAATAAATATAATTTTTTTAATTTTCATGAAAAAAAAAGAGAAAATGATGAAATCACACAAAGAAAATAACTACAGAATAAAGTAATAGAGAATTTTGGAATGAAATTAAGACATAAATGAGGGATAGAACTGAAAGAAATAAGGGGCATAAACGATATACGTAAAAGTTAATTCAGAAGAAATACTAAAAAGTTTGAAAGAAAAAAAAATAAGCAAAGAGAAACACAAAAGATAAAAGTGTAAAGGACAAATCTGGTCGTGACGTCCAACTTGATCTTTCAATCATGAAACAGATGATACGAAATTGTGACGTCATTAACGTATTTCTTAACTAATATCGACGTAAATGTTATTTTTGACAGTTCAATTAATGTCTCATTGTCAAAATGCCGTCCCGGTATAATGAGAAACAGCAAAGTATAATTTTGAAGCTGATTAATTACTTTTCAAGAAAAAGAGATGCTGTAATACCGCTTTTACCGTTAAATGCAGTTTACAACGTTTGGGTTCACCCCAAAAAATATAATCGTATAATACATTTTTAATATATATTATATAATTCGCCATTTAATCACGCTCAGGGACGTTAAACATCCACAAGCTAGAAATTTTAATCAAATCAGTTGATGTATCTATATGGCATAATAGAAAAAATAGGAAAACAAAAAAATAGGAGAAAATAAAGATAATAGAGAAAATGGGAGAAGTTAGGAAAAATCAGAAAAATGGGACAACATAATGGAAACTAGAGAAAATGGGGAAAAATAGGGGAAAGTAGGGAGAAAACAAGAAATAAAGAAAAATAGTGAATATAAAGAAAAATATAGAAAATGGGGATGTTGGGAACAAAAACAGGAGAAAATAAAAAATAGGAAAGAATAAAAAAATACAGAAGAATAGGGAAAACTAGAAAAAAAATTACATGATAAATGGAAAGAAAAAAACAGAAAAAATATGCAATGGGAAAAATATGGCATAATAGAAAAAATAGGAAAACAAAAAAATAGGAGAAATTAAAGATAATAGAGAAAATGGGAGAAGTTAGGAAAAAACAGAAAAATGGGAGAACATAAAGGAAACTAGAGAAAATGGGGAAAAATAGGTAAAAATAGGGGAAAGTTAGAAAAAACAAACATAAAGAAAAATATAGAGGTATCAAGTTAAAAAAATTCCTAAATTATGTAAAAAAAGATAATAATCTGGAAAATAGTGACAAAGAGGAAACTTATGGTAAAATATTGAAAAATGGGGGAAAATATGTAAAATTAAAAAATAACTGGGAAAATACTAGAAAATAGGAAACTGGGAAAAATAGTGAAATATAGGAGAAAATAGGGAAAAAATTGGGGCATATAGTAAAAATTTTGAAAAAATAGTAATAGTTAGAAAAAAACGTGTAAAACAGGGAAAAATGGACAAAATTGCTAAAAATAGTGAAAAATATGAAAAAAATAAGGAAAAAGTGGAATAAATTGGAAAAAATAAGGAAAATAGAAAATAATAGGAATAAATAGGGAAAAACAGAAGAAAATAATGATAAACTCGAAAATTATAGAAAAATAGCGAAAACAGGAAAAGCATGAAAAATTGGGAAAAATAGGGCAAAATAGGGAAAAAACGACAAAAATATGAAAAAAACCAGAAAACTATAGAGAAAATAGGGAAATTAGAGAAAAATCTAGAAACATAGGGAAACGTATAGGAAAATAGGGGAAATATGAAAAAAACCAGAAAACTATAGAGAAAATAGGGAAATTAGAGAAAAATCTAGAAACATAGGGAAACGTATAGGAAAATAGGGGAAAAATAAGGAAAAATAGTAAAAATGGGCAAAGTAGATAAAAAGAGGGACAAATAGGAAAGACAGGAAAATAATGAAAAACGGGAAAAACAGGATGAAATAGGAAAAATAGAGAAATTAGAGAAAAATTATTAAAAACACCAAAAAGACAGGTAAATATAGGTAAAAACAGGGAAAAATAGGGAAAATAGGGCAGAATAGGGATAAATTGGGAAAAATGTGGGGAAAATAAAGAAAAACAATGTAAAATAGGAAAAACAAGGAAAGTTCGGTCGTCCAGGTATTCAGGTAGTATTTGTATAAACTTATTCTTATCACCAGAAATTATAATTAAATGTATAAACCTTTTTGGAAATAAAATTTAATAAAGAAAAGAAAAATCAGAATTTCAAATTGAAAATTTCAGGTACGTAAAAATGCTAATAAATTAATCATTTTACGAAAAATGGACAGTTTAGAACAAAAGAGAAAACATGACGAAAATTGCTTTAATTATTATTATTCATAGAAAACAAGGCAAAATTGAACTATTTTCCTTAATTTTTAACAATATAATAATCGTTATAGATTTTTAAAAAATATAACTGGTGCAAATCAATTTGTTTTAAACAGACTGTATATGTCTCCGGCATACCATGTAGATTATACAGGGTGTTTTAAAAGTCTGGAAACGGTTCTGCGTGTTTTAAGAGCCTGGAAGCGGTCTTGGAATTCAAAAACTACTAAAGATAAATTGCCGCTTAAAATTCAAAAACAATCATTTGTTTTTGCTACAGGAGGCCATTTTGAATTATTTTAAAAGCAAATATCCAGATTTTTAAAACACCCTGTATAATTATTGCTGGACTATAAAAAGGGACCAAATAATTTCAAAATTTGTTGAAGAAAACAAAAATTCTTAAAAAAATCAGAATTATGGAATTGAAAATTTAGATGCTAAAAATTTTTTTCTCAATAATTAGATAATGTTTGTAAAGATTTTTTTTACCTTGACTGCTACATGAGCTGTTGGAGTCGCTACTGGAATTGAAGGGTCCTCTCCTGGTGAGAGTCCTCTTCGATGTAGTCGACTCCTCAAAACTGTAGTTATCCAGAGGGTTCGTCATGGCTATAAGGGAATTGAGGATCTCTGGGGTCCGCGGCGTAGTCGTCGTGCTATCAACCAAAAGGCTAAAAAAAAAATAAAAAGAAAAAAAATCACTAACAACCAAAAAAAACTAAAAGTGATACCACATGAAATATATTGTAAATTAGTTGAACAAATTGGCATGTGCAACATGTTTCGGCCAAACAAAGGCCATCATCAGACCTACAATACAAATTATATGATGATGATGGTCATTGTTTGGCCGAAACATGTTGCCCATGCCCAATTGTTTAACTAATTTTCAATATATTGTATGTGGTATGACTTTGAGCTTATCTTTGAATAATTTTACATTTGTTTTTTTTTTACTTTTTGGTTATTTTTTTTAATCAAGCAAAATTTTGTTATTACCATGTATAATAAATACTATATTTTAATTATTTTCTAATGATTTATTTATTTATTTATTTTTTTAACTAAAGTGGATAATTGGATGTTATTGTAGAAAAAAAAAATCTTACCTGTTGACAGCATTTTGTGCCGACGTCGCCAAGTCTACGTTTAAATTATACATAATATCACTGTTTCTTATAAAAATAAAATCACAATAGAACGAGACTCAGCTCGAATGGGCACTATGTACAGTCAGTATCGAAACGTCGTACCGTTATCACCTCCGCAGATTCTGACGATCGACAGGTGAATGTAAACTGAAAAAAAAAAAAACGTCATTAGTGATTGCATATATTTATGGATAATAATGATAAGATTAACCAATTGATAAGAAATAATACTTTGACAAGTATAAACAATGTTTAGTATTTTAATAAATAATTAGCCTAATCCATTTTTTTATTTATTTTTTAAACTATGTTCAATTGGGGACATAAAGATAAGATAAAAATACTTTTAAATTCGTTAAGAGTGTAAATAAATACTTTTGACCGAACTGAAATTTCCTTTACCTAAACCAATAAAGGTGAAAATCTATAATATAAGCCGCAAAGTCCTGACTGATTGACTGACTAACATAGAATCAACGCACAGCGAGACTTGAAGGACTAAGAAAGGATTTTGCGAAATTTTATTTTTAAGGAGTAGAAAAGGGCGAAAAATGGTTTCTTACATAAAATAATGGAGAAAATAGGGGAAAATAGTGAAAAATTGAAAAATTAGGAAAAAATAAGGAAAATTGTAAAAAACTAAAAAAATTAAAAAAAAGTGGGATAAAATAGGAAAAATAGGGATAAACAGTGCAAATACAGAAATTAGAGACAAATGGTGAAACATATGGGAAAATAGTGGAAATAAGGATAAATAAGGAAAAATTGGGAAAAAAGGAAAAGAGGGAAAAAAAGGAAAATATAAAAAAATAGAGAATAATAGGGACACATACGGACAAATAGCGGAAAACAGGAAAAATATAAAGAAATAGAAAAAATAGTAATAATAAGGAAAAATATACTGAAAAATTGGAAAACTTGAGAAAAATTGAGAAAAATAGGGAAAAATAGAGAAAAATATTGAAAAATAGGGAAAATCGAGAAAAATGAAGAAAAAAGAAAATAGGAAAAATAGAAATTAATTGGGACAAATAAGGAAAATCAGAAGAAAATAATGAAAAAATAGAAGAAATTAATGAAAAAACAAGAAAAATATGAAGAAATATGAAAAATTGGAAAAAATAGGAAAAATTGGGCAAAATAGGAAAACAGAAAAATGGGGAAAATAGTTAAAAATAGGAAAAAGTAGGAGAAAGTTGGAAAAAGTAGGGAAAAAATAGAGAAAAATTAGTACAAATAGCGACAAATAGTAAAAAATATGAAAGTTAGAATAAAATATGAAAACGTATGGGATAATAGTGGAAAATAGAAAAAACAGTGAAAAATGTTGGAAAATGGGAAAACAGAAAAATAGAAAACACAGGGATAAAAAGGGAAAAAGAGGAAAAACTAATATTAGGGAAACATGTGAAAATTGTGAAAAAAATTGGAAAAATAGCAAAAATATTTAAAAATAAATAAAAAACAGGTACAAAAATGGCCAAATAGGGAAAAACAGGAAAAAATAATTAAAAACGGGGAAAAAGGATTAAATAGAAGAAATAATACTGAAAAATAAGGAGAAATGATGGAAACAATAGGGGAAAATAACTAAAATAGGAAAAAAGCACCAAAAATATGAAAAAAAATCAGAAAAATATAGAGAAAATATGGAAATTAGAGGCAAATAAAGAAAAATCTTGAAAAACAGGGAAACATATAGGAAAATAGTGAAAAATAGGATAAAATAAGGAAAAATAGTAAAAATAGGCAAAAATCTATAAAACAGTGACAAATACGGACAATTTGGGAAAAACAGGAAAAAAATATGACTTCGCACATGTAGGGTTCCGTACCAAATGTAGAATATAAGCCAGCTGTGCAGAGGCAGGATTCTTAAAGGACTTTAAAATTTTAATCGAACTAATAAGTCAGAACAGGAAAAATTATAATAAAATCTGAAAAAGCATTAATTAGGAAACTAAATTTTCTTTTGAAAATTTTTAAGCAAATTTGAAAATTTCTCTGAATTGATCGTTTTACCAATACTATCAATATATTTCTGTGTATACAAATTTTGGGTTATTTTGAGGAATTTCGAGATATTTTATGATCTCAGCAAGACATTCAACCGTGTCCGGTCAAAATCACCAAGTTACAAAATCTCGAAGACTAAACAGCGAGCCGATTTACTCTCAAAACTTTTCCGAATTGCTCACAAATTCCTCACAACTTCAAAAATCAATATCAAGGCAGTTTTTTGTAAATCGTATTGTAACCCAATAGCATAAAAGGTCCGATTTTAAAACGTTTTATAAGCGTTTATGCAATAACATTTTTAAAATGGACTTAAAAAAACGTCCAAAATATGCCGAGAAAACGTCCAAACTCATGAAATAACGTTTTGTATGCTACAGTACTCAGACGTTTTTAAAATCTACGATAAAAAACGTCTAGTAAACGTTTTTGTAACACCCATGTCAGAATGAGTCGTTTTAAAAAAAAACCGCTAAAAATTTTATAGAACGTACAGTGGACGTTCTAAAAAACGTCTTTTGTCGAACCATTTATTTAGTCAGTTCTAAAAGGTTTTTCGACGTCCATATGACGTTGGAAGTTGTGATACTTGCACTAGATAAAAAGTCTTATAAAAGTTCTCAGGTAACGTTTTTAAAACGTCCCGACAGTCGGCCGAAAAAAGAAAAATTCCCGAAGTCCAAAACGTTCAAAATCAAAACAGGTGTATCATTTTCTCTGCGCCTTCACTCACAAAATTACTCACAAATGTGACGATTTACTCAGAAATTTTCAACCCTGGTTTAGAAGTAAAAAAACTTTCTTTTTTTTTCATTTTATTTGATGGGAAAGTTGTTTTTATAAAAATAAAATAAAATTTGTTGTGTCGCCTCAAAACTTTCCCGACGAGTATCCAGGAATACTTTTTCAGATATTTAATGTTAAAGTTTCAACTTTTGACATTTTTTTTATTTTTAACAGGTGACAGTTGGAGAAATAATTTTGACTGTTCTGAATAGAGTTTTTCTAGGGCTTTCAAATGACATATTGCATGTCCAATTCCGTGACATATTGCATCTGTCACTTCCGTTTGACAGATGTCGTACAAAAACTAATGGGTTCTTCCGACGGGTAAGCCAAACCCCTATACCAAATTTCAGCTCAATCGGATTAAATGTGTGGCCTCTATCGTGGAAGAATACACATACACATACACACACAGACCGACAGACAGACTTCCATCTGAAAATGGTCTTAATCGTCTCAGGGGACCCGAAAATGGATATTTCCGTTTTTATCTCGAATTTTTTTTTTAGCTCGTTCACAATACTTTCCCTTCTAGGAGGTGGGTCGGGAAAGTAAAACAGGAGGTTCATTACTTAATACGAACTAATTTCTGTTTGGTATAGTGCATAATTTCGATTTTTAAATGTTCCTATAGTGTATTTTGTTTGTATCATTTACATATGATTTGTATTAAACCTAAATGTTTATGTTTTTGTTTAAATAAAAAAAGGAGTGTTAAGTAGATCACATCCTTGTGTGCCCTATGGGGTTTTGTCCATCGCGATTCTGTCCATCATGGCCTAGATTCCATTCAACTATGTTAATTACCAAAATTAAGTATTGTTGCTGAATACATATTTCTTTAAATCGAATTTATTCTAAAAATATAACTATAATATATATTTCGAAATCGAGTTACATTTTAACACAAAAAAATTAAACTTTTGGAACATGAATCTACTAATAATAAAATTTTACAACCGTATAATTTTGTCCCGTAATAAATTAACTCTCGCAACAATTTCCTGTTGCGTAATTTGGACCCACCCTGTAAACGATGTAGAGCGAAGATAATGACGACTAAAAACCATTCGTAGGACCACAAAATTGATTAGATGCCGCACAGGTCCGCACTGAGAAATTTGTAATAATTTTAAATTTAAATTTACAACCATATATAGAAAAACGTTTTACAAAATAATTTTAAAACATGTTTTAGCTATCTACAATTTTTGTAAATAAGTTTTTTTTATATGATAACGGATAAATTAAAAATTATCTTAAAGGTAACATGTAACGTAATAGTTAAAAAAATTGAATTAATAGCATGAGATCTTTTTTTATTTAGACTCTTAGGCTGGAAGCTGAGTGAAAGGTTTATAAGCAAAAAAAAATATGAATGAATATACTAGTGGGCGCCATACAGTTTGTTGGAAAAAAATGACAAAAATGATGAACCTTTCCCTCCTGAGCAAATAAATAAATACAAAAAATATAATAAAAATTTAATAATTTTTTTAATTTAAATTTAACTACAAAGTTAAAACAATATTTAAAGGAAAAATTCTATATCTGTAGGGTAATTTTTCCGAATCCAAACGAAATCACCTCTGGATAACTGTAGTAGAGAGGGTGGCCAGAAGAAAGTAAAACTTCGTTTTGTAGGCTCAATGGTACTCCCAAAAAATATTCTCATTGTCTGGTGATTCAAAATAAAATTTTCTAATTCAGTGGTAGCTCAAAAAAAAAATGCATTGGTAGCTCAAAAAACTGCTTTGGTAGTTCCAAACAACTGCTTGGGGCCAAAAAAATATTCTCATTGGCTTAGATAGCTCCCAAAAAAAAACCATGTATCAATGGGTAGAATCAAAGGGCATAAATTTAAATAACATAAATTGCCAACTTAGTTCTTAGGCAGTTGTATCGCAAAAGAAAAAATTCTAAAACTAAAAAATTCAGTGTTGGAAAAGACCCTCTGTTCGATTGGACTGAAAAAGTAACACGTTGAGGACTAAATAGATTATCTGAGGGCTACATTGACACAAATAATTTTTTTAAATAATAAAAAAAGACAATTTTTCGAAAAGAAGAAGAAACTCAATTTTTATATGTAACTACTTCGCCTTTCAGGGTGAAGTCCTTTATTGAAAAAGAAGAATTGAGAATTCTTTTTTTAAAGAATAAATAGTTTACCTATATAGTACATAGTCGTGATTTTATGTCATTTTCCTTGACATATGACTTGTTTATATTGACAAATTTCAACAAATTAAATCAAATCTTCTTTTTCTTTTTAAGACTGTTACTATGAAGATCATGATTTGATCCATAATTCTTCTTTTCCAAAAGTGACAAGTAGATAAATATTCGAAATGTCATGACAGATCAAGGCGACAAACGAAAAGAAAAGTTAGATAAATTCTATTAAGCGGACTAGGGGACTAAAATTTGATGAGGCAGACTAGGGGACTAAAATTTTATCAGGCGAACTGGTGGACTAAAATTTTATCAGGCGGAGTAGGGGACTAAAATTTTATCAGGCGGACTAGGGGACTAAAATTTTATCAGGCGGACTAGGGGACTAAAATTTTATCAGGCGGACTAGAGGACTAAAATTTTATCAGGCGGACTAGGGGACTAAAATTTTATCAGGCGGACTAGAGGACTAAAATTTTATCAGGCGGAGTAGGGGACTAAAATTTTATCAGGCGGACTAGGGGACTAAAATTTTATCAGGCGGACTAGGGGACTAAAATTTTATCAGGCGGACTAGGGGACTAAAATTTTATCAGGCGGACTAGGGGAGTAAAATTTTATCATGCGGACTAGGGGACTAAAATTTTATCATGCGAACTAGGGGCAAAGATTTTATCAGGCGGACTAGGCGACTAAAGCAGTGTTAAAATGGCTAGATCTAGTCCCATCGGACTAAAATAAAATATAAAATATATCGTAGATGGCGGTTGTTATAGATTTGAAGAAATATAACCCGATCATAGGCGTAGCATGAGAATTGCATTCTGTAACTTTAAGGCCTTAGCCGTACAAAAACAATATCAATAAATGAAATAAAACTCGTAAGTCATGTACCACATAAATATAATTAACAAAAATTATTAAACGGTAACTAGTTTCGGCTTACAAACCATCTTCAGTCCATAAAACGGTGGAAAATATTTGAAAATTTAACACTTTACATAATGGTTCAGAGAGTAGGTTTAATGCCAAGTGGAGGTTTTTTGTAAGGACTAGGGAAGGATTGTCATATGGAAAATCGTTTCAGATTTCGTGGCCTTGAAATAAGTTTTTTAAGACATAGAAATTTGGAACAATGTTTAGAACAATAAAAAATATCGATGCTAGGTCTAAAAATTGTTATTTGAGTTTTTTTTCCTTTGTATTTAAATTTTATTAATTTTGGAAATTTCAAGTAAAAATTTTTAAAAAATTTAAAAATGTAAAAAAAAACAAAAATTCTCGAGATATTAAAAACAAATTTTGAAAACTTACAAAAATTCAAAACTTTTGACAATTTTAAAAAGTCGAAAATTTAAAAAATGGCAAATACTTGAAAATTTAAAAAATGACAAACAACAATTTAAATAATCTTAAAAACTAGAATTTTAAAAAAACGTCGAAAATTTCGAGAACATGTCAAAAATTTTAATTAAGAATTTTCTGGAACAATTTAGTACATCTTTCAAAATTCGAAAAATGAGAGGCTAACTTCACACAGGTATTTTAGAAACAACAATTTTAATTAAAAATCAACGGTGAACGATCGGATAAAAATCCAATCAAATAATAGAACTCTATATTCAAAAACCATAATAAAATTACGAAATAAACAGCAATGTACAAACACATAAAAACAATCCATAAATTAAAATTTCTAGGTCAGGTACATGCCTTATCCATTTTACGCATTAAATATAATTATTAGAGAGAGGTCTTATTTTTAAGTTGCAAAAATAGTAACAATCTTTAATCAAATTCACTCTAATACATCTTTTTTTTAGAATCATTATTTATTTATGTGGGGGTTCAATTTTTTCACACAATTTTCTAGAGGCCATCCCGAATCGAATGAGCACTCGCTCATATTTAATTTCGCAAAATCGAACTAGCCTAAATCTCTTTTAAATCCAAAAGATTATCCATTATCTCAAATGTGGTCAAGTAATGAAGTAGTAAAACTCTATATCTAGTACCACATGTATATATTGAAAAAAAAAATTTAATCTGATGTTACATTGAAGGGGAAATGAACAGCGACTAGTTTCGGAAGTTATGCCATCATCAGGCCTATAATACATTGTATTACAAAAATTTTTAACAATTTACGAACTTAGCAAATTAATTCCAAAGAGTAACTAAGAGTATACCAAAAATTTTTATTACATGGTTAATTCAAAAATAATGTTCATGACACTTGGAAAAGGGAAAGGGAATGAGTGGTACTAGGTATAAATAAGTAGTTTAAAGTAAAGGAAAATGTTTAAAACATTTTTAGAGCAGAATGCCAAAGGAAGGTTTAAACGGATACATTTTTTTAATTTCTTATCTATTTTTTAAAATATATGGTTGAATATACAGGGTGGCGAAAATTTCATTGCAATGTATTGCAATATTGGAAACCGTACGAAGTCGGTTAAATGGAACAAAAGTTTGTCAATTTGAAAGCCAATCGATTGGTGATTTGTATTCAAAGATATCAGGAACGGCTTCCATAATAATGGATAAAAATTAATATTGTACAAAACTGTATTTAACTTTTTTGTTTGAGAACAAGTCTGATATAATATTAGATTGTGAATGTGGCCACTACGATTTTTTTTCAAATACGGACCAGCACTTTTTATGTGATTTTTTTATAGTATTTCATCTTCTTAATTATTTTAATGAATTATTAACTATTTGGCTTTTAAGTACTTTCCTGTACATTGTCTGTTGTTCAGAATAAAAGCACTGGAGCAAAACATAAAAACTAAGCAATTTTGGTTCTTTTCAATTATTATGAAAAGCGTCCCTGATATCTTGGATATAAAAATTCCATTTATAACCGACTTTGTATCTCTTACGGTTTTCGAGATTACAATACATTGCAATGAAATTTTCTCCACCCTGTATACAAGTAAATCAAATATTTATAGTTTTAGGCGATTGGGACCGTAAAAACCCCCATAAAAGAAATAAATGGACATTCAGTTAGAATCTTTTTAAGAGTCCCTCACCGCTAGTCGGTTTGCAAGGGTTTTGAAATTACTGGTTTTTTTGAGAACGGTATAAGCTACTATTATAAAATAAAAACAGACATGAAGGAAAATGCTAAGCCTACAGCTCTATCGTAATGCAATTTTAAACTTTTTAAAAAATCGATTAGAACTTTGGTACATATTTATCATTTTTTGCGTGTTTTTTAAAAAATTGTACAGCGGAAACTACAAAATTGACAAAAAAATTATTTTAATACGGCTTTAGTCTGGTCCTTAATCATTCATTTGACATTAAATAATTAGTTAGTTTTTAACCAAAATTTTGAGTATCCTTTCGTACCTTTCGTAAATTTTGCCTTCTTCTAGAAATATTTAATAAATTTTCAGTAAAAGTTTCGGAAGGGGTTGGGGGTAGGTAAATATACGTTTTGAGGATTGGATATTGATTTTTTGCTAATTTATGATTGAAATACGCAATCTATGAAAAAAAATTTAGTATAAAAGATGTAGGTAATTAAAAAATCTAAAACATTTGTATTGCTCATTTTTCACAAAAAGTTCAAAAGTATTGAGAAAAACTTTAAAAATTGTTTTTCTTTCTTTTTTTAATTTTTATCTCCAACAAAAATATATATATTTTTTTACTATGAGACTTATAGTAAAAACGTTGTTTTCTCTAATTCTGTAATTTAAATAAGCTCTAATTTTTTGAAAGTAAAATATTTTTCTATTTTATACAAATTTAAATAAAAATCCAATGTTCAATCAAAAAAGTTGGTTTACAAATTAAAAAATTTTTACCTTTATCAGGTGCAATTTTTTTCCTTGAAACTCGACTTTAGATGGTATAAAAAATATATTTGTACGGAACAATGTCTTTAAAATGCAAAAAACAAATAACGACTTTTATATAATCGTAAGAATTTTTAATTTTTTTCTGCAAATAAGCGTTGAAATTGATGAAAAAGACTAATTTTCATGTATTCCTATTGATTTAGTTAAATGTATATTCTAAAAAAAAAGCCTAAATTTCATTGTAATTATTTTCGATTTTTTTTAAAGGAATAAAAAAGTACTTGCAGTAAATAATAAATTAATAATGTCCTAGCGTAAAATCAGCTTTTGCTCATGGGCTGAATACGTCTACTGTTAAAACCACGCCTCTCAGAGGGTCTAAAAATTTCTAGGTTAGGTAAACTTGCAAGCGAGAAAAAGCGTTGATGGATTCTTAAGAATAGTATTATTTTAATAAAAATTTAATTAATTTGGTGTTTTACTTTTTGGCCCTTACATTACCATCAATCTTTTTCGATAGGTAATTAAAATAGTTGTCATTTCAAAAACACCACATTATGCTAATTTAATTAGTCTATAATATTTTATGTTAAGTAAGAGAAAGACCATGTCCATGATTTTTTTTAACATTTATTTATAGGATATTTTTAAATAACATATTACAGAGTTCGATAGCCACGATTTTTATTTTAAATAGTTATGAGGTCAAGCTATTCATTTGGATGCAGATGCGTATTCAGATATTTAATCGGTATGCTAATTACAAATTATAATTATCGTTGCAAAACTGCGTAAAAAAAATGTTTACCTGTTTTGGTATTGTTAATAATTTATTATTTCGATTGACAATAAATTATAATATATTTTACATATTTTTAAAAAAACCATCATCATTAGTGGAATCATTTTATTTTTTTATTTCAAAATTTCGCATTAATACATTTTTTATCTTATTAATAAAACATGTTCAACTGGTTCCGGTAGATCTCTGGATTTTATTTTTGTTGATTTTCTTTTTAAAGCAAACTGTTTATATATAATTTTTTTTAGGAAAAAATGTAGTTTATAGTGAAACGTCATAAAAACAAAAAAAAAATGTTTTCGTAAGTAAACAAACCTTCCAAACACAAAAATGAAAAAAAATCCCGGCGGTCTCATGAAATTCCCCCCACCAACCAAATATTTTTCCATATTGGCACAATAAAACCACTAATTAAAAATTATATGTTTCTTCTGCAAAAATATGAAAATAATAACAAAAAACAACCCAACCTACATAAAAAATTCATCAACTTCATTACCACCATCACGATTATCATTGTCTTCAATATTAGAATAAAGCTTTCCTTAAATAGGTACATATAGCAAGCTAGATAACCCCCAAGAAACTATTTTTTTCTGTGGGAATAAGGTCCTGCCGCCTTTCCATGTGGCCTGAAATAAAAACATAATTTTTGAAAAATTCTCTTCCCGGCCAACTGACACAGATCAAAAAATATGCATTCCTGCATCTCAGCTTAATATCGCTTGTTCTACTTATAATTAAAAATAACGTAACATGAACCTTCTATGGCATTTGTGCAGACTTCTGTCTCAGGATCCTTAAAATGTGGCCACTAAAAAACATGCTTGTCACCTACGTCGGCCAATAAAAACGCCTACGTCATAAATGCTCAAAACTGTCCAAAATTGCTGAACACAGTTAAGAAATTGTTCAAAATTAATAAAAAAAAAAATCAAAATTGCTAAAAATTGACAGAAATATTTAAGAAAAATTTTTATACTAATAAAAAAAATTGGAAACTTTGATAAATGCTAAAAACTATCCAAAATTGCTAAAAACAGTTAAGAAATTGTTCAAAATTAATAAAAAAAAAATAAAAATTGCTAAAAACTGACAGAAACTGTCAATAATTGGTAAAATTTTTTAAGAAAAATGTTTATACTAATAAAAAAAATTGGAAACTTTCATAAATGCTAAAAACTGTCAAAAATTGCTAAACACGGTTAAGAAATTGTTCGAAACTTTCATACATGCTATGAACTGTCAAAAATTGATAAACACGGTTAAGAAATTGTTCAAAATTAATAATAAAAAAAATCAAAATTGCTAAAAATTGACAGAAACTGTCAATAATTGATAAAAATATTTAAGAAAATTTTTTATACTAATAAAAAAAATTGGAAACTTTGATAAATGCTAAAAACTATCCAAAATTGCTAAAAACAGTTAAGAAATTGTTCAAAATTAATAAAAAAAAAATAAAAATTGCTAAAAACTGACAGAAACTGTCAATAATTGGTAAAATTTTTTAAGAAAAATGTTTATACTAATAAAAAAAATTGGAAACTTTCATAAATGCTAAAAACTGTCAAAAATTGCTAAACACGGTTAAGAAATTGTTCGAAACTTTCATACATGCTATGAAATGTCAAAAATTGATAAACACGGTTAAGAAATTGTTCAAAATTAATAATAAAAAAAATCAAAATTGCTAAAAATTGACAGAAACTGTCAATAATTGATAAAAATATTTAAGAAAATTTTTTATACTAATAAAAAAAATTGGAAACTTTGATAAATGCTAAAAACTATCCAAAATTGCTAAAAACAGTTAAGAAATTGTTCAAAATTAATAAAAAAAAAATAAAAATTGCTAAAAACTGACAGAAAAATTGCTAAAAACTGACAGAAAGTGTCAAAAATTGGTAAAAATATTTAAGAAAAATGTTTATACTAATAAAAAAATTTTAAACTTTTATAAATGGTAAAAACTATCCAAAATTGCTAAAAACAGTTAAGAAATTGTTTAAAAAAAATAAAAATTGCTAAAAACTGACAGAAACTGTCAAAAATTGATAAAAATATTTAAGAAAAATGTTTATATTAATAAAAAAATTGCAAACTTTCATAAATGCTAAAAACTGTCAAAAATTGCTAAACACGGTTAAGAAATTGTTCGAAACTTTCATACGTGCTATGAACTGTCAAAAATTGATAAACACGGTTAAGAAATTGTTCAAAATTAATAATAAAAAAATCAAATTTGCTAAAAAGTGACAGAAACTGTCAATAATTGATAAAAATATTTAAGAAAAATTTTTATACTAATAAAAAAATTTTAAACTTTCATAAATGCTAAAAACTATCCAAAATTGCTAAAAACAGTTAATAAATTGTTTAAAATTAATAAAAAAAATAAAAATTCCTAAAAACTGACAGAAACTGTCAAAAATTGATAAAAATATTTAAGAAAAATGTTTATATTAATAAAAAAATTGCAAACTTTCATAAATGCTCAAAACTGTCCAAAATTGCTGAACACAGTTAAGAAATTGTTCAAAATTAATTAAAAAAATCAAAATTGCTAAAAACTGTCAAAAATTGATAAAAATATTTACATGTTCGTTGTCATCATTGTTCTTGCATAGAATACAAGTGAAAATTTTAAAAGTGATCAATTTCATTAAAATAAGTGGCCGCCAAGTTTTTTTATTTTTAAGCTTCCAGAGACATATACTTCCATACAAACTAAAAATTTTTTATAATGTTTTTAACCACAGTTTGTTTAATTTTATTACTCATTCTTTAAAAGACATGTGGATAAAGAAATCTGTCATGTTTCAAATATTTTATTATTTACATACTTATACATCTGATTGGCTACTAATTGTTTTTTTAACATCATTTAATTTCAAATTTGAGGTCACTAAAAAAGACCTTCAAGTATCTTCATATATCAACAATCGCGGAAATCGAACTCATCTTTCGCCAAAAATCAATAATTTATTTGCAAACATCAACATCAGATAATAATCTATTAAATAAACAATCGTAAAATTGAACATAATAAAAAAATTTAGAAAAAAAACACAAACTGCGCGCCTCTGAAGAACATGGCGTATAAATACGATAAAAATCTTTTTAACAATAACAAATCACATTTTTTTAAGAACAGGAAACAAGAAGGAATAAATAAAAATCTTAACTGCACGCCTCTGACTATTAGCAGAAGAATATAACCTGGCCGAGAGGCCCAAATTGGGCTCGTGTATGTGCGGAATACCGAGTTGAATTTATTTAGTCCGGGAGATAAAATATTTTGCAATAAAAAGTAAAAATATTTTTCGAAATTTCAATTAAAAAATAGTTGTAAGTAAGGAAAAGAGTTTGTTGTAGGATTATTACTAGTACCTACTAATTTCTTTCTACTTTAAATATTTTTGTTTAAAATAAACTTCTAATTACAATATATGAATAGGTTGATCAATATAAGATTTGTGAATATTTTCAATTGTAAATTTTAGGGATGTTCAAACGGTGGTGTTAATCTTTTCGGAACTTCGGCCCATCGAATACCGGAATGGCTAGTGCGATCCTGGCCAAACTTCTCACATACATGTAGGGTGTTTTGTTTTTTTTCCTGTGCCACCCTGTATTTTCATTATTCCTCTGCTCAGTATATTTTAATTTCAGACTCGCTTGATATCCCTTCTTAATTTCCTCGTGTCGTGTCCCTTCTCAACTTATCTTGACTTCGCTCTCTTTTTAATACTGACTATAAAAAGTCTTTCCTACGTTAAAAATTCTTCTCTTTACCTCATCAATCAGAACAATCAACTTATAATAGTTTATATCGTTTATTGAGAATTTCTTTTCTTCCCCTCGACATATAGGGGTTTTTTGGAAAGAGTTTTTTTTGGATCATGTTTTTAGGAACAAGTTGTTTTTTGGAACAAGTTGTTTTTTTTGAAACGAGTATATTTTGGAACAAGTTTTTCGGAACAAATTGTTTTTTGGAACAAGTTGATTTTTGGAACGAGTTTTTTTTGGGAACATGTTTTTTGGAACGAGTCATTTCCTTGTTCTAGTTCTTTTTCCTCGACTGAGCTTCTATGGATCAGAACCTGCGCTTGTGGGCTGACATCTTTTCACTGCCAGATCCAAGAAGTTGTTTTTGGAAGAAACTTGATGAGAAGGACAAAACCAAGTTAAGCTCCATTATCCCGAAAAAAAAAAATAGAAATGTCTCTAAAGATATCGTATTATTAGCAAATTTTTTTATCTTCAATAAAACAAGTATAAAGTTTAATTTGAGTTTTAATAATTTCCTTAAATCCACGAAAAGAAAGAATGGACAGATTTTGAAATATATCATAGTTTTTTTGTCAATTGTTTCTAATTACATCAAAAAAATCAATTAGACGGGCGTCCAAATTTTTTTTTATTTAATATTTATTACTAAATCACTTTTATCAATAAATAAAAAATAACGTTTCAAGAGTAATATTATACATTATGTGACATGGAAAATAGTACTAAAAATTTAAACTGGAGAAAAGTTTTCTTATACAAAACACGGTTCCTGCGTAAATTCAATATGGTTCTTCCCTGGAGAAAACTAACTACTAAAGTGAAAACCGGAACTCGAACTTAGCTTGAAATCCAGAGTTATAGTGCTTACATCCAGATAGACAGATAGACGTCCGGACAAGATTTTTTTGCATTTTCGGATTCTAGGAGCTCAGAGACGTCGAAAAATTGATAAAAAGTGGGGTAAGAATTTTTTCGGCCATCACGAAATTAATACTAAAGCTTTTGGGCCTCATAAAAACTGTACCTAATTTTTTATAAGGACTGGCGTACCATGTTTATTGTTAATATAATATTGATGATTCCAAACGATACTTTATACAAATAAGAAAATATTTATGAGCAAATCGACAAGTAACTCTATTAGTGCTATTAGGCCATTACCCTACTCAAACGATCTCTAATTGTATGTACAAATTAATCGTCGCTTGTTATCTCACTTCACGGTATCACTCCTATCGGGATTCAACACTTTATAGCTAAGACTTGCACAAAATTATTTCTTTACCTGCATTTGATTGGTGCTGTTATAAATTACTCACTCATTTATAACAGTATAAACATTTATTTTTTGTTCAAAATAATTTTTTTATCTGACTACAGCATTATACTGTTATCGTGAATGAAAAAATCATTTAAATTTACAACTGATTTCTAATTTTTAAACTATTTCGACCAATTTGTTGTTAAAAATAATAAACCCAGCTAACAGTATCCAAGTAGCTCAGATACGGACAGACGGACAGACAGGCGGTTGTAGTTGACTTGGGTCACTGAAAATAGTAGGTGGGTGAACTAAGGCCACCAGCCAGCTATCGATTGCTGAAAACAAAGTTCCAAAATTCGAAATCGTTCTAGAATTATCGCTGAGACGGATGGACATTATGTAGTCAATAAGTACCTTCGCTTTATTTCGCTACTTAATAAATATGTTCATACAGCAAGCGCCAGCTAGGATGAAATAAAACCGCACATTATGGGCGCAGTACGACGAATTTCAGGATCTGCGCAACCTCATCATAGTTTGTTAGGATTAGGCTTTAGTTAAGTAGTTTTAGGTTGGCACCACTAAATGTCAAGAAGCACTTGTCACTTGTCTTGTCAGGAGAGTCAGGTGATAGATTGTAAAATGTAATGTACGAGTTTGGCGCTGCGAGTTTAACAAAATAAAAATGTCAGATAATAGAGGTATTGGACCGCACATGGAAGGAAATGATGCAGAGAATTGGAGGTTATGGCGATCGCGTTTTGAAAATTATCTGATCGCAAGCGAAATCGCCAAGAAAAGTGAGGACACACAATGTGCACAACTGCTACATTGTATAGGCGAAAAGGGTTATAGAATATATTCTACGTTTCAGTTTGAAGAGGATGATAAAAATAAACTAAATAAGACCGAAAGAGAATTTAGCTTTTGAAGATGCAACTTTTTTCTTGTAAAAAACAAACGGGACAATCACTAGAGCAATTTGTAACAAAAATTAAAGAGAAAGCATTGAAATGCAAATTAGGGCACCTACAGGAAAGTCTCACTAAAACAGTTCTGATATGTGGGATAACAATAGTTACAATAAAGTAACTTCATCGGGTAAATTAATCAAGCCAAAAAATAAACTGAACATTATGGGCGCAGTACGACGAATTTCATTATCTGCGCAACCTCATCATAGTTTGTTAGGATTAGGGTTTAGTTTTAGGTTGGCACCACTGAATGTCAAGAAGCACTTGTTACTTGTCTTCTCAAGAGAAAAAGTCAGGTGATATATTGTAAAATGTAATGTAAAACAGTTATATTATAAATAAAGTATTAAATCAAGTCTTTCTAAAACAACTACAACCAATACATAATACCTTTAGATAGTTGGCGCTTGCTGTACTATTTTTTGAATCCTGTGGTCTAAACGTCACATTTGACCCTTATTTTTGGACCATATAGATATTATTATATGAACTGAAGATTTTGAAAACAATATAACTAGGTACTACATTCTGTTATATAACGAAATTAATTCTACAAAAGAGAGAAAGACACATGAGCGAGGACAACATTAAGTTACTAGCAAATTTATCTTTTGCTTTCCCGACCCACCTCCGAGAAGGGAAAGTATTGTGAACGAGCTAAAAAAAATTTTCGACATAAACATGGAAATATCCATTTTGAGGTCACCTGAGATGATCAAGACTTCCATCTGAAGTCTGTCTGTCTGTGTGTATTCTTCCACGATAGAGGCCACACGTTTAATCCGATTGAGCTGTAATTTGGTATATGGGTTTGGGTTGCCCGTCGGAAGAACCTATTAGTTTTTGTACGACATCTGTCAAACGGAAGTGTCACTATCAAAAAATGATGGAATTTGACATGCAATATGTCATTGGAAAGCCCTTGAAAAACTCTATTCAGAACAGTCAAAATTATTTCTCCAACTGTCACCTGTCAATAATAAAAAAAATGTCAAAATTTGAAACTTTTAACATTAAATATCTGAAAAAGTATTCGTGAATACTCGTCGGGAAAGTTTTGGGGCGACACAACCGATTTTTTATTGATATGAGATAATACAATAATAATTCTTAAATATATTAAATAAAAAAAGTGTTGTTTTGCTCCCGGACTAATTTCGTGTCGTGCATTTTTATGGCACCAGTTTTTTATGGTTTGAAACACTAAAGTTGTTTTAATGACTTTGGCACTAAAATTTTAAATAGTTTATATTCCTCCATAGACTTCGGTTTCAAGAAAAAATGTACAATAATTGTTTAGAAATTATTGTACATTTTATTATCACTAATTCTTCATTATAAATTTTTATTAATTTTAGATACAAAATATGATCAGAATTTAATCATATGTGTCATTGTGGTAGATTACTTTGGGTCAACTTTTTTCTTATTAATTATTTGACACACTTACTTGACTTGTTGACAAATCTAATGAATATATCAAACGAAGGAAATAATCTACTGGAAATTTTTAATGTCGTTATTTGTAAACTAGTTTGGTCGGAATTGTAGGTAGAATCTACAGTTAATAAAAACATATTATGATGGTTTTATTTGTATTCTTTCATAACTGTGTTTTTGAATGGAAATACTTCTAGTGTTTGTTTATATTAATTTCAACAAACTTTCTTCAGCATTTATTGTTAAAGCGGTGCGATTTTTTCCACATTTTTTTATCCGGTTTTAAACAGGGACCCGGACCGGACCGTTTAGAACCGAAAACCCATATTTTTATTCAAAATTATTTTAGGTACCGAACCCGAACCATTTTTGAAAGTATAAAATGAGTGGTATATTCCCATTATGCCGAACGCTTTTTTCGCTGAATTTTACCACTAAACCATTAGACCGAACACCAATAGACCGAATAATAAACGATCGATGGATACTAACAGCTGCCCATTGTTTTCGTCTTCACTTAAAATAGTTAAAATATGACTGCAAGTTATCTATTTTTTTTTAATACACATGTTAGATTGAGACATTTTTTTTAATAGATAAAAATAGTGATTCAACAATCTAATGGGAGAGTTGGTTCGGCTTATTGGTATTCGGTTTATTGGGAGAGAATCCGTCTAATAATAATAATAATAATAATAATAATATTTATTGATCCTTTCAGACATTTACAAATGTATAGGACAAGTCACATATGAGTATAAATAAATAAAATTAAATAAATAAATAAATAAAATATAAGACATATTAAAATTGATAAAAACATGTATAAATGGAACATTTCAAAAAAATTATAAGTGAACATGTTTGTCTAAAAAATATTCGTGGACAGTGTAGTAACATTTGTTCAATAAAAGGTTTTTTATTTTATTTTTAAACATAACAGTATTTAATTTTTTAATATCTTCAGGAAGATGATTATAAAGTTTTAATCCTGCATATGGAATGCCATTTTCGAATTTTGTAGTTTTATGTTTGGGTAGTACCAATAAATTGCTGTATCTAGTTTGGTATTGATGTATGCTAGAATTACTGAGGAATTTTGAAAGATTTTCTTTTATATACAGTAGGCTTCTATATATGTAGATGCAGGGAAAAGACATAATTTTTTTGTCAATAAAAATAGGCCTGCAAGAATCTCTGTAATGGAAATCAAATATGGATCGGATTATTTTTTTTTGAGCTATAAACACTCTGTTATTTTCAGTAGCATTGCCCCATAATACAACATTGTACAACAACTGACTGTGAATTAAAGCATAGTAAATATTAATAAGTGCTTCTAGAGGCATTGATTGTTTAATTTTGGAAAGTGCTTAATTGGATTTATTAAGTTTTTTTACTGTCTCGTTAATATGTTCACTCCATCTTAGATTATTGTCAACATATATTCCTAAAAATTTTGTACATTTAGTAGATTTTATTTCAGTGTTATCAATGTTAAGTTGCAGAGATACATCTTCTATACAATTCATAGAATGAAAATACAAACATTCAGTTTTACTCAAGTTGACTATTAACCCATTTTCTCTAAACCAAGTGATAAAGCATTGAACCAGATTCGTGGTTACTGTTTGGAGTTCATCGCGGGTTCCTGCTGATATTGCCATAGATGTGTCATCCGCAAAAAGGGATACAACAATTGCTTTAATATTACTCGGTAAATCGTTTCTAAATAGAAGAAAAATTAACGGTCCCAGCACAGACCCCTGAGGAACCCAAATATTTATATTGTGAAGTTGGGAAGCTTCTTTACCAATTTTTACTTGAATTTGTCTATCAGTTAGGTAATTAATTACCCAGTTTAAAAAATCACCGCGAAATCCCAAATTATACAGTTTGCTCTCAATGAATTTAATATTTAGACAATCAAATGCTCGTGACAAATCGAAGAAAACTCATGCAACTTGTTTGCCCGCATCTAACTCCTTATAAATATTTTCCATAAGGCTGCAAGCAGCTGACTGCGTTGATCTGCCTGATCTAAACCCATGTTGTGACTCATCTAACAAATGAAATTTGTTTAAAAAATTAAAAATTCTGTTGTATACAACTCTCTCAAATATCTTTGAAATAACGCTCAAAATTGATATGGGCCTCATATTTTCAACATCACCTTTTTTGAATATAGGTATGACTGTTGCAATTTTTAAAAAACTTAGAAATTTAGTGCTGGAAATCGATAAGTTTATTAAGTGAGTGATATGAGGAGATAATGTAGTATTTACTGTTTTTAATAATTTAGCAGAAATATTGTCCAATCCGGTAGATTTTTTGTTTCTTAAATTTATTATAACCTCTTCCACCTCGTTAAATTCGACAGGTTTAAAGAAAAATGTATTTTCAGACATCTTGCAAACAGTACATGAACTTGGCTTAGTATTTCCGTAATATTTATTCAAAGTACTTTCAGTTATATTAACAAAATAATTAGCAAACGATTCTGCCACCGTATATGAGTCAGTTAGTACCGAACCATCAATATTAAGTGTTATACTTTTAGTATTATTTATTCTACCCGTTTCACTGTTTGCAATGTTCCAAACTGTCTTCGATTTGTTGCTTGATTTATCAATCAAATTTTTATAATGATTAGCTTTGGATTCTCTTAGCAGTGTCGTATATTGTAATTTTGCTGTCTTTTAAACTATTTGGGAATCATTGTCATTTATAGTTTTACATAACCAATAGAGGTTTTTAAGATCTTTACTGGCATTCTTAACCTCGGGAGTAATCCAGGTTGATTTTTGTTTTTTCGTTCCTGGGTTGTATAATTTTTAGGGACAACATTTGTCTAAAGTGTAATTAAAAGTATTTAAAAATCTTTCGAGAGCTAGATCTACGTCGACTGAACTATACATTTCATCGAAATTAGTATTAGATAGTTCATGAGAAAATTGGTCGAGTTTTTCTTGTGAAAGATTTCGGTAATACGATGATGGAGTAGATGTTATTGCATTTTTATTGACTGCTGGGATCCGACAAGTTAAAATAAATATTCTGTGGTCACTTAAACTCGCTTCAAAAACCTGAGTAGTACAGAAACTACTGTTTATATTTGTCAAAATATAATCAACTTTAGTAGAACTAGTTTGTCCCAATTTATTAGTACAGACTCTTGTAGGTGTAAGAGACGTATCTACTAAATTATAACAGAGTAGGAGCTCCTGCAGTAACATTTTGTGTGTTGTATTTACAAGATAGTCAACATTTAGATTACCACATAGGAAAATACTCAAGTTTAGATTACTAACAAATTCTAAAATGGCATTCAATTGCAATATAAATAACTCAAAACTTCCTGATGGTGGTCTATAAATGCTTAAAACACATACTTTTGTATTTCTGCATATAACTTTTATGGCACTAATGGTTCGTTCTAATGGTAGTCAGCCAAGAATGTGAGCTAAATATTTATCATTTATCGGTGGCGGCACTTATATTTTTTTAGTACATCTTTACAACAGGCGTCGAAAAGGTACTAGTTCAACCAAGGTAAATTCTGATTACTTTGTGCTAAAATTCTTGACTGTTTACGAACTTTAAGGACAATGAATTATACAAAATTTCTGAATGTTCTGCCAAAATATGTGTTATCATCTATATAATTTTCGACAAGGTAGTCGCAGAATTGAGTTGAACGTTTTTAGATCTATACGCCTGATGATGGTTTGTGACCGAACTAGTTGCCTTATAAATTTAAAATTAAACTATTGTGGTACTTTTTTTCTTGTAAAGTTGGAACACATTTGAGATATGGGACCCGAAATTTTCCAATTTATGCATCAGGACCCTGGTTTAAGTCATATTATAATAACGGAAAGATTTATAGTTATGCAAAAATATATAGTTATGCTAAAATTTTTTCTCACACAAGTGTGGCCCGACAGTCGAATATTATTAATAACACAGGACAACAAAGAAAAAACTTTTTTAATCATTTTAACTAATTCCTGTATAATTTGGTATACCGATTCCGAAAAAAAAATAGTAGATCATCCAACAATTTCAATATTGGTTGTCTAATGCCTTAAAGTCCACTTATTGCATAATTATCTAGGCTTTTTTCCTGAAAACTTATTTGATGTGAGTTTTAAAGAGCAAGGGGAACGGTTTCAGCAGGACATAAAAGAGATGGAGAAACGATATCACGGACGTTGGAATGTCAGAATGTTGGGTGATTACTGTTGGTCACTTTACAGAGAACAACAAAACGCATCAAATCGGTGAAAAAGCTATTCAAGAAACTTTACAGAGAAAAGAGAGAGGAAATACAAAACATTATAAACATCTAATATTCATTTTTTTGTAATTAAATATTATTCTAAGAGCAAACACAAAATAAATTGACCAATGAAATTGCGAAAATAAAATATGGTATCACTTTAACGTATAAAATAATTAGATTATTAAAGTTTGTTCAAAAAGAATTGTTTAAAAATTTTAAAATAAAACAGAAACTCTATCGACATTTATTATTTACTTATAGTTTTTACTATTTTTTATGTTTTTTTTCTATTTTTTTCCATTTTTCATATTTTTGCATAGATTTTCTTATTTTTGCTCATTTTTTCCCATTTTTGTCCATTTTTTCCTATTTGCTCCATTTTTTCCTATTTGCTCCATTTTTTCCCATTTTTGTCCATTTTTCCTATTTGCTTCATTTTTTTAAATTTTTTTCCCATTTTCCCTATTTTTCTCTTTTTTCCATTTCTCCTATTTTTCTCTATTTTTCCCTAACTTTTTTACGTTTTCCCATTTTTCCCTATTATTTCCTATATTTTTGCTACGTTTGCCTATTTTTCCCAATTCTCCTATTTTTCTTTGTTTTTTCTTATTTTTTAACCTTTTTTCCACTTCATTCCTATTATTATTACATTTTCTGTGTTTACTCTTTTTTTCTGTTTTTTTTTAATTTTTTCATTTTTTCATATTTTTTCTATTTTCCCTATTTTTCCCATTTTTTTTTCAATTTCTTACTGATTTTTACAGTTTTTCTCTATTTCTTTTCCATTTCTCCCCATTTTGCCTATTTTTCACAAGTTTCCCGTATTTTCCTATTTCAGCATATTTTTTTTCACTTTTGCTATTTTTCTCAATTTCTTCCTTTTTTTTTGACGTTTCCATATTTTTTCCTTTTTCCCTCATTTCCACATTTTTTTCCCATTTCCTATTGTTTCCCATTTTTTCTGTTTTTTCCTATTTTGCTTACTTTTTCTGTTTTTTCATTTTTTTTTCCTGTTTTTACTATTTTTACTTAATTTTATTATTCAAAATTGGGTTGAGTTATAGTGGAGATATTGAAAATAATTATTAATTTCACATTTTATTTTTCAACAGGTTTAAAAGATAACAATTTTTGTCATTAATTATAAAAGCTTTTTTATCGTTTTTTATTCTTTTTTATTCAAAGTTTTTTTGATCCTTTTTAGTTTTTGTTTTTTATCCTTTTATGGTTTTTAAGGTTTTTTATCGAACGTTTTTTTTACCTTTTGAGCTTTTGTTTTGTTTATCCTTTTCTCGTTTTTAAGGTTTTCTTAATTAAAAATTTTTCTTCGTTTTTATCGTTTTCCGCCACTTTCTTGTTCCTTACCAATTTTTCTTAAATCAAAAAATTAGAATTTTTTTAAATCAGGTGTTTTACCCCTGAGTTTATTATGCATTTTTTCAATAATGGCCTTATGAGACGAATTATTTTTCCCTTTTTTTCTATTTTTTCCTGTTTTTACCATTTTTTCTATTTTTCCTATTTTTTACCTAGAAAGAAAAGTAAAAACTTGTTTCAAAAAAAAAATAAAAAAAGTTGACATATATTATAATTAAGAATTATTATTTATGGTAGACGGTCAAAATCCGCTTCCTGATATAAACCAAATTGTCAATTCAAGAATATAAAATATTTAGATCGCGTTAGACATGTCACTGTCACTTTGTGAATTATACAGGTTGTTTGAAAACTTTGAAAATGGTCCTGCATGCGTGTTTCAAAAGTGTAGAAACGGTCCTGAGTGTTTGAAAAAACTGAAAACAGTCCTGCAGGTCAAAAATGCATTTTTGTTGTTTTTTCTAGTGTTTTTGAGTGGACAAATACATTCTTGCTCTTGTTTTTTTTTCAAATTTGTGTGAAAAAAATGTATTCTTGCAGTTTTGTCTAATTTTTGTGTGAAAAAACGCATTCTTGCTATTTCCCAATTCATGTTTGAAAAAAATGCATTCTTGCTGTTTTGTCTAATTTTTGTGTGAAAACATGCATTCTTGCTATTCTTTTTTTCAAATCCGTGTGTGAAAAAAATTCATTCTTACTATTTCCCAATTCATGTTTGAAAAACGCATTCTTACTGTTTTGTGTAATTTTTATGTGAAACGTGCATTCTTGCTTTTGTTATTTTTAAAATTGTTTAATAAAAAAATGTATTCTTGCTATTTAGTTTAATTTTAGTGTGAAAAAATACATTCTTGCTTTTTTGTGTGAAAATACAAAGAACATTTAAGTAAATTTTTTTATAAACCTTTTTTTTGTTGACCTGTGTAATTAAGGATATAATTTTGGATTGTCTTAAAAATAGAAAATATTAATTCGATTGCCTAAATTTTATTTTTATGAAAACTAGCGGTTCTTAGTGTTTTAAATTCTTTATTTATAGATTCATCATACGACAAAATATGTCCTTATTGTGGTTAAAATACTGTTGTATGAGATTTCATTATAGCTACCCTGGTAGAGACCGAGAAACGTGGTCAAAAGGGATAAGCCACGCCTCGAATCATAAAATCTGCTTCTTCTAACCACACCGTTACCCTTCAGGTGTATCTGTTAGTCAAGTAAATCATGCTCTTAAGATGTTTTTGACTTTTATTGTTCAGCGAGGATGCTGAAAGATTTCAGCTGTAAACATAGTTTAATAAAGAGTTTATTTTATTTAGTTACTATTTTTGGTGTGAAAATAGTGACACATTAAATATATAAAGTTAAGTGATGTTTACCATCCAACAAACTTTTATTGCCTTCGATAAAACTATGATATTTAAATTATGTCAATGTTAAACTTGATTTACAGTCTCAAATTATTAAAAAATTACATTGGTCTAATCGTGTTGAAAACGTTTAATTTATAAAAGACATTAATCATACGTTCTTCTTTCTTAATTATGGTTATTTCTTGATTGTAATTATAAAAATTAAACCTAATTATATATTTAGATATATTATGTTCTTAGTAATTATATATAAGAGTGTCAGTAAAAATGTTTACACAATATTATTTAAAATATATACAAGTCAGATAATAAAATATATTAGTCTTAATTATTTAATATTTTCAATTAAATCTACCAAATTTATTATTTTTTTAACATAATTAAATTATTTTCTTTATAAATAACTACTTTTTACACATTTTTGGGTAAAAAACGAATTAAATTGCGTATTTTTTGAAGTTACATCATAAGTATTCTAAATCCAAGTTGCTGTAGATTTCTTTTAACATTTTAATTCGATTGGTAGTTTTTATACCTAAACCAGGGGGAAATTCACAAGCTAACATTGCCACGACGAACAAAAACAATCAATACGTTAACCAGTAAAAATTACTCAACTTGTAAAAAAACATGAAGAAAAATTTGGAACACCATATTGGTCCTAATTATGGTGTACTATTTTTATTAAACGAATTCATTGAACGAACATTTTTCGTCGATCAATTAGATTATCAATTAAAATCTAATTATTGCAATTAAATTCAAGGTTGGAGTAGAATGTTTTTTCTTGGAAAGCGGGTAAATTATTCAAATGAATGTTCCCTTTTAAAAGTGCGGCGAACTTCAAAAGAACGATTACGATTATCTAATCTTTAAGTCCATAACTAAAGTGTGTTTGTTATATTATCGTTTTCTATAAGGACAAGACAATAATAATATTGAATTAAATGTAAGAATTATTATATTTTAATGGTTATGTTACATGTCGGTGTTATTAAAGAATAATAAAATTGTTATTTTATTTTTCAAGAACGTTTTATTGGTTGTGAATAAATACTTTTATAGTTCAATTATAAGCAGTTTGTAAATCGGGTTGTTTTAAATTTGTTAAAGAAACAAAAAATTTATTTATAACAATATGTCCTTCCTTAACAGCGTTACCCACGTCTGGGAGTCCCCGTGCTGCCCCATACTTTAAAACGTTTTAATATACTTTTAAAACACTGTTCGAATAACAATTAAAAAAATTTTAATACATTATTATTGCCATTAAAGTTGATTAATGAGAGCAAAAAAATAGAAATTATTACCAAATGGCCATAATAAATGAAATTCCTTAAAAGAACAATTGAGAAAAATGACCAAGATCAGAAACAATCAAAAAAAACTAATTGATACTAAGGGATGATGAAGGGATGAATATCAAGGGGGCGGAAACGACTATGAACAAAGAAATTACTAACGAAATTAGAACAAAACTTGAAACAGAGCAAATCAATAAAAAGCACATCAGAGTCAGACCTGAATTCAGTTCTCACTCAAATTCTGGGTAAGACACTGTTATAGAACCGCCTCCACTTTTACGATTCAGACTCAGTAAGAATCTCCATTAGTAAAAATCTCCGTATGAAAAATACGATTGCTATGGTAATAAAAATCTAATTTACGGTTAAAGAAAAATAATCTTTGAGAACCTGTCAAGACATCATTTTGACGTTTAATTCCTCTCCTTCAAAGAAAATAACTAAATGTAACTGATAGTCCCATGGAATACACAATATTTTTCTTGCAATCGTCAAGTTATTACAAAATAATTGAAAATAAACAGTGGCGTATGCCAGGGTGGTGGGTTGGGGGCCCGGACTCTCTCCACTTTTCTTGGATTTTTAAATTTTAAAATGATATTGCTAATATTTTTCAGTTCAAATATACAATTGCATTTTTTTGTTTCTTTGGCAAAATTTTTCCCCATATAACTAAAAAAATATTTAGTGTATGGGTATGGGGTAGTCACGATACCCTACTGCAAATAAATATATTTTTGTCTAACCAAGAAAATATTAAGTCTGGGCATGGGCCCTCCACTTTTTTGTAGTCACGATACGTCACTGCAAATAAATATATTATTGCTTTAAATTTAACAGCAGTTCAATTCAATTAACAAAGTCACAGCGTTTTAATGTAAATCAACATGTTTGAATATATACAATAATAATAACCTTGTTATTTTAGAAATATCAAATTTAGAAGTAACGCATGGTTTGGTGGCCGTTGCTGTAAGTAACGGCTGCGAAATTCAATTATTGAAGGCCAAATACCGCTTTTTTAAAACAACGTTTCGTATTTAAAGGGCCGCCCTCAACTATTGCTTTACTACGGGCCTGTTCTTTTTATGAAATTTTTGAAATCCCAATTTTTTTCTCTATCCAACCCTGTATAAAATTTAATGATTTTATTAGGTTTGATAATAAAATGTATTTCAGGAATGTTCTAAGTACGGTCCTGTTCCGTTTTCACTCGAAATTAATTTTTTTGAATAAAATTATATAATGAAAAATTGACTGAGCTTAATCGTCACTTAATTTGTATTATGTATCTGGACTTTTTTTAAATAACCAAGTGGAAATAAACAAAATTTGTTTAAACTACAACTATAGGGATTTATTTTCAAAGCAAATATATGTTTCATATGCATTTTTGTGGTTACATTGTGTTTATTTCCTACGAGCAAATTTTCTTAAAATTTACATCCAAAATGTGCTTAAAACTTGTTTTAAATATTCAAGATAAAAATGAACAGAACCGACTAAAAAAAAATATTGTCAAAACCGAGGAAAAAATAATTAGTTAACTATTCCACATGATTTAAAAAACAAACAATAAAATAAAAAGTACAGGGAACGGGAACATAATTTAAAATTAATCTTCTTTTTAATTATAGTTTTCTATCATATAAATACAAATAACACGTATTGTGCCAATTCTCTCAATATACAGTGTGTGCCAGGACGAGTTTGCACAATATTTATGAAGATTCGTATACAAGAGTTTGTCTTTGTGCCACATCTAACTAAAATATTTTCAATTTTCGATCTATATAGGGTGTTCCAAAAGTAACGACCAACTTTGTTATTTTAAATGGAACATCCTGTAGTTTTTTACAAAAACTAGTAAATCTATACTTACTATAAAACAAATAGTTATGGACAATTGAAAATCGCATTTTTTCAAGTTTAAGTAAGTGCTTCGGCCAAACTACATAAAATCGGATAGAACGGCTTACATGTCCCTAACTTTTTGAGTTGTAACATACTCTGTATATATCTTAATAAGCTAAAAATCTCATCATCTTTCAACAATGGTTTATCAGTCTGTTAGTAAAAAACATCCAGAAAATACTAGACTCATTTATATAAATTTTTTTTTCTGGCAATTATTTTTATGTATCCATCCGAACTTTATTACAATTTTCTTAAAAAAAAAACCTTATTTAATTTTGTATATTTTCTCAAATTAAATTGTGACCCTTAAAATAAATAATATCTTTTCCGTTTCTAAAACATTTAAAGAAAGATATTTTCCAATAAAAAATTCTAATACTAATAAATAGTCCAGAAAAATAGCTACATACCTAAAATTAACGCTACCTATTATTTGCATTTATTGGATAACCTTTGACGTTATTTAAAAAAATTTTTCGTAGTTACCAAAATATTGAATCTTGAATAGTAGCTATGTAAATTACCTTGTATATATTTTTATTAATAAACTAATGCTTATGGGAATATTAATGAAAACTAATTTGTAAGCTGATTATTAATATTTTTTGTGTCCATGACCTGTGTGGACTATTAAAATGAATAGGGCGTGTATGTATTAAAACTAAAACCGACAAGGGAGCAGTCAAATTTTTATTAATTTATTTTATTTCACTAGTTCCGAAAACAAGTGCTAATAAGTTAATTATTATAAGTATAATTTTAACAAAACTAACTAGATAACTTTTTATTTATATAAAAACATGCGTGCCCAAAAAAGGTGCATTACTATTGGTTATATTTTTTTATCTATTGTCAAACGAATGAATATCTATTTACATTTACAGACAATAAAAATTACTTGCAGTGGAATAAGTTTATAATTGGACAAAGCAGTACATGTCAATTTTGCTATAAAAATAATTCAATATGTATCTATGGTTTTATTATTCATTCAAACCCAGTTAAATACTTAATAATATTTGAGAAGCCGAAGAAAAACTTATTTAAAAAGTATAAACCAGTTGACAATGCGCAAGCTAGCATTGCCAAGACGAACTTATAATATTGTAATGAAATATTAAGTTCGTCTCTGTTTCAGTCTACTTGAAAGCACTCGAATATACGAATTTGAGGTGGAACTTTCTAGACACGACGAGCTGTTCTCCGACAAACGTACTTTGTATCTAGTGAGTGTTTAAGTTTGAGCGAACCCAAAGTAAACAAATATTAGAATATATCAAATAAGTTTTCGAGAAATTAAGCACAAAGTTAAATATCACAAGTTTTATTGTTTTTTAGGCAGACGGCTAGTTTCGGTTACAAACCATCATCAGGCCTATTGTTAGATGCGTCCACATTATAATTTTACAAACAAAATATAGTAAAATTAAGTTTAATTTGCCATTATTAATATAATATGCACTTACAGACCTGATGATGGTATTTGTCTTCAAAACAATAAAACATTGTGGTACTCACTTTTAACGAATTTACCATTTTTGTTTTGAAAAAAATATATATATTTTTTTAAATATCTGCACAGTAAAAAAACAAATGAACAAAAAACTTCCTTGTTATTGTACAAAATAAAACCTACATATTTTCAAAATTAATTGATTAATAGACAACATTAAAAAAAGAATGATTTATGAAGAGCTCATCTATTACCAAATTATAAAACCACTCGTTTTATATATTATCAGAACAGCTTCTATACAACACAGTACCGGCCTCAGCTATAAAATTCATTACAACATTAAAAATAAATGCAATAATAAATATTTCGTTAATCTAGGAGGAGAACAGGTACAAGGGGTTCTATAAGTAATCATACCCTCTAGTATTCGTTTTTGGACGATATCTCGCCTAATATAGTAACTAAAAATATTCAGCTTCTTTCATGATATTTAAAATACTTTTTTCAAATTTATCTAGAAAAAAAGTTAAAAGCAGTATCACTTTTACTAAAAAAGTTCCACAGAATCGATTGGTCAAAACTGCAGCTTCCTATCTTTAATATTAACGGAGGGCCCGTCCAAAAGACATTTCAGGCAAGCTAAACGCAATAAAACACGGCGATAAAGATTTTAGGTAAACTAGGAGATGTAGAATGTGTATTTTTTTAATACATGATCTAAATTTTAACATATATTTAGGTTTTATTACAAGATTTTGGGGAATTTTCTAATAAATTTTATTTATGGTGATTTTATTTAATTGATCTTTATTTTATTAATATAAGATTTTGTCATTTAACATAGATTTAGGTTTAATTAGAAGATTTTGGGGAATTTTCTAATAAATTTTAATTAAAAATTATAATTTTTTTATTTATGTTGTAATTTCTTTAATTTTTAAGTTTTTGCTTAAATTTTTTTAATTTAAAATTATTTGTTAAAATTTATTAATAGGTTATTTCGGAGCCGATAAGTATTAATTTATTTAGAATATCTTTAAATCTATACACCTCTCCACATGAGTATGTTTATATTTTTTTGGAAAGTTAAAAGCTTTTTTTACTTGGAAAATTGGGTATATTATTTTTAATTAAATGTAATTTTTAAAAATTAATAGCAATAATTAGTTTTAGATATTTAGGAAACTAAGAAGTAGAATTAATATTAAATTTAAACTAATTTTGTGACAGGAGTTGCGCTTAAACAAATTATATAAATTAATATTTTTAATTTTAATATATTTATAAAAAAAAATTTAAACAAAGTTTTTGGAGTGGAATCTTAAAAGTTTAGATTAATTTATTTTAGATAGTGAGGTAAAAAAAAAATTATAGACTAGGATTAGATACCCTATTATTAATAATGTAATTAATAAAATTAAATTAAATTTACAGCTTAATCATTGCATATTAACAATAACATTCTATATACGGATTTCGCACTAAATATCATTAACTATATCCTTATGGCACGCTTTTCTCTTATTGGTCACAAATATTGTTTCAACCAATAAAAAAGACCCAGGGGTACCAAATTCCAAATATTATATACGTAATATTAAAATATTAAAATACTCACGGTAGAAATCAATCAAAATCATTTATTAAATACCAAAAAGTAAAAAAATTATTTATTGTGAGGAAGTTTTGAGCTAAATTGCCATATTAGGGGCGATTAAGGTTCAAGAAATTTACTGACGTAATGAAAAATACAATAGCCAACATTGACTTAATTGATAAAGAATAATAAAACTCCCAAGTCATACCACACAAGTTTAATAAAGAGACATATAGTCAAGACAGCAACATGTTTCGGTCTATAAGACCATCATCAGACCTATAAACAAATATTGCGGTTGAAATGACATCCAACGTAAATAAACCAAAACTTACAAAATATGTTTAGATCCAAAAACAGAAAATTAATTAAAATGAGGTATGAAAAACATACACTTATAAAAAACATCGAAAACTATTAAAATTATTAAATAATTAACATAATGAGAGACCAAAAGAAAAACAAGACAAAATATCAGACTGAGGTAACACTCATTATTATAAGTAAGAGGCCTTAGAAATATTAAGTTAATAAAAAGAAGAATGAAAGAACCAAAATAATAGAATAAACAAAATAGTATTAAATTAATTAAAATTAAAATTGTAACTTTAAAAATAAATAATTTTCTGAAGGGTGCAATTGTACAGGGTGTCCCAAATTGGTGTGTTTTGCAGGGTATCTCGTAAACTAGAAGAGCTAGAAAAAAAGCAGTTAAGATGTTATGACTTCTTTTTTTATGAAAGTAACGATAGCCTACATTTAAACGAGTAACTTTAGAATCTGATAAGGCTTTTTTAATTTCAAACATTTCTAAAAGATTGAGTTTATGACTTTTATAAAAATGGTGAATTAATCAAACCTTTAAGTTAGAACGAGAGTGTCTAGTATACTAGTATCTAGTATATGATTAGCAAAAGCTGGCTTAATTATTCAGAAATATTAAATAAATTTAACTAGTAGTAGATTAGCTACACCTAAGGATGTTTTAGAGATAGACAGCTACAACTTAGGTTGATATACTTATTAGCCCGATTTAAAAATGTTAATTACTGTGTTTTTCAATGAGGCAACCGAAATGTCATAAAAAATAACTTTTGGCATTTAAAAGCTCAAAAATATATAACAAAGAATATTAAAAGAGTATTAGTCCAGAGCAGATAGAGAAAATTAAATGAATTTGGAGGTGAAGCAGATATCGAGATGCGGTTTTCTGCATTGTGTTCAGGAAGGTCACAGAAAACGAGGCTACATGGTCTGGTTAATCCGTTTTTGGAAAAATGCCTTCTGGGCCGGAAAACACCAGTTGCATCACTATTTGCACCATTATAGGAATGACTGGAAACTCGGAAAAATCACTCGGAAATTGTTACTCGGGGGTTTTCAGGCCCGCTGAACTCGATTCTGGCATTAGAATTACCCGGGGGCGCACGGGGGCGTCTCTGCGGGGGTGCTGGGGTGGTTAATTGGGGGAGAAATTGCAGCGTGCATTTAAATCGCTCCAAACTCGTTACTCGGGGGTTTTCGGAGATGCCGAATTCAAACCCGACATTGGAATTGCCCAGACCCGTTTTCGGGGATGCTGAATTCAATTCTGGCATTAGATTTCTCGGGGGCCCCTCTGTGAGGTTGTCTGGGGGTGATTGTGGAGGGGAGGGGGTGGCAGCGTAAACCAATGGTAAAGGAGAAGGTGAAAAATCACAAATTATGAAAATAATAATATATTCAAATACCATATAGGAGTTTTTATTAATCTGGAATTATTCATATCCCCGGTGAAGTCTAATGTCTGATTGTCATGGACGCTGACATCCCCCCCCCCCGGGCCCAAGCACCCCCAGACAACCTCACAGAGGGTCCCCCGAGCGGCCCCGGAAAAATCTAATGCTAGAATTGCATTCGGCATCCCCCAAAACCCCCGAGTAACGGGTCTGGAGCGCTTCCCATGGACTATGCAATTTCCCCCCCAGATACCCCCGCAGAGCCGCCCCCGTGCTCCCCCGGGCAATTCCAATGTCGGGATTGAATTCGGTATGTCCGAAAACCCCCGAGTAACGAGTTTGGAGCGATTTCCATGCACGCTGCAATTTCTCCCCCAATGCAGAAAACCGCATCTCGATATCTGCTTCACCTCCAAATTCATTTAATCCGGCCGATTTTGCTCTAAATGCCCTGGACTATATTCCCGTATAAGCGTTAGCTTCTGGCGCTGAGGGCAAATCGTATTTTTGGACCGGGATTTTCTCCAAATATTTTTTTTTCTTCATTTTTGTGACCTCTATAACCAGACATCAATATACCTTTATAATATGCTAGACACTTAGCTCAGTCAGTCAGTAATCAAACAGTGATGCCGATTTATGGGGAATTTCCTATTTTTGGTCATCGGTTGACCTTTTCTTACCTCCGAATTACGTATTTTATTTTTTAAAGGAAACTATGTAGTGAATATGTTCCGGTTTTTTGAGTCTACTATAGTATATTATAAAATCGTTGATAGCGTCCAGTGACCTTTTCTTGCCTTCGATACAAGCATTTGTTTTTTAAAGGAAACTATAAACATCCAAACTTTAGTTTTTTTTAAATAATGAAATAAATAAATACGTAATTGGGAGGTATAAAAAGTTCACCGGACACTATCCACGATTTTATAGTATACTCTAGTACTCTAGTAGACTAGGGCTACCAGTCAAGCCCAAAAACCGGAAAATATTCACTACATAATTTCCTTTAAAAAATAAATAAAGTTATACTCTGATATTATTATTAAATAATATATCGAAATTTTAATGGTAGATTATTTCTAATAAAATATAAAAATGTTTTTAGGCCGAGCCAATGCTGGTGAGATCAAGGCATATCAAGGTCGAATTATTAATAGCCGTATAGATCCTCCCAATATTTGACAGACGAACGTAAATAAAAATTTTGGTGCCGGTATAGATTTACATTTCAAATGGAGCTTCAGGCTGCTAATTTAATTAATAATTTGAATTTGAATTCGTAGGAATCGTAGGTCACTGAAGTATTTTCATATTATATCACAAACACGTAATGTAATGGAAACTATTGGTTTACTGACGGCCAGATATGTACAGATTGTCCCATTATCATAAAAATAAATAAATAATAATAATAAATAGATTCAGTCAGTACAGGAATAAAAGTTTTGCCAAAATTAGACTTCAAAGAGATTTTTAGGAGAGTTATATTGGGCGATGTTTATAATCTGGGAATAAATAAAAAAAAACTGATTTAAGTAACACTATTTTCCTAATTTTTGTTATCGAATTATACGAGTAATTGTGCTAAAATGTATTATTTGAGCAAATTATCGTTATCAAATTAGGATTTTAACAATAATGGACAAAATTTAAAAAAATATATTGTAGTGAAATTTATTACACCTTATGTATTATAAAATTAATTTTTACAACAAATATAAAGTTAATGGTTAAATAAATAATTGGAATGATTGAAATTTTATAGAATGCAATATTTTGTGATATGGGAATCGTAAAATTATTTCAAAATTATATGGAGAATATAAATTGGGAGGAAAATCATCATAAATCTTTTAAAGTAAAGTTAAATCATGAATATTTTAAAAAATTACAAATAATTATTAAAAAAAATATCTAGTGGTTGAAAAATTTTTGAAGGTGGAGAAAATAACAATGAGAATATTAATTTTTGTAATGTCCAGAATTACCCCTTTTCTTCTCAATTTTGCTTTTTTTTCAAAAAATTGCCCAGAAAATTAGTTTTTGTTATGTCTAGAATTGCCCCTCTTCTTTACAGTTTTGCTTTTTTTAAAAAAATTGCCCAGAAAATTAATTTTTGATATGTCCAGAAATACCCTTTTCTTCTCAATTTTGCTTTTTTCAAAAAATTGCCCAGAAAATTAATTTTTGTTATACCCAGAAATGCCCCTTTTTTTTCAATTTTGCTTTTTTTAAAAAAATTGCCCAGAAAATTAATTTTTGATGTCCAGAATTACCCCTTTTCATCTCAATTTTGCTTTTTCAAAAAATTGCCCTTTTCATTCTAAATTTTGCACTTTTTTCAAAAAATTAACCTTCTTTTAATAATTTCACAATTTCTCTCTTAATTTTGCACTTATTTGCATTAAAAAAAATACCTCTTTTTATATATTGCACAATAAATTCAAAATAAGTCATAGATGAAGTTGGTATTATTTTTTATAAAAAAAAATATCTCATGGTTGAAAAATTTGAAGGTGGAGAAAATAACAAATCAATAAGAAAATTAATTTTTGTAATGTCCAAAATTACCCCGTTTCTTCTCAATTTTGCTTTTTTCAAAAAATTGCCGAGAAAATTAATTTTTGTTATGCCTAGAATTGCCCCTTTCTTTTCAGTTTTGTTTTTTTTATTTAAATTGCCCAGAAAATTAATTTTTGTATAATGTCCACAATTAACCCTTTTCTTCTCAATTTTGCTTTTTTCAGAAAATTAATTTTTGTTATGTCTAGAATTGCCCCTTTTCTTTTCAGTTGTGCTTTTTTTTAAAAAATTGTCCAGAAAATTAATTTTTGTTATGTCCAGAATTACGCCTTTTCTTCTCAATTTTGCTTTTTTCAAAAAATTGCCTTTTTTTCTAAATTTTGCACTTTTTTCAAAAAATTAACCTTCTTTTATTGATTCCACAATTTCTCTCTTATTTCAAAAAAAAAACTCCTTTTTCTTTTAATTTTGCACTTTTTTCGAAAAAATTACCCCTTTTTTCTAAATTTTGCACCTATTTGCCCTAAAAAAATATCCCTTTTTATATATTGCACATTAAAGTCAAAATAAGTCATAGATGAAGTTTTTATAAAAAAAAAATATCTAGTGTTTGAAAAAATTGAAGTTGGAGAAAATAACAAATCAACCCTTTCTTCTCAATTTTGCTTTTTTTCAAAAAATTACCCTTTTTGTCTCATCAAATTACCTTCTTTTTTTTCAATGTTTTTTCTCCTCAAATTACCCATTTTTCACAATTTTTCTCTTTAAAAAAAAAAGCGAATTTTTACTTTCCAAACTCAACAAAATTGTATAGAAGGAAAGTATTGCGATCATGATTTTTCTGTCAATTTTACACTTTTTTCAAAAAAAATACTCCTTTTTGTCTTAATTTTGCACTTTTTCAAAAAAATCATTCCTTTTTCTAAATTTTGCACTAATTTGCAGTAAAAAATTAACCCTTTTTATATTCGCACATTAAAGTAAAAAGAAGTAATAGAGGAAGTTATAGTAGATATAGTATTACGTATTATTATTTTTTATAAGAAAAAATATTTAACGATTGAAAAATTTGAATGTGGAAGTTTTTAAAGAAAAAAAATTAAAAAAAATCATTAAAATTCAGAAGAAAGAACTCAATTAAGAAGAAAGTTTGCAAAAATCTAAACCTGTTGGATTTATAAAAAAAACTAATCAAGAACAAGTTATGGAATAAAGAATTAAGTCAAGAAAATATACAAATGAAAAAAAAAAGTATCAAATTAGAAAATTTTATAGAACTAAGCAGCTAAGAAGAATAGAGCTACCGAAAGATAGGGTTATAAAAATTATTTAAGTGTGATTTAAGAATTGTAAAATTGAGATCTTATTACTGGAAATAACGTAACAATATATAGTCATCAAATATAACAGATTTAACAATAGTTTCTTACTTTTTATACTTTTTAACAACTTGTCTAATTAGTATAATTTTATACGTAATTCTAATCTAGTTATCTCTTAATTATTATCTGAGATTAATTTAATTATTTATATAATCTGTTGATTTGTATCAACGTACTAGGACATTCTATATAAAATATTATGCTGACTATACCACATTTGTAAATGATAATATAAATGCTAAAATATGCACATTCCATTTTGATCCGTCTGTCTAGAAAATCTAGTTATTTCTTTTGACAAGACAACATACTCCCACGATAAACAAGACAACGAAGTTCTCGATCTTGAATTAAAAATAGAAAATATAAATCAAATTACGGTTTATTTTATAATATAATATTGATTATAATGACGACTGTAAAAGGTTTTCGTAGTTCTCCGTAACAGACACACGTAGATAATCCTGTGGCTAAATTTAAAATGCCCTATACCTGACCTAATCCTTTCACTCTATTTCATTTCAGGACCATTTTATTCAGTTTAAGCAATTCGTAGATGAAAATAATGGTCAGGTTTATTTTTATTCGTCGCATTAATGCCTTTTTTATTTTTAATTTTTAAATCGTTTCGGTATCTTGCCCTACAACAATTTCAAAAAATTTGAAAAAAATTGTACGTGAATGTTTCCAAGTATAAATTGCAAAAACTGAACGTTATTTATTCAGTTTTTTTAATAAATAATGACAGAAGAGTAAGAAACCCAATCAATTTTTTTGAAAACTTTTCATGTTACAGATTTGGTGTAATACGAAAAATAAATATTATAATGAATGTATATCTCAATTTGGGGCGAGTTCTATAAAAAAATAATAAACCTTACTAAAATTATGTTATATTATGTTTATCCTGTATACAGGGTTTTTTTTTTTATAAAGTATTCACCCCCGATTTAGGCTTACCCAATAATTTTTGGCAAAAATGGCGAGATACGTATTTTTTTTACTACCCCCCTGAACAGAAATACAGGGTGTTTTTTTCTACCCTCTCTTTACTCTCGCACAATAATTTTTGAGAAAAATAGTGAGACACGTCGACTTTTGATTTAAAGGAAACGAAATTTTTGACAAAATTTGTCGTACTACCTTCACCCCCACCCCGTAACCTGAAAATTTGAATGGGCGATACACCATGTGTGGCACATCAGAGGAAAGGTAATTCAATGCAGAATTCAAATCATACCCTTTGTCCACTGCTAGGACAAAAAAACATTACATAATTTGTATCAATAATGTTATCAGTTTATTGTTAGGTATTTAAAAGGTCAAAATAAAAAAAAATTACAGCAATTGCTCAAAATGTTGTCCATCGTGTGCTAAACAAAAGTCAAGTCTGTCTTGGAATTCTTGTCAAACATTTTGAAAAATTTCCCTAGTAATGGATTGACATTCTCTTACAATTCGTACCCGAAGGTCATCAATAGATGTAGGTTTAGTTTTGTAAATTACTGACTTTAGGTGACCATAAAGCCAGAAATCGCAAGGAGTCAAATCTGGAGATCTCGCAGGCCATTATATTGCTCCTCTTCTACCGATCCAACGTTGTGGGAAATGGTCATCTAGCCATAGTCTGACTGGTAAATGATAATGAGGACCAGCCCCCTCTTGTTGAAAATGTAATATACTTTCATCTAGAGCAGGATTTCTTACTTCATCTACCTGATTTTCAAGCTCCTGAGTAATTAGAGGGTCAATGGTCATTTCTAGCATTTCTAGGTATTTTTGACCAGTTAAATTCCCATCTACGAATAATGGCCCAATAATTTTATCGCCCAGTATGCCAGCCTAAACATTAAGTTTTTGAACATGTTGAGTATGCCCTTCAACAAAAACATGAGGGTTGTTGTCACTCCAGTAACGACAATTATGTTTATTCACAAACCCGTCAAGAAAAAATGTGCACTCATCCGAAAAACAAATATTTTGAACTATACGGGGTGTGTTATCAATCAATGCGAGCATTTCCTCACAAAATTGAACTCTTCTATCCGGATCATCTTCATGAAGTTGCTGATGGATTTGCATCTTGTAAGGTCGATATTTATTATTTTTTAATACTTGTCGAACTGATGAAACTGAAAGTCCAGTATTAGAGGCTACTTTGCGAAGAGAAGATGCTGGTTCCATTGCAAAATTTCCCAGAACTTCGACTTCTGTTACTTCGTCCAATACCCTAACTGCCGTCTTTTTTTTATTTACTACGGATCTAGTTTCCTCAAACTTCATAACAAGTTTTCTAATGTAAGTATGACTTACTTGCAAACCAGGATGTTCTTCATTAAAAAGAGTAGCAGCTCTTCTCGAACATCTGTTCGCGGAGCCGTAAATGAAAATCATTTCAATTCTCTGTGCTCTAGTGTAGATCATTTTCAATGTTTATTTGATAAATAATTTTAAACAAGTGAGTTTATAGGTTGGTTTTTGCCAAAGGTACTCTTATTTTTTGTAGAAACAAAAAGTGAATTGCTGATAATTTAGAAAAATAAACGAACAAGTTCCTAAAAAGTACCTTAATAGTGCCGACTAGCAAAAAATTTGAAAATCCACACATTCAGAATTGTAAGAGCAGCTCAATAAATTAATTCATAGGGAAATTTTTCAAAATGTTGGACAAGAATTCCAAGACAGACTTGACTTTTGTTTAGCACACGATGGACAGCATTTTGAGCAATTGCTGTAATTTTTTTTTATTTTTTCCTTCTTTTAAATACCTAACAATGAACTGATAACATTATTGATACAAATTATGTAATGTTTTTTCGTCCTGGGAATGTGTGCTCAAGTGACTTACTATTTATCTACTGATCCCCTACTAAGAATAAGCAAAATTACAAAAGTACTAAATAAAAAATCCAAGGCACGTGTTTGCAGCTCATTGATCTATGCAATACAAATAATGAATTATAATTAATTGTTTTCTATTTTCGGTATGACAAAGTAACATTTCTTCCAACTTTTCTTATCTCTATTTCATCAATAGCCAGTAAATGATAATATCTCAAACATCCTGTATATAAAATATAAACTAATAATGAGCAAAATGTAATTAAATTTATACAACGAATAGATATTTATTATAAACATAACATCGAGCACGTCCCATATTTCAGTATAATTAAAGAGCAAAGATCTTTATACGTAGACAGCTATTAAATAAATATTTATTTTTTATGATGAATGAAAAATACCTACATTACATTGTATCAAAAAATTTCTACAAAAGTCAATATTATACTAGTTAATCTTTACTGTTCGTATATAACATAAAAATAAGTACCACAGCAGATCTAACATAATAACTTACAAATAAATATATAATATTTATTATTAAAATGTGTTTGAATATGGAGAATTTAAAGAACTGATTGTTTAAGAGAATGAAAAATTTTAAATAAAACATGTCAAATGAAAGCGGCGGAAATTATTAAATTCTTATCTAAAGAGTCGAGATGTTTTCTTGTAAGAAGTCTGCACGAAAAAGTAGTCACGATGATCTAAAGTAGTAATCAACAGTGAGAAGAAGGAATAGCAGCTAAGGAAGTAGGTAAGCATTCGGTTAGTAACATGTATAAGATAGGTGTAAGGGTCGCCTACTAAAAATACTCGATTCATTAACTTAAATATTCGACACGTGTTCCTAGTCATACTGATTCTATCTGAATCTCTATCTACTTCCCTCTTACCTCTCAATAGTGTCTCATATTTATCAACATTCAACATCCATTGATTTATGGCACCATTAAAGTGGTCTGGTCCAAAAGCCCTTGACATGTCATAATAATTCCTTACATAGGGTTATGAAAATTCAAAAGGAAAAGAAAAATTGTTTTCAAAGTGAATTAATAAGAAGAGTTAGATCTCTAATTTCTGGAAAAAATACCACAACCTTCAGAACGATGAGAAAAGTGGTTTGATTTAAAAAAAAAAATTTTCGAAGTACTTTTTCCAAAATAAATCCCCAAAGAAACATATCGCACTCGGTATACATAGATATTCCTTAAAAATAACTAAATCGAGAACAGCCATCAAATACGAAGTCTTCATTTCAATATAATCCATACTGACACAAGTTCTGTTTTATAATATCATTTCTTCAGAAGTTCCGAAATATAATGAAACTGGTAGCTCAGGAATTGCCATTCAAAGTACTTATGACGTCAGAAGGAGCAGCAATAACGCTTTTGTTTGAATGTCTCACTAAATTGGAGGGTTTTTGAACGGCGATATCTTCTTGAAAAAAATATGCATACATAATATTTTTCACTATATTTCAACTACATTTGAACCAAATTTACGCATTAGGTATCTCGATTATTATAATAATATAAAGATAATGCTGTAGATAGAAAACACGAAAGTGTATCAATATGATGAAAATATAGGATATCAAGAAATTGATAAAATAATAATTTTGTATTGAAGTTTGGAAGGTGATTGGTAGCGGATTTAAGTTGAAAAGTGAAAGACACAAAAATATGGCTAAATAAAAAAGGGAACCACAGGCAAAATCATAAAAAAAGTGATGGGGTTTCATACCACACATAAATATTAAGAAATGAATAAGTGAAACAAAGATAAAAAAAGGAGAAGAACAATAAAATAATTGTGGTATAAATACTAGAAATAAACACAAATGGAGAAATTAATTATGCATCCTGAACCAGATGTTTCTACCTTTTGACTTCATCAATTAAAATGTTAAATAAATAAAGTCTTCATGTATTAAATATTTAATAATCTATATCATACGTCAAACCAATATTTAATAATAAAAAAATGTATGTTTCTATTCAGTTCAAAATTGAAAGTTTAGTAATTCGACAGCGTGAAAATATTACCAAGAAAAAATAGAATTGGCTAAAATATTGAACTTTGGAGTTCCATAATTTTACTTGATGGTGAAAATATTTCTTATAACTGAATATAAAAGCACAACAATTTTTCAGTATAATGAAGTTTGTCTTTTTGCTATAAGTTTAAATTTATTAAAAAATTGAGGCAGGTCCAGTGCTTTAAAATTTAAAATATACCTTGTAATATGCGACTGGCGTCTAGGGAAACTAATTCTATTCTGAATCCTTGGTGCACGCATTCAACTTTGTTATTTATTTTATTTTATTTTATTACAAGAAGTCTTGACTATCTAAATCTAACCTGTGTATTGAAAAAAAGAAAATATAATATTATTTATATTTATTTTATTAAGAGAAGTCTTGACTATCTAAATTCAGCCTGTGTATTAAAAAAAAAGAAAAATAAAACTTCCATTTATTTCGTAAAAAAAAAAATTAAAAATATATATCAGGATTCGAATCTTGAACTTTCATATGGAACGTCTACACTCCACCACTGGACCACACCGCTCATAGTGATGAATAATCAAACTTTCAATTAAAAGGGCGAGCGTGCACCAAGAATTTAGAATACCACAACATACTCCCATGTGTAATCTAGACTTGATGATGGCTTGTCGCCGAAACTAGTTGCCTATCTTCTGTTTAACAATAAAAATTTAATTGTTCAATAGTTTTAATTTTCTGTATTGCATTTTTTTCTGATATTTCTATTTTATGTCTCTATTTCTTCTAATTTTGTCCCTGTCTGAACTTTTTCTTACTGTATCTGTCTCTCACCTGTCTTTATTATCTTCTAATTAACTTTCCAGTATTATACTTTGTATTTTTTTCTAAATTTTTTTATTTATCTATTTTCAAAAAAAAGGGCTCACCTTGTATATAATTTTTTTATTTTTATATTTCTTCGAACATTTAATATAACATTCAAAATTATATTAACTATTTCTTAATATATTCTTTTCTTTTAGACAATTTAAAAATTGCAATGATAATTCTTCAAAAATAATATTAACAAATTTTTAAATCCTTTTTTTTTATCACTTGATTAAATTTTATTTTAAATAACCAAACAATAATTCAGCCGTAATTGATCTTCTTAGATATGACATCTGACATGATCTGACCTTTTTATATTTAAATTTTCTTATCAATATATGTACTTACTGTCTAATTTATTATACCATTTTGATCTTGACAATGCTTACCTGAAACAAAAAAAAATTAAGACATAAAGTTGTCCAAGAGATAAATAATCAAATAATAATCAAATGGAAAAAATCGTTATTTTTTTAGGAAAATCACAATTTTTATTCTTCACGAAAAATTAGTTTTCTATCAAACCGCATTAATTATAAAATGTTTTAGTTTTCTTAGAAATTGCAAATTTTTATTTTTCGTCTCAGATTGTATTCCGACTTTATGTTATTGACCCAAAAGGAAGAAATTGGCTCAGACATGTTATACTTTCAGAAAATGGAAAAATTCTGTTAATTAATTAAACTTCGAAGTATATACTAATTTTCTGAATTTTTGGCTAATATTTCAATTTCAATTGGTTACTTATTAGATACTATATTTGTAATTTTCTATTGTATTTCATTTTTTTATGTACCTTTTTTAGAGGTTAAAATAACAATATTATCAAGGCAAACATTTTAATTCCAAAATATATAATACAGATCATCATACCTATTGAAAAAAATGAGTCCGGACATGTTTAAATTGATTTTATATGTGTTCATTGCATTATAATAATTATTTTAAATATTTATGATAACAATGATTTTTTAAAAAAAATGTTATATAATATTTTTTATATTTGAAAAATATAAACGATGTGGCATTTAGGAAGGCCACAATATTTTTTTCTCCTACCTTATGTGAAAATAAATCATATCAACCAAAAAAATATTGTTGAAAGTAATGTTTATCGTCCCTTGTGATGCAAAAGTCTTTTTTTTCGTTTTTTTGGTATGCGAAAAACAATTGTGTGACACACATGCAGAAAACGCTTTAGCAGCCCTCAGCTATTATCTGCACTCGCTTCGCTACGCTCGCTCAATATACTATTAAAGCAGATTGTATGCTCTTTTCAAATCGAATTACAGATTATAAAAATTAATATTATAATGAAAAAAAAATTTCGAGGTAAAAACGGAAATATTCATTTTCAGGTCCCCTGAGACGATTAAGACCATTTTCAGATGGAAGTCGTCTGCCTGTCTGTGTGTGTATTCTTCCACGATAGAGGCCACACGTTTAATTCGATTGAGCTGAAATTTGGTATAAGGGTTTGGGTTACCCGCCGGAACGACATCTGTCAAACGGAAGTATCACTATCAAAAAAAGACAGATGCAATATGTCACAGAATTGGACATGCAATATGTCGTTTGAAAGCCCTTAAAAAACTCTATACAGAACAGTCAAAATTATTTCTCCAACTGTCACCTGTCAAAAATAAAAAGATGTCAAAATTTAAAACTTTAGCATTAAATATCTGAAAAAGTATTAATCCGATTTGGCTGAAATTTGGTACAGGGGTTTGGGTTACCCGTCGGAAGAACTCATTAGGTTTTGTATGACATGTGTCAAACGAAAGTGTCACTATCAAAAAACGACAGATGCAATGTGTCACGGAATTCGACTTGCAATATGTCATTTGAAAGCCCTTGAAAAACTCTATACAGAACAGTCATAATTATTTCCCCAACTGTCACCTGTCAAAAAAAAAATCTCAAAAGTTAAAAGTTTAACATTAAATATCTAAAAAAGTATTCGTGGATACTCGTCGGGAAAGTTTTGGGGCGACAAAACCTATTTTTTATAAGTTAATTGTCAAAATGTTTGATAACATAAATAATTTTGTTGTTTGAATTTTATAAACATTGTTAAAAATAAGTTTGATTTTAAAGAATTTATTGACAGTAATTGGTATATAATTTATTCTAAATCAACAATTGTGGAATATGAAGAGTCTTATTTTTATTATTATTAAGAAAATAAAAAAAATAGAAATGGTTTTAAAAGAAATTTAAGTAATAATGTAAAGGGCAAGATTTTAAAAAAAATTATGAATCTAGTAAGCAAATTTTTAATTTGGGAACAGATGAAAGGTAAAAAAATAATAAACAGACTATATAGAAATAGTTTATGTAAAGAAATGTGATATGAAGGTTTAAATTAAATTATATACCAATAAAAAAATATATGAATCTAGGAATTTTCAATATATAAAAGTATTTTAAATAAATATAAAATCAGAAGACCAATTAGAAGAAATAGGCAACTATGAAGTTATGGACGTGGTGTAGCAGTAATAACTAGATTTTCGGAAGGAGTAAAAGATCAAAATAAGGAAGTCAATTTTGTATAAGCACAATAATAATTTGTAGTTACAGAATATTTATAGTTTTTTTTTAATCTTAATTTGTAACTTATTATTTTTTTTTTCCTAGAAACCACCCCAAATTGAGATCACAAATCATAACATATGGGCTGTTATTTTGGTAAATTTAAATAAAATTATTTTTTTGTTGCGCTTTATATTTTTTATTACACACTGTATATACTTAAATTAATTTATCATTTTTTGTATGTTTCATGTTCCACAATGTTAAAATCCCATTATTTGTTGACACTTGTTGAAATAGTTTTGACATTTGGATAAAATGTAATTATCTAAATGGCCTTTTTGATAATTGCTTTTGAAGATATTAAACCGCGGTGTCTAATTTTAGTAAAAAAAGATTGTTTATTTTTTTTCAAATTAGATAACCGTAATTATTTCAAAAATAATGAGTAAAAACAAATTTACATAAGCTGATAAAGAGTTTAGTTTTGTCCTACTAGCTGAATATATTTTAATTGGTCAATTTGGAAAGATATTTTAGATTAGCTAAATATTACAATAAATAAATACATTTTTCATTAATTCCAACAATTAAATAAACTATTGTTAAAACTACATACATGGTTATGAAGACCGCATTTCACAATTATATTGAGATTTATATTAAAAAAAGGATATTAAAGACTGGTTGGAAAAAAGCAGATGTTTTTAATTCAAGGATAAATTTAAAAAAATGTTTTATACAGGCTGGTTTTCTAAATTGATAATCTTTTTTACAGCTGCTATAGTAACAAAATTACAAAATGAATATTTGATTAATAAATCGCCACCAAAATATTTATTCGGTACTAAACGGAAGTCCATAAATACATAATTTAATTCTACAGATTTTTGACATCACTATAGTAACTAATTTTAACAACAATGGTTTATTTAAAATTCGTCTGTCTGAATTAGAATAAAATCACCAATGATAAAAAGCAAAGGTTGGAATAATAAAATTTTATTTGTTGTCAACTTCATCTTTAGCCTTTCAACCAAAGAAGTATTTCAATGTCTGATTATGATTTTTTTTTAATTTTAAGAATACAAGTAGGAAATATTTAATATAATAAAAGATCAAAACAGATAATTTAGACTTACTAGACCGGAAGAGACCTGTCAAACTTTTCAAAATGGCGGTAAATTGAAATAGGGCTGCGCAGGGTTCATTTAAAGGGGCCCCATCATAAGTGACGGGGGGATACCTTCAGAGTTTGTTGACAGCCAACAAATGACGTAATTCTCCATCTGTCAATCCTACACGTGTCATAATGTCGATATAACCTAAAAAATTCTTCTCTCCATGCTGGAGAAGGGTCGTAGCTAATTTCAGAATTTATTGACAGTCTACAAATGACGTAATACCCCACCTGTCAATCATACATGTGTAAGAAGAGTCGTAGCTAACTTCAGAGTTCATTGGCAGCCAACAAATGACGTAGCACGTCTTGATTTCCATGTAGGTAAAAATTTTGAAAAAAATTAGGCATTGTAGAAATTTTACTAGTAGTTTTAGAGTTAATGCTGTATTTATTTTAAAAAAATATGGTTTTTAAAAGTGTTTTTGAGTGATAATATTGCTATATCAGAAAAAAAAGAGATGCAGAGGCGGTTAAATGGGCAAAAAGTTATATATTTTATAATTTAATAGTTAAAAAATTATAAAAAATTGTTTTTCGTACATTAAAAATAATAAACAGAAAAGTCATTTTTTTATAAAAATAATTTTTTAAAACTTAATCTAAAGATAAGAGAAGGAATTTGACATTATAAAAACGATGGAACGTACAATTATAGTACCAATAAAAAAATTTATGGACTTTTATTAATAGACGAAAAAATTTATTAAAAAAACTACAGGAGGAAACAATTTATTCTAATAAAATAAATGAAATAAGAAGAAAAATACAGTAAGCAGTTTTAGAAACAAAAAATTCAAGTTGGATAGTCAGAAGTGGATCCTTAACCTAATTAATAATTATTTTGTATTTGTAATTTTTTTTATAATTATTCTATAGTAACCCACCCCAAATTGAGATCACAAATCATTACAATATTTTACAATAAAGTATCTTTGCATTACAGACACTGTCTATAGTAATTTTCAGATTATACAAGGAAACCAAAAATGCATTTTTCCATTTTTGCCGCCTATCGTAATTATTTCAAATAATATCAAAAAATGTATAAAGATTTTTTTTATATATATAGAATTTTCTATAACAGTGTATCATAAGATCTTCAATGGGACGTTTAGTTTTTTCTCACGGTTTCTGATATGTTGTTATTCCTTCCAATTTGAGACATCCCATATAAAGTAAAAAATATATTTTTCATTTACAGCACCCTTCATGATTATTCTCCCTTAAAAGCTCAGAACTTAATTCCTAACGCCTAAACAAATTTCAAAATATTTTTTTACTAAATAATTATTTAAAAATTTAAAATAGTCTTCTTTTTATAGTTTTGTTAAATTGTTTGCAAAATTGTTTTACAAGCTTAAAAGTTTTGATATTGTCATTCGACTCAAGGTAAACACTTTTTGGAATATTTTTTTACTAAATAATACCTCAAAAACCTAAATTTTATTGCAAAACTAAAATCCAATGGATTTATAAGATTTATATATATATTTTTTTTAAATTGACACAGAAGTTTTTTAAAAATATTTGCGCTCTCAATAATATAAAAAAACACCTACAAAATAAAAATTTTTTTTTAAAAAACATATAAGTCCTTCTCCTCAATATTAAAAGAGTTATATATCATTCGCCTCAATATAAACACACTTGGACACTTTAAAATATTTTGCTCAATAATCTTTTTATACAGTTTTGTTAAAATATTCTCCCCATAAGTTTGGAACTTTTAAATGTGTATTTTTTTTTATAAAAAACACCTACGCCCTTTGTCTCATTATTAAAAGCCACCTTAGTGCATCGCCTCAATATTAAAATACACCTTGGTCCTTTGCCTTAAATATACAGAGTGTCCACTTATGTTCGCAAAAATTTATCAATTTTATGGAAAAAAGGTATATTCTTCATAAAAAGTTTTACATGGTTTGAAATCTAAAATACAACCAACAAATAACAATTTTTTTTTAATTGTATACGAATTGTGTCAAAAAATGTAATTTATGAATGTGAAATGAGTAAATTATCCTTATTTTTATCAATATCGAAAATTGTTTTAAGAAAAAATTGATTTGAATTTAAAACTATGTTCAAATATGCAATTTGCGTTAAAAAATAAGATTTTTTAATTTTTTTTGAAACTTTTCTCTACAATAGCATAATTATATTTTATTTATATTATTTTACTTTTTTTAAAACCCAGTTTTCAATTCTAAAAACTAATTTTTATAGTAGTTTTTAATATTGTGAAAAATAAAGGTAATTTAATCCTACAACAAATACAAATTCACATTTTTTAACACATCTTGTATACGATTGTAAAAAATTGATATCTAGATCCTTCGCCTCAATATTATAAGTTATTCGCTTCAAAATTAAAAAAAAAATATCTTAATTTTATTGTATTATTTTTTAAAATAAATCATATTTATTATACCACAGATTAAGTTCACAATAAAAGACTAAAATTTCTTCTTTTTTAGTTATCTCTTCTTAACAAAAATATTTTTAAGATGGAATCAAGTTTTTTTTATTTTGAGACATTTTTTAATACTTTAATTTTTTTAGTTTTATATTTTACAAAATTGTTTTAAAAGTTTTTGAAATATTTTTTTCTAAAAAAATTCTTAAAAAAAACCTAAATTGTATTACAAAAATAAAATCCAATGGAATGGGAGTTATTTATTTAATTTTTGACCTTGATTTTTTTTTAAATCCTAATATACCCTTAAAATGTCACCGTGAGACATAACAGATTAAATTTAACGGGGTTTCCTTTAATCTAAATTTTGCTGAAAAACTAAATTCCAATGGAATTCTAAAATTTATTCGTGATTTACTAAAAACTAGCGACAGTTAAATCGATTTTCTAAAATCTAATGGCGGTTAAATTAAATTTAAAATTTTTATAAAATAATTTTGGTTTGTTCAATTGACATACATTTTTTGCCTTCATCAGTATATTTCAATAAACATGTATTAAATCTAATAGCAATTTTTATTAATTTTGTTATAATGGAAGAATTGTATTATGATTATTCTCACTAAATACCTAATTTTCATCAAAAAGTACTGGGTTTTTCTGAAATTTTAAATGCCTTGAAACCTTGAGTTACACATGAATCATGAATACTTATATCAAAATTGTAACAAAGTAAAAGAAACTCTTTGTAGAATATTGTTTTAGTCATAAAATGTATAGAATGAAAATATAATAAACTTGTCCAAAAGATAAACGAAAAATTGTGAGATAAAATCAACACATTTGATAACTTTGTCGAAGTGTTTATTTAACACCTTAAGTGCAGAAGGGAAAATGAATTTTCTATTGCGCAGTTTCATTTTTTATTTTCAGAATAATTTTTTTTCAATCTCTAAAATTGTCTTTTATTTTACTAAAATTACCTAAAATTAACTTAATACTGTTGAAAAAAAAAATAGAACTTACTATAACTGGGAATGTTTTCAAAATATTTAAGCAAGAATTGCGATTTTGAGAAAAGGGGAGAGAACAAAATAAAGAAATCTCAAGAAATCATGACAATTGTGGGCTCTCCCTATTCTCACAATCACAATTTTTTATCTAAAATTTTGAAAATGTTTTATCTACTTTTTAATAACGTCGACAGTTTTTTTATTACAGCGGCTAATAGATATGTAAACTAGAAATTACAATTCAAATATTATTTCTATAAAGATATAAGAAAACAAATTTTCCTTAAAATTGCAATATTAACTTAATAATATTAAAAAGAGGATAAAACATAATAAAAATGGGGATTTTTAAAAAAAAATTAGGCAAGAATTGTGAATTTGAGAAAAGGAAGAGACCAAAATGAGTAAAACTAAAAAAATCTTGACAGTTGTGGTCTCTTCCTATTTTCACAATCACAATTTTTATCTAATATTTTAAAAATATTCGGATATGTAGTATATTTTTTTTCTTTCTATCCACAGTTAGCAATTTTTAATAACTTCGACGGTTTTTTGTTACAGGGGCTAAACAATATGTAAACTAGAAATTACAATTCAAATATTGTTTCTATAAAGGTATAAAAAAGCAAATTATCGGTAAATAACAATATTAACTTAATATCATTAAAAAGAGAATAAAACGTACTAAAAGTGGGAACTTTTCAAAAATTTTAAGCAAGAAGTGTGAACCTGAGAACAGGAAGAGACCAAAATGAAGAAAACCAAAAAATCTTGACATTTATGGTCTCTTCCTATTCTCATGCACAATTACAATCTTTTATCTGCAATTTTGAAAATATTCACATATTATGTAGTATATTTTTTTCTCTTTCTACCTATAGTTAGCACATTTAATAACGTTCACAGTTTTTCTTGTTACAGGGGCTAAACAATGTCTAACTTTCTAAAGCTAGAAAAAATATAAATTATTAGAATTATTGATATTGATGACTATTTTGTATAACTGAATTCTTCTACATAATATGTATGCAAAAGTTTAATGAATATATTTTATAAAAAATCGACGTAACAAACCGTCATCAGTTTGATTCTTTATTTTTACTACCCTGTTTTTTTATGGAGAATTAAATTTATTGCTACTGTGCTGCCACTTTCTATTATTTTGATAATTCGTTTAGTGTAAGAATATAGTAAATATGAATTTCGCAATTCTGAACAATTTTTTGTGTTAATAAAAGCGAGTAATTTTTGCAGACGAGAATAATTTTTTCGAGGTGTTTTTATAATCTAATAAACAAGGGACATGAAGTAACAGCAGCATGATAGACTGAAATAGATATTAACTCCACTTTATCATAAACAGACCACATACTTGATTAAAAACAGAATTTTCATAAAGCCATTAAGCTACTTCAGATTTCAACAATAACTTTTTAACGAGACAAAATTTATATTTATTAACGGTAATAAATTAGATTAAAATACATGTTGAAAATCAAACGGTTAAAGACATGCATTCACTTTAATAAAAAACAATAAATTTAACAATAATGTAAATAAAACTTTCATTTATAATTTTATTTATAGGAAATACAACTATTGGCATATTTAAAATTAAGTACGATAAAAAAATTTCTTAGAAATGTACCATTTAGATCTCAAGAGACCGTCCTGTTAGGTATATGACATCCTGTATACATTTGATATTCCTGTGAAAAAAAGAAATCCACGGTCTGTAATTTTATTTAAATCAGTCGATAGTTTCTAAATTTTCATTAAATATATTTAATGATTTTAATATTTTATTCGAATAAATTTATTTGTCCCCAATTTTTCCTATCGAAAAGAAGATCTTTAAAAACAAGCGATACGACAAACAATAAAATCCAATTTATATTTTGAAGGTTACCTCCTCCAAAATAAAATAAATAAAAAAATTACCATTATTTATACAATTTATTCAGCAACTGAATTGAATTAAGTCGAGAGATATCCCGTAGTGTGTGACTCAAAAAAAATTTGCATACACTATGTGGGCGTCCGCTTATTTATTGATATTTATCGAAAAGGATGGAGCACTCGAATATTTTACTGTGGCAAACAGAGACAATATGGCGCACCTACAAAAAAGTAGGTACATCCATTAGAGAAAGCTCATATACCATAAACATATTGGACGAATAAAGATTAAAGAATAGAAAATTATCTTTTAAAGTTTTGACAGATCTTGGATAAATTTCACTTATAAATTATCCAGAATTTACAATGTGATCTTAAATTTACATTTATTAATAAACATTTATAATCATACCCAATATCGTTTATTTTGCTACGATGTTTTTTATAAAAACGGCAAATATTTTTTTCAAATCACAGCTTGCATAGCTACGTCACTCCAATTCCTAGAAAGATTCAACATTCTTTCGTGATACGTTATCTTCATTATAACTCTTCCTTCTCGGTCACTCTCATACGAGACAAGAAATATTCTCTTAAAACTATATTCTATATTTGCAAAGGACTCAAATTGACAGTTACAAAAAAACGTGAATCGATTCAGATCGTTTGATATTTAATCGATGCACTTAAAGGTCGAATCAAAAAAATCGATTTCCTTAAAAATCGATCTTATCATTTAATATTTCTAGTACTTAACATTTGATAGTTTTTTATTCGTTCTGTCTGTCATTTATGGAAATCTTTTATTTATTTACAGTTAAAACTTAATATACATAAACAGAAAAGATTACAGGTTGCTCTAGTTCTATTAATTCAAGACAATTTCCTGTTTCTGTCTAACTTTAAATATACTAGATGTCGCGCAGTAAGCTAAGAATATAATTTGCTAACATCCGATCTTTGTTGAGCGATTTTGTATTAAAAGAATCGATACACCGATTAATCCCTTATGAAAAGATCGATTTGAAAGGTCGAGAATCGCAGATGAAAAGATCGATCTTGTGAATTATCGATTTAGATCCAACATCCCTACAACAAAATGACCCGCCACAAAACCACTGTCTTATTAATTCTCGAAGTGAATAGTCGCATTGTATTAGCTTCCGAGTTCTCGTATCGAACAGTCGATGCCGAAATGAAGGCTCTTCAATGAACGGCGGCATGACCGCACATTCAAAATAATTAAATTATAAATATAATGTTTTGAGATTTCACAGCTTCATGTACTAATTTTATACAGTGAAAGTGAGTGACAATAATACATTTTGTTTTTTTCAATTTATTACAATAAATGGGTGATAAAACAACCCTTACATTTGACTTTAATAAATGTGTTTTTGTTTATATTAATGTAACAGTGTGACTCGCAGGTTCATATTTAAAAATAATAAGAAATCAATTTTTTATGGTTGGTTCTTCGATAATTCGTCGATGTTAACACGTCGACTGCCGTGGTAAATTTTTCCAAACATTTATTAATTCGTAATCATATTTGTGCGGAACTCCTCGAATAGCAATACCAACAAAATATATCTTATATGTCTGAAAGGGGGAGGCTTTAAGAATCCAGTTAGGAAAATATTGATCAGACATTTTAAAATTGTTCGTCGACAACAAAAAATAACTAATTAATAATCAATTTCAGCAGTTATTAGATTTTAATGCCATAAACAAAACAAACTATAACAATTTTCGTTAGTTTTACATACAATTAGAAAATGCTTTAAAAATACCTTTTTAACTTCTTATATTGACTCTTCTACGAGAAAAGCTAAAATAAGTAAGGTTTTTGTCTTTTTCTCATTTTTTTCCTCATTTTTCTGGATTTTGTTTCCAACTTTTTCCAGAATTTCCAATAGTTGCGCCACTAGAGAGCGCGTAAAAAATGTGCATGTAGGTTTTCTCTAGTTTTTCTTGATTTTGAGGACAAACAATACACTTTAGTGCAAAATGTTGTAGTACAAAGTTTTATTGCATAAAATTCTCTACAACTTTTGTCTTAAGCTTTTTACAGAATTTCCAATAGTTGCGCCACTAGAGGGCGCGTAAAAAATGTGCATGTATGTTTTTTTCTAGTTTTTCTTGATTTTGAGGACAAACAATACACTTAGTGGAAAATGTTGTGGGACAAAGATTTAGAGCATAAAATTCCGCACAACTTTTGTCTCAAACTTGTTCTAGAATTTCCAATAGTTGCTCCAAAGGGCTCGTAAAAAACGTGCATGTAGGTTTTCTCTAGTTTTTCTTGATTTTGAGGACAAACAATGCATCTTAGTGCAAAATTTTCTTGTGCAAAGTTGTAAAGCATCAAATTTTCTTTAACTTTTAAGTTTTACTTTATATCGAATTCCTCATAGTTTCGATTTTTTTTATAATTCTTTTAGATATTTCTGTTTTTTTCTTTCTTGTTTTTTGAATTCTGTTTTTTTTTCTTATTTTTTTGAATTCTGTTTTTTCTCATTTATCTGATTTTTTTCTTTGTTTTTTGATTTTCTTTAGTTCTTTCAGATTTTCTGGTTTTTTCTTATTTTTTCGAATTTTTGTCATTTTTCAGATTTTTCTCGTTTTATTCTCATTTTTTTGATTTTTTGTTTTTTTTTCTTATGTTTTCCGGTTTTTTTCGGATTTTTTCTAAAATTTCCTCATTTCTGTCTCATTGTTCTATTTTTTTCTAATTCTTTCTTTTGTTTTCTATTTTTTAAGTAAAGCAAAACAGGGAAAAATAGGAAAAAAACATGAAAAATAGGAAACATAGGGAATAACTAGAGAAAAACACGGAAAATAGGAAAACTAGAAGAAATTAAGGAAAATAGGAAAAATCGGAAAAATCTTGGAAAAATATGGAAAAATACTAAAACATAGAAAAAATATATCGAAAATGGGAAGATTTAGAAAAAAATTAGAAAAAACAAGAAAATAAGAAAAAAATATGAACAATTAAAAAAAAATAGCGAAAATTGAAAATATTTTAAAAAAATAGGGAAACTAGAAAAAAATTGAGGAAAAATAGAAAAAAATAATCAGGAATTAAAACTTTAAATCAGTTGACACACAAATTTAGGCGACTACTTTTGACTGGATAACCATCTTCAAGTCTAAAATAAATTACATAGAAGTTCAAAACAATATGCAAAACTATATTGGTCTGAAGATAAATATTAAGCCGAAACTAATCGTCTATATTTGTCAGTTATTATTTTATGTGATACATGACATGGAGTTTTAATTCCTGAATAGGTAACCCCATTGAGCTAGATAACCTTATATATTTTGTTAAACAAAAAAAAATCGATTTTCAGTCATAATTTACAAATTGTTTATAACCTATTTTTACAATAATACTCGCCTATATAATGTATTTGTTTGTAACTTTTTTAAAGGTTTTAAAGTGTCAAATTTTGTATTATAAAAATGTTGTATGAATTAGTAAGTCCTGTCCAGCGCTTTAAAGAGTTAATTAGTTTTGTATCAGATTTTGACCAGTTAAAACTGTTGTAAAGATAATAATATTAATGGTTTTATTTTTTCATTTACGATTAATTGAATCATTTACGAGTTGTTTCGAAACAAAAGGTTGGTGAGAATACGAAATGAGGTTACTGGTGTTTATAAAATTATCGAAATTGCACGATATGGGTGGGCACCATCAACACAACTTTTGATCTCATGCCAACAATGTTAACATAAAATATATTGAAAATATGTCCGAATTACTTCTAAGCTATATTTATTTTTATTATGCTTCTATTTGTCAAATTTCAATGATAGTTGTGCTTGTTAGCCGATTAATTTTGTTATGTAAAATTAGATTTAGGATATTTTTACATAAAGAATTATATCTTTATTTCCGTTGGTCAGAAAATTTATTTTTGGTGCACTGCCTGAAATCTAAAATGCAATCATCATTTTTTTATCATGTATCATATATATTTTTTTAAATAGCGAACCAAGAACTTAATACAGTAAATTTTATTTATGGCGTAGAAGGGATTTTTTTACAAAATCACCCCTAAATGTGTTTTTTTTTTAAACATTTTTTTTATATTTTTAGTTAGTATGGCCTTATCCCCAGAGGACCTTCTATAAGAAATGTTTCCTCTTTCTGTATTTAATGTAATGGAATAAACAAATATCCAGAAAGCGTCTGTTCATTGTAACATGTAATACATGTTTGTAATCAATTTTAAAACTGTACAAGTTATTTAAATTTGACTTAATTAACGTAGTTACGTATCGCGCCACCTACTAGTAAAAGGCCTAATTTTAAAATATGATGGCATAGATCTATGCTGCGTTAAATTTGTTCTGATTCCTACCAATTGGAATAAATATATAATTTTGAATCTGATTAGGCGGGAAAACTTGCACTTAGATATTCAAATAAGAAATATATATTGTAATGAAATAATTTGTAAGAAAATATTTTTTGGGGATAAGACAGATGAAAAAAAATAAACAGAAACGTAATTAAATTTTGATTTGAAAAAAAAAATGTCACTATATAATAGAAATGTTGATGAATGAAATTAATTAATATTAAATAATATACTAATTATAAGATTTATTGTAAGAAGAAATTTTATAGAAGAAAGAAAATATCAAAAGTAGAAAGAGAAATCAATTTGTGTTGGGAGTTTCACAAGAGGATAAAAAAATTTGCGGGATACATAATTTTTTTATATAATTGGTTTGTAATGATTATTATTTTTTTACTCTTATAGATTCCATCTCAAATTTTGAGATTTTGGTAATAGTATATCATTTACTCTGTATATGTAATGTCCCAACTAATATCAGTAGTTTCCGCCTTCTCAAATTACCATATACAAGCAGCCATGGTTTTCTACACAACACGTCCGAAAACAGTTTTTTTGGTCTCGCAGACTCCCAGGACTCGCCTACGGCTCCTCCTAGAATTTTGTCTACTCGTCCAAAACAACATGGGTTTGGAAACATCAATAAAGGTACTTAATATAAAATAAATTGAAGAAATATTTAAAATTTTATTAAAAATTAAATATAGTTTAAATAAATAATTTAAATAAAAAAAAATATTATATTTGAACAGTTAATGAAATTGTTTTTATTTATTTTTCCAATTAGTTCAGAAACATAATACTACATGTCCGTTTTTGAAAGCCAACACTCAACGTTCTATGTATTAATGTAATTTTAGTTCATTAGAAGTCGACGAGTAAATAGAGTTCAATTAGACAATAGGCACCACTGCGGAAAATTGATGTGTATGCTAATTCACAAAAAAAGATACTACAAGGTCGATGTTAAAACCAAACAAGGAAAGTGTCAAATTTCGAAGGCAGCAAAAGTATTTGAATATTCTTTACTTAAAAATTTAACACTTTTAATGCCATGTTGAACTAACAAACCTATTTAATTTAATACAAATTTGTATATATTGTAGTGAAATTTATTACACTCTGTGTATTATAGTTAATGGTTAAATAATTTTAAAATAATTGGTATATAAGGACGTAATTTTTATAGCAGGCAATATTTTGTGATGTGATATATATGGGAATCGTAAAATTATTAAAAAATTATATAGAGAATATAAAAAAGTAAAGTTAAATCATAAAAAATTTGAAATTTATAAAAGAAATAATAGAGGAAGTTAAGAGTAGATATACAGTGTGTCCACAGATAGGGTATCCTATAGGTGAAATTTTTTTTAAATTTAGTTTTAGCGAAAAATGTCATTCTTGATCAAAATTTTTGCTTGTTCTGAAATCTAAAATACAATCATCAGATATCAATTTTTTCCACTATTATACGAGGTTTGTCAAAACTATGAATTTTACTAAAGAGTAAAGTACCTTTAAATTTGGCAACATCGAAAAATAGTATTTAAAAAAGTTGATCAAAAATAAAAACTGAGATCAAATATGAAATTATATTCATTTACATTGAAACAATTTACTCATTTTTGAAATGTATTTCTAGGTAAAATAACAATGCATATTTAACTGTAGTTACATGTTTAAATTGCAAAATTGTTAGAAAATATTAAGAAATGAAAAGGTTATCATGACTTTTATAATCACATAAGAGATAAATGTACATTCAAAATAGAAACAGTATTAAACAAGCACAAAACCTATTTTTTCAATGTAAATGGATGTAATCGCATATTGAAACTTAGTTTTTAGTTCTGATCAACTTTTTTAAATTTTTCGATGTTGTCAAATTAAAAGGTTCTTCAACCTTTTGTCAACCCTCGTATAGTACTGGAAAAAATTGATATCTGATGATTGTATTGTAGATTTAAGAACAAGCAGAACTGTTTATCAAGAATGACATTTTTCGCTAAAACTAAAATTTAAAAATTTTTCACCTATAGGATACCCCATTCGTGGACACACTTGTATAGTGACATTTTTTTTTTCAAATAAAAATTTAATTTTTCTTACTTGATTAATTTACGATTTTTTTTAGTAATGGGTATTATTATTAGACTTCTAAACCCTAAAGGAAAAATCTTATAATACGGCTCTGTCTGTCTGTCCGCATTTATAATCCAAAAACGAAAAGAGATAGAGACAAACAGTCATCGGTACCAAACTCAGAATGCCTTGAATAGTTCCCAAATAGATTTTCAGATTTTTATGACTTCCGGTTTCAAAACTGGTTTTACAAACCAGAACCGGAAGTTTCGAAAATAGCATTCCGACGCGAAATTTAACGCTGAATCGAGATTTGAAAACAGATTTGAGATATCTTTTATGGTTTATGAGATAATGCGTGTTTAGAAGTCATCACGTGCCTGCTAACGCTCAGGCGCTTCTGACTTGCTTTTTACTTTCCGAACAACAGAGTTGTATTGATTGAAGGAAGTGATCATGATATTTTGGCCATACCCCAATTTTAACGATCTTTACGTTTTGAGGTCACCTGAATCCATTTATACCATTTTTAGCATGATGTCTGTCTGTGTGTGTGTGAACACGATAGCGTCTAAACGGCTGAATCGATTTAAATGAAATTTTAACATATTTAGGGTAGCAAAGAGACGACCTGTATAGATTTTGGAGTTAATCGGACAACCGGAAGTGACAGTTGCTATAAGTGATGACGTCATTACTAAACAAGATGGCAATAATGTATTACACATATATTTATTATACGTTATAGTTTAATTTTAAATGACTAAAATTTTCAAAAACTTTTGCCATTGTTGCCAGATTTATCAAAAAGTAATTTTTTTTCATATTTTTTTTAAATTACCAAAATGATGCAGTTTGTGAAAAACTACAGATTCTAAAAGTTGTAGTACATAAAACTTTCTACACATTTTATCATTACCGTTTTTTTGAATTCCTCATAGTTTCGTCGCTAGAGGGCGTGAAAATAATGTATATAGACATTTGCGACTTTTTTTTAGATTTTGAGACTAAATTATGGATTTTTATGAAAATTTACAGAAAATTAAAATTGTAGAACATAAAATTTTCTACAAATTTTGTCTTTACTTTTTTTTCGAGATCCGCATAGTTTCGCCGCTAGTTTTTATTTTAATTTTTAAGCAATTTTTATCCTTATTAAATTATTATTTTTTAGTTAAATTTTAATATTAAAAATTAAAAAAAAAATATCTTTAAATTTGTAATAATTAATTTTATTATTATAATTTTTTTTCAAAATTTTATTACAAAAATTGTGAATTTTTTTAAAAATTGGCTAAGAAACATTTAAAATTATATTATGATTTAAAACTAAATTGAATAACTTCTACAATATTGAAGTTATTGAACTGGGATTAAAATTTACCCATGAATTTTTGACAAAAAATTTGATTTTTTTTTAGTTTTTTAAACTAACTTTATCAATGCATTTTGATCCAGAAAACCTAAAAAAAAAGTCTGTTTCCCATTTTTAATAAAATTGAATGAGATATTAATTATTTATTGATTTTAAAATTATTCAAAAAAGGTTTTATTTTTTTTAAGGTTAATATTAATATTAAAAATTTTAAAAAAATACCATTAAATTTGTGATAAAAAACTATATAATTGTGATTTTTATCAAAATTTTATTCAAAAATTGTAGAATTCATAAATTTTTTTTTTTGAAATTTAATATAAGTTTAAAAAAAATTGAATAACTTTAGAAACATTAAAGATATTAAAATGGGATTTATACCATTCGATAAAATTCTAAATTTTTTTGTCCTATGGTATTATCGAAAATTGTAAAACAAATGAAAAAAGTAATAGTACATCTGGAAGGGATCAAAAAGTACATTACGTGTGAAATATAATTTTAAAATAATACTTGTAGAAATTATACAAAATTATAAAAAGTTAAAAAACATTTTTACAAAAAATTAGGTTTTTTTTTTAATTTTTGTAAATTAATTTTATTAATGTATTTTGATGCAGAAAAACTAAAATAATAGATTAAACAATTACTTTACTAGGAGTGTTCGAAAAGTTGTGTGGGATTACCCCCTCATTTTTTTTAATCTAGCGGTTGAAAAATTTGAAGGTATAAAGATAACAGATCAATAGCAACAACAAAAAATATTTTGAGAAGGTAAAATTGTTAGGATAAAAAGAAAATGTTTATATTGAAAATTATTAACTTCAATATCTACCAATCGAACTCGTTCATTTTGGGTCACGTGGATTATACTGATATCTATGGGATGTTATCACTTAAGCAGGATTTCCACCAAGTAAACCATCTTTTGAGAACTGTCACGTCTTATTTTTAATTGGCCAAATAAGAAAAATCAAACATTTTATTAACTACTTTCCATTTCATTATCATAGAACATGTACACCAATTAAACACTTCTACAGTTCCAAATAAAATTTTTCAAAATGTCATCAATCGAAGAAAACACACCTCAATATACTGTAAGAAGCTGTTCTTTTAATAAATAAATGTAAATAAATAAAAAAAGCCAACAATTTTCTGACTAAATATCCCACAGGCAGTAATAAATACTGTCCTAGGAATATTACTAAAAGAAACTTATATACCAATATAATTAAATTTACTTGTAAAAAAAAATTATCTGACTTCTGTTTATTATTTTTATTCATCTGTTTTTATTTTCAAAATAAAAATTTTTCTTGATTTATTTACGCAAAAAGTATTTTTAACACTTATATCATAAATAACTATTTAATAACTTTTAACCATTAAATTATAAAATTCAATCAAATTATTATTTAATTATTTCATTACAACAGCCTGCTAAGCTTGTTTAAATTTATGTATGTATTTAAAATTAAGTCATGTATTGTTGAACTGGTAAAAACCTGTACTGTTTAAACAAGTTTATCACTCTATTGTCTTATAAGTGGTGCTAGGTATATTTTCTAATAAAACGCAACGGTGAAGTAAAAATTGAATCATATCAAAAATTCTTGTAAAAAAAAATTGGTTTTCTCGTAAAAGAATCAAGATAAGTTTTTTTTTTATAAAATTTGTAACTAACCTACCGAAGCTCACCTAAAAGATAATCGATTTTTTAAATTTAAAGTAACGTAGAAAAATTATATATAAAAAACGAATTTGATATCTTAGTGCAAGCCGACTCTATCGTTGTAGATCATAACTCTAGAATGGACTCATCCAGTGATTTTTTTAATATTTTTATTTGATAATTTTGGCCTACCGTAACACATTGCACCGGGTCCAGCCCTTCTGAGACCGATCCTGCGGTTGTAATTAATTCTTAAAATTTGAATATCGGGGCTATAGTGGTTTATGACATGTCCCAATTGAACCAGATTATATTTGGTTATGTTGTCATATGGATAAAACTGGAAACTCTCGTTCTCATTTGTTAAGATTAAAAGAAGGAATGAAGTATGTCAAATTCTTCTAAAAACGAACAAAGCTGGAATCATGGCAATTAAATGCTGTAGAAAGTAAAACGTTATTTATTGGTCAAGAAGCAGCGCCACTTTCAAAATATATTAGTTACTTTTTATTGATTTTTATTAATTAATGAATATTATAAGAACAATGAAAATCAACAATAGGTTCTTTAAGCTATTGATTCATTAATATAAAACCAATAAATTCATTCCTACTTCATAAGTTCATTGTGGAATGTTTTTTATTCGATACATACTATTTTCGGGGATTTGGTTTTCATGAAAAAAATGGTTTTGTAAATTATAAAAATTGAAATTTAATGTAATATTATTGCGTATTAATATTTTTTATTAAAAAAAACTGATACATTAATTACTTTAAAGTAGTAGCGTTCGTTTTCTAAAATTAATTGCTTAAAAAATAGGTCGAACAATAAAAATTCGTTTAAATTTATCTAGCAAATAATTGCTTGAAACAAATTAAATTACTATACTTAATTATAGTCGACCAGAACTTAAAAATAGAACCCATGTTAAATTAGCCCGAACGTAAAAATGTAATTATGAAAAACAGCCTATTGTTTTTGTCTGTAATTTTTAACCTTGCAGCCAAATTGCCTGTACTGAATACAAAGAAAAAAACGAACAATTCCAAAAAAAAAACTTTTAGTTTAACTCTGTTTCATATTTTTTTTAAATCCTACTATAAAAGAAATAATTGTTACATTGGGACATATTTATTTAATTAATCGTACACACGTTGGTACCGGTTACGGCGACTATGGCAGGACGTTTGACAAGATAAATCAATGTTTTAAAGATTCATTAAAAAATATAATAAGAAGATTTTTTTTATTTTTTATTACATCCAAATAATACACTTTCATATAAAGTAATTGGTAACCGATTAAATCATTCAGTATTTAATAATTAATTTTTCGTGTATAGAACAAAGTACTTAATCGTCACCGTAAAATTATGATATATAACTGAGAGTGAAAAAATGGTCCTATAAACCACATATACTGAAATAAACCACAAAGGAAGTAAAAAGTATAGCCATGACCATGAAAACAGTGATATATTTTGGATTTTAGAGACAATATAATAATGCTGCTGATTATTTCACTTATTAACTTTTAATATAAATAAAAAATAAAACTAGAATAATTAATAATAAAAAAACCGAAGATTATCCATAGCTCGAATGTGGTAAATTTATCAACGAATAATAAAAACTCTTAGTCATACCACATAAATGTATTACTTGGTTGAACAAGATGAAATTGACAAAATGTTTCGGCCACAAGGATGGCCCTCATCAGACAGAAAAGATGAAGAACTTGGTATGAAAATTAAACAAGTAATATTGTAAAAATATTTTTTTAAAAATTATTAAACATTTAAGCAAATTAGTTTGGAGGTTTCGTTTGGTTAAATGTTTAATAACTTTAAAAAAAAAATTAAAATATTTTTACAATGTTACTTGTTTAATTTTCATACCAATTTTTAATATCATGTACAAGTTCTTAATCTTTTTTGCCTGATGATGGCCATCGTTATGGCCCAAACATGTTGCCAATTTAATCTTGTTTAACCAAGTAATAAATTTATGTGGTATGACTTATAGTTTTTATTATTCGTTAAATAATAATAATATTAATAATATTTATTTATATGAAGAAACTACATAGGGATAAAATAAAAATATCAAATAAAAGTAAATCGACGTAAATAATATAATTAAACAATTTGCAATAAAAATTAATAGTAATATTTTATTAGAATATATTTGAATAATATCAGTTTCAAAAGAAAGTAATAAATGTTTTATGATCGGTGCTACTTTATACTGACATTTTTAATAATTTTTATAGTTAAGTCATTATATCACATGGTTTTCTTTGTCATCTATGTGTTAGATATTTATGTTGAAAAAGTCATTAAAAATATTACACATCTCTTGTTATTGTTATACATTTAAATCATGAATTTCTATGTTAGTACAAAAAAATATTTATTATTTTCCTGTCGGAAAATTTGTCTTTTATAGTGGGTGAGTTCACATCTTAAAAAAATCGGTTGTGTCGCCCCAAAACTTTCCCGACAAGTATCCACGAATACTTTTTCAGATATTTAATGTAAAAGTTTTAAATTTTGACATTTTTTATTTTTGACAGGTGACAGTTGGAGAAATAATTTTGACTGTTCCCAATAGAGTTTTTCAATGGCTTTCAAATGATGTCCAATTTCGTGACATATTGCATCTGTCATTTTTTAATAGTGACACTCACGTTTGACAGATGTCATACAAAAACTAATGAGTTCTTCCGACGAGAAACCCAAACCCATATACCAAATTTCAGCTCAATCGGATTAATACTTTTTCAGATATTTAATGCTCTAGTTTCAAATTTTGACATTTTTTATTTTTGACACGTGACAGTTGGAGAAATAATTATAGAGTTTTTCAAGGGCTTTAAAATGACATATTGCAAGTCAAATTCCGTGAGATATTGCATTTGTCATTTTTTGATAGTGACACTTCCGTTTGACAAATGTCGTACAAAAACTAATGGGTTCTTCCGACGGGTAACCCTAACTCCTATACCAAATTTCAGCTTAATCGGATTAAACGTGTAGCCTCTATCGTGGAAGAATACATACAGACAGACAGACAGACTTCCATCTGGAAATGGTCTTAATCGTCTCAGGGGACTCAGAAGAATTGAGCAATGGACGATCACCACATAAACACAGCAAGTGATTTCTTCTTTGTAATATTTTACTTGGAATAAGGTTTTAGAGTCATGGATGACAATTCCAGAGCTTTCCTGATCATTCAGGGAGTAGATTAAATATTCCTTCAAAAGAGACTGTTGTCCCTTGCTGCTTAAGTTACTTTAATGAGTCATAGATTGATTCTATTAGGGGATATTGAGAGAAAATGTTATTGATGAAGATGACTTTAGTGTTTGCTGTAAAAGAGTTTATGCGGCTTGTAGAATCTCAAATAGTTCACCTGTATGTATACTTACAAAAGGTGGCAAGTTACTTGTTATGACTGTGATACTATTAGTAGTGACTGAACAGCCAACACCAGATTTGCTTTTAAATGAGTCGGTATAAAGAATAGTGCCGTAGAAGATGTAGTTGATCTTGTGTAGGAAAGCTTGTCTAAAAAAAAAACAGATTGGTGTTTCATGTAATTGGGATGAGAGAGATCGATTTTTGGCAGAGATTTAGTCCATGGGACATTGAACGGGGTTGGATTAGCTGTTGTTTTTGAAAGGTCAGTACTATGAAGTAGTGGAAGAAGAGATAAAAGTTATGGATATCTGGATAAATAGAGGTTATTAATGGACATACGGGATTAGCTGATATTCTAGCAGAACATGTCATAAGGAGAGATGGCTTCGATGAACATACTTTTACCTGGGCTAGATCTAAAAGCTCAAAGGTAGATTCGCAGAGCAGTGCTATGTGTACTGTTTTAAGTGTCTTTAAGATAGACTAAATCGGATAAGCAACCTATATATTCTTAACAAGACCTCTTCTTAGCTCTCTAATAGCAATGAGATAAAGTTTTAATAATATTAATATAGTGAAACGTTATTTTTTATTTGTTGATAAAAGTGATTTAGTAATAAATGTGATTTAAGCTCAATTCTTTTTATTATTGCTTCGTTCCACGAATAAAATTTGAAATATATCGAAAGGTAAAATATTAAGTAAAAACAATTTGGACGCCAGTCTAATTGATTTTTTTAATATATTTAAAAACAATTGACAATTGTTTTATTGTAGCTAATAATCCTTCAGAAACTTTTTCTTTTATTTGTCGGGAAAATTTACCTTAGCTTGGTTTTGTTCCTGTCTTCGAATTTCTTCCAAACATTTTCTGGATCCGGCAGTAAAAGATGTCAACTCAACAGCAGGTTCTGATCTAGTAAGACAAGAAAACTCGTTCCAAAAGACTCTTTCCAAGGAAAAAACTTGTTCCCAAAAAATAAGGACTTGTTCCAATATAAAAACGTTCAGTCCCAAGGAAAAAACAAAAAGGACTCATTCCAAAAACCCTACATATCGAGGGGAAAAAAGAAATTGTCAATAGGCGACACAGACAAAATAAAAGTCAATTGTTCTGATTGAAGAGACAAAGAGAGAATTGTTAACATGGGAAAGACATTTTATAGTCATACCAAGAGAAGAGGGAGATCTTGAGAAGGGCAACGACGCAAGGAAATTAAGAATATATCAAGCGAGTCTGAAATTAAGATATACTGGGCAGAGGAATAATGAAAATACTGGCACAGAAAAAAAACGAAACAATTGTTCGTTTTGGCATCTCTGATATGTTGTTTTTAGCTTAGCTTGGGGTTAAAAGTAAGTCCGATAATTTTGTGTTGTTCCATTACAGGTATAGTGGATCACTGGTTCAATTGATTTACCACCTCTTGAATTATGTTAGATGTACTTGGTGTGTTTTTTCCGTGGCAATATATGATTAGATCATCAATGTAAATTCCAAATTTTAACGGATAATGTATAATTTGCAGATGTCGCTTACAAAAAGAATTATACTTTTAAGCAGTAAAAATATTTATTAGACTCCTTAAAAGATCAAATGAAAGCAACAAAATTTTATGGATTCCACGAGTTATATGAAATGAAGCGTTATTGTTTTGTAGTCTTTCGACATAAACAATTACACGTTGGCCGATATATACATATGTTTGCAATAATATTTTCCTGAACGAAATATTTAAAAAATATTGAGAAATACGCTACAGGTTCAATTAAAAATTATTTTTAAAATCAATGAGGAACTAAAGATGATATAATAAAATTAATAAATCATGACGAGAGATAAATCATTAGCACAAATAAACAACTATATAATATAATTATTAGTTATACATAAAATATAGTACACAAAATTTAATAAATAAATCATATTTGTAACAGAATGAAAAAAACACTCAGTCGAATATATTTTTGTAACGGTTACCTACCAGAAAGATAGGAAAAGAAACTAAAGGAAAATCTAATAACATATGTTTTAAGGTTATTAGAAGACTCAACGATAAAATTCAGCAAGAATGATGATTTTTCTATATAAAAAATGGGTTCTCGTTAAAATATAATCGGTTAACTACCGAATCGAGCTTTTGTCAGAAAATGTAAATAAAGTTAAAATATTAGCTGTAATAAAAAAATAAGAGATCTTTAGAAATTTAAAACTGTTTTGTTTACGGGCGGTCAATGGAGAAGTTTACCATTTTTTTATGAACGAAACTGAAAATGTAAGCTTCTTTATTCTTGTTATTCATCGCATATATTAGAGCAAAAAAAGTAGGTTCTATTACGTTTCTCGTATGATGCGCGGTTCACGAGATATTTCACAAAATGTTTTTTTCAAGATGGCGGCTGACTTTCAGGGGACAGTACTGAATATATTACAAAAATAAAATCTCTTCTATAGAAGATTGCAGAAAAAAGTTCCTAGACTTGGACTATATTTTGTGTGACAATTAATAAACTACGATGACAGAAATAAAATTAAATACCGTGTTGCCAAAAATATTTATTTTATTAAAAGAAGTCTTGACTATCTAAATGTAGCCTGTGTACTTAAAAAAATATTTTTGTTATTAAAAGAAGTCTTGACTATCTAAATCTAGTATGTGTTTAAAAAAAAATTAAAATCCTATGTGGAATTTGATCCCCGGGCCCACTGCACCATTAGAAGATGTCACACTGCTACTAGAGCTCATGCTTAAATATGTTAAAATTTATTATTTAAGCGAATCACGTTTCACTCAAGTGAACGATATGGTGACAGCGGAGTGAGAACCTGCAGGAAGGCGCCTCTCTTTGGCTATAAGGATACGTGACGTCATACGCACCATAATCTGTAATATTATATTTCTCCGTTATTTATTTACCGATTTAATTTTTTTTACCGATTTATTAGTGTTTGCCTATATTTTAGTTAAATGTAAACACATTATATTATCCCTACCATGAAACTTCGCCATTTGGGATCGATTCCAGAATATAAATTTAGATTTTGGTTTTCACCGAGTAAAGTTGTATAATATCAATTATCAATTAGGCAATAATTAATAATGAATGGAAAAAAACTATATGGAACTTCACTGTATGTAACGCAGACTTATATAATTACTTATGTTAATTATTATTTTACCAGAACTCACATATGCCTTACTCGGCATAAAGTCAAAGTAAATTGTATGTATTGATAAGAAAATGTTATTTAAGGGGACAGATGTCCTATTTAAAAAGATCGGTCCGGGCTGGATAAACGTCTAAAAATTTAATCTAGTGGAAATGAGAATTTTATCCATTTTTGAAGAAGGATTTTTTTTAATTTAAATTTCAGAGAGAAAATAAGGAATTTGTTTAAGAGTTTAGAAGATTAAATGTTAATAAGAAATGTAATTATTGGATGATTAAAAGTAACTATATCATTTTATAAGAAAAAAGAAGAATACTAACAGATTACCAGAAGAAGACAAAGAATAAATAGCTGTAGGAAGATGAGGTAATTTAGAATAGGTTAGACAGAGAGACAGAGACGGACAAAGGGAAATTGGGAAACACGCGTACAATAGAACACAAAGAAAAGTAAGAAATGAACAGATCAATATAGAAGACACACTAGTTAAAGGGAAGAATTAAAGGAAGTTTAAGAGAAATCCGGAACATTGACAATTATATTAATTGTATTTTTTTATATATTTGCTAAATTGTATTATACTTTGAACCTAACCCGAAGAGAAAGTGGAACATCCGTCTACTGAGTGATCCGTATCAGTTAAAGAAATAAGAATATGTAAGGAATTATTATGATAAGCCAAGGGCCGTTGGACCGGGCCACTTAATAGTATCATAAATCGTTATAGATATTGAATGTTGATATATAAGACACTCTTGAAGAGGCAAGAGGGAAGCAGGTAGAGACTAGAGACATTCAGAGAGAATCTGCCTGACTTGGCACACGTGTTGAATATTATTGAAATAAAGTTTATTCATGAATCGAGTATTTTTAGTAAGAGACCCTTACAAATATTTGTAAGCAATTATGTTGAATGGGTCGTAAATCAATGGATGTTTATAGTAGTAGGCCTCGGAGGCACCATCGAGAGGCAAAATATAAATATAGACATTCATATAGAATCAGTGTCAATGGACACACGTGTCCAATATTGTTCTAATAAAGTTTAATTTAATTAATCGAGTATTTTTAGTAAGAGATCCTTACAGATTTTTGTTATATAATCAACTATTAAATGAATACAATGGAATTAAAATAAAATCTGGTTACCACATGTCAAACTTACGCTAACATTCCAGGTGCAACTTTCTCGAAACTTTAGTGGGTTTCCGAAACTTCGGCCCAAGCAGCAGTGTATAAACTTAATCACCTCAGGCGACAGTCAGTATCATTATTCATTGTTATGTAAATCAGTACTCAGTACTTTACATATACACTCATCGCACTCTGTTTAACTCGTAGTGGTTATTTATTGTTTTTCATTTATTTATTTATTTAAACATGTTACTTTATAGTATGATTGATTAATGTTATTTTTGAAGACTGAAATTTTCATTTTAATCCCCAATAAAAATAAACAAACGCATTTAAAAAAAATAATGGTGATATATATTCAGATTTTTATTTTAAACAACATAAACATAGTTTAAAAATTATTACGATACAAAAAAAAAATGTTAAAAAATATCTCACAGTCCACACGCTATTTATTGCATCACGACGTGACATTCCTTCGCATTTAATAATTTTATTTTAAAGAATAATATATAACTAACATTGATCTGTTGAAAGAACCATTAATTTTGTGCCTCATAATTTGTAAATATGTTGACTTGTGGGTGAAATTCTCAATAACACGCCGAAATTTAATTACTAATTTCTGTCTAAAAATCGTGGTAAATGCATCCTTGGTTTTTTCACACACTTTGTCTTTACAAGTGTGCTCGTGTAAAAAAATGTATAGATTGTCCTACATTTATTTTTTTATCTTAAAATTCGTAACACTTTTAAACTTTTTGTATTACCAATGTGTGAAAAATATATCTTTAATAAAAAATAATGTTGAAGGGAAATAACTGGACACAAATATTTTTATTAATATCACTTACATGAATATATATCAGTGAAAAAAATTAAAATTCACTATAGATTAATATTGTAAAATCTTGCAGATACATGAAAATATTTTGATATGGGGCCGTCCATAGAATACGTCACTCAGAATTTTACCTTCTTGGGTCCCTCCCTCCCCCATTGTCACGCTATCACACTTTCAGCGACCCCTTAACAAATATTACATCACAAAAGCTAGCACACCCCTCAGAGCTGGATTTACCACTGGAGGGGGGCGTATTTTTGTCAAGTAAATTATAAAGTACATAATTATAATTTGTTATTCACAAAACACGGGACGGAAGAGGAGGCCGCACAAAAATCTTGGCCTAGTGCCTCCAATTCTGTAAATCAGACACTGCCCATCCTCAATTTCTTGTAATTAAAAATAGCATACAGATGAATAATATAGGTACTTAAGACTAACTTTTTATAGTAATGAAAAATTTTAAGAACTGCCAAGTTAACAAAAAAAATTGAAATAAAATTGATGAACTGCGAACGTCACAGTTCTTTAGACCCCCACCTCCTTATCATATCCCCTCACGTTAAGGGCGTACTATCGACCTACAAATACTAAATTCCTAAACTTTTTTACGGAGTTACAAATTTTATTGTAGTTTTCACCAAAATATGGGGAAAAAAATCTATTATTGTGGCTACGAAAGAGATTTTTTTTAAATCAATTTATATTTTTTTTTTCAAACTCTTAAATTTTTTATGAATAATATTTTAGCTTTCCACAATTCCCTATAATATTTTAAGATATTTGGTAAAAGAAGAAAAAGAAAATCTAATAGTAGTTAAATTGTAAGAGCGAATTAAGATATATGCATTTAATTACTTGGTAAGTGCTGCCATCTATTAGATGGACCTAAATCGTTTCGTTTTTATCATTATTGCATTTGAAGTCTCCATAGGTGGCCCATTGCTTCAATCAGAAAGTAGAGGGGCGATGCAACTAGAATTTAGTTTACAACGATAGAGCGCAAGGGCGTACTATCGACCTGCAAATACTAAATTCCTCCCAACCCCTAATTTGCGAACGTATCTTATGAACGGTCCCTATGGACCACCCGGTAGAGTACAGGGTCTAGCTATGTATTAGTATGTATGAGCGAATGGACCTCTGCGGGTGTCGTGAGAACGGTATGTCAGTATCTGTCTTCAACTCTATCAGATACGTCTCGTCTAGTATTTGTCGTCTCGCACATCAATACTGAAGACTTGACCAGAAGGAGCAAAAGACTAGATCTGACTGACCTGAAGAATCGTTCCAACGTACTTCAGCCCTTTCTACCCTGTTAGCATCATCTGATTCTGATGGTATTGATGTGCGAGAAGACAAAGACTAGACCAGACGTATCTGATAGAACTGAAGACAGATACTCAGTGTAGCCGGACTGAAATTCTCGTTTACTCACACCAAAATGAAAGAATACCCGGTTTTACCCGCACTTCAGTATGAAAATCCCCAGAACATTACCGGGCGCAGAAAGTCCGATGCATGTTTTTTTCTAATATGTTTAGTCTTTCTAAATATATACTTTATGTCGTCAGCTATACAATAAATAAATAGGTATAGTAAGTAGAAGCGCTATTTGAGATTGACTCATATATCTTTTGAGGGATTACGAGGGTTTTACTGCTTTATAGGCAACTGTTATAAATCTTTTAAAGAACTGGTACCTCTTTTAAAATTTAAATATGGACCGTATTTTAGTATAAAAAATTGAGTTTTAGCTAAAAAAAAACTGTATTTGCTAAAAAGTAATTCGCATTAATTACTTTATAATCGACCCTAAATTTTCTTGAAAATTAAAATTCCAGGTCAATACCTATTATTTTAAAAACAAAATTTGTAATACGGACCAGAGAGCTGTCTACGCTTTCAAACGAGTTTGAATTACTGGCTATACTCATAAACCTTAGTTAAATGTGGTTAAGGGTAGGTAGTTTATTACATTCGACCTTTATAATGAGTATCAAATAGTTCTCCTTCTTACTATACCTACCTATCTACCTCTCATTATTAATTTCAAGTATGAGAAGATACAAAAAGGTAAAAATTATCAAAATAATTTGGAATATTTTTGCATGGTTCAAATTTTATAAGACTACCTGCCTTTGTGCGCAGCAATGCCCCAATTGTGTCGGTCTTCAGCCTGTTTCTATTCTCTGTCTTGATGTTATTTAACAGCTGATGACTCTTTCAACTGACGTATTAGAAAGAGGCAAGATAAGGAGAAACCTGATCACCATTTGTATCTTAGGGAAACGTGTTACTCCAGCCCTGTTTCGGAATTCTAATATTCTTCGGCAGTTTTAGTAAGAAATCCATATGGGCATCGTCTCGCCACTCATGACCGAGTTCATGACAATTGATAAACTCCTTTAAAATGGGAAATCTCTTCGTAACTTTGTCATTTTCCTGACATTGACAGATCGAGGGTAAATTGGATCGACAATGATAACAATATCAAAATCAAAATACATCATCGTCAAATACAAAACGCTGTTTCACAGGTTTGAGCCTGTATAGCAAGTGTATTTCACTTTGGAAAAGTATGTTGAAATCAGTGAAAAGTTCTAATGTGTAACTCATAAACTCCAAGTATACATTGGTGAACGGATCCTCAAAGCTATTCAGGATATCTTCAGTTGTTTTGGATGGACCAGTGCCAATCAAAAACGCACCGACACCTGTGAGAATTTCATTTTTAGGCAGAGATGGCGCACTGAATGCCAAAGAAGTCAAAGGGTCAAAATACCCGGTTTTACCAGTTTGATTATTTTACCCCACACATTGCTCAAAATACCCGAGTGTCGGGTAAAACACCCGGAAACGGCAACGCTGCAGATACTGACGTTCCCTGCCCCGTTCCCGCGGCACCCGCGGAGGTCCATTGCGCTCATACATAGCTCCCCTCTACTCGGTAGATCAGATGTCCTATCTACGATTTTCAATCCGGGCTGGGTTTAGTCTATAATACATTAATAAAAATAAATACAATAAATTCAATACAATAAATTAATTTTGAATTTTTGAATTTTTTCTGTCTACTCATCTTCTTCGATGCTACTTATGTCTCTTTGGTTGTTATTAATTTTAAAAAAAGAAAAAAATTTTTTTTGTCTGCTGGTACTATATATTTTTTAAAATTAAATTTTGTGGTACTGGACTTTGTGCTTTATTACCTGTAACTTTGGACCACATTTCAGAAATGGATAACCTTTGGGATTTATTATATTATTTTTTATTTTGATAATTAAAATTTTTTTATTATTCAAAAAAATTGACAAATCTCTCAAAATTAATTGTTTTTCTTGTTTAATTTTAAATTTCAAATTGCCAACAGTAATTTAGTCAGGATTAATCTTAGATATAATATCTGACCCCTTTATATGAAATATCTTCTTATAAATGATCTGGTGCCATTAATTAATCTACGGGTGCTTCAAAATTAGGATGCCATATAATTTTTTAATTTAACTAACACTATATGTGAGGTAAATATTAGCTAATCGATTATTAAAAAATCTAATAAACAGTCTAAGCTTATGTAAATGATAAAATGAACTCCATAGTATACCTGCAAAATTAAGTCTCCTATAAATTAATAATTTATTGTTTTAGTCTGATAACTTTGTCGTTAAATTCAAAGTTAAAATGACATCGGTTCTTAAGTAATTTTCAAGACATCTCCATATAAATTCAAAATATTTATTTATATGATTAATAAAGATAATAAATAATAAAAGTTCTTAAAGCGAACCTTGAGGAACTCCAGAACTGGCAGTATACAAAAAATAATAAAAAAAAACAAAATGAAAACAAAAGCCTGTTGATTTTTGTTGTTGATTTATTTGGGCCACACCGTACAACCCAAATAAGTATTATAGAGGAAAACGCTAGCAAAACCCAAGGTTAACATTTGAATTTTAAATAAAGGAAATAGCCCATGTGTTATACGATCCATAAAGCTGTAAAGTATTATGGCGGTTTTTTATTTATGGTTTTTAGTTCAGCGATACAATGTAGCGCGGGAACGGAGAAGTTATGTAAGCGACGAGAAACAAAAAAAAAACGAATTAAAATCTAGTATAATTTTACTATTAGCGAGATTTTAGATATTTATCTTGTAGAGAGTTAACTATAAAGCGTTAATGTAGATAATAAAAAAATTAATTAAAATATAGTAAAAACAAAAATTAATAAATTTTAAGTAAATAGCTTTTTGTATGTATTTGTATAAATTCTGAAGGCGACTATTAAGGTTTGTATTTATTTTGAATAGTTTCACTTTTTCTTGTTGTTTTAAATTTTTTTCACTATCAGTAGACCTTAATTTATAAAATACGAAAAAATACAAGAAATTGCTCATTACGCAGTTTAATTGATTAGTAAATTCGTTACGACAAACACTGTTATTAACACGTAATTTTTTTTATTACGTTACAGTTGTATTTTTGTAGTAAAGCTGCGTCTGTCAATGTCACTATTGTCATTTATAATTAATAAATCGGTCAAGTACCAAATGTAGAATATAAGCCAGCTGTGCAGAGGCAGGATTCTTAAAGGACTTTAAAATTTTAATCAAACTTATAAGTCAAAAATACTTGGTAAAAAGATTTAAAGAAGTGAAAAGAAAAATAACTTGGCGCATGTGTGTTCGACGAAGAAAAAAAATTATAAATATCACAATCCGCATATATACTTAGATATATTAACAAATTTTGAAATGCAACCAACAAATTTGTTAATATCAGCGTAACCGACATAGATAGAAAAAAATTATAAGATAAAAAATGCGTTTTTAATGAAACTAATACGATTACATAGATAAAAATAATAAAACATCCAATTTTCACAATTCGCATAAATACAAAGGTACGGAGCCCTAAAAATAAGGGAATGGTAATAAAAAAATCATATTTATTAATATTTTGGTATTTGTTGTAAAATGTACGTAACAATAATTATCACCAAATTTCAAGTTCGTAGGTCAATGTAAAGTTAAAAAATACTTCTGAACAAAATTTTGTAAAAAATGCTGACTTTGACGGCTTCTCATGCCTACTTTTTGCAATATTTTTTAAAACAATATATTTATTTTCTGTTAATTAATATAAAAAATGGTCCAAATAAAGCAAATTAAATAAACAAAGCACAAAACTCTAATAGAGAAGTCGGAAAAAACACAAAAATTCTAGGAAAGAAGTGAACATAAAAAGATAAGTAAATTCTTCTTTCTCCAAAAGCATTAGACTTTTACTTCATACGTTATGAGCAATAATACCAAATTCTTCTTATTTCTGTTCATGGAAAACAACGTTGCCAAATCCCACAGACTATTTTTCTAGTACTCTGCTTGTAGCCCATTAAATTTATAGTCGGACTCTTTCTTAGAATAGTGGAATCTAGCAGGACTATAATTTACGGCCTACATGTTTATTGCCGTTTCAGAAAGGACCGATGATTCGTCCTATTCATTGTTTTATATGTTTCGTTGACACGTCCGCGTATCATTGGTCGACAGGCATCAGTCTAGCCCGTGGCGTTCGCAAATCATCGGTCGTTGTAGTTATGATACAGTGTTGCATTTTTCTCTTCCTTTCAATTAATATTTTTACGCATAAAGCGACAACAACGCAATGCTCTGTGCTTGTCAATTTCATATTGACAACTGATGATACGTGTTAATGTGAAAACATAAAGGTTGACCGATGATCGGCGACAACCGATCATCAGCACTGATCATCGGTCCTTTCTGAAACGGACCTTAGTATACTAAACGTATAGCCTGTTTTATAGTTCCCTAAAGCCTTGTGTCCATTAATTTTGCCTAGAGTACTCTCACCCCAGTGATGGACATTTTAATCCGATGGTACTAGATCTAGCCATTTTAACACTGCTTTAGTCTCCTAGTCGCCCTGATAAAATTTTTTATCTAACTTTTGTTTTTTTATTTTCTTTTGTCGTTTTGATCTGACATGACATTTTGAAAAAAAGATAACTATCCCATTTGTAGAAAATAATTGAATTTTAATGCGCGGCGCATTCCCGTCATCTGTTGATATTTGTCAATATAAACATGTCATCTGTCAAGGAAAATGACATAAAACAACCACTGTGCACTATATAGATCTTTTTATTAAAAAAAAAAAGAATTCTCAATTCTTTTTTTCAATAGAGTTAGCCTCCACAGTTACATATAAAAATTGAGTTTCTTCTTTTCGAAAAAATTTCTTCGTTTTTATTTTTTCAAAAAAATGTATGTATAAATCTAGCACTTTTTTATTTCGAGACTGTTTCGAAATATTTGCAGCAACAGTGAAATTTTAATTTATTAATTTTATTTTTTTGAATTAGAATTAAAATTCTGTTATTTTTGCAAAAATAAAGGAACGCCATGTATGGAATGGGGAAGAAACTCTTCTGTTAATTAAAAATTTTGAACTGTAACCAGAAATATGGAATGTACCTACATTGCAAGATTTTAAAAATAGAGTGAAAAAGCAAGGCCCATTTCAAAAATTTTTTAACTGCTGTGGGGTTTCGATTCTCAATTCAGAGAGCATCTTCTCATACATACCTAAAGTAGATCTCCATTTTCTTACCCAAATTTTCCTAGGCTTTTTGTCATTTTCCTTTTTCTTTATTCGGTTTTTTAACTGAATATATGTCAAAACCGCAGCAGCAACATGCTGAGACGACATCTTTCTAGAAGTGTGTGTACACCATTCCGAGGCAAACAAATTTGCTAGAGTAATTTGCCGCAATAAATTTTAAAGCAATAAGAAAACAATGTAGGCAAGTACTTGGTGAAAAAACTATCGCAAGATACTTACAAGTGTACACGAGACTTAAGATTTAGTGCTTTAGTAAAAATAGCCCATTTGGTTGCGCACTAGCATATGACATATCGTATATTTCAATAGCCTGCATAATAGAATATTATTCAACGAGTATATAATGATGGCTATTATTCACGAGAGTGGCGTTTACGTGACGAGAGTGGCGTTTACGTCACGAGCGAAAGCGAGTGACGAAAAGCGACCGTGTGAATAAAAGCCTTTATATGCGAGTAGAATACTATGCTTTATCCACGACTATTAAATAATTTGGAGTAAAACTACTATATTCATAGTACGACATTTCTATAGGCTTCTCGTGTATCTGGAGGTGTACAAGTCATCTCATTTTAAATATCTCTCTATTTTTTAAGTTATTTTAATAAAATACTTTTTCTACTAGTTTATTAGAAAATTGACATTGACACAACTGTGACATGCTTTTGACCTTGGCGTGACCTTTGAGACCTTGCCTTTGGACTCGAACTTGACCTTGTGCTCAGCAAATACAAACACGTACGACCGTTAAGCTTATTGAGAGACAGGAACATGAGGTGTATATAAGATCAGTTGACGCAACTCATTATTCACTAGTGAATAATGGATACTATTATTATTTAGTAAATACATGTATAATGAACAGATAATAGATTAGTCGTAGATAAACAACTAAAACAAAAAAAAATTCATAGTAAACGTATCCACAAACCCACACACGCACGATGATGGTGGTAAAATTTTTCGGTTTTTCTTACACCTATAGCTAAATGGTGCCATCAATCATCAGTAATTTGCACAAGCATTAGCTTCTGGTGTTTACTCGTGAGAGAGTGAATATAATAAGAGTATTATTTTATTATTAGATCTTACTTATTATTATTAGATTTTACCTATCAGTAAAATAAAATTTATATGTGACCGTGATTGCAAATTATACGATTTATACCCGCGACGAATGGCACTTCACATTAACCAATAATTAAAAAGTGCATTCTAGTGTATTTCAAATTCCGTGTCTAATTGTGATCTGATCAAATCAAAGCAGTTAATGGATCTAACCTCACCGGCAGCATATTGCCATTAGAGGTCAATATATAATTTTTTTCCTTATTTGTTAGATGTTTTAGTTTTGCTTTTATCGCAAACAATAATTCCAGTACTGACAGCCTATAATGTAGATAATTAGAGGCCTAGAGGAGTTTATTCAAATTTTATGCACACGCTCTATGCCAGTGGTGCAGGTCAAGGTAGTGAATAAGGAGCAGTAATAGTGTATTATTTAGTATAATGATGGTTAATAAAATGTTATCTTATTTTTATTTTTATAGAGAATATTTAATATACGAAATTTAATATTTTCGTATAATAATGAAATTGATTATTTCTAAAAAATATTTTAGTTAGGTAATATGAATTTTATAAATCATCAAATAAATAAACTAGTTTTTTTGAAAATTTTCACATTAATTTTTGAAAAAATAAATGAAAAAAAAAGGATTTCCTAATGCAAATATGTGAACGCAGAACCCCCACGTTTAATTATGTAATAACCCGGTAAAAGAAAACTGGCACCAGTGTAATAAATAACCGGTAAATGTTAGGTTATTTTTTGTAAAGCAATATACTGGGCGATTCCAAACTATACCCAACATAGTAGAGAGTTATTGGCAGTAAAATAAGATCTAACACTAATACTGCTAGCCTTATTTTGACAGTTACGCGTGCGCAATTGCCTCGTTTTATAGTGCTAGCGTTATTAATGTTTGTGCTCGATTTTATTATGTCACGAATAAAGTCACGCAGTATTATTGTATTTTGACAAATTTGACAGTTATTTGACAATTACTAATAAATTGTCCATTATGATATATGCTCCATGGCATTATCATCTTCTTCCGCCAAAATAGCAGCCCACAAATCTTCTTCCATATTTTTTTAATAAAAAAAAGCCAAAACAAAAAAATAACACCATGGAAATAACACACTGGATACTGTACTAAACACTCTTCAATTTGTTTGTAAATAAATTTCTAGGTCAGAAATAAAAAAAAGAGTGGAGAGATGAACCACAATAATGTTGGATCCAATAACTGGTTCTTTTCGGTAGCGTTAACGCCAAGCAGTATTTATGTAAGGTTGTAGCACTAATAATGCTAGCACTATTTTGGAATTTCCAATAACTCTCTATTTCCAAATAAATGTAACGGCAGTGTTACTGTCACCACTCTCCTCGGAGAGAAAATACGCCCTTGAACTTTAGCCAAGGCTCTGAAAAGATGGACGCGCTCCCCAGCAGAACTCTCTGGACTGGAACGGCCATTCCTCAGACGAAAGGGTGGTTCGTGATCTCGCGGTATTAGCGAGTCTTTGGTGTTAGACAGTATTAGGAAATGAGGAAGGTTTTACTCTTTATACGTTACTTATTCAAAAATATTATTAATTCTTTTAGCAGGCTTCAGAGCCTTTAGTTCCCTCTTTCTGATCCCCCCTTGGGTGGTTGATTGTTTTATGTTAAAAATTATATTTGTATCTGGGGTCTTTTTTCCTTATTTTATATTTATGAAATTTTTAAATATTTATTTGCTAGACGATTTAAATTTTTGAGAAAGGCATTTGACGTCATGAATTTTCTTGAATATTAGTTTTATTAGAATTTTAATTTTTTTTCTAAATCTGATTTTAGACAATATCATTTGTTTTCAAAATACTTTTTATCTGAACAAATATTAAAGCGTGTTTTTTACATTACGATGATTTGAATGGATTAAGTAGTTATTAGCATGGGTGTGTCTTCTATAGACTGTTGTCTCTTTTGCATAATCTGTTTTAGTTATTAAAATGTCTTAAAAAAAAATTAAAGTTGTTTTTATAAATTCTAATAATAGATTTAAATTGTATTTAGAAAAAACCTGTTCTGCTAAAATTTCCATAAAAATATTTGAAAGTATAGAAGAGAAGAACTCATGGCCATTCCAAAATTTTATTGATAAAAATAATTTCCTAAATGAAAGTAAGTAATTTTCTAATTTACCTTTTATCTGATAATCAATAATAAATATTCAAATTAGTAACGCAACAAGAACAAATCGCTATATTTATAATAACGGCTTCAACGGTTAATAATATCAAGAGTGTTCATTAAAATTTTGGTCGTATAAGCAGTTGTTTTTTAGTTACATTTTATCATCAATTTTCATAAAATCCTATTGTAAAGACGAAACTAAATAATTTTTTTAATCAGTTTTCAAATGGAAACAATTTGAAAATAATGTTTCAATGAAACACCCTGCATTTTATTGTATTTTGGAAATCTACAAAAAAAACAGCCTATATGAACAATGGGGCACACCTAGAGTTTTTCCACCAGAGTCGTCTCATGGTGCGGTCGTCTGAAGACCAAAAACTTAACCACAGACAATTACCCATAAACTAGAACAAATTCAAATAACAACATGTCTCATCACTCTCATCCACCCTTGATATTTATATCAGGTAGGTCGAGTTGACAACTATAATAAGACTCTGCTGCTCGTTTGGAATTATAACCTAATGTAGGATCCGGAGGGACTTGACACGCTTCCATTACAAGCGAATACTATGATAACACTCTGCTGCTCGTTTGGAATAGAACCTAATGTAGGATCCGGAGGGACTTGACACGCTTCCATTACAAGCGAATACTATGATAACACTCTGCTGCTCGTTTGGAATAGAACCTAATGTAGGATCCGGAGGGACTTGACACGCTTCCATTACAAGCGAACATGTCTCACCGCGATATGCCTTTCATAGGCCTTACAAAGTCAGAAGTGGCAGGTATGACTCATATTTACACTGATGACTCCAAAACAAAACGAGGTTCAGGGTGTGGGATATACTCCAGATCATTAAACTTAAACATAAAATGGGCTATGGGAAAAAGTGTCAGCATCCTAATAGCAGCAAAAGAAATCATCGGAAATAACATATTTTTTAAAAAAGAAGAGCACAAAATTTTTTATTGGCGTCCGAAATTAGCATATAAATAGGAGATTACAAAAATGTTTTTCAATTTTTATTTTCCATTATATTTGACCTGGGGTATTCCAGCTTGGTCTGAAGCCAGCTTGTAATTTTTAAAAGAAAAGAGCACAAAATTTTTTATTCGCGTCCGAAATTAGCACATAAATACTGCGCATGTCCCATTAAATTCTCTGAATAAATTTGTTTTTTTTTGTTTGCTTAGGGACGCCACTGCTATTTTCAGTATGCATGACTGTTTAAACAAGTCGGTTATATTCAAAGAAAGGGGGCGTGACAGTCATACGAATGTATATTGAAATATCTTTCTTGAATTTTAAATTTATAATAGGTACTGATACTGAATGTCACTAACAATGTTATGTAAACTATTTGAGTCCAGAGTTCCCTTCAATACAATTTAAAACATGTAAATGTAAGCGCCACATGCCTTTCTGGCGCTAATCATAACTATATGGATTTATTACGGAAAATATTTTATACTTTTACTACTGAAATTGAAAATTTCTTCTTGGCGTTCAAAGTGTTTAAACATAGTATATTATTTTACGAGTGACGAAAGTAACATTTTTTGAAGCGAGAGAACAATTTACCAGCCGAGGCGACGAGTGAAACCCTGTTTATGTCATAATAATATATTATATATATTACTGGTGGTGTATTTCTAAAATTACTATATCACTTTCTGAATCACAAATCATGATAAATAAAAAAAATAACAATGTTTTCAGTCGAAACTGACAACATTTAGGGAGAAACGTCAAACTATAATGGAACCGGCAACTAGATATAAATTGTTTTTAAATTTCACAGTATTTTTACGGTTCGATTTTACTTTTTAATTAAACAAAAGTACGAATAATTTAAATTCATTAAAACAGTAGAAATGAGGGCGGGAAATTATTGAAAATATAAATTTAACTTTCGTCACTAGAGACAAAAGTTAACGTTATGAGAATTTCTCTCACTTGTGACGGAAATCCAAGTTTTCGCTGAAGGTATTCCATTACAAAATGACGTCTTTTTGTAAAGGGTTTTAGAAAAAATATATTTTATTACTTTCCTGCTACGTATACAAGATGTCTAAAATTGGAAGGGATGACATTGCTATATCAGAAAATGTAAGAGATACAGAGGCGTTTAAATGGGAAAAAAGTTAACTAGTTTGGAGAGCATTACATGCCTCTGTATCTCTTATGGTTTCTGATATAGCAACGTTATTCCTTTCAATTTTAGACATCCTGTATATTATTATATTTATTTGACATTTAAATTTAATCATCATACTAATTTTCATTTGTACAATTTGTGCAAATTTTAACACATACGTTGCCATGATACTAGATAAACATCATAGTTAACGTTTGGCACTAAAATTCTAGCAACGTATTTTTTTAATGATTCATTTATTTATATTTTTTACAATAATTAAATTTTACAGGAAAAACACTACCAAATTTTTTATGAAATTAGAATGATAATGATATGATAAACTTTCATAGATTTGGTTTCTAGAAATACTTATTTTCATAAAAAATTACCAAAACCTCATTAATTTATCTCAAACCTATACCGCATTTTCCGCCTTTTTTTTAAGTTTAACATAAACGTTAAATGACTGTATTTGATAGTACAAATACAGAGATATACAAGACAACATACTTTTTAAACATGTGTCTGTTATTAGTTTAAAATTTATAGGTTCTGAATATTAAAATGTTACTAGATGTGTCCCAAATTAGCTCTATATGGTTTCTGCGATTTATTAATGATGTTTTATTTTATAATAATAAACATTCAATTAAAGTGTATAAAATAATGATCTGCCTTTTCATCATTACATAAATTTTGAAAACTATCTCAAATTTTGGGGTGGGTTTTGATCTAAATAAGAAAAAAAAATTATAAATTTTTTTACAATATAAATAATTATTTAATTTTGAGTGCCCTGTTAAATTTTTTGTGGCCTGCTAATTTTTTTCTTTGATGCGGCTTTTTCTTGATGTTTTTTTTATCTCTGGATATTTCAATGTTTCTTTAGTCTCCTAGTTAATTCCCATTTTCTTCTTCGATGCCAATCGTTATTCTTCCTCTGATTTCTTAATTATTTCCTCTTTTATTTTATTATTTCCTCTCAAAGTTCATTTATATTTTGGTTATGAAATTATGTTACTAATTAGTTTTAATTTTAAATTACACAAATCTAGATAAAAATATGACTTTTCTTTCTGATATCTCGAATCTAACTAATTTTTAACTTTCTATTACTTGATTTTTAAATGTTGTCCAAAATTTTTTATATACTGAATGATTTTTTCTTTTTTCAGATTTTTTCGTTTTTTTACTTTTCCCCATTTTTCTCATTGTTCTGTTTTTTCTTTTTTCTCTTTCTTTTGTTTCTGATTTTCATTTTTTTTTATTCCCCTGATTGTTTTCCATTTACTTCAATTCTTTCGAATTTTTCAATTTTTTATAAAAAAAATTTTAATAGTTCGCCTTAATGATTAAAATTGCTTGAATTAGAAAAAAAACAAAATTTTTACTCAATTTCTATCTTTTCCCTACAGAACGATTAAATAATTAATGTAAAAAGGAACTAGCAATATTTAGGGGACTAAAATGAATTTTTTAATCCTATCAAAGAGGAAATCGAGACAAGAATCATCTGAGGTGACACTTATTTGTTCCAAATTCTTGGCGTGTGTAATACCACAGGAATTTTTTTATGGTTACAATTGTTTCCGATTTTTTGGTTGTTCTTTGTTTTTTTTGCGATTTTTTTGAATTTTTTACATTTCTTTTTTTGATTTTTTTCTAGGTTTTTTTGTCACTTTTCTGATTTTTGCTTTTTTCGATTTTTATAATTTTTCCTTATCCTTATCCCGTTGTTTTTTTTCTATTTCTTTTTTTTCTGATTTTCTTCTTCCGATTTCTTTCGATTATTCGATTTTTTTGGTTGTTCAATTTTTTCGGATTTTTTTTACAGACGTGTTTTTGATTTTTCTGATTCGTTCTTTATATACTGAATGATTTTTTCTTTTTTAGTTAAATTTTAAATTACTATTTTTTGAAATATAAAACAAATTTTATTTCTATTAAAATTTCACAAGACCTTCTGTCGATATCAAAAATTTGTTGATTATACCAGAATTTGAATTTTACTTTTCCGGACCCATCAAAGGGAAAGTAAGGTGAACGAGCAAAAAAAATCGATGGAAATATCCATTTTGAGGTCCGCCAAGAAGATTGAGACCATTTCCAGCATATGGTCTGTCTGTGTGTAATCTTCCACGATAACTGCCTAACCGTTTGACCAATCAAGCTGAAATTTGGAATGGAGGGTCGGTGTGTACCCAGAATGCGACCAATAGTTTTTGGTTTAAATTGGTACAGTGGAGGGTCCTCAAGACCGACATTGCTAAAATATACATGTAACAATTTTTTGCTTTATTTAAATTTTAAGGACAAACAATACATTTTAGTGCAAAATGTTGCAGTACAAAGTTTTAAAGCATAAAATTACCTACAATTTTTGTGTTAAGCCTTTTCCAAAATTTCCAATAGTTGCGCCACTAGAGGGCGCGTAAAAAATGTGCATGTATGTTTTGTATAGTTTTTCTTGATTTTGAGGACAAACAATACATTTTAGTGCAAAATGTTGTAGTACAAAGTTTTAGAGAATAAAATAGTCTATAACTTTTGTTTCAAACATTTTCCAGAATTTCCAATAGTTTCGCCACTAGAGGGTGCGTAAAAATGTGCATGTATGTTTTCTCTAGTTTTTCTTGATTTTGAGGACAAACAATGTATTTAGTGCAAAATTTTCTTGTGCAAAGTTGTAAAGCATCAAATTTTCTTTAACTTTTATGTTTAACTTTTATCGAATTCCTCATAGTTTCGCCGCTAGAATGCGAGAAAAATACACATTTAAAATTCCTTACAACTGTATGAAAATTTTTCCCGAATTCCCAATAGTTTTCATACATGATTTTAGGAGATCCTAATTGTAGCAGTATGATATATAACGTGCGCATGCGCAGCTTATGTCATTACCAACATTGAAATATTAATTCACCATCAGCTCGCTATTTTTAATGTGTTCCATAAATCAATGTAATGCTTAGTATTTTGTAAATAAAATAATAATAATAAATAACATATTCTCTACTGTCGAGCCGGGAAAGTCCTGGGGTGACACAGCCGATTTTTTACTTATGTACCCAATAATACAAAACTTATTTATAATAATAATACTAATAATAATAAATTAACATCTATGACTCATTCAAAATGATTTCATTATAATATATTTTTTATGTAATAATTTGATGATTACCATCCATTTTATTAATTTTCAAATAATTACGTATTTTTGAAATGAAAGAGTAGATTCGTTAAATTGATTTTATATCTCTTCCAAGACATTATGCATTAACAAAGTAAAATATTCATATAGATTTCAAGGGAACATTGTATTTATTCTTATTTCTATGTAATTAGCTTTTGATTAATAAATTCCATCACTTCTTCGATTAGAAAATATTAAAGCAAAACATCTGTAATCATTTATTTATTTTTTTCGATATAAAAGAAACGAAGCCTTGCCTTGAGCCAATATAACAGATATACCCACCTTTGAAGAATAATTCGTCAAGTGATTCTTTTTATATAAATTTTTTTATACTTTATTTACAACCTTGTAAAGAAGCGGGATACATTCCAAACAACAGAGAAAATAAAGAATTTTTATTATTTTTGTTTAATATTCTGTGATTGTCAGGGACGTATTAACAAAACAAATTTGAATGGCCTACCTAATTGATTATAAATTATGTAATACAGAATCACAATATTTATTCGAAATATAATTTATGTGAAAAGGATCCTTTTATATTTTATATTTAAAGTTCGCCTTAATGATTAAAATTGATTGAATTAATTAGAAAAAAAAAACAATAATTTTTACTCAATTTCTATATTTTTTCCTACCGAACGTTTAAAAAACATCGAAAAAGGAACTAGGAATATTTAAGGGACTAAAATGAATTTTTTATCAAAGAGGAAATCGAGATAACCATCTGAGGTGACACTTATTTGTTCCAAATTCTTGGCGGGTGTAACACCACAGGATTTTTTTATGGTTACAATTGTTTCCGATTTTTTGGTTGTTCTTTGTTTTTTTTTTGCGATTTTTTTGCAATTTTTTACATTTTTTTATTTTGATTTTTTTCTAGGTTTTTTGTCACTTTTCTGATTTTTGCTTTTTTCGATTATTATAATTTTTCCTTATTTTTATCCCGTTGTTTTTTTTTCTTATTTCTTTTTTTTTGTTTTCTGATTTTTTTCTTCCGATTTCTTTCGATTATTCGATTTTTTTGGTTATTCAATTTTTTCGGATTTTTTTTACCGATTTGTTTTTGATTTTTCTGATTCGTTTTTTTCTCATTTTTCTGATTTTTGTTTATTTCAAATTTTTTAGTTTTTTTTTTAAATTTTTCTTCATATTTTCTCATTGCTTTTTTTTCCTTTTTTTTGTTTCTGATTTTCATTTTTTCTTATTCCCCTGATTGTTTATGATTTATTTCAATTTTTTCGAATTTTTCAATTTTTTATAAAATTTTTCTTTAATAGTTCGCCTTAATAATTAAAATTGCTTGAATTAGAAAAAAAAATAATATTTTTACTCAATTTCTATCTGTTCCCTACAGAACGATTAAATAATTAATGTAAAAAGGAACTAGGAATATTTAGGGGACTAAAATGAATTTTTTAATCCTAAATCACAGGAATTTTTTTATGGTTATAATTGTTTCCGGTTTTTTGGTTGTTCTTTGTTTTTTTTGAGATATTTTGCAATTTTTTACGATTTTTTTTGATTTCTTTCTTAGTTTTTTCTCACTTTTCTGATTTTAGGCTTTTTTATGTTTTTGTTGGATTTTTTTTATAATATTTCCTCATTTTTGTCTCGTTTTTTTTTTCATTTCTTTTTTTTTGTTTTCTGATTTTTTATAATAAAAAATAGTGAAAAAAAGAGAATAATAGAGAATATAATATGGAAAAATAAGGCAAAATAAAGAAAATAGAAAAACTAATAGAAAACAGGAAAAAATAGAAAGATATAGGAAAAAATAGGAGAAATAGCGACAGAGGAATAGAGGAAAATAGAGAAAAATGGGGAAAAATATCAAAAAATAGGGAAAATAGGAACAAATGCGGCAAAATAGTGAAAATTAGAAAACTTCCGGGACGTTTTTAAAAAAAAAATTGGGAAATACATTTTTTTCAATACCTTTTAGTGAGAAAAATTTCGTACAGGGTCGCAAAAAAACCCAAAAAACGATACACTCCTTTGGGAAAAATAGTTAAAAATAAAGGAAAATAGTAAAAAACAGGGCAAATAGGGAAATTTGGGAAAAATATGAAGAAAACGGCAAAAAATTAGAAAAACATGGAAATTTTGGAAAAATTATGTAAATAAGAAAAAATATGGAAAAATGGGAAAATTAGAGCATAAATTGGGAAAAATAGAAAAAAAATAGTTAAAAATAGGAAAACAATTGAGAAACATGAGAAAAAATAGGGAAAATAAAACAAAATAGGGAAAATAAGTACAAATAAGGATAAATACTGAAAAACAAGGAAAAATAAAAAAATAGGAAAACTAATGGAAAAATGTAAAAAATAGAAAAAATAGCATAAAAAGGAATAATAGAGAAAATAGGGGAAAATATGGAAAGAAAATGGAGAAAAATAAGTACAAATAAGGGCAAATAGGAAAAAATAGAAAAAATAAAGAAAATAGGAAAAACTAATGGAAATCAAGAAAAAAAAGAAAGATGGAGGAAAAAATAGGACAAATAGTGAAAATAGTGAAAAATAGGGGAAAACATGGAAATATGTGGAGAAAAACAGGGAAAACTACAAACAAATAGGACAAATTTTGGGAAAAATAGTGATAAAATAGGGAAAAATATGGCAAAGTAAGGAAAAGTAGGGAAATATCGGACAAATAGTGGGTAATAGGGAAAAAGAGGAAATAGGAAATTGGGGAAAATAAGAAAAATAGGAAAAAAATATTGAACAATAGCGAAATTAGAGAATTAATGGAGAAAAAAGTGAAAAATATAGAAAAATGGGGAAAATAGGGATAAATGAATACAAATAGGATCAAAAAAAGGCAAACAGATAAAAAATAGAAATAATTAGGAAAATAGATAAAAAATAAATTTTGAATCATTTTCAAGACACAAAATGGACCTGTAATAGCTATAAATTATTAGTATTATTAAATTTTTATCTTCTATTTTTTGTCCATTTTTTTGTTGTTATTATTATTGCCCTTAAAACCTTTAGGAACGCTTTAGTATACCAGTTTCAAATTCTTTTTTATAATACGAGTTATTAAATTATAAAATTTTGTTTTTTTTTATATCACTTTGTAAGGATCGCACAATATATTTTTATTAAACCATACTTTAGAGACTTCTTTAAATTTTTTTTAAATATTTTCTTTACTTTTATATTGAATTTTTTAATATTAATTGTTCCTAATTCCGATTCTGCGATTTATTTTTATTTTGTTTATATTTTCTGTTATGAACTCATCTTTCGATCCAATCGCTAAGGTCAGTTCTATTGGTGAGTAATTACTTTTTTATTTATTTATCTCTAATCTTTATCTGAATAATTGTTAGTTAGTAGGCGTTGGGCGGTACAGCACAAATAATAATTCCAGTTCGACATTTATTCAATATTTTTTAATGAACCATGATTGACTGTAGCAAATCTGTTAAGGTCTAATTTTAGAATAGGTATACAATTTTGCATCATTATCCAACTATGTGATCTAGGTGTGTGTTTATATTTGTTTTTCTAAAAGAAAAATTTTAGCTTTCGAGGAATAAGTTAATGTTAAATTCAATTCCATGCTTTCATCATTGTATCAATTTATTTATTTGTTAAAAACATGTTTGATTGGTTACGATTACTTAAATAATTCCATCGTTATTAACGTTATAGCAAAACTAAATTTAGATTCAGTATTAGGTCAATTTAATAATGATAAATTAGTCGCAATTTTCATAATAAACAAAATATAGGTAAAATTTTAGTTTATTGCAATATTGAATTTAAAATTTACACAAAACTTAAATCTTAAATCCGTGTATACAGCCTCCTGCTCCCTTTTTTTGAACTTTATGGTTGTCCGAAGGCGACTAGTTTTTTTCTGTTTATCATATCTTTTTAAATTGGATTCTTTGATTTATTTATTTTGTTTTTAATGTTTTGATCCTCAATTTTTCTAATATAAGGTCCGCTTGCCATTATGTTAATTTGAGAACTGATTTTAGTACTAAAAATATTGGGTTTACAAATTAGGTGCGAGCGACGACCGCCCGGAAGTTGGCACCCCAACTGCCGGAACCCTTTGATTTTTTCGGAGTTCTGGACTCGTCTCGAAGAGTTCTAGAGTTCTCGAGGGGGTGCAGATAAAGTTCTGCAATTTTTTTGCGGAATTTTTAAAAACAAATTCTGGGGTGCCAACTTCATGCCGCACCCCTTTTGTGAGAAAAAAGAGTTCTGGGTGAATAGATATCTCAGAAATAAAGAGTTCTAGAGTTCTCGGTAGGTTTTGGAAAGAGTTCTGGGAATTTTTAGAAATCACAAAAAAAAATAAATTTTGGAGTGCTAACTTCATGCCGCATCCTTTTTTATTTATTGGGTAGTTTTGGTCACTTAGGGCTGCTTTTAAATACAGCACCCCTGAGTTCTGACTCGAAAAAATACTGAAAATTATGAAAATGGATATTATCAAGGGGTGCTACAAAGTTCCGATTTTTGTCGCTAATTTTTCGCCAAAATATTCAATTTTTTATTTACTTGGCAGTTTTGGTCACTTCTGCTTTTAAATACAGCACCCCTGAGTTCTGACTCGAAAAAATACTGAAAATTATCAAAATCGATATTTTCAAGGGGCTACAAAGTTCCGATTTTTGTCGCTAATTTTTCGACAAATCAAGAATTCATAATTCGTAAAATCTCATAAGCCCTAAGTGACCAAACTGCCCAGTAAATAGAAAATTGAATAGTTTGGCGAAAAATTAGCGACAAAAATCGGAACTTTGAAAATATCCATTTTCATAATTTTCAGTATTTTTTCGAGTCAGAACTCAGGGGTGCTGTATTTAAAAGCAGCCCTAAGTGACCAAAAATACCCAATAAATAAAAAAGGATGCTTAGCACTCCAAAATTTATTTTTTTTTGTAAGTTCCAAAAATTCACAGAATTCTTTCCAAAACCTACCGAGAACTCTAGAACTCTTTATTTCTGAGATATCTATTCACCCAGAACTCTTTTTTCTCACAAAAGGGGTGCGGCATGAAGTTGGCACCCCAAAAATTGTTTTTTAAAAATTCCGCAAAAAAATTGCAGAACTTTATCTGCACCCCCTCGAGAACTCTAGAACTCTTCGAGACGAGTCCAGAACTCCGAAAAAATCAAAGGGTTCCGCAAGTTGGGGTGCCAACTTCGAGCACCGATTTAGTACTGAAAATTAGAGCATGTTCTAATTTCTTGTACTAAAAACCATGAAATGTCAACTAAAAGTGAGGTTATGCTTATATTCTGTACTTAAACATATGGAGTCATAAACAAATAGGGAGTTTGATTGAGCAAAGTATTACTCATTGGTAAAAAGTTTTTATATGAGAAAGTGTTTTCTACTAATAATTTTTCATCAACATATTTAATATTATTTTGCCTAACCTTCTTCTCTCGATCCATTTTTCTCCATATACTTTTAAAAAAACTACTTGAAAAATCCTGGAAAATTTTTGATAAAATTCACAAAATTTCCTTGATAACGATTATAAGGATGTGAATTTTGAAATTTTTGAATTAAAAGTTCGTCTTGGCAGTGCTAGTTTACGGATTTTCAACTATTTTACGTTACAAATTTAATCCTGTAAAATTTTTGATAAAATTCGCAAAACTTCCTTGATAACCTTAGAAATGAAAATCCTTGAAAAAATCTCTAAATATCCTTGGAAATTGCTTTAAAAATCCATAAAAATTCCTTTTAGAAAAACTACTTGAAAAATCCTGAAATAACTCTTGAAAATTCTTGATAAAATTCACAAAACTTCAAAAACGAAAATCCTTGAAAAAATCTGAAAAAATTCTTGAAAATTGCTTTTAAAAAACTACTTGACAAATTCTGGAAATATGATTTCTTTTCTTAATTGCTAGCATCACTATTACAATTAAAGCTACTGCACATAATTATAGCTTTTTGTTCGCAATCAATATTTGTTGTGTTCACTCTAAAGTTACATTAGGTTATCACTACAAAATTGTTAGAGCGCATGCCTACATACTAAATAAAATTAAGGTAGTTTCAAACAGAAACCTACATTTTTCATACTAAATCTACTCGCGCAATTAAATAATATTTTTAGTACTAAAATGAGTACTGGCATTAGCATAATGGCAAGCGGACCTAAGAAATAAAATTATCTATACATATTTTTAACATATTATTGAAAATAATAATAAAAATGTTATATACAAAATATATATCACCCTGTTGCGGTATGTAGAGTTATTATTGTCTACCCTGTATAATTTACTTGACGTAGAAATTTACGAATACATAAAGGGTAAATATTGAGATTAAACATTTATTTTCCAAATTAACCATTTTGCACGTACGTCGAAAATAAGAAAATGTTAAAACCATAATTAATAACACTAATAAAAATTGTTTGCACAAGTGAAAACCGTTCTTTTTATGGCGTTGTTTATTCGAACCAAGCCTTAATGTCTCCATTGTATTGTACTTTGACATTTTATTAGCATCAGTTTCACGTACGTGAAAATATTCTCCAGAAAACAATTATTTTATTTGTTTATTTACCGCTGCAAAAGTAGACCATTGTTCTTTATGCGACACAATTTTTTGAGCACATAAAAAAATTATATCGCAATTGCAATTTTATCGCAGAAATTTAATTACAAAATGCGACATCACTCATTTTTTTGGAAAAAGCATAGAAAGAAAGCTATTTTTTTAATTTTTTTTTTCTTTGAGTATACACATTATGCATGCGATGTAGGTACTTTATTTTTTTCTGTATACTTACCATAAAACGTACTACCTTAATTTAAGAATCCAATTCCTTACCTGAAACAAAAAAAAATTTGTTACAAAAAGTTTATCAAAAACTAAATACATTGCTGGATCAATCCCCAGGAAGTTCCCAGTTTTACTTTTCCGGACCCATCAAAGGGAAAGTAAGGTGAACGAGCAAAAAAAAAATCGAGATATCGATGGAAATATCCATTTTGAGGTCCCCCAAGAAGATTGAAACCATTTCCAGCGCATGGTCTGTCTGTGTGTCTGTGTATCTGTGTGTAATCTTGAATAGTAAAAATAGTAAAAATAGGAAAAAGATAGATAATAATAATAGACAAATAGAGAAACACAGAAAAAAATAATGAAAAACAGGAAAAATGCATGTTATACCTTATTTGAAAGGTTTTATAATTCTCTATTTAGCAATATAACATTTTTTAATTTATATAAATTTTTGTTTAGAGGATTACATTATTATTATTACAAAATTATATTCTAAACAAAATTTAATTACACTGGGTAAAATCATATGATATTTTTAGTACTTCGGACCGAGAAATTCACTTTAACAATAAACACAAGAACTATACGAAACAGGAAATTTATGGACATACCGATTTTTTACGATTTTTTCGGTTTTTTACTTTTTTTTACGTTTTTTTACGATTCTTTACCATTTTTACTGGTGCTAACGACTTGTTACAGTTTTTTACGATTTCTTGCGAATTTTTGCGATTTTTTTACGATTTTTTACCATTTTTACTGGTGCTAACGACTTGTTACAGTTTTTTACGATTTCTTGCGAATTTTTGCGAGTTTTTACGATTTTTTTATGATTTTTTAAGATTTTTTTCGGGATTTTTACGATATGACCAGTTTCGATATTTTTAAAAATGGCGGAGATAAAGTTTTTTTTTGATATTTCAACCCCCTCCCGTCTCACCCAGGTAGGCCGGATAAAAAAAAGTTTTATGCAAATTAATTTTATAATAATTAGAATATGGAAAAAGTGTAAATACCAGTTACAATTTTTTTAAAAATGGCGGATATGAATTTTTTCAAATTTCAACCCCCTCCAGTTTCCACCTCCTTACAGGTAGAATGCCCAAAAACAATAGGGTTCCTCTCGTAGATACAAGAAAACCATTGGCGAAAGAATTTTTGTTGTGGGTGGTTCAAGTAATAGTTTATATCTAATATCTAATGTCCAATCTTCAAATTAATAGGTAGATGGATGGAAATTTGGTAAATATGAAAAAAAAAATAAACTCTTTTAACTCCTTGATTGATTAATATTAAAGGAGACTACAAACCTTATGTAGAGCGGCTTTGTCCAAATTGGACAGATTTTGATATAACCAAGGTCAAAGGCTGTCCAATGGGACGTTTTCAACGATAGTAATTATATATACGTCGTGATCCAATGTTCAAATAATTCAATATTCTTGAAACTCGATGAAAACTTGATCCAGGGGGTTTTCAGAATCGATTATCACTGGAAATCAATTCTTTTTTAGGGAACTTATAGCTAACCGGAGTATGCAAATCCATTTATGACATGTAATCTGAGGACCTTTTGAAACAGGGATTAATAATCCGACATGTAATCTGAGCACCAAATAAAAGCAGGTAAAAATTACGAAATTTCCCAATATTCCAAATTTCTTAAAATTATTACAACATTTTAATAGTATAAAGGGATTTTTAGGTTTACCTTATGTTTGCAAACATAATGAATTTAGTATATTACAAAAAATTACGAAATTTCCTAATATTTCAAATTTCTTGAAATTTTTATAAGTACATTTTAATAGCATGAAGGCTTTTTGAACACATAATCTGAATTTAGTATATTTTATGCAGAGTATTTAGAGTATAAAATGAGTGAATTTGAGATTATAACAAGTCAGCGTGGCTGCAAATTATTACTTTTAGATGGCTATACATACGTATTCAAAAAAAAAAGTTTTGAAAAGTGATGAAACTATTTTTACTTGCTCAAATAGTAAATGTAGTGCGAAGATTTTAGAAACACTATACATTTTTTATCATTGTACACGAAATATGTTTTCTTGAATTTTATTATTTTGTAAATAACTCTGTATAAGTAATATGCTGCGGTGATAATAATGTAAATAAAAAATAATTGTTATTTAAATCGTACTCTTCAGATTACCAGTTTTTTCAAAAACGGTTAGTCCTCAGATTACATATGCTTGTTCAGGTACCAAATATTAAATATGAATTTTGGTCCTCAGATTACATGCATCCTAGCTAACGTTGGTTTGTTTCATAGTTTACGTGTTGTTTCTCAATCAAAAAGTAATCAAAAAAACAGAATGCATCACGTTTACGAAATTGTGATAAGATACGATTTTTTATAAAACGTAACCATAACTAGAAGAGTGTAATAAAAGCTAAAGCATAGCGTGAAAAAAGCGCTTATATCGCAATCACTCTTTTCAATACAACACAGCCATTTTAAAAACTCCATTTTTGGACTTATTCCTATATGGAGAGATTTAAGCAGACAATGATATCTACAATATCCTAAAGTTTCAGTCAATTTCACTGAGGGCCAATTTCTATAAGGTTTGTTGCGTGATCCTTTATAAATGATAAAATTCGTTCTTTAATTTAGAAACATTCAGAAATTAAATTATTTTTTTTAATTCCAATACAGAATTTGGAACAAATTTTAATAACAAATTTCGTAAATAATTTTTGGATCCACTGTCTCAATTTATGCGAAGATTATCCAATTAAAAAAGCAAAAAAGAAATGTTTAATGAAGCATAAGGAATGAAGCTACTTATTTAATAAAATACCTTTCGAGTTATGTCGAGAAATTTTTTTCCTGAGAAACAACCTTTTAATGTATAATTTAAGTTATTAATATGATATATTCGTTAAATAGATTTTTTGTCTTGAAATAACTGTTTAAAAAGCACTTAAAAAATAAAATTGATTAGGTCGAGACGCTTCGAACTATAAAATCACCCTGTTTAAACAATTATTTTTCATTATACTTTATCTACGATGAACTAATTAAAATCCATTCATAATTCTCCCGAACGCATAATTATCCTAACATTAAGATCGTTTAATAACACATTCGGTTAAATTCGACAATGTTTTATGTCCCTCAAATTTATAATTTTGTTTTTCAACATGCCCGCATCGTATTCACCATTCGTGCTACTGCCGTTATATTTAAACTGTCACACTTTATTATGATCGAATGCTTTCTGGCTCGACTTTGAATTACCATGGAAAATGTATATTTTTTAAGTTTAAAAAAGTATACAATATGGTTCAATAAATTTGTGACGTTTATACTAAGTACAAGCACAAATCACGTAGACATTCTCCTTAAGTTTTGCTCCCGAGTTTTGCTTGTTTTTTCGTATTTTCCTATTTTTAATAATTTTTTCCTGTTTTTCCCTATTTGTCCATATTTGACCTTGTCAATGTTTTTCCCATTTTTATACTATTTTTTGTTATTTTCATCATTCTCCCATATATTTGCCCATTTTTTTGATTTTTCTGTATTTATCATCTGTTTCAAATTTTTTCTTATTGTTCCAAATATTTCCTTATTTTTCCATGATTTTCCTATTTTTGCTATTATTCGTAAATTCTCCTATTTTTCCCTATTTTCTTTATTTTTTATCTTTTTTCCCCATTTTTCCTATTTCTTTCTATTTTTTCCTGTTTTCCATTATTTTATCATATTTATTTCTATTTATCCCTATTTTCCCCATTTTTCACTTTTTTCCCATATGTTTCTCTATTTATTCCCTAATTTCCCTATTTTTCCATATTTTTTACCATTTTTATTATTGTTTTTAATTTCCTATTTCCTCTTTTTCACGGTTTCTCACTCTTTGTCCCATATTTCCCTACTTTTCCTTATCACTATTTTTCCCAAAATATGCCCTATTTGTACGTAATTTTCCCTGTTTTTCTCCATTTATTTTCCCATGTGTCACTGTGCCGATGATGGTGGTGAGGTTTTCTGGGTTTTCCTACACCTATAGCCAAATGGCGCCATCAATCCTCAGTAAGTCGCCCCGGAGCGCCACGGCAAATAATAATAATAGCCGTCCCTTCCCCGCACAAGCCATTGGCTTTATGGGGTTCACTCGTAAGGGGGTTAAATGTAGGGCGAGTATTATTATTATTATTATTTCCCTGCTTTCCATTATTTTTCCCTATTTGTCCTATATCTTTCTATTTTTCCTTGATTTCCATTAGTTTCCATATTGTCATATTTTTTTCTATTTTTTACCTATTTGTGCTTATTTATACTTATGTTTTCCTATTTTTCTGAATTTTCTTTCCATATTTTCTCCTATTTTTCACTATTTTCTGTATTTTTACAATTTTTTTGTATTTTCATATATATTTCTATTTTTCCATTAGTTTTCCTATTATTTTTATTTTTCCTTGTTTTTCAGTCCCCATTTTTTCTCATGTTTCCCCATTTTCCCAACTGTTTTCCTATTTTTAACTATTTTTACCATTTTTCCTATTTATTACCTAATTTTCTTATTTTTTCATATCTTTTCTTATTTACCCAATTTTTCCATAATTTTTTCCTATTTTTCCAAAATTTCCATACTTTTTTAATTTTTTACTGGTTTCTTCATATTTTTCCCTTTACCTATTTGCCTTGTTTTTTACTATTTTTCTTTATTTTAACTATTTTTCCCAAAGGACGACGGCATCGTTTTTTCGGTTTTTTGCGACCCTGTACGAAATTTTTTTCACAAAAGACATTAAAAAAAATGCACCATTTGCCCCATTTTTCTATATCTTTTCCCATATTTTTCACTACTGTCGCTATTTCTCCTATTTTTTCCTATATCTATCTTTTTTGTTTGTTTTCCATTAGTTTTTTATTTTCTTTATTTTTCCTTGTTTTTCCCTATTTTTTTCTATTATTCTCTATTTTTCACTATTTTTTGTATTTTTCATATTATTTTTTATTATTAGTTTTTCCTGTTTTTCATGATTTTTTCTATATCTTTCTGTTTTTTCTATTTTTTCCTGTTTTCCATTAGTTTAATATATTACTTTTTTTTATTAGTTTTTCTGTTTTTCATGATTTTCCCTTTTTTCCATATTTGTTCCTATTTTTCCCAATTTGTTCCTATTATTCCGATTTTTCTCTATTATTCCCTATTTGTCCTTAATTTTCATTGTTTTTCCTATTTTTTTCCCATAATTTCCCATTTTTTCCTAAAAAATCAAATGTTGCTTATATTATAGATTTTGATATCACCAAATATTCGTTTAATTAAAATTTTTTAATATATTTAACACAAGTAATTTGTTTTTTTTTTCAGATCCTTCAACATTGTATTAGGACTCCGGTAAGTGATTTTTACTTTTATGTTGATTTTTCTGTCTTTGCTGCTTAAATATTCATATGCTGCTACTCCATATAAAATATTTTGAAAACGATAAATTATAATAAAATTCAAAATCAAGTAACACATAACATATTTCAACAGCAGTTAAAATAAAAAGAAGATAACGGCAACTAGTTTCGGCAGCACTGCCATCATCACGCCAAAAAAATTTTAATTAAGAACGAGTGTTTAAATCATGGTTGGTAAAAAATGTATAAATAATTCACTCTCCTGTACCTGTGCGCGAACAGATCTTTTATTTTATAAATTTTTTACCAACCATGCTTTAAGCACTCGGTCTTAATTATAATTTTTTTTGGCCTGATGATGGGTGATGTCGAAACTAGTTGCCGTTATCTTTTTATTTTAACTACTGTTAAAATATATGTGTTACTTAATTTTGAATTTTATTACCACAAGTAGATAAATATTTTAATAAATTTTAATAAAACATTTTTGTGAAATTATTATGGAGGAAGTAGAGGTGTCATTTGTAGCACACGTGTGTACTCCAACCTCGAACTTTCAATAGTAAATCTCGATATATACATTGTTTATTTAATGATTTTTTTTACTTCTTTGAATTTAGAATAAGAAACGCGTTAACTATGTGATTATAAGTTGTATTACGAATTACATACATTTTTTATAATTAACTATTCACGATTATGACGATAAAATTGCAGAGAATGCAACATCTAAAAATAACTTCAAAGCAATAGGTAGTAAATTGTAGTAAAATAATCTGAATAGAAGTATGACTCTTATGAGTAATATGATTTCTAGTAATAGCAACGCTTCTTTGTAAAATCATCATTGTTGAATAGATTAATAAAGATGTGTGTGGTTAGGCGTCAAGCGGTCTGCCAAAATGGATCCGGTTTCGTCGTCAAATCAGCCAACAGATATTTGGCAAATGCAATATCAATGTCGGTCTGTCGTATCTAACTTCCTGTTAAATTTAGCAATTTTATTTTAAAAACCATTAGATCCCAACATTTTTAAATCGAGTCTACTGTTATTTTTAATCTTTAACGATATCATACCGTTACTAAAATAGAAATATCTCGTTGAAAAATATTATACATGGCGGTCTAAAATAAAACTATATAAAACTATACAGTGTGTTCATTTAGTGCCGCATTCCTCTCTTACAGCGTTGTTTGAAATCTGATGCAAAAATTACTTCGGAAATAAATATGGTACCAATTAAGCTACATTTTAAAATTATATTGGCTTCTACAGTGTGTTCCAAGAAAGGGTGCCACAAATTTTTTTTTTAAATGGAATGGTGGGGATATTTTTACACTTTTTAAATCAACCCTTAGGTCTACATTAATAGTTAATTTTGATTTAATATCCCATACACCGTTACCAAGTCATTACGAAATTTGTGAATTTTTCGAATTTTACACAACTTCTTATAAACCGCCATACAAAAGACATCTGTTAAATAATTTAGTCACAAATTTGTACATGATATTTCGTAAGAACCAGAAAGCCCTCGGTAAAAGTATATTTAATTTCAGTGTTACAGGGTATTCAAAATTTAATGCCAAATTTTCCCCTGTATATTATAACATATTTGAAAAGCCTATTAAATTCTCTTTTTAAAAATATCCATACATGATACTCCAACTCTTACAGTTAAAAAAAAACATTCATTCAACTTGAATATGTCTAAATATTCTCTTAATCCTAACTTAAACAACCAGGTATCGATGTTTGAAAGTTGAGACACGAATAATTTAAATATTGAAATTAAAGGATACTCATTAAAGTAATTTTATAACTAAAAAATAATTAGTTGATCTAGCAAGTGTCTGACTATTAACAAAATGCAGGTCTTTGCACATAATAAGTTTCTAATAATTTCTCTTGAAGCTGTAATTGGCATGAATTATATTTATATTAAAATTAGAAGTGTACTCTGGACTAAATGAAAAATTTCATCGTTGACATTGACAGTTTTAAATATTGTAAAAGTGCTAAAATGTATTCTTAAAATGGCTAACTATTCACAACAAGAATTGATTGATATGGTGTATGCAATTGGAGAAAGTTTTGGGAATTGCTTTCTAGCCTCTAGATGTTATGCACAAAAATTTCCAGAACGGCGGCACCCAGATGTAAGGAAATTCGAAAAGTTAAAAGTAAGGTTTGAAAGAACTGGGAATGTAGCTTATGAAAAAGAGAAAAGGGAGAAAACTGTTCTGAATCAGTAACCAATTAGAGATAAAAGTAAACAAAGAAGAAGTTACAACTCGAGATAATATGAAAGGCAGAATTCGACATGCTGAATGTTGTCGACATTTTGAACATTTACTTTAAATTTTGATACAATATTGTGAAATTACATTTATGCGTTCTGAAATAGACAGTTTTATTTCCAGATTTAAATTATTCGTATTTTAACTTTCAATCAAAGATGTACCTGATTGTTTAAGTCAAGATTAAGAGAAATATTGAAAATTTAAGACAAACTATTGGTAGAAACATTTAATTATCTGACCTGCATTTCATAATATTAATATTTTTTCACAGCCTTCTGTCAATACATGAATGCGAACTCGATATTTTTACAAATTATACCGTTTTAAAAAAGAGTTGGGGTATCATGTATGGATATTTTTAAAAAGAGAATTTAATGGGCTTTTCAAATATGTTATAATATACAGGGTATCGTATTTAAGAAAAGTGAATAAAGTTACTTCGAACATCGGAAAATTTGGCATTAAATTTTGAATACCCTGTAACACTGAAATTAAATATACTTTTACCGAGGGCTTTCTGGTTCTTACGAAATATCATGTACAAATTTGTGTAAAAGTGTAAAAATATCCCCACCATTCCATTTAAAAAAAAAAAAAATTGTGGCACCTTTTCTTGGAACACCCTGTAGAAGCCAATATAATTTTAAAATGTATCTTAATTGGTACCATATTTATTTCCAAAGTAATTTTTGCATCAGATTTCAAACAACGCTGTAAGAGAGGAATGCTGCACTAAATGGACATACTGTATAAAACTATTTTTTTTAATTCTTTGATATATTCGCAACGGGGGAGTTTTCAACTAGTGTATCTGGGTAAAAATTTGGTAATTGGGTAAACGTCACCTAAATATGATTCGTAGCTGCTAACTTTTCCTCAAAAATATCATTGTGATGGCGGATGGGTTCCATCATCTACTGGCACCAAGTTGTACTTTTACAGAGGATTTTATCCTATTAAGGGCCGCTTTCCCCAACTTGGTTAAATTGATATTCTCGTTTAAGCCAAAGGTTAAACTCAAAATGGCTTTCTCCAAAGTGTCTGCTTGGTTTAAACCCGCGGTCAGATTGAACCAACCCAGCTGGGCAGTTTAACTGGATAAAACCGTTTAAACGAAAATTTTGTTTACTTGTGTGCTAACATCATAACCTAAAAGCAAAACAAAGTTTTAACGTTGTGTTTGGTACTGCAGTATAATCTTTTATTTCCAAGCTATTAAATGGTAATAATTACAATGGAGGATATATTAAGATTTATTTTTAGAATTCCTAAGGACAAGACTGCCTACTAAAATAAGAACCAGGATTGATCACTATAAGAGGTTTGATGAAATTAAGTTCCTTGATACATTTAGAATGCAAACAACATCGAATATTGTGTTAGAGACAATAGAAGAGAGAATTAGGCCAAGAACATTAAAAAATAGAGCTATTCTACCTGCAGTCCAAGCTATTAACTACTCTGCATTTTTATGCATCAGGTAATTTTCTTATAAACATCGGAGAGTTGAGTGGAATACATCATTCAACAATGAGCATAGTATTGCATTGCTATGCCAAGAAGTAATTAGAATGCCGTCAAGTACTAATGAAACACGAGAAGTGAAACGAAGGTTTTTCGAAATCGCTGTATTTCCTAACTGTTTAACAGTCATAGACTGATCTCATATAAAGGTTCAATCACCAAAAGAAAAAACACATGAAAATACAAGATACTCACTTAATATAGACTACTTCACTCCAATTTAACAGTTGTCAATTAACATAACCTCTAACCATAACATAACAGACGAAAAACAAACAAACAAACAGAACTACCAACCGCCTGGTTTCAAGGATAAAAACAGTTTATACTAATCTTTGCTAATTATTACGTGGGGAAAGTGACTATTGGTTTAAACCAAAGAAATAATTTAAACTGGTTTAAGATAAACAAGTTTATTTACGTTTTGGGGAAAGCGGCCCTAAGCGTCTTCCAGATTGGTACCCATCAACCTACGATAGACGTCATGACTATCTATCATTTGTATAGTACAGAGAAATGACTTGTGCTGCTTCGGTCTACTAGGTTTAATTTATATAAAATATACTCGAATTAAAATATATTGACGTTCTACAAATTAATTAAAAACGTTGTCACATTCACATTATTAAAACATAGTATACCGGGTGACAACTATGTTAGGGTACACTCAATAACTTCGTTAATTTTAAAGGTAAAGGATTGAAATTTGGGATAATTATATTAGATCTAATTATTGATATTTATACCATCTTTGATCGAAAATATTACTTTCGGTTTTTCCGGAAGTGGTACCAACTTTCTACTTTTCAATGGTAACCTGTATAATTTTATCAACTATCGCATTCTGCTTGTCAATCTCGTTGCAACGATGTTATCATACGACCATATTTGTTGAAAAGTAGTGCTGAAATGAAATAAAAAGTGATTTTCCTATAATAACCTCGAAATGACATTAATGACAAGAAAATAGGCCTTGAATTAAATGTAGTTAGGACGTATATTTCTTACTCACAAAATATTTTTTAAATTTTAAGTTTCATTTAAAATCTAAACAATTTTAAATTTTTATAATTTTTGCCATAATTCATTAAGTCTTCTTTGATTTTTTCTCAATGGAACTACCCATTTTTTATTTTCGTCCATTAATTGGTCATATCTTAAGTTATAAATTTCAATTAGCAAATTGCAGTACATAAAATAATGTAACAGGAAAAAAACTTTTTTAAAAAGTCAATGTTTTTTATCGCCATAAATGACATACACCAATGCCGTCAATAAAAGTACTTTTTATTAATAAAACCAGAAGTGATATTTTCGATCCAAGATGGCCAAAATGTCGATAATTAGATGTAATATAATTATCCCAAATTTCAATACTTTACCTTTAACAAGAAGTTACTGAGTGTACCCTAACATCGTTGTCACCCGGTATATATAAAAATACCCTCATCCCCAGATATAACATTTTATTAAATTTTCCAAAAATTTTATAGAGAAATCGTCAAACCGCATTATTTTAAATATATTTTATTTCCTCTTGTCTCAATTTCATTTTCTCAGACACTTCATCTATCTGTGTTTATACTGAATTGATTTTTTTTGTCAATTTATTAATTTGATTTAATATGGTCAGAGAATACATATCAATAAAGAAGCGAAGGCTACGGTATTTGCGTGGACCAAAATTTATAAGCGCATGCGCGAGTTACATTAGTTATACGTCAATGTCAAACTGTCAAAACCATTAGATTTTCTTCGTGACTAGCAGTCCATCGGATGTACTCGTTTATATTGTACATCGGAAAATAAAAAAACTACCTAATTTTAAGGTATCAAACTTTGAGAAATAAAATTAAAAACTGAGACACTTTACTGTACAAATCAAAATGGTTACCAGTCACTATTAGACTTCTAAAGTCTTATGATACGGTTCTGTCCGTCTGTCTGACCGTCCGTCTGTCCATCCGCGCTATAACTCAGGAACCACGACAGATAGAGACAAACGGATAACGGCAATGGACTCAGCATACCTTGAATATGTGCCCAAGCGAGTTTCAGTTTCTGCGACTTCCGGTTTCAAAACTGGAGAATTATAAGATATTTTAGAAGTCTCATTTGCCTGCTTACCAACGGGCGCCGCACACATATTTTTATGTAGTGTTTAAGAAGTTAAAAAAAGTGAAATCTAATAATTATTAATTTTGGAGAAAAAACAAACTGTACAAATCAAACCGGTAACCAATCACTATTTTTATGTGGTTTCATACTTTGTAAACCTGCCGATGTACAAAATAAATACGATGTACCGCTAGTCACGGCGTTATATTTTTTGAGTAAATTTTGATAAATAAGATTTAATGAAAATGACGCATTTTTTAATTCCAAACAACTTTTTATATCATCAATACAAAAATTATAGAAGTTATAATCAGATTGTGTCTAATAGACTACTTTTGATTTATTTCTTTGATATGTAGAATGTAAAATAATTATAATTAAGCTGTACTATATATCAAAATACCCCAGATTATGTACAGAAGAGAAAAAATATTTATTAATTTTATTGATTACTTAAAACGTCATATACAAAATTAAAAAGATAGGTCAACACCAAGTGTTTTTTAAATCTGTTTTCTTATTTTCTCCTAAATATGCAACTTCTTTCCGTTCAAACGATTTTATATTACTTAAGAATTCCATAAAACTAATATTGGTACCACTTTTACACGGTCACCCATCCAAAAAAGAACCGCGCTCGATAGTGCTTTAACCAATTTAGTTATGTTATATTAGTTATCTGTCACTTGTCACAAAAAATTATTGTCCTTAGAACATCAAAGAAATTTCGCCGGCCTTCGATTCTTGGTAAATATGTATTCGTTTGAGAAAGCTACTGTGTTAGCGAAACGCGTCACGAATCTATATTGAACTTAGTTCAAATATAATGAAGATTTAAACAAATTAAATTGTTTTATTTCATCGTTAAATATGTATTCTTTAATAATTTTGATTTGATTTAATTTAATTTTAATTTCTACTCTTTTTCTCACGGTGGGATCACTGTGTGTGACATGATTTATTTTGTTTAAAAATGTTTTTACAGATAAATAAAACACAAATTTAGTATAATTAAATAAGTAAATAAATTATTCTGTAATGAATGTATTGTTATGTATTATTAAATTTTAAAACTTATTATTAACATTTTTTTTCTTAATTGTATTTTTGATTGCAATTTTATTTTTCATTTATTTGAATTGATTTTTTTTGTCAATTTATTAATTTCATTTTGATATAGTTATATTGTTATAATTTTGATTTGATTTTTGTTGATTAAATTTAATTTTAATTTATACTCTTTTTCTCAGGGTGGGATCATGAAATTTGGTTCTTTTGATTTTATATATGTTAAAATTTATTAATTAAGGTAAGATCGAATTAAAATATATAAAATCAAAATAACCAAATTCATGATACCAAACTGAGAAAAAGTAGAAATTAAAATAAAATTTAATCAACAAAAATCAAATTAAAATTATAACAATATAACTATATCAAAACCAAATTAATAAATTGACAAAAAAATTAATTCATTACATAAACATAACTAACACGAACACCATTTTAAGATCATTAATTTCCCCATTTAAATTCCAAGCTATAGAACGTGGAAATATTGACAATAATTCTTTTTACTCATAAAAATTTATGACTCTAAATAATTAAGTCTAAAAACAAATATTACATAATTGAATCATATGATTCTGAAACAACACAACTGCCATTGTTGACTAAACTCTATTTCGAAAATAGTATCTATTAATACAGTGTTGTCAAACAACGATTTTTTCAAAGAAAACATGGAATATTTAGTTTATTGAAATTCCTGAAAAGTTGGTGGTTTTGGATATGTGTTGTTTCAGAATCACGCGATTCAATTACCCAAAATGTTTATTCAAACTCAGTATCAAAAGGTGGTTCAAATTTCAAAGTACCAACACCGTCACCGAAGCTTCAATATTCAGCCTCGAGACGCCGACGCCCATAATTTCGACAAACAATTTTGTTTCACTTGTCCAAAAATCAGTCTAATTTCACTAACCAAACTACAAGAATGTATGTTCAAAAATTAAACTACAAATACCATCATCAGAAATTGCAACGTCTACACATTTTTGTATATCTATTCATTACAAATTCTACCTTTAGTTATCGCCAAGCAAATAGAATGTCTACCAAAAGGATGAAACTTTTTTAAACCAAATACTGAAGTTATTACCATTTAGTTCACCTTTTTGCGTTTTTTATTTCTGAGTGTAAATTAAACTTAAATTTTAAAATAAAAAAAAAACATTTCGCTAATTATTTAACCAGATTTTGTTTACTATTTTTCAATACTATTTCATATGTTGTTACGTGGGTCGCCTTCAATTTATAAAAATGTCAGTTACTCTTTATTCTCAAGGTGATTTGTAGTAGGTGTGTGTTAAACGTTACGATGTAATGTAATGTTTGTTTTTTAACAGTTATTGAACAGTCTAGTCCACACTTGTATAGTCGAAATTCATTAATTGATTTTCGAGTACTAGCTATTAAAAGAATCTATTTATTTGCGTAAGATAAAAAGATATTATCTGCATTGGTAATCCATCAAATTTATTAATTGTGAAATTGGTTTATAGCAAAAAATAGGACATTTGGAAAAATCAGTCAAATTAATAAAAAAATACATTTTTTAAAGCAATATTTTTATCAGATTTATCTTGCCAATATATTCATTATTAATGCCAAGTGTATTAGTAGAATTATAATATATTTTACAGTAAGAGATGAAAATACGGTTTTTTTTTTCGTGAAAATTTGTCAACGAGCGCCAAGAGAGTGGAGCAATTTCATTAACAAAAAAAACGTATTTTATCTCGAATAGGAAATTTTATTTTTTCTATTAAAGATATTGTTTATAAAATACAGGATTATAATTTTTAGAATTCAATATAATTGTAAATAAACTGTCAATATATAAATTGACATGGATAACAGCCACCCATGGGAATGTTTTTCTGAACTGTCAAACGAAGCCGAAATTATGTTCGTTTTCAGGTTCAACCATAGACATATACTAATAGATGTGCCTTACCCATGTATTGTTTTAATACTTTTTTAGTTCGAAAAGAGTGAGAAAGATGGGGTATAGTTTCGAACTAGCGCTAGCTCTTTGGCGATTATTATTTTGAGAGAGATATGATCCGAAACATCTCTTTTTCTCGAAGTACCACAATTCTCATCGCTTGGGCATATCCATTATATTATGCTCAATGGTCTGATTAACTGTCATTAATCATTTGTTTCATTTTTATCTCTAGAAGTGGAAATATTTTTATCTTTAGTGTAAAAATATATCACTTTCATGGAGAAACGTGTTTTGTATCTTTTTTCTTGTTTTTTTTTGTTGTTTTTGTTATAGTCTATTCAAAACAAAAACCGTTGCACGTCATCCATGATTTGATGATTTGCAATAAGAAGACATACTTGTGGGACTTTATGCCTCGTAACAAGAAAACTATAATATGTATCAAAGTGAGTTTTATGTAGTTTGAAAGGGAATAAAATTTACTACAAGTGACAATTTTTTTCAAAATTTTGAAAAAAAATTTGTGGGAGTGGAAGAAGAAAAAAACTACGTATATAGTTCTTCCATTCTCAGTTTGAGGACACGTGCCACTATAAAAGTCACAAATGATTGTGGGCGGCATGCCGACAACGGGCGTGCATATAACATTTGTATAGGGAGAAAAATGAAGTAATAAAATAAAATCATTCCTTATACAAAAAAAATTGTACAGTTTCATATAAGACAAATAATAATTTAGGTAAATACATTAAAAATAATAAAACAAACTCAAATAATTTAAAAGTCAAGTGTTTATATAAACTAAATTGTACAGATTGTCCTAAAACATTCATCGGGAGAACGTATGAAATTTCAAAACTCGTATTTCACAATAAAACAGATTCTAGTTATTCCAATCATTTAATAGAAGAAAATCACTCGTTTGATCCAAACTTTGAAATTTTACATACAGTAAGAAAGGGGCTGAAATTAAATTATTTAGAAGCATTAGAATTCAACAAACGAAAAAAACTCCAACAATTTGCACAAAACGCCATTCTGATTATACAAACCTTAATAAAATAGTATTAACACACACTACCCCTATAATACCCGACTTGAGGGCGATACTGTTCGTAGAAAAGTTATGGTCAATTTTTCCAAGAAGTGGTTTTACGATAGCAACAAACCCTTAGAAACTACTGTTTAAAACATTTATAACCGATTTTATTTATCCGCAAAGACCGGCTGTTGCCAAGTTACCAAAATTTTCATGCATAAGGCGAATTTTTATATTTAACTTGAATTTTATCATTGGTGGAACTAATTAATTATAATATAACACTAATACACTTATATCTATATATTATATTAGAATAGCTTGTTTTTTATGAAAACTCTTATGCTCTTGGGTTGGGTTCCTTGAAAAAAATAATAAACGTTACAAAAAAAATTATAAATTTTGGGCGCTTTGAAAATTCTTCTGGTTGGGTTCTTCTCTCTCCTGTGTCTTTCTATAATCAGTTCTTTCTTCTTTTTTTTGTATCACCTCCTAATCAATTTCCTCTTCTGTTTTCTGTAATCTTTAATCTCCCCTCATTTCTGCCTTTCCGTCTAATCAAAACTGCACCAATTTGTCTTCTTTATCTTCTGTTATATTTTATTATATTCTTGTAATATTTTCTTTATATTAATAAACTTTTTTTTATAATTTCTTTTATTTTTCTAAACTATAACTTCTATTACTTATAAAAACTATTCAATAAAATCATTCTTTTAACATTTCATTCTTTTATCTGACATTTCTTTTTTTTTTTTTTTTTAAAAAACCAAAACTGTTTATTATTTCTTTTCTTTTGTTTTTTTTTCTAACTAGATTTTTTTGTAAATTTAATGAATAACGAGACTAACGTCACTAACTAAAATTTTACTGGAATAACGAGTAGATTTTTATAGTAAGGCTAAGAAAGAATTTTAGAAAATAAATGTGACAACCTCGACTGATTTCAGCCTCCTCAAACTGAGAATGGAAAAACTATAATAATCTTTATATATTTCCATATCTTCCAGCCCTCGTAACAAGAAAACTATAATATGAGTTGTACACAGTTTGACAGGGAATAAAAATTTCTACATTTGAAAATTTTAGAAAAAAAAATTGAGGGTGTGGAAGACGGGAGAGACTTCAACTCGTTTTTGTATATTTTGAAATCTTCTAACCCTCGTAATAAGAAAACTATAAAATTTGCTACAATAGCTAAATAATTTATTTCAAACTAAAAACTTCTCCCCCAAATAGTGACGTTCGTACATGAATTTGAAAGAATTTTTACCTGCTTTATTTGGTCTAGTACTGCCGTCTTATTATTTCGTCTACGATGACGTGCAACGGTTTTTGTTTTGAATAGACTATATGTTCTTAACCATAAATACTTTTCTACTTTTCGGGCGTAAGGCTGGATGTAGTTTAATCATTAATCACCAAAGGTTGTTTGCTCTCTGTCTCTATGCTTTTATCTCATAAATAATTTGGTCTCTTCCTATTTAATTTATCTACTCTGTAAACTATTTACCAAAAATGCATCTCTTAGCCTTTACTCACAAAGAATGCATCTCTTAACATTTACTAACAAGAGTTTAGTTAATGGTAGGCATTTTTGAAAAATTTAAAAAAATTGAAGATATAATATCAAAATAAAAAAATGTCAAAATTTTAAACTTCAGCACTAAATATCTGAAGAAGTATTAATCCGATTGAGCTGAAACTTGGTATATGGGTTTAGGTTATCTGTCGGAAGAACCCATTAGTTTTTGTACGAGATCTGTCAAACGGAAGTATCGCTTTTAAAAAATGACAGATGCAATATGTCACCGAATTGGACATGCAATATGTCATTTGAAAGCCCTTGAAAAACTCTGTTCAGAACAGTTAAAATTATTTCTCCAACTGTCACCTGTCAAAAAAAAATGTCAAAAGTTGAAACTTTAACATTAAATATCTGAAAAAGTATTCGTGGATACTCGTTAGGAAAGTTTTGGGGCGACACAACCGTTTTTTTTTTGTTGGTAATTATGATTTTTCTTGTCTATTTATTGATGAAAAAAGACGTTTTTATTTTTTTTATTTATTTATTGCCTGTGTGACTTCTTTTGTCCACATTTTTCTTGGTCTTCCCCGTTTTCTTTCTTTATACGCTTTTTAGTTTCTTGGGGTATTTAGTATTTTTTCTAAGTGACCATAGTACTTAAATAAGTTTTTCCATCTAGTCTTAATACTTCATTCAATATGAGTGTTTGATATTTCGCTTTTTTCTTGTTCTTTTCATTTGTATCTTCGCCTTCCGTATATATTTTAAAATTGTGGATAGACGGTCTTAAATATGTTTTAGATTCGAAAAATGAATGTATTACTTACCCAGTTTTTATGGTTTATAAAAACTTTTTCGCTTTTACAGACGGACTAGTAATAAAATAGTGAATATATTTAACGATTCTTTTTCATAATCTCATATAGATCTTACAAATTTTTCCAATGATGTTTTTGATCTAAAAAATGTCGAATAAAAGATATACACATTGTCCTTTGAAATCCACTAGTACTACACTGGTTCAAAATGTTTGGGGGGATAAAACGTCAAAAAAAATTAACTTATTGAAGGGAAGTTTATACGTTTTTGTAAAAAATTACGATATTTTTTATCAAAAAACTGACGATTTTAGATTTTTTTACAAGAAACTATGAAACTTGTCTAATTTAACAAAATCAGAAGATTTTATTCATTCAAATTTTTCCCTCTTAAACAAATCATCCTGTATGTATGATCTCAAGCACTTTTACAACTTAGTTTTGATAGGATCGAGTGAAAGTTCTTCTCTTCTCAGAAATAAACCATATAGAAGCGCGATTGATTAACTATCATATAATTTAAGCTGAAAGCATTTCTTTGAAATACCAGCTTTAAAATTGTTTTTAAATTTTCATGAATGAATTAAACTTACTACTAAGAATAGTTAAGTGTTATTTAAATTTGAAAAACAAATATGGTATTTACATTCGACATTTTTTTTAATGTGATCCTTGAGGTATCTGCGAAATTGTATTGCCATTGCTTGAGATTTGTTATTGTTATAAACTTACTACGAATGTCAATTCCAGTTATATAGGAATAGGCGAAATTGTATTTTATCCAAAAAAAAAATACAACTAGCACAATTAAGAGTGTGATTTTTTCTGACTTGTTTGATGTTTTCGATTTATCTAATTTTTATTGTTGTTTTTCTCATTTTTTTATTTTTTTTTGTTCTCTCTGTTTTTTTCTTTTTCTATTTTTTTTCTGTTTTTTGCTTTTTCTGCTTTTTTCTTTTTTCTGTTTTTTCTTATTTTTTCTAATCTTTCCTCATTAACCTGTATTTTTAAATTCTTTATTTTTCAAATTTTTTCTTATTCCTCTGATTTTTTTCGATTTTTGTTTTTTTTTGTTTTCGATTTCTCATGTTTTTTGCGACTTCTTTTTCGTTTCTTTGCGTTTTTTTTCGGGTTTTTTAATTTTTTCGTTTATTTTTACAATTTTATTCTTCTTTTTTTCCAAAATTTTTTGTAAAGAAGAGAATATGGATTAGACAGTGAATTACTCAAAGAGGGATACAAGCTTCCTGAAATAACCTTCTACATAAATTTAAATTGGAAGATTTCAGCGATTACAAAATTTTTCTACGGTTAAATGAGCAACAGTTCAAATATATACTAGAAAAAGTTACCCCCAAAATAAGTAAAACTTGCAATCTTGTTACTTTCCTAATTCTACCCGCTCTAGCATCTCTATTTTTATATTCCTTACTTTTACTATTCCACAGACATTTATATTTCTCATAAATGGTAATACACTTGCTAGATTTATTCTCCGACCATCTAAACGCCATATTTTACGCCCATTTTATATTCACTTGAATGCAAAAAGTTGAACATGTTTCAAATGAGATGCTGTTCAATTCACACGATCAAGTGAGATGAATTAAGTGGTTCAGATATTCAATTCGCTTTCAAATCACTGGATTTCCACTGACCTGTTCTATTTTATTATTACATTTTAAATAATTTCCTTTTTAGTCTCTAGCAAGATACTAATTTTTCATTGTCTGCTATTATACATTCACCATATCGAAGAAATTTACCCTTTACTATTACGCCTATGTATATACTTTTAAACGCGACGTCATACTCAATCCGACACATCCCCACTCCTACTTTCTCCTTTCCTCTCACCTCTCCGCCCATATTTAATATTGGCGTGTAAACAAATAGTAAATTATGAATGAGTCGTTGAAGATGTGTGTTCAACCCAATTCTCAAAAGGCGCGTTCTTACGAGTCGATTTTAGTTGACCAATTGTAGTTGATCAACAAAAAAAAAAAATCTGTCTTTCAATAGAGTTGATCAACTTTTTAGTTGATCAACAAAAGTTTGACCCAGTCAAACTTTTATCGTTCAACTGATGCGTCATCATGAATTGTTTTCAAGTTGAAGCTTGTCTTGAAACATGTAAACTAGACAGTCAACTTTTGTCTTGTATATTGCCGCACACACTTCTTCCATAAAATTTGAAATGGTGTTTTTAGGCACTCGATATTCGAAAGCAAGGGTTGCAAACGAATCTCCTGTAGTTAAATATCTTAAAAGTTATTTGCAACTTTAATCTTGGTGATATTGCTTGACGCATCACTGTATCTTGTTTTTTAATGCGATCCTGAACTTTTGAGAGCAGTTCCTCGAATTTATCTTCAGACATTCGTAAATGATTTTTATACCGTTCTTTATCCTCTAGAGCCAGCGCCCTTAGCAAGGTTTCTGATGCTCCCAATCTACTTCTCCTCAGAATCCACTGCCTCACAAAAAACGACGTTTCTTGCGACTTTTGTTCATATCAACAATAATTCTTTTCGACGCCATTTTACATTGAAACTGGTAATTCAGTTTATATTGAAATGTGTGAACAACAATTGATTCAAGTTGTATTCAACTTTTGTTGATCAACCTTAATGTAAACGTCGCTTAAAGGTAAATAATATTATTGGGCGAGTTGCGTATTTAAATGCGCTGTCATCCAGTATACTATGTAGTAGCATTAGGCACATCTTTCAATTAGATTCTGTACTGCGATACAACGCCGCTGTCAAGTCTCGTGCGTTGCATAATAGTATAGTATGTAAATACACGTCCGAGACACGCCATGTATAAGCATCCTCATAAAGATATACATTGTTTTTTCTACCCGGCACTATCATGACACGGAACGGACACGGTACTGATACATATATAAATCGACTTTAATAATTTATTACTTACCTAGATAACTGCATTTATTAAATAAGCGCTCAGACTAACCCCCTACCTAAACTGGTCTTATATATCGGGCACTATACCGGTAATTTTTTGATGTTGTGTTGGATTTTTTTACTGGTTTGTACAATACAGTTCTATGGTAATTTATTATTATTAGTTCCATTTTTTTTAAGTAATTTAATTGAAACTTTTGCAAAGTTAAAAAACCTGACCTCGATTTTTAAACATTTCTGCGCTAACTACTGGTCTACATCGAAATTAAAACTAATTTAGTCAGATAATATATACTTTTTTCATCAATCAAAAGCAAAAACAATGTAGCGATTTGATAGATATTACAATTGCTTAATTGATAGAGAAAAAGGTAACGAAGACCTTCATCTGCCCGAACAATGAAAACAAAAATAATCACGAAAACAGAGATAATGCACGTTTAATGGATGAACAAGGCCGAAGTTTATGGTAGTGTAAATTAACAGAATATGCTTTTAGTGACCGACTTGCAGAAAATATAATTACGGGCAAATTTTTTAATAGATAGTCTATTATTGATAGCTATAAACAAACATTAATAACCTCTTATTATTTGAATACAAATTATATAAATATATAAAATTATAATAATAATTAATGTTAAGGATTTTTATAATTATGATTTTAAGTACTGGTTTATTAGAGCCAATTTTTCGAAGTGTCCTCGATCAACTGTCAATTGGAAAATACCCTCTGCGTAATTTTAATTATTTATTTAATTAATGTTCAAATAAAACTTATTTTCGTCTTATAAGCATTTTTTATTAGATCTTTCTAAATTAAATCCAAAAATTTTATTACTTTCCAATTAAATCAAAAAAAAAAACATTTCAAAGAACCAAAATATCAAAATTACAATTCACAAAGAATTAAAATCCAATCCAGCAGCTGGATCAGGACCAGTGTAAGGATAATAATCAGTCCAGTACCATGCAGGACTTTCAATCTCTTGCAGAATAAACACCTCAGGCATCACTTTATGTAAAATAGTATAGAATGAACATCGTCTTGAATTGGGATTAGCAGCAACTTCAGAGTTGTAAGGCGGAGCTAAAATATGAAGGAAAGCTGCAGGACCTTCTATGGAATAAATCTCGTGGATGTTCCTGTTTTGGGGGTCTAACAGACCAGGTTTGGTAAAAGAATCACAAACCTCGCTACTAATAAACTCAGCTGGTACTACGTTCCTCGGTGAAACCCCATCTGGAGAATTCATGTTGTGGAAATTATTGCTATCTATATCACGAGTCTTAGCGGTATTTAATGAGTAACTTTCTACTCTAATCTTACCAGTTAAAACTTTAATCAGACCGTACATATCAGGATGATTATGTAATGGTAGAATTTTGTTAGCTTTCAAGACGAAGATACCAATTGACAAAACACCGTCTTCGAATATGTGTATATAGGTCATAGGGGCTGTGTCAGCTTGTTCGATTTCTGAGGCTTTCCTAGCAAAGGAAATGTCCAGATTCAAATCTTCGGCGGTTATTTTATCTATAGAAGACGATAGTTGGTTCAGGTTGGCCGAAAACGAAGCTGGATCACTTCTAAAGGTGCTTATTGATTGTTTGAGTATTTTCTGAATTTGAGTAGCCATACTTTATTACTTACAATTTGGACAACTTCGAACGAAAGAATTTACAAAAACAGGGGAAATATCACTGGCCGGAATAATTTTAAATGACATATATGCAAAAATTTAAATAACAGACGGAACCTAAACAAAAAAGCAATTACATACTTGATTAGCAAAAAATTTATTGTTATTATGTTTTATGTTTAAGACAAATATTCTGTATTGACTTCTTTTTATTTACTTAATACCTATAAAAATTTAACAAAAGTTGGTATTAAAAACCACGTGCGTTTCTTAATTTGTATTTAAATAAAAATATAAATTAATTTTTTCATTGTTTGATGTAAACGTCGTTTTAGACAAATTTTCATTTTTATTGGTCACAAACGTATTTCATCTATAAGAGGAATGCAATGGAAACCGTCTGAGATGAGCGTTGCAGCAATTGACTATTACTATAACACCCAGTATAGTTAGTTTAACTGTCATAGTGTTGTCAACTAGTTTTGAGTAGAATGAAGCCAATGGTTAAAATATATAGAAAAATGTGCCACAAAACTTCGAGCCTCTTATCAAAAAAATCTATATGTTAAAATTTAAGCTTCATTCTGGCAATTTTTGACTCATTGTAGGTAGGCTTAGTAGGTGTCGCAGTTTTAACAGACGTATCTGATAAAGGTGAAGACCAGAGCAGACGTACCTAACAGAGCTGAAGACTAGACCAGATGTAACTGAAGTACCTGAAGACCAGAACCGACATTATTTCTAAGCTGATATGAGCAATGACGCGCGACCTTGATTGGGCCATAAATTGCTAGAAAGAAGATTAAATTTTCTTGTATATAAGGGGCTCGAACTCTTGTTTCTACATTTTCAAAATTTAATATAATCTATTTGCATTGATGATGAAAAAGATAACAATAAGTTCGAAGCAGAAGGACAACTACATAATCTATTTATGATAGCATTTTTCCAAAGAGACCTAAACATATTTGGAGAAAAATTCAACGTATATTTACCTATCTCAACGATAATATAATTTGCGCACAAATGTCTTCAGTGGATGACTCCACAGTCACTCAAGGTGCTTGCCCCCTTCGGTTCAGCATGTTGGTTTTGCATTGCGGTACTCCTACTTTTATACGATTCAGGGTTCTCCATACATAGGGGGTAGTTCCTCCTTGGTTAGGGTATTTAATTGCCTTCGCCACTTAGTGATTCGGTTCGATTCTGGTGTTCCTTCTAAAGCCTATGTTCTTTTCATGATGCTTTCCTTGATTTAAGCCGTCGCATCACGGTTTGTTGTCCGTGCAGGAGGTGTTGGGAGTCTGGCCCCTGCTTCCTTTTCTCCAGGTCTGCCGTCACTTCCCTACGTATATGTGGTGGATTTATGCCGATTATCGGATATAATTTCTCTGTTGGAGTATGTTTCAGGCATCCTTCCTATTTCGCTAATTGCAGAGTCCACCTGCTTCGCATGTGTATATGCGTTCCATACAGGTGCGGCGTACTCAGCTGCAGAAAAACACAGCGTGAGACCCGAGGTTTTGAGAGTTCGAGGGTCTGCACCTAGGATTAGCTTATCAATTTCCTGATTATATTATTTCGAGTACTGACTTTCTTCTTGAAATTTAGGCAGTACTGTTAGGGTGCGATCCAACGTTACCCTTAGATAAATTGATGCGTGCCAGTGTTGAAGGCGGTCGTTTCTCCATGTAATGTCCAGCTCTCTCGCATCCAAATTTTTGAGATGAAAGCGCAGATCTGTTTTGCTATTGTTTGGCTTGAGATGGTTGGCCTCGTTGTAGGTAGAGAGTTCATCCAGAGCCTGCGTCAGTTTCTGTTCCACCTCTTCGAATCTCGAACGCTGGGCGGCCATTGCGATGTCATCAGCATAGATGAAATTTCGGGTGGAGTCTGTCATTGGTTGATCGTTCGTGTAGATATTGTAGAAAATTGGCAACAGGACGCTTCCTTGTGGTAGTCCGTTTTTCTGTTTCCTCCATTTGCTATTCTTTCCCCGCAGCAAACATAGAACCTTCTGTTGTGGAGGATAGGATTAAGTAGTCCCCGTGATACTTTCTTCATCAGCTTCCTATGATTCACCGTATCATATGCGGCTGTAAGATCTACGAAAGCGACACCTGTAGATTTCTTGAGCTCGAAAGCGTCCTCAGTATGCTAAGTGATGTTCAAGATTTAGCTGCAGTATGATTTCCCGGGTCTAAATGCCGCTTGCTGATGGATAAATCTCTCCTTCAGTCTATTTACGATGCGGTTTAGCGTTAAAGAGTTCCAGAATCTTGAAGGTATGGCATAGCAGTAAGACTGGCCGGAAATTATGTGGCACTTAGGTTCCTTCCCTGGTTTCAAAAGTGTGTCCACTCGAGCTTTTCTCCAAACTTTAATATACTAATATATGCTAACACACAGCAGTCGAGGACGATAGCATTGACTAAAAAAGAAAATGTTTTGTCTTAAATTCAATAACGAGATCGCAATTATAGATTTACTTCAATTGATAAAAACCTAACTTATTTTCACAAATTTAACGTGACAGAGATCTGTGCCTTAAAGATTTGAATTTAAGCCATTTACAAATAGATGGCGCGCCACGTATAGATTACATTTAAATGGACTTGTTTAATTTTTACATTTATTTTGGAATATTTAAATTTTATTGTGTAAATTTGAATTTTTAATAGCATTGCAGGCGAAACATGATTTTTACATATTTTGCAACCATTTTTACTTATTAAATTTTTGTTGTTTGACAGGGTAAAATTTTTGAGCTTTTACATGCTTCGGTATAATAAAATCTGAACTCTACCTTATAGCTATTATTCTAGATCTTAAGGTACGGTTCCTTCCATGCGTTAGTGGCATGCGGCCGCCTTAGTACGGCGGCCGCAACCACCGCTGTTTATTTTTTAAATGTACGCGTTTCCTTACACGTAGCACCTACGCGCGGCTCTCGTATGCGCAGTGGTAGTCGGAGTCGCAAATATTTCTTTGTTCTTTTCTGTGAAAAATATGACTTCGAAGGCAGTTCTTAATGCAGAGGACGACGAATTATTGATGGAATTGGTGGCGAAGCTCCTTCCTTGTATAACTTAGGAAGTGAACTGTACAAAGATCAAATTATGAAAGATAATGCTTAGAAAGAAATTGGTGAAGATGTATATCCGCATTGCTCACTTTCACACACAGTATCTTTACTGTTTCATCTTCATCTACTTCTTCTACGCAATAAGAATGTTGGCAACTTTAAAAAAAATGTATCAGAAGCAGAAACTATTTGTAACTGTAACTGTCGACGTTGAATCGTTTGAAAGAAACCACACAACTTCTGCAGTCGTATGCGGCCACCTTGTCCGCATGCGACCGACATATTGAAGGCACACATTTATAATTTATAATCCATGGAGCTTAAATTAAACTAAGATTCTGTCTAACTATATTTATAGTAAAAATGTTTATTTTTTATAATATTTAATTACAATTTCACTTTATTCGACTCATACTGCTGGATTGGGTCCGATATACTCTTTACTATCAGTCCAGAAAAAAGTCGGAACATCAATTTCCTCCAGAAGAAAAACATCTTCAGTCACTGATCCTAAATTATCAAAATACGTACAAAGTCTTGGGCCTACATTAGGAATGTGAGTGTTATAAGGAGGAGCCAAAATATCTAAGAAAGCAGCAGCTCCTTCCACACTAGTTATTTCATGTATATTGTTTTCATGTGGTTTTAAAACACATGGTTTACTAGTTTTATCAACTATATTTTTACCTTTAAACTCTGCAGATATTACTCTCTTTAGTTGAATATCTGAAATATCTTGAATATTAGTGTATGATGTACTTTCATCTACATTGTTAGGAATAATTGTATTTGTTGGATTAATGTTAGTCTGTGTAAAAGCATCTACTATATTCGAATTAGTTTCAGTAGCAACATCTACAGTATTCGTGGTAGTACTGGCATCTACGAATTTTGATCTGATATCAGAATCGTTAGTTGTTGAAGTCGGACAGTCAAGGAAAACACTACTCCCTGACTTCGTAATATTAAGCTTGTCTACTTCTAGCGTTTTAGGGGTATTTAAAGAATAACTTTCTACAGTAACTCTACCTGCTAAAACTTTAATCAACCCGTGCATATCTGGATGGTTATGTAAAGGTAGTACTTTATTTGGTTTTAAAACAAATATGCCCATTGATAGAGTATGGTCTTGATATATTTCAATGTAAGTTATAGGTGCATAGTATTTTTCTTCAGCTTCTGTAACTTTTTCGGCAAAAGAAATATCTAAGTTTAAGTCCTGAGATGTAAGTTCGTTCATGAGATTGTACAGTGCGTTTAAATTAGTTTTGAAATCTTCGGTTTTATCTGAAAAAGTTGTTTTTGCTTGTTTAAAAATCTTTTGGATTAAATAACGCATTTGGTTTAAAAAAATGGTATAAAGCAGAATAAATGGTTTTGACAAATATATCAATGTGACAAAAATCATATTTATAGAACCAAAAATTCAATTAAATGTTATACAGCGTGTGATAGAGATATTTAAAAAATATTTTAATAAATAGGATGTTACCCGAAAAGTTACGAAGCAGGGACTAGTCGCTTCTACGCTAGTTTAGCCCCTGTTCCATAACTGTCAGGAAAGATTATAAAATTGGTAAATTATGATAAATTATTTATATTTTGCTACCAGGTTTTGTTTACTCAATTTATTTTCCTATCCTTGGTAGCGAGTATATTCAAGATGAAAATACTAAGGCCAGTGTCATGTCTGAAATGTCTCTATGATTATAATTCCATAGGTTATAATATCAGTTGAACATAAACAGATACAATCACTGACAATAGACAGCTAATTGAGAATTCTAAAAACGCATCTGCGCAATAGACACCAGTTAATTTGTCATCTGCCAAATCGATGAGACATATATTGTTTTTTGGTCATAGACGTTCGATTGATTTTGACTAACACTGAAATAATTGTAAAACTGAATTGTTTTGTACTTTGGTGTTATGTTTTAAGCGAGGAGTAAACGATAGTGATAGCGTGCACGGTAACGGACACGGTGGTGATGCGGTCAGAAGGTGAACAAACAAATGCGCACACCAACAGTTCAATACTATTTAAAATTAGTAAATTGAAGGAACTGTAGAGGTGAGCATTATAGTAAATTATTTTACCCCACGTAAATGTAACTAAAGTATGCAGTAACATACATATATACGTTTTTTTTTTATCTTTCAAGAACTGATAGAGGACAAAGAGATTTTTCTGTTATTTTAGAATGACTGTCCATGCAATTTTTCGATGAGTTTTTCTGTATCACACGTTTCCTATTATGACAGATCGCGCGAACTAGGCGGGCTAATGGTGCATGCAGTGTTCTACCATAAACCGCAAGGTGGTACGCGATAGTTCGCTACAAGCATAGTACCACTCTCGGTTTGCGCCAAAGTTCGCGTTTTTCTTGGCGCAGGCATCGTCGCCATCTTCTCTGTACTGATCATGTACTCTCCAATTTTGTTGACCGACCACAGTCACATGATTTTAGTTGACACTTGACAGCTAGCTATTGTGTATTTGTGTTATTTTCATTATAAGATATAAGTGATATAGTTCTTTTATTTTCGCCAATTGCTATATCCAATAATTATTTATTTATAATTTGTTGAAATTATTACTTTATTTTTATTTATTCATAGAATAAAAGAGCCGTGGTTTATGACATCAAAAAATAGCAGATTCCATTTGCCTGTAGTAACTTGCTTGTTTTTTCTTATTTTTTAATAGAGCGTGCGCTGGTGCCACTTTTGGTACAATTGCTACATTAGACAAACCTGAAAAACAGTACGGGTAAAATGGCGTCAAGGTTAAATTTCTGTACCTAAAACGATCAAACGGACCGCTTGAGAGTCGCCATACTGATAGAATATATGTACTGTGCTGCAAGGAAGACGGACGCGTTTGCCAGATAGCGCAAGTTTGCGCTTTCATTTAGTTACATTCAACAGCTCTAGTTTGCGCCTCGTTTAAAGCAATTATTATAGGTAAGTACAAAAATGAAAAAATGACAAAATAAAATTAGTATATACCAGTTATTTAACAACGGACATATCCCAACCTAAAGGTTATGTCGGTGTGTCACACGCACTATTTTAGTTCGCTTTTTATATACATGCTTTTTTATTATTATTTTATTCATCACCTACATTAATATTTTAGGTTATCGACACCACTCAAGCTCGTAAATGATCAATTTTCACATTAAGGCATTAAGCGTCTAGATTGAGGATATATCGGTTAATACAATACACCGGAGTTTTTATGTTTTTTTATTGCCTCTATCTTAAAGGGGTCCAAGATATGATACGTGTGGCCAATAATAGTCTCTCTTCATAATTTCTTTCGTCAAAATTATAGCCTGTGACACGGCCCTAAATATTCTCTAACGATGCTTGGTTGTGCATTGACATATACTCATGGAAATGCCCAGCGGTGAGAATTGTGCTATTTCAGGATAGCGCTAGACCGAACCTATACACCATTTTCCTCACTTTTTTCAGCAAAAAAATATTACAACTATATAGGGGTTGAGCACGTCCATGAGTCAATTTGGTTATGGAAAAGATCGTGATGTCAAACTACTTCCCCGGATTCTAGTGTAGATATCCGGGTGGCTATTCTGCAATTTCAGTGAATGTGAACATTTGCAGTGAGAGGAATACGCTCACATCACATTTCGTTCTCGTAATGTAAAAACGCTATTCTACAATCACAGTGATGTGATATGATCTTCGCAGAGTTGCCAATGTCTATTCCTATATTTGAACCAATAGAAGAGTCAGAAAAGGTAGATAGATCTTAAGTCAACATAAAATATCTAATGTCAATCTAGACGTAACTTTTTAGTTCTAAACAAATCATTTTAAAATATAGAGAATTGTTTTGAAATTGATATCGAATCCAATAAACGGAGCACAAAAAACCTATTAACGCGATATATGCACAGACAGTCACTACTTTTAAGTGGGAAATTAACACAAAAAATTATAAAAAAAGATGTCAGTAAAGCATGCATTTACTTTATCCTTAATTGTTATTCCAGACTTTTGTGGTGCTCACATAAATGGAGTGAAAGATTAATAACGTATTCAGCAACCCTAAATCTTTTTATAAATGGTAAATTTGATAAACTGAAGCGATTGGTTCTAGGTAACAGTTGTCGCTGTTTTTGATCAGCTTCCTAAAGTTATCTTACTATCTCATGAATAATTAATAGATCGGCAATATTAATTTCTTTATTTTGCAACGAGTACAAAATTAATCTTAAACTAAAAAACACAATCAATTAAATGACAGCGACGATTTGACATGCACAAACTGATCCACTTCTCCTGCAATTTACCAAGAGAAGCAAGTTCCCTAAATTTTCGCGTGAAGTGAGCGCTCGAATAGTTAGAGAATACGCACTATTCAGGTTTTTAAGAGAACTCCGCCCACTTTCTCATGAGAACGAACTTTCACATTGATACAGAATAGATGTCCTGGTGTAAAGTTTACAAAAATAAGGGAAGTCACTTTTGACAAACACTTACGAAATAGAACGTATATCGACATGATCTAACCATACCAAGTTACTGATCACTATGCACCCTAAATCGTTATGGAGGATTGGTCATAAAGTAGATATGGCAGATTTAGATTGTTTGTTCCCACTTATCTGTATTTAAGGGATCAAACTATTCTGTGCACCACTGAAAAATAAGAGCTTAGATCGTCTTAAAGAATATAATAACTGGTAATGAGATTGATATATATTTTGATGTTATTGGTCCGAGTACAGAACTTTGTTAAATTTTTTCTGAATACTGACGTGCTCAAGTTTCCTTTGTTAAAAGCTTTAAAAAAATCCAAATAGACTACAACAGTTAGATGCTGTGTATTCAAGTCTATATTGTCCAGTCGTTAATACAGTGACTTTTTATACAGTTCAGAGCGACTTTTTGTGCATATTCTGACTCAGCTCGTTGTTGTGAGCATTTTGACATATGACTCGGGTCGAAACTCGAAAATCTGATAACTCCAATCCATCCTGAGAAAATCGATTCCAACTTTCTAGCAATCGGTATAATGCTTATAAGATGGCAATTGTTTGGGGTCTAGTTTATTGCTACTCTTAAAGCTAGTGATAACAGATGCGAATTTAAAACTATGAGAAAGAAAGCGTTGACTAAAAGTTTCGTTCATAAAGATAATGGCATCGTTTTAATGAATGTTTTTAATTAAGTCTGATGTGAAGTAAATTTGGTTAATAGAGACATGGACACCATTAACTGTGGGGTTATATCGTTCTGAAGTTCATTTAAAAAAACTTGAGGAAGGAGCAATTAAAATAATTTCAAGACTCTTCAAGATGAGTATTTTTGAAGACGTGTAAAAACTTTTAACGTATACATTTATTTGCAATTGCTTTTTCATAATTATGTATGTAATTTGTTCGTTTGTAAAACAAATCAATAAACATCTTCCAGTCTTAAACGTTTTCACATTCCATCAAGTAATGAAGTACGCCCATGGAATCCAATAACAATAAGAATTATACAGTCGGCTTCGATACTAATAATCTAAATCAACTTTACCACTGCATTTATTACATGCATTGTACAGTTAAGGTGCAGTACTTAGCATACTTTTTACGAGAAAAAATAAACTATAAATAAACATTGACTCACTTTTAAAATTCAAGCCCTTGACTTACACAGTTATCGCTTATTTATTCGAATCAATGTCATTTTCAAAAACAAAATGTATATAAAATTACAATAAAAAATTGTTTTTTATGACTTTATCAAACGCCTTAGAAAAAACAATAAATCAGATTCAACAATGGTAATCACGAATACAAAAATGTTGTGATTTGGTTGTTTATCAAACGCCTTAGGGGAATCAATAAATCGAATTTATCTAAAAAATTAAGAATGTTGTTATTCAAAAATATTTTAATGCACGGAATTACCCGGAAACAAACAAACGCAATTACATTTACAAAAATTCAGTAATTTGTCACTGCTTATTTTTTTTTACCCATAATTAAAAAGTATTAAAAAAACAAGTTATAAAATAATATCATTTGAAGGTCACATCGCTAATATATTTATTTATGTAAATAATAAAATTCGTTTTAGTTAATTTTGTGGTAATTTTAATGCATTAAAAAATAACTCTTTTTTTAATAAAATTGTGGGAATACTTTTGTGAAGAATCTATTAGGAAGTCATTATATCGGCAACATATTAATTCATTGTTAATGTTTACTCTATTTGTTTAAAAAACAATCTGCTTATGCGTTTAAGATACAACATTTAATCGAAATAAACTGTTTAAGAACCAAATAACACAAAATAAAATAAAATAAGTCTGCACATAAATTAGCAAAATGTTGTTCAAAGTTCAATCAAAAAATATGTATTTTGTTGGGATAATATCAGAAGTTTCTTGAGGTTTTTTTTCTCGATTTACTCTAAAATTCTTTCATGATAATCATACACGGAAAGTATAATCCTATAGACCGATCTCGCTTCTATCATTTGTATCAAAATTATTTGAAATACTTTGAATATGGCCTCTGATTAAAAATAACAGATTAATTTCTGATTTCCAGTTTAGGTTTCGACATTGACTAAGTCGATCATTGAGCGTGCCCTCGACGCAATGAAAAATTGCCCTTCAATGTTGTTGTCGTTGGATGTTGTCCAAGCCTTTGATAGTACATTATAATTAATATATAAACTGAACAAAAAGCTCCTAAAACGGTATACAGAAATAATCATATTATCAAACACTCTTTAGAATAAAGCAGGTGGACGAATATTCCGACTAAAAAAAAAGCTGGGGTACCTCAAGAAATTCGTAATTGGACTAACCACTAGCGACAAAAAACCTTATTATAGATCATTCCCTCGTAAAATTCAAAGATAGATGGAATCAAATAAGAAGCTGCAGAGTTGCTTAACAATGTATTCTAATTAATTTAATCCAAGTTTCGCATAAAGCTATCGTTTAAATCCCTCTGACGTCGACTCTGCGCATGGCCTAAAAAACCGTTATATTCAAATCGACTTGTGCTGAGTCTTCGGCGCAAGCGCACTCCCATTTTCACCCGTTTGTCCCCCGATCTAACCATGCAGGGATCAAATTTAGGGGTTAATGCATCGGATCTAATTTCATTTTCCTAGTTAAAAAGTGAATAATTCCAAGTTTTCGTTAATTAATATACAGAATTAACAAATGTTAGCTACCTAGTAAGTGCAAAAGTGAGCTTGGATTGAGATTCTGTAAGTAATTAAGCACCATTTTACATGTAAAGAGTAATGTACATGTTGATGTTTTTTAAACGAATATATTTTGTAACGAAAAGCTGTTCTGAATCAAATATTGACCAGTTTCTTATAGGTATACGTCCGTTAAATCCAAGGGAGAACGCGTGAACCCTTAATCTTGGTTCAAAAATATAGTAGGTTAACACTTTGATTAAAATAATGTCGCTAGAGACACACATTTTAGATTTCAACATTATTCTAGAAAATTCACAGTGCAAGGATCATGTTACAAGAATAAACAACTCTACCAATTTGTAAATAATGCATTCCATTTAAAACTTAAATAGCAACACTTGGTATATAATATAAATAATTCCAGAAACGCTTCTGTGATTACTAAATAGATCTGCGGTTTTTCTGTTAATTTATAATTCCCCTGTTATCAAACAATTATACACTAGATATTCTTTTATTTGTTTGCCAGTTACCTTCCGTTAAAATTTCCGTATTTATCTACATTCCATAAGTTCAGTAATGTTACACATTTTACTAATATTTACATTTAATGTAAATATATTCAGTCATTTTATTAGAAAACCAAATATGTTTATCTTAGATTAGTTTTGCGGGACACAAACGCAATTATTATAAAAAAAATAATATATTCTACCACAAAAACAGTTGATACAAATATTGTCGCTTAGCCTAATTTAAATGATTAAATTCAACGTTTAGTATCTAAAAATCAGGACATAGTGGTAGAAGATTTGTTGTTTGAAATAATTTCGTATCTATTATGAAAATATTCGATGTGAGACCCTTAGGGTAAGTTTGCCTCAAAAAAACATGAAGTGAATATTTATCCAGTGCCCCTATTCTTGAAACTCCCAAAGTAGCTCCCTACTTTTTCTACTCCTAGCTTTTTCTCTGTACAAAAATACCTTATTCTTGAAAAAAGGAGTGAGTGAAAATACACAGATAGTTGCCAAGTGTTGACATTTAATTTCTGACAGCCATGTTACATAAGACATAACAAAGTGGTTTGACTCAGTTATTTCCTGGTGGCTGCCAGAGGCATAGAACCTTAGTGCAGCCAAGACCTAGAATATTATAATTCTTTAATATTCTCACATTAAATAAATTTTAATAAGATAGTTTTTTTAATTTTAAATTTGTCTTAATCGATATAGCCGACGCTCTAGTTGCTGGATACATAAAAGGTGTTACTAAATCTATTATTTCGTTGCACAAGTTTTTAGTTATCCCAAAAAGTTGCACAAACTTGTGCTCTGACAAACTGAACGGGAAACTTTGACCTCCTCCAGAACTTCCTCCATATCGTCATTAATGAGATCATTCCATATCAATATTTCATTAATATTGTCCATTATAATAGTAAACTTCCCAGCAAAACTCAAAAAATAAAGACACGGAATACAAACAAAATAAATCGGACCGACAGGTTAAATAGTTAGGTTAATACCATATATGTTTCAAATAAATTCTACTCCCTACAAATTTCACTCGCTAATGACAAATATACTTCTTGCGAGAATAAAAGTCCTACATATTTCTATCGAAATATTTTAAGAATAGGGTTATTTACAGTTTAGGGAACTACACCTATGTCTCTTGTAATTTCTACTATCTGATTTTCAACCCTGATCGTTAGCGTCTGATTCGTGTAAAAATCATCTTATATTCTGAACACAATAGATTGTAAATTTTTGTACCGCGAATAGCAATGTGTTGAATAAGTAATACGACCTGTTTTGCGCGGCAGTTGCCTATCGAGAATTACCTCTAAAGCTACGATTTCCTCCAAAAATCTCAACCGCCTACGACTGCAACTGGGTAGCAGCGACCAGGTCGTCACGACTCTACCTCTTTTCCTCGGCCTCGGCCGTCGCCATTCGCAGTTATGGCCATTTTAAAAACAGCTGTTTTTTGTTTGCTACTTTGAGCCATTTAATCAGTATGAATATTTCTAAAAAGTCGGTTCTTCTAAAGTTGCTAAATTATCAAGCTGAAGAAGAGAATCTCTTACTATTATTATCATTACATCATGAAGAAAAAAGGGCAAAAGTTATTGATTCATTTCGGTCGAGAGAGGTGGAGGGGTTTCAAGCAATTCTAATTGAGAACTACTTCAAAGACAATGAGACAAAATTCAAAGAATTCTTCAGAATTTCAAGATATGAATTCAACTACGTATTGGAGCTTATTAAAAATGACCTTTCAATGACAACACTCTTACTTACCTACCATAACTTTAAATATATTTATTTCTAAATAACAGACACTTATCACAGCCTAAAAACAACTGTTTTTATGAACCGTTTCAGTGTCGAAATTCGTACCGAACGGCGAATCGTCTGCTCCCAGAGCGGTCAAGCGACCGGCGACTTTTGGAGAAAACCGTAGCTTAAGCATAAGAATTCTTTGAATTTTGTCTCATTGTCTTTCAAATAGTTCTCAATTAGAATTGCTTGAAACTCCTCCACCTCTCTTGACGGAAAGATACCATTAACTTTTGCCCTCTTTTCTTCATGATGTAATGATAATAATAGTAGAAGATTCTCTTCTTCAGCTTGATAATATAGCAACATTAGAAGAACCGACTTTTTAGAAATATTCATACTGATTAAATGGCACAAAGTAGCAAACAAAAAACAGCTGTTTATAAAATGGCCAGCTTAAAAAGAACTGCGACTGTCGACTGCCGAGGCAGAGGAAAACAGGAAGAATCGTGACGAACTGGACTGCGACTTTTGGAGGAAACCGTAGCTTTACTGTTTTCCTAGCAATGACGAGTCGTTACTACTAGCTACCGGTCGCTGTTCGTTTAGTATCCGGTCGCTTTAACGCTCTGGAAGCAGACGGTTCACCGTTCGCTGCGAATTTCGATACTGAAACAGTTCAGTCAGTTGAAATTCTTTGAATTTTTTCTCATTGTCTCTCAAGTAGTTCTGTAGAATTGCTTGAGAAATTGAGAACCTTCCACCTCTCTCAGCCGAAACATTTCTTCGTGATGTAATGATAATAAGACCGAAGAAAACAGGTCATGCCAAACGACCAGGGCCGATATTCTCGTAACTAAAAACGGTCGACGTGGTCAAACTGGCAAAAATGGTATCCACGCTAGAGGTAGTCCAAATGCGATCGCTACGCAATCAAAACACCTACAATTTGGTAGCTGTTTTGCCCGTCGACATTCGAATTTTAACAACTTTGACAGCTTGTTGAAGGCCGGTGTCGTTATTAAAGTCATTTTTTAGTTTTTTTTTTTTTTTGGACGAATTGAGTTATTTTCTGTCATTTCTGTTTTTCCTGCAATTTTCATCTCTTTAACAAAGTTATTTCTGAGTATGGCTCCATATGGCTCTTCCCTATATAGGAAGGATTATTTTAGATGAGGTGGAAAGGCAGCGATTTTTTCCGGCCGTTCTTTTTGAATTTTCGGACCACAATTTTATAAAACTTTATTGGCTTCGAAAACAAGATGTAGAAAATCTAGAGGAGATATTACATCATTTTCTCCCTCTAAGAAATAACGTGGCAATAGAGTCAAGGTAGAAAAAATTAGAAATCAAAAGTTCAAAAATCATTTCTGGGGTCCTATTTCACATATTTCATATACCTTTCTTCATTCCTTCCAGGATTTCTGTGCCCCCGGAATCGCATTCAGCTTGTTACTTACTTACTGCCATAGTTTCGCACTTACAGCGTTAGTAAATTGGTTAGTTTGTTTATTTTTAACCAACTGTGGGTGTCCATCAAGATACCTAATAAGGTTTTTGTGCCGGTGTATTTGTCTTTTTAGCCATTTTCAACAAAATTAAAAACAACAAAACACTGAAAATAACAAACAAATCAATATAAAAATCACAGCGCCAACAAAATTAACGTCAAATTAGTCAAATATTATGTGAGGAACAATTCAAAATGCAGCGATGTCACAATGTGCTAAGCGGATCCGATTCAGTCGTATCTTAGGGAGAAGCGTTCGGCTAGAAGAATACGAAAAGCCGCAGGTCAGCGTATCGGTGAGCGCTCTGTTTGCCATTCTTTTCGCTTTTCGCGCGTTCAAAATGAAACGTTTTACGAGAATACCCGAACTGGTTGCGGCTAAAGTCGTCAGCGACTTCGACTTTTGGAGAAAACCGTAGCTTAACAATTACAGTTAGACACCAGCGAACACTCAAGGAAGCCGTTTCTATCAAAGACATGTCTTCGCTGCTTAGAATAAAACTTTGTTACTAATTTCGAAAAACATGACAGCACATCATAGAGAATCAATATTGAGCTTGATTCATAATTTTCATGCCATTTGTTATTTGCACGACAGATTTACATGTAACGCAAAGTGGCATATTTTTTGAATAACTGAATGATATTTTGTTTGAACAAATCGTATTATAAAGAAATTAAGAATCTGGATATAATACAATTACTGATATTTAATTTTACGATCGAAACCCACACCAAGATTTGTGTTAAATATTGAATTAAGCGTACAATTACTGAACTATGTGGGTTTCTAAATAATCGAAAGAAAAGTATGCCATTCGCGCCCACCTATTGTAATTAAACAATTTTAAGTGCTTAGTGCTTCTGTGCTAAATATAAGTCAAAACAAAAATAAAACAATTTTTATTTTTTTATCATAAATAAATAATGCAATTTTTGCGAATTTCTTCGTGACCTGTTTTATTCATTGGAGCTGAATTAAATATTATTCAACACGAAACACTTTTGTGACTTTTATGTCTAGCCACCTCAATATTTCTAAATATAAATGGGAATTATCTTCCCATACATTTTACTTTCTTTATTCACGTGCGATGTTTATCAAAATATCGATCCGTCCTTCCAAGCCTAAAGTTAGCGTTTCACCGAAAACCTCTAATTAGTTATCCCCTATTCTTTTTTTTTTCTAACCATTACAATTTTTCTTCGTGTCAAGTCAAGCTCTAGAACTAGAATAACTAAAATTATCGCAACTGGGCAAGGCTCGGGTCAGATTAATTTAATCAATTTAATGTAATTCGGTTTGATAAATGACATTCCTATGAAAATGTTGCGGAGGAGGAATATTGTAAGTATTGTGCCGTGATTTCTTCGAGCAAACAATAAAATAAACGGTGTTAAGTTTACCTTGATTTATTTTGCAATAAAGCTTTAAAAAAATTTTATTTAACTAGCGGCGTTACTGGGTTTGTTGTTTAAATATTTCATTTGCATATTTAAATTCGTATATTGTGTTTTAAAATGCTAATAAAATTGGCATAAATCTTTTACAATTTTATTAAAAAGATGTTAAACAATTCAAGAATATAATATCGAATAATCATAACTAAGATGTCGATATGTACCAAGTTTATCACGTACTTCTGGTGTTTGTCTATTTTTTGTTATCGTTATTATCTACCTCTTTTTTTCGATTGTTCTAGCTTCCCATACTATTTTTTTTGGCTGTTATTTTCCATCTGTTCAAATTTGAAAAGCCTTTCGCTCACTATTTCAATTCCGCTTAAAATAATTATTTACCAAAAAACACATTTCACTTTCCGTATAATTGCATTATTTTATACAAAATTCTCGTATTAATATTAAAATATATGCAATGTTATGGTTTTTTTGTAGTCCTATTTCTCAAAAGTGCCTACGTGACTTTCTTAACGTACCAATTTTTTTAGTAAAATTTCACTCCAGACAAAACATATGCTCACCTCCCTTTATTGCTTAGTTCTCTCTGTCATACTAAATCAAAATAATAAATTCATCTAAAAACTTGCATTCTGTTGTATTATGCCCTCTCTCTCCCCTACTTCTAGATAGATCCTTTTTATCGGGCAAAATCATTTTGCTTATGGTCTAAACATTCAACGAGTAAGCACCTTGCTCCACGATAAATCTTTGCACGACAAAAAGATGCAGTGGGCTGATTTGGGCACGTTTCCGCAGAACACTGTTTACATATTACTGTGTAGTCCAAACCCACTAAACTAACTCCAACAGACTTGGTGGTGCAATACGGTTTGTTGAAGCGATTGGCAGAAGTTCCTGCATAGTGCGTGTCCAGCCCCATTCTTCGGAATCGAGATAATTTTCAAGCCAGGTTTGGACTTGATGATAAGTGCGGAAAGAATGATATTTTGAAGCATTTTCGGTAGGAGGCAGAGATGCCAAGTTTAATTTATTTCGAGTGGACAAGAGAACGTAATTGCGATATCGCAGGTAATTGAGTGTTGTTTCTTTCGGGTTGCCACTGTACAACGAAATAAAGATGTTTTTACCGGCTTGTTCAATTTCAATTGATTGTTTTCATTTTTCGCTGAATATTCTGACCATATCGATTACAAATCCCAGAATGGCGTCCAGAGCCGGCATTTTTGAATTAACGCGTATTAACTTTTAAGGTATGTATGTTAGAAAAAATATTTTAAATAAAAGTTATACAAAACTGATTCATTTACAAGCTAGTTATTGGCATTTTAATGTTTAAACAATTAGTATAAGAGTTATCGGCCGAAATAGAAAAAAAGTTGATTAAATAAGCCATAAGTCGTAAACGGTGAGCTTCCTGAAAAAAATTATGGAACAAAAAGATGCGGAATTATACGATCTACAATAATGGTGATTATGATTTTTGGCCCAAAGTGCATAGTTATTGAGATATAAACACATTACGTTTTTTCAAGATGACGACTTACGCACAACCGGAATTTGTTCGCATTTTATGATTTTATACTCAATACGTCATACGTAACGAGATAAAACCATAAAATAACTTTGAGGAAATAGTGCGATTTGCACAAGAGTGCGGGTCCTCCCTGTTGACTGGCCTAAGAAGCGAACAGCTATTTGCGATTGCGCTCGTTTAGCTAAACATTAGTGCAAAATTATGACGTCATATAACAGCTACCGTTTTCAAATCCAAATCTACCGTTTTCTATATGGCAAATCTATCGCCTTGACCATTTTAGATCTGGCAACACTGGTTGTAATTCGATCGTATAAGGTACACAAATACCCTACTGAGACGCAGCAGCAGGTTAAAATGTTATCTCCTTGATTGATCTCTGCGAGACTGAAACTTTTTACATAAAACACTCAATTAGAACTAACACGCATGTGTATTTTCATTTACATTGAATACCCCGCCCATACATTTAACATTGGTCCTTTGATATCGAATATCACGAATTAGAGGTCAAATTTCAAAATTTTTACTTAGTCATAATTTTATGCAAATCGGCTGTACGAAAGTATTCAAAACCTCGGCGTCACTTTTTGTCATTTAGTTCGAGTCAAGAGTTCAATTTTAGTGTTTGTCCATTCTTCCCTATTTTCTTCTTTCAAGATAAATTAAAAATTGTTAGGGAGTGTTTTCCATGCTTCATGTTCCAGATACTTTATCACTGCAGGGGATATTTTCTGACATTCTGTTGCTTTTACTACTTTTATTTTTTCATCGCTTTGTTAAGCTCATTTTCTTTTATTAGTCGCCTACTTGTTTTGACTGCAATTTCATCTTTTATACTATATACATTGAGAAGATTATTAGTCAAAAAAATTATTATAGTTTCAACTTAAATTGAAAATTTGGAACCTTTGGTTTTCAATAATGGTGAAGAAGGTAGTCACCACTAATCAAAACTATATTTTTTACACTCTACCCATAATATCGTCACCAAAACTACACTTTTTTAACACTTAACTTATCATCAACTACTAATGATATTAACATAGTTAGCTAAGTATGCGTAGTGTTAAAAAAATATAGATGATATTCTTCAACAAGATTAGAAATTTCCAAATTAAGTTGAAACCTATATTTTATAACTTTTCAAATGAAGTGCCCCATGAACCCCTTGCTATTTAAAAAAAACATGGGGGGGTGGCTGTCACCTGAAGAGGGTTCATCTAAATGGCGAAACTTTTATACCATCAGATTCTAGGATGAGTTTAACAATCGACATGTTCGAGCGTTTTTTTACTGTTCAAAATAAACAAGTATGTTACCTTTGCCAAAAGTTATACTTCCTTTTCCTTTGTTGTCTTAGGTATTACCAACATTTCTGTTGTCAGTTCTAATTCCTTTCCACTTAATTCTTTCTTTTCCCAATTTCCATGTATTTGGTTGTATTAAAGAACTAGAAGTTCACTAACACCATCTCTATAAAAATCATTTTTTTTCCAAAGCTAACTTGATATATAAAGAATTGTACCTATTTTTCTTTGAATTTCTATATCTTATGTAGTTTTTATTTTCCAAATATTTACATTTCTCAAAATGTATCTACTTATCTTAGTTTCACGGCTTGAAGTTTGGTCTTATTGTCTGAATTTGTATTGCCAATCATTTATTTCTTTATAGATAACAAAACTAACTTGAATCCTTTAGTTATCAAAACTATTTGGGAAAATCCATCACTAAATTGTTTACATTACAAAATGCCAAGTATTAAAATGCCACTTTAGAGATGGAAGATTCTAATTATATTATTAAAATCGAATTCGATAGTGACTTTTGATTTTCTTTAACTATGTTTCTAAAATGATAGTATATAGTTGATTAAAAAGTTATGTTGGAAGAGATATATCATAAATCTCAAAAAAAAAAACAAGATAAAATCTCCTATGCGCTATGTTAATGTTCTTATGTTGAATACTAGAAGTATTAAAATAAAAATTACCTACGCCCTTTTTGGTTACAGATATCAATCTATTAACGAAATTTAGATGAGTAAGTATTAGAAAGCTGTGACCCTTTAACTTAACGTCATTCCCATATCAACTGTTCTACGATATTTAACAACTTTCATAGAGTAAAATAATTTATAAGACAGTAAGATAGATACATTTAAAAATTTTCAAGAAGTCTTGATGTAAAACAAATTAATCATAATTGGTTCCAAATTTCTAATAGTTCCTAAATTACACTAAAGATTCATCCCGCATTGCATGTGGCCCTTCAAATTTTAAACTCAGCAATCAAGCCACATCAGCGTTTATCTTGTATTGTGGTAAATATGATTTTGGAGGGCATTATTAATCATATTCTTAGTTTAGTTGGGGCAAAAAAAAATTGTAATTGATCTAACTGTAGTTAACACAGACTTCAGACCTTCCGCTATGGCATATTCAATAATAAAACTTGTTTTATCGATTAGAGAATCTACCTTAATTTGGTCAATAATGAAATTATTGGACTTGTTTTCTACATTAATAATTAATAACATTTAATCCATTTCGAAATTTAGGTAAATATCTGTTAGAAGGAAAAAGCATCATTTGGCAATTAAATATTGAAAATAGTTATTTTATGGTTATAAAAATACTGATTGAAATTTTAGTTTACTTCAATTAAAAATTAATTTAACAGATCATGTTGATATTCTTAATAAGTTAAAGAGGGATTAGCTATATTCCTCTTAGTAGCAATTGAAACCATATATTGGAAGTAATTCTAATCCTTCTTTATGTCTATCTCACATAACATCAAGTTCCCAAAACAATAATTCTTGATTAGAGACGAACGTATCCGAATCAATTCTCAAGAATTCAATGCTGATATTATTTTTTCCAATTGTGTTATATTATTTTGCCAACGGCACAGAACTTTGTCTAATTATCTCTTACCAGATGTTCAATTATGTTTGTGGTCGGAATAATAAGTTCTAAATACTATAATGACTCAGTGCAAGAATTAATTCGAAGATTGTGTAATTAATTTTTTGTTATAAAAAGTGTTTGGTGTAGATTAAACCAGGATCTTTTAATTTTTGGATATAAATATTTGGAAGTCATCTTAATACATATGAAAAAAGTGTCGCAAAAACGTATAAAGCCATTGTCATTTAATATTAAAAAAATGTTTACAATTTGGGTCAATTAGTTTAATCCCTAAATAACAATGAAGAGTTACGGGTGAAAATAATAATCGCAGAGCCTTGTTTTAGTTCCCTTTACCGATCATAGGGGTGTTTTGTGGGTTTCCTAGATCTATCAATCATCAGTAAGTCGCCCCAGAGTGCCACATCAAATAAAAAATTAGCCGTTCCTTCCCCGCACAATCTTTGTCTTTTATGCTTCGTAAGGGGTGAATAATTATTATTATTCACGTAAATTGAATGCATTAATCTGTATGCGTTTATCATAATACATAATAAGTGTATTCTTAATAAAATTTAGGTAGTTCTTTTTATTTGCTTATATTTTGCGTAACCTTTGAATTGGCTATTAAAATTTAAATTGTTAACACAAGTTTCAACAACTATTAGTTATGTACTTCCCAAATTTTAAGAGTAATTACGTCTATGGGTCGACTTCAGCTTAATAATACTAAATCAGTTACCCAACACTAATATTCACTATTAATTATTTAATATTGAAGGCGAATATAATTAACCACACTCTTAATTCCACGTAAAACTGTACTTAAACATTCCCGAAATCAGAATTACTAATACTAACATAGGTACCTACTTTATTTTGTTATTTTGACCGGTGTGAAATTTAATAACCGCATCCTACATTATTTAATATTAAATACTAGCTGTACCCGGCATGCGTTGCAATGCTATGTCGGTTTTCCGACGAGTGCGCATGATTTACGACTATCGCCTACTGCTCATGTCGTAAAATCCATCCAGGTGGATAATAATCACCATAGTCACATACAGTTGTCCATCTGAGATTGTATTGTTATGTTTTCGTTTTTGGGTAATTTTCAATTTTTTTGGAAGTCAGAATCCTTCGCGAGTGTATGAAGAACAACATCCAAAGCCGCGTCCAGACCTAGGCCGATCAGCACAGCCGGCTTTTGACCTGTCTACATTACCTCAGTCGGTAATCTGTATAAATGCATTCAGCATAATAAAAATGAAGAGAATGAATATTTTATATAGTTTTTATCAGTAGTGCCAAATTGGATTCCTTTGATCCATACCGACTTGATTCGGTTCGGCCTGGCATGATTCAGTAAAGCCATGGCACGTCCACACTGGTTCGGCAATGCCGATCGGCACCATTCGGCATAGTCTGGACGCGGCTTTAGGTTTCCCGTCCATTGAAACTTTGACACCCTATTCGGCCGTGGACGACTACTTGACGGCCAAACGTTCGTCTACTGGAGTCGGTTTTCGTCAGTGTACTCCGGTTCATATTTATGATCTCCAGCAAACATAGATTTATTTGATGAAATTATATTGTTGGCAAATATATACGTGATGAGAATATGGAGGTTCTTCGATTAAACTAATTAATATTTTGCAATATATATGTACCTACAACTTTACAACAAAAATACAATGAATTGCTATAAAATAGTATTTTGTGGACAAAGGAGTTCGGCCGAATGAGCTGGAAAATCCCATTCGGTTCGGATCTGAAAACGATTCGGCCGTAAAAGGCCGTACCAGCCCGAACTCACCTGAGGAAATTGAATGGACGCGATGGCTCCTTTTAATTTCTCAATATGGGATCGTTCGAGCGTAAGGGCCAGATCGGACATGCACGGTTGATCCTGCGTTCGGCCAAACTCGGTTCCACTTTACGGCCTACCTCTAAGTGCCGTAAACTTTATCCGCGTGATGTTTCCGGCGCTCGCCTACTGCTCGTGTCGTAAACTTCATCCTCGGCCATTTAATTTATGCTTATAACCTTTGCACAAGTGCAAGCAATAAGTTGATAAAGTTTTATCGCAATCGGATGAGCGGTACGGCAGCGCATAAAATACGAACGAACTAACATTAATTGTTATACAAGGTGGACCAAAATTGTCGAGCAATACTTCTAAGGGTGATAGAACACCTAAAAATAAGTAATGTTTGTCTCATGAAACCATGTCCAAAACCGCGTATTAAGGGTGCGACAACCCCTAGAAAGGGCTTAAAGATAATTGGTATTTCATGAATATCATTCGAGAGGGGTATCATACAATATTCAAATTTTAGGTAGTGCCCAAGGGTACCAAGATACGCTTTTGACGTATTTTGTCTTGATTCAAGGTGTGAGTTACCCTTTTTTAGATATATTTTTTAAACGATTAATTTTTGGATGATACATCAAGACTACCTTTTTTCAAGAAAAAACTTCCGAAAATATTATTTTAATATGCATTTTCCAAAACAGTTGATAACAAAACAAATATGTCTAAAAAAAGGGTAACTCACCCCTTGAAAACTACCCTTTGTAAATTCGAGAAACCAAGACAAAATAGATAAAATTTGAATATTGTATGGGACCCCTCTCGAATGATATTCATGATAAAACAAATTATCGTTAAGCCATTTCTAGGATTTGTCGCACCCTTAATAGGCGGTTTTGGATATGGGTTCATTAGACAAACATTACTTATTTTAAGGTGTCCTATCACCCCTGGAAGTATTGCTCGACAATTTTGGTCCACCTTGTATATTAGATATGAAGTAATTTGAATTTTTATCATTATTTTTGAAACTTTTTTACATTTTTTTCATCATCTTCTTGGCTCCCACGAACAAGTAAAATATATTTGTATGCAATTATAATCCAATAAAAGCCAATATTTACAATGTACCCTTTTTGTGGTTTACATATACGGCGATAAGAGTGTAATAAAATATCCAACTACGTTATCTATCTCAAATAATCTAAATTAAATTACCGTATTTGTTTGTACATCCGAAAATGGGTTAATCGTTGATACCTACCTACCTATACTAATTTATGAAATTAAATGACCCTATTTGGTTACTACGTTATAGCCCTGAGCAATTTTCTACCACCCAAATGTGGTGATAAAGTTGGCTCAATGTACACCTTTGCATATATAAAATTTCATGTGAATCAAAACTGGTTAGTTTATTTGCATAAAAATGATTTTAGGTCATTAGAAACAAGCTTCAGAAAAAGATAAATTAACTCAGGTGTGATATTAGCATAAGTAGAAACGTAGGATTAAAAAAAAATATTCAAAACAAATACAAGTTTTTGATCTATTTTTACGAATAGGAAATGTTATTACAATCATTTATTATAATTATCTATTAGGAAAGTGTCACCTGCCATAAGTTTGATGTTTTTAAAATTAATGGTTTTTTTTTAAATAATTATTGGGAACATGCCAATAATTAAAAAAAATGTCATTAATATCGTAGAATGAAATCATAAAAATGGATAAATATATACAAATTATAGAAATAATATTTTGGATGTAAATGTTTTTTGCTCTACTTTGGGCGTCAATTATAGACTAAATGTTTACATGTAAAATTGCCAATTTTCTTCGTACATCGGCTATAAATTTATTTGACAGTTGGTATTTTTAAAAAACCGGAAAGTTTGAGAAACGTATCTATAATAAACTAGTATTTAATTTCATCCTTATGCACCATATTTGCCTTTATTTTTTTTTAGTCCGGTAAAGTTGCGAAAATAATACTGATTTAACAACTACTACTGTCTAATTAATTAATATATTTAGATAAAATAAAAATAAATGCTTTACTTGGTATTTATTTGACAGATTTCTAGTACATAAGAAAGGCGGGTAAAACTTTTAAACTTAATAACGAACATATTTTTGTCATTTTAAAGATTTCAACAGGTGTATATATTTTGCTAAATAACAAAATAAATACTCTAGCCAAAGGTAAACATAACAATTAAGCATCACATATAAATTTGACAGCGTAGGTAGCTTTAAAATAAAGGGTAAATATAAACATTTAGGTACCTCAAATAAAACCACCTGCTGCAGCAAAAATCAGAATCACTCGGTAAAAAAGTACAAAATTCACAAACTAACAGTCTCTGACACTCGGAATTGTAAGCGATATCATTCAAATTCTGACAATAATCCAAGCCGTCGTAGTTGATAAACATTTCATAAAATCGGCTTCTCCGCAGTATGTACGCCCGCCGCGTTCTCAGCTGAACTCAAACTTATTTGAAACATTTCTCAGTCCCATGTGCGGTTTTCATTAAGCCAACGCTATTTTTAGGATCTGATGTCATGCTATGCGCTTGCTATTGGTCGACCGTGACATAATACTCGACTGTTGTTGGTTGGAAGGGTTACCGGCTCGTCACGACTACACCAGATCTACACGACGTTGTCAGGTCGCAAAATATATCGCTAATAACGCGAAATTTACACGATTTTATTCATTTATCAAACTATAAAATGCAAAAAGTAAAATAAAGCAATGAAGAAGAACTTTGAATTGGAAATTTTTCACATTTCAACATTCTCGAGTTGAATCAGACTAACAAACGGACGAACAAAACCATTTTAAACTGATCGCTCTTTCATAGAAATGCTAATTTTTTCCTTATTGCGGGTCCAGCACTATATGCTTACTCTCCTCGCTGAGGTAGAGGCATTCCGCACTATAAACCCTACTCTCTACTCGGCCTTGATATTTTCATTTGGTGTGGCTTCTATTTGTGAACTTCTCAAGGCTTCTTGTTTGGTTCTTTTTAAAAAATGTATTAATTGTATTTGAGTACGTTTTACATGGTCCTTCGAGCCGGATATTTAGGGATGTAAATAAAGTGGATATCGGTTTTTCAAGAATAAAACAAATTGTGTTTCTTGTGCAATATTTAGATTTTCGCACTCACTTTTAAAAGCACAGAAAACAGAAGTTTTGAATACTCCTAAATACAAAATTGGCTTGGTTACACTCTCGGACTTATATACCTTCTTCAACACATATTGTCTGTTACGAGATTCCACAAGAACAAATTTTATGCTAACATAACCGATACTTATACTATGAGACGTCTTTATAAAACTTATACCATTAAAGCTGTGCTAGGCTATTCGCTGGGTGCAGAGGGCATGGTGGGGACAACTGAAACGATGCCAGCGCTCGTAGTGGTCAAAATTTCGTGAAATCTCGCTCTTCTCATAAATAAACACGTCAAAATTAAATATAAAAATGGTTCATAATAGTTGTTGTGTTATAATTGCAAAAATACAGGGAAAAATAGCAAGTGCAAATTTTACACATTTTCAAGAGCTAGTTGGAAATTAGAGAAAAGAAAGTACTGAATAAATGCAGTTAGGAGAAAAAAATAAGTAATATATAACCTACTTTTATAGCATGCTTACTTAGACAAATGTGTGTTTTATTCTACAATTAATCGATGTGATTAAATAACTTTTGCCACTATGTCTCAATTCTAAAGTGACCAGCCTCGACAATTTGTTTTCCTTTATCGGTAGTTTCTTGTTTCGTCAATTCGTGTTTCGTCACCTAGGGAAATTTTACCTGTAATGACTCATTTTATTCTTGTTTCGTCAACTGCAAAATATACCTGCTTAAAGTGTTCTTGTTTTGTCACCTCATCTTTGCACCTGCGCTAATGATTAAGAGGCTTCTATTATGAATTTCTTATTTTTATTTTAAAAATTATTAAATACGGTTTAAACTATTCGATTCCAAATTAAGTCTAGAAATTGGGAAAGTGAAAGGAACGGAGGTGGCCAAACTGTTTCTTAAAAAAATACCTTTTATTGGTTACCATAAAGACACTTTTTGATCAAATTTTATAAGAAATCTGGTAGCAGATTTTTGAAAAAAAAATATTGTTTATATCAAAAATATGTTTTTCCTATTTATATGGAAAATTATCTACCAGAATTTAATAAAACTTTGTATAGGTAGGTACATTTAGTTTTAATATCCATAAATTGAAAATTAAATATTTTTGTCCGTCTTATTTTGTTCTTATGTTCTTGCTCAATGGACCAAGGCTTCCAGATAGTGAGATAAAAATAATAAATTTTGGTAAATTTCTGATTTTTTATTCCAATTGAAAAATATGAGAATTTAACGATAAATGTTTTTATTTTTTTTTTTATTTAAAAAATTAAGTTTTAAAAAAAATCACATTGAATTTTTATTTCAATTATTTTGTTACTAAATTGAAATTAAATCATTTTTGTCTGTCTTACTTTGTTATTATATTCTTTGTGAAATGGACCAACTCCCCCAGATAGTGGGACAAAAATAATTTTTCCTAAATATCTGATTTTTTATTCCAATTGAATTTAATACAAAATATGAGAATTTAAATTTAACGATAAATAATGTTTTTATTTTTTTTTTATTTAAAAAATTAAGTTTTTACAAAAATCACATTGAATTTTTATTTCAATTATTTTGTTACTAAATTGAAATTAAATCATTTTTGTCTGTCTTACTTTGTTATTATATTCTTTGTGAAATGGACCAACTCCCCCAGATAGTGGGACAAAAATAATTTTTCCTAAATATCTGATTTTTTATTCCAATTGAATTTAATACAAAATATGAGAATTTAAATTTAACGATAAATAATGTTTTTATTTTTTTTTTATTTAAAAAATTAAGTTTTTACAAAAATCACATTGAATTTTTATTTCAATTATTTTGTTACTAAATTGAAATTAAATCATTTTTGTCTGTCTTACTTTGTTATTATATTCTTTGTGAAATGGACCAACTCCCCCAGATAGTGGGACAAAAATAATTTTTCCTAAATATCTGATTTTTTATTCCAATTGAATTTAATACAAAATATGAGAATTTAAATTTAACGATAAATAATGTTTTTATTTTTTTTTTATTTAAAAAATTAAGTTTTTACAAAAATCACATTGAATTTTTATTTCAATTATTTTGTTACTAAATTGAAATTAAATCATTTTTGTCTGTCTTACTTTGTTATTATATTCTTTGTGAAATGGACCAACTCCCCCAGATAGTGGGACAAAAATAATTTTTCCTAAATATCTGATTTTTTATTCCAATTGAATTTAATACAAAATATGAGAATTTAAATTTAACGATAAATAATGTTTTTATTTTTTTTTTATTTAAAAAATTAAGTTTTTACAAAAATCACATTGAATTTTTATTTCAATTATTTTGTTACTAAATTGGAATTAAATCATTTTTGTCTGTCTTACTTTGTTATTATATTCTTTGTGAAATGGACCAACTCCCCCAGATAGTGGGACAAAAATAATTTTTCCTAAATATCTGATTTTTTATTCCAATTGAATTTAATACAAAATATGAGAATTTAAATTTAACGATAAATAATGTTTTTATTTTTTTTTTATTTAAAAAATTAAGTTTTTACAAAAATCACATTGAATTTTTATTTCAATTATTTTGTTACTAAATTGGAATTAAATCATTTTTGTCTGTCTTACTTTGTTATTATATTCTTTGTGAAATGGACCATGGCCCCCAGATAGTGGGACAAAAATAATTTTTCCTAAATATCTGATTTTTTATTTCAATTGAATTTATTACAAAATATGAGATTTTAAATTTAACGATAAATAATGTTATTATTTTTTTTTTTATTTAAAAAATTAAATTTTTAAAAAAATCACATTGAATTTTTATTTCAATTATTTTGTCACTAAATTGGAATTAAATCATTTCTATAATTCTTTCTGTCTTTGACATCTCGCCCGCCTGTATAAAAATACAAACAAACCAGAAATGACCTGCGTCAAGAGTGCGAACTGCGGGAAAATAGTGCACCCTGCGAACCGAAATAATTTCGCAGCACGCCTGCATTTTGTTGGGTCGACATCGCATGGGTATGTATGCTTGTATTTCCCGCAGTGTAATTATGTCCCGTGTGAATTCCGCTCTCGCTCCCGTTCCCGCAGTCCCGCATTGGTTTGAGTAGACCTTAAAGGCACAATGAAGCAAGAAGCAAGCCGTCGCGGCTTTAACAGCCCAGAAAGGCGACGCTTCATAAGCCCGGAAACCAGTGTGCCACTTGTACATTTAAGGGCCTCTTATGTTTTTATTATGGTAAAACTAAATTAACTTAATCAAATAAGCTGGTGGCCCAATTAAGGTATGCACATTTAAGGGCTCCTTATGGTTTTATTTTGGCACAACTAAACATACAAATATGCAAGTCGCGAGCGGGCTTTTGACTTTTATAGCTAAATTATATTTAAAATTAAAATTTAATACCAGATTAAGAATGCAGGGTGGCGGTGGGTTACAGATAAAAACATTTTTCAACAAATATATAAAAACTGTAAAACTTGTATATGAGAGAATTTGAACTCAAACATCAGGCTGTATACCAGACTCATCAGCGGCAATGTTGCCAGATGCTAGAATTCAATTATCACCTCAACATACCATAGCATAGTACAATATTGAATATGTGATGTATCTAGATAACTAACGCCATCTATATTAATTAAGGCACGCAATTTAAATAATTTTCACTGTGCCTGTACTGGCTCTTAATAAATTTACATGCAGTTTGCCTTTAAGGTATTTCTTTAAAAATTTGACAACTAAACAGTCAGAATTTTGCGTTCATTGACATTAATGGCCCGCTGATTTACAGCAAATTAATGTTTGCTGGGATTCCCCTTTCATTACCAATCAAATTAATCTATATGCTACATCTAGCCCTATATATGATCTAACTTATAAAACATGTAACATAACCTTTAACCAAAGATTTTATTATTTTGATTGTCAAATGTCCCAATATAACTTAAAATTGGGCGCTAAATTTGAATTTTAGAGATAATTTCTGCAACAGATATCTTACATTTCAATTTTTTTTATTGTCTTTAAATATTTTCCACTGTTAGATTTTTAATATCTTTGTACACACTGTATTTAATTATTTACTGCGTAACACTCTCTTCCAATATGCTACTAACAATAAACATACCAACTCCCACACCTAAGAAAGTAAGCTCAATAAAAACTACACATGTACTCAATTACCGACCTATATACATAACTACTTTATCCCCTTGTATAAAAACCTAGTAACCAAATTATAATCTGTTATATAATGTAAATATATAGATAAAAGCAACATTGATAGTTGCAACTACCGCCTGGTGTTCTCACAACAAGTGTGTGATAATTATTAATCCAAAAGAACTTAAAAAAACATTTGTTTTTAATATGTAATAATCGCATTGGCGGGCAACTATTTTGTAGACAACGTTGTCAAGTTTATTTGTAATATTCCCCAAAGTATTTAAGTAACAAAAAATAAAAAGTGAGCTTTCGCTTACGTGCATTAGTACACGTAAATAAATAGTTTAATTACTTTTAAGTAATATACTTTGTTAATTTATTTTATGTAGAGATCATTTTTTTGTTTTTATTACTATTTGTTATTTATTATTTTAAAAAAATGTAAATTCTGGAATAACTAATTCTTGTAATTATAAGTTTGCTTACTATAAAATAGTTCCGTAATATACGGGGAAGGTTTTATTATTAATATTCTAAACAACAAGGGCGTAGATAAGGGGAGTAAAACCACCCCATGATACCAAAAAATTGCACGAAAAGAAGAAATAAAATATAAAAAAATGTAGAAACGGACAAACATATTTGTCTAAAACTTTTGATTACCCCCCCCCCCCTCAGGAAAAAAGCACTCCCCACCGGGAAAAAATTATCTACTCCCTTGCAAAACAATTTTAGGGACAAACAATACACTCTAGTATAAAATGGTGCAGAAGTTTTAGAGCTTAAAATTCCCAACAACTTTTGTCTCAAACTTTTTCCAAAATTTCCAATAGTTACGCCACTAGAGGGGGCGTAAAAAATGTGCACGTAGGTTTTCTTTAGTTTTTCTTGATTTTGAGAACAAACAATACACTTTAGTGTCAAATGTTGTAGTACACAGTTTTAGAGCATAAAATTACGTACAACTTTTGCCTAAAACTTTTTCTAGAATTTTCAATAGTTGCGCCACTAGAGAGCTCGTAAAAAATATGCATGTAGATTTTCTTTAGTTTTTCTTGAGTTTTAAGGACAAACAATGCATTTTAGTGCAAAATTTTCTTGTGCAAAGTTGTAAAGCATCAAATTTTCTTTAACTTTTGAGTTTAACTTTTTATCGAATTCCTCATAGTTTCGCCGCTAGATGGCGAGAAAAATACACATTTAGGATTTTCCATTTTTTAAAATTGGAGGTAAATTATGCACTTTAGTGCAAAATGTGTCAGTGCAAAGTTGTAAAGCATAAAATTCCCTACAGCTATTGTATGAAAATTTGTGTCGAATTCCCAATAGTTTTCACACATGATTTTAGTAGATCATAATTGTAGCAGTGTGATATACAAGTGCGCATGCGCAGCTTATGTCATTATCAACATTGAAATATCAATTCGGTAGACGTATTCACCATCGGCTCGCTATTTTTAATGTGTTCCATAAATTAATGTAATGTTTAGTATTTTGTAATTACAATAATAATAATAAATAACGTATTGTCTACGGTCAAGCCGGGAAAGTTCTGGGGTGACACAGCCGATTTTTTTTATTCGTTATATTAAAGTTTGCTGTAAGTAAAAGAAATAAAACACTGAAAAACCTTCAAATCGTATATTCAGTCATTTTAACCTTTTTTTATGACAATTACAAAAATCAAAACCTTGAAACATTATTTACTCTTGTACTCTATTTGTATGTGAGGACCCCTCACAGAGACCCGCCACTGGGTGCACGAAAGAGAAGACATTTGTTATATTTGACCAATTTGTATTTTGTGCTTGTGTAATTATTTTTATATTTCTGTTTGCTTTTATTTTACAACCTTTATATTTTGGTGATTTGAAATCACGTGTATGGTCAATAATGTCCTAATCATTCCGGTAGGAAACTGGGATGCCCGCGGGTCGATCGCCGTCTGCGACATCTATCATTGGAAAAATTTCACGAGGAGGGATTTTTCTTATTTTTTACTATTTTCTTATATATTTCCCTGTTTTTTTTTACTTTTTTGTATTTGTCTCTAATTTCCACAATTTATCTATCTTTTTCTAATTTTTTCCTATTTTTCCTTATTTTTCGCAAATTTTTCTATTTTTCCCATAGTTTCTCTCGTTTTCGCTATTTTTCCACAGTTTTCGCTATTATTCCCTATTTTTTCTATTATATTGTTCTGTTTCTCATTATTGTTTCCTGTTTTTTAATATTTATCCCTAGTATTTTATCTTATTTCATTATTTAATTTTATTCTTATTTTCCCAAGTATTACCCTATTCTTTTACTATTTGCCCATGTTTTCATATATATTTATTCTCTAATTTCCATATTTTTCCAATTTTTCTCCTATTTTTTCCCTATTTCAAACATTACTGTCTTAAAATAAGAAAAAATCAAGAGGTATTAAATCTGGAGAACGTGCAAAACACTTGAGGGTTTTTGTTTCCAATTCATCGATTTCCAAAATGTCCATTCAAGTATTATATTACCATATTACTAATATTTAAATAAATATCGAATTAAATATTACCATATTACTAATATTTAAATAAATATCGAATTAAATTTTAAACTAGTTTTTCTGATTACCATATTAAACATTTCTTAAAAGAAATAAAAATATTAAATAAGCCACAATATATATTTAAATTTGTTTGCCAAAATTAATCTTTTATTATATTATTTATTATTTTCCCTGAAAACCATAAAATATTTTAATATTTTCTATTGCTACAAATCTTGTAGATGTAATTTATATAGAGTTATCCAATTCGTTTGACACTATACAGGGTGTCCCAGGAGTTCGTAACCAAAACTTGGGAGATGATAGAGGGGCTAAAATTAATGATGGTACTTCATATAAAATTTGTCCCTTACGCCCTTCGTTAACGAATTATAGGGCTCCAAAGTTAAAAATTAAAAATGTTTTTTTATTTATAATGATTAAACTACTTATTTGAAATAGATCAAAAATTAACCATTTATAAACACAATAAGTGCGCACTTAATCGCGTTATAAACAAATCTGCACTGCCCTTGTGAAGTCAGGTACGGACTAAGTTCAATGGTTAATGAGGCAGATTTTTTTTATCTATCATTTTTTTCACTTCTAAATATGACAACTAAACTCCACAAACATCTTTAAAAGAAAAACGTCCTCTTGTGACAACTCGATAAAATTAACGGTTTAAGAGATATGTGCAATTTTATGTGGCACTGCACATCAATTGCGCGTTCACCATTTTTTTAAAAATACTTACGATTAAAGGAAACATCTCGTTACTATTAAATTATTAATAAATCAGGACAGTAATTTTTTTTTAAGGCTTTTATTGTTGTTTTCGTATTTTTACTTTTGTTGAAATAAGATGTTCCTATACGTTTTCATTCAATTTTTCTTACATCACTATTGTAAATAAAACTAGTAAATAAATAAAATTTATAAAAAGTGTAGAAGTTTATTATTCTAAATGATTTATTAATAATTTAATAGTAATACGAGATGTTTCCTTTAATCGTATAAGTATTTTAAAAAAATGGTGAACGCGCAATTGATGTGCAGTGCCACATAAAATTGCACATATCTCTTAAACCGTTAATTTTATCGAGTTGTCACAAGATGACGTTTTTCTTTTCAAGATGTTTATGGAATTTAACTGTCATATTTAGAAGTGAAAAATATGATAGATAAAAAAAATGTGCCTTATTACCCATTGAACTTGGTCCGTACCTGACCTCACAAGGGTAGTGCAGATTTGTTTATAACGCTATTAAGTTCGCATTTATGGTATTTATAAATGGTTAATTTTTGATTTAAGTCAAATAAGTAGTTTAATAATTATAAATAAAAAACCATTTTTAATTTTTAACTTTGGAGCCCTATAATTTGTTAACGAGGGCATAAGGGATAAATTTTATATGAAGTACCATCATTAATTTTAGCCCCTCTATTATCTCCCTTTTGGGTACGAGCTCCTGGGACACCCTGTATATGCTATTGGATATATTCGAGAAGATCAGTATCTGAATTTCATTAAATTCTATTTAGAAGAACAAGTTTCTTCGCCTAATTGTGCAAATACATCCCGTTCTAGTTTCTGTAAAGCTCTCATTAACTAGTTTTTTTATTTTATTTTTAATTATTTGGTAAACAAACCAATTAACAATAGATGAGTATATAAATTTTTATTTATTTAACATGCCTACTAGCATTTAGCCAATTTATTACTGAATGCTACTAAACAATAAGTATCTATCCTTTATTTTTATTTAAATTTGTTCAACCAAGGACAGGATATGGAGAAATAGTTAAATTACCAAATCAAACATTTTTCATCAAGTTAACATTCATTGTGCAGTAAGATAATAATCATTGTATATTTTTTATACTTTCACACTATATCAACAACAAAATATCAGTAAGTCATAGTCGTCTCATATTATAATTTTTGCAATAACTTTGCTATGATAACACAATTCAATTTTTACAATTTAACCTTTATATTAAATAAACTTATAAAAATGCAAATCATTATTTATATAGCAGTAACACCTGTATTTTTAGAGACGATAGTTTTGTTTCTGTTTTTTCAACCATTCACATTTTTTTACCCTACCCTTTTTACTCTCAAAAATAGATGATAAAGAAAGATGCTTCAGAATGAATGGTTAATAATTTTAACTGCAAGTTCTGATTACATTTTTACCCAATTTTGTATTATATGTTTTTGTTGAGTTTGCTTTTTTGTCACATCCTGTGTTTTTTTCAAAATTAGTTTATCTACTGGACAGCTGTTTCGTCCTTAAAGGACTCATCAGCGGCAATGTACCCAGGCGAAGAACCGCAGCCCTATACTTAATATACAATTAAATAACCGATGAGAGTATATTAATAACACTTATTCACCTGTTTATACCTGGCAACTCCACAGTTGCGCAGAGGGGGAAGCACATCCATCCAGACACCATAACGAATAAATTTTCCAAGTTTTCAAATTTTTCAACAACAATACAAATCGCTACAACCGTAACACATAAACAAACAAAAAGCAAACTCAACAAAAATCTATAATATAAGCGGCAAAGTCCTGACTGATTGACTGGCTGACTGACTGACTGACATAAAATCAACGCACGGCAAAATAAAGAAAATAGCGAATAATAGAGAAAAATTGGGAAAATGGGGCACAATAGAGAAAAAAAGGAACAAATATAGAGAAATAGGGATAAATAGAGAAAATAGGAAAAATCAAGAAGTAGGGAAATTTGAGAAAAACATGAAAAAATGGGGAAACATATGGGAAAATAGTGAAAAGAGGAAAACACATGGAAAAATTGAAAAAAAAAGGGAAGTAAGAAAAATAGAGACAAATACGGACAAATTGGAAAAAACAGGAAAAAATAATGAAAAACAAGAAAAATATGAAGACTTAAAAAAAAAATAAAGAAAATAGAGAAAATGGGAAAAATAGTCAAAAATAGGGAAAAGTGAAAATAGGAAAAAATGGGACAATATAGGGAAAAATAAGTACAAATAGGGATAAACAAGGAAAATTGGAAAAAATAATGGAAAATGGGAAAACCAGAAGAAGGTAGGAAGAATAGAAAAAAATGGGGAATAAGGGAGAATTAGGAAAAAAATTAACAAGGGAAAATAGTGAAATTAGACAAAAATAGAGAAAAATCGGCAAAATTAGGACAATAGTGAAAATAGGGAAAAATAAGAGAAATTAGAAAAAAATAGAGAAATATCGGAAAAAATAGGAAACACATGGGAAAATAGTAAAAAATTGGGAGAAAATAGGGAAAAATAGGAAAAAATATGGAAAAATAGGGAAATGGGAAAAAATAGATAATAATAATGACAAATACGGACAAATGTGTAAAAACAGGAAAAAATAACGATAAACAAGAAAAATAGGTAGAAATAGGAAAAATAGGAAAAGAAAGAGAAAATATTTAAAAACAGGGAAATGGGAAGAAATAGATAATAATAGGGACAAATACGGACCAATGGGGAAAAACAGGAAAAAATAATGATAAACAAGAAAAATAGGTAGAAATAGGAAAAATAGAAAAATTAGAGAAAAGCAGTAAAAACTAGGAAAAATATGGGAAATATAAAAAATAGGACAAAATATGGAAAAATAGTTAAAAATGAGGAGAAATGGTGAAAAACAGGGAAAATAGGAAAAAATACTCGAATTTTAAAAGAAACGAACAATGTATTTTTCTCCACTCAAATTAGTATAATAAACCAACAACGCATTTTTCTACACGGGGAATTGAAAAACAAAGCAACAACGTATTGTTCCACATAAAAATTTAAAATCTAAAGCAAGAGTGAATTTTTCGATACACAAATTTAAAAATTACGAAAGCAAAACACCAATGCATTTCTTAACACAATTTTGAAAAATAAAGCAACAGTGAATTTTTCCATACACAAATTAAAAACAAACCAACAATGCATTTTTTACCCACGAATTTGAAAGACAAAACACAAATACATTTTTCCACTTTCTAATTTGGAAAATAAGCAACAACTTTAGTTAAATTGTTAAAAACATCAACGATGCGTTTTTCCACTCTCGAATTTAAAATTAATTCGTATTTTCTCAATCGAATTAAAAAAAAATTATACTCGACTTGGAAAAAAATGAAAATTTAAGCACTAGAGTAAAGAAAAAAAGCAATAATGCTTTTTTTCCACTCAAAACAAGGAAACGATGTATTTTTGTTAAGTGATTTTAAAAGACAAAGTAACAATGCATATTTGAATAAAAATAAAGCAAAAATGTATTTTTCAACATCAGATTCTAGAAAAAAAGAAGTAACAATGCATTTGCCACACTCAGTAAAAAGAAAGAAGCAGCAATGCATTTTTCAGACTCGAATTTTGAAAAATGAAGCAAGAATGCATTTTATAGGGAAAAATAGGAACATAGGAAAAACAGATAATAATAGGGACAAATACAGACAAATTGGGAAAAACACAAAACAAGAAAAATAGAAAAAGTAGGAAAAAATATAAAAAAATTGCGAAAAACAGAAAAAAATATTTGAATTGGGCATTTGGTTCACCACTAACCAAAATTACATAGGAAAAAATATGGAAAAATAATACAAATTGGGATAAATATGGAAAAATGGTTAGAAATGAGGAAAAATGGTGAAAAATGGGGAAAATAGGGGGAAATGGGAATAAATAGGGAAAATTGCAAAAATAAGAAAAAAGATGGAAAATGGAAAAAACAAAGACTCGGTCATTCGGGTACTAGGACACAATCTTTAAGCATAGCAAAGTACCGGATATTCAGCTAGGATAAAAGATAAAAATTGAATCAAGATTTTAATAATTTTATCATTGAATTCAACACTGGGATAAAAGTATCATAATAAAAATTAATAAATAAAAAAATATTTTTTTTCTCCGCTAATGAATTATTCCTTATAATAGAGTCCACAACCGGAACTACAACCTGCCAATGAATAAACTAGAAATAATTGAAAAAATGTTAACGATCTTCGTGTGTAAAGTTTACGTATTATAGCATAGCTCTACCTGTGCTTTTACTATTAATCTTTTAATATTTATCGTTTTTGCAAATATAAGTAACATATTAATGATTCATAAAAACAGATGATTCAGAAATTTAATTAAGAAATGAATGGAATCATTATTTTTCGCAAGATTGGATTGTTTATAATTATAATTTTTCAGATTGCCTTGCTAACATTAATTATTAATTTTTAAAAATATTAGATAATTGCGATAAATAAAATAAAAATTAAGAAATTTAAATCCTTGAAAATATATCGCGTGCAAAAAAGTAGTGAAAATAAAATATCTATACTCAAATTTTTTAATTAAGATATGATTAGAGACCAGAAAGTTAAGACCCTTAATACCCACTTATGGGACACCATATTTTTCTGTTTTAAAGTTTTGAGTATGTACTTATTCTATAAAATATGATTTTGACCAATATTATTGTCTCACAGGTTAATTGACAACTAGATGGGGGGTACAAAAGTTCTCCTGCGAGGATTCATTTTGATTTATTTGATCTAAAACTCGACGATAGAAAGAGCTATCTCGAGAATCAGATGCAAATCGAATTAAAATTATTATTATAAAAATTGTGGAATTTTTTAAAAATTGGCTAAGAAACATTGAAAAATTATGTTATGATTTTAAACTAAATTGAATAACTTCTACAATATTAAAGTTATTGAACTGGGATTTGCGCCATTCTAAAGATAAAATAAAACTCTAAATTTAAAATGTATTTTAGTTTCTTAGGATTTAGAATTGTAATTTTTATAACTAAAATAAAGAATTTTTTATAAATTTTTTGTAATTTTGTTTTATCAATAAGTATAAAATAAATGAAAAAATTAAATAGCATATCCGAAAAGGATCCAAAAGTACTATGTGTGTAAATTATTTCATAATTTTAACATAGTATTTGTAAAAGTTATATCAAAAAATGAAAAAAGATAAAACAATTCAATGGGACCCATGAACTTTTGACAATTTTTTTTTTTTTTTTTTTTTAGTTTTTTAAACAAACTATTAATTCATTTTAATTCAAAAAACCTAAAAAAAAGGTCTGTTTCCCATTTTGAATAAAATTGAATGAGATATTAAATATTTATTGATTTTAAAATTATTCAAAAAAGGTTTTATTTCTTTTTAAGATTAATATTAATATTACAAATTTAAAAAAATACCATTAAATTGATAGTAAAAAACTCTATAGTTGTGATTTTTTTCAAAATTTTATTCAAAAAATTGTAGAATTCATAATTTTTTTTTGGAAATTTAATATAAGTTAAAAAAAATTGAATAACTTTAAAAATATTAAAGATATTAAAATGAGATTTATACCATTCGATAGGTAATATAAAACTCTAAATTTGGAAAATAATTTAGTCTCTTCAAATTTAACATTGTAATTATTATAACCAAAATAAAACAAAAATTAAATTTTTTTGTCCTTTTGTTTTATCGAAAATGGTAAAACAAATGAAAAAAGTAAATAGTAAATCTGGAAGGGATCAAAAAGTACATTATGTGTGAAATATTTCATAATTTTAAAATAATACTTGTAGAAATTATACAAAATTATAAAAAGTAAAAAAAAAAATTTACAAAAAATTAATTTTTTTTTTAAATTTTGTAAACTTATTTTATTAATGTATTTTGATGCAGAAAAACTAAAATAATCGATTAAACAATTACTTTACTAGGAGTGTTCGGAAAGTTGGGTGGGATTACCCCCTCATTTTTTCTTTATTAACAGTTAGAATTCATCAAATAAAACCCATTGAGTTTAATTATCTACCGTAATTTGAGCTACATTTCTGAATTCATTAATTTAAAAATTCAAATTTCTAATTATTTGAATATGCCGCCATTACGATCGTGACGTCACTTATGTGCAATGAAGTTACCGTCAAGCCATTAACTGCAAATGTGTAAAGAAGAGAATACGAATGATTAACAGCTGTTTAATCTGACTTATACAGACAAAGATGGAGAAAACCATTATATGATAATTGGATAAAGATGAAAACTTGGACCTATTCACTGTGAATTCGTATTCAAAATCGAGAGATAAATAGATATTAGATTCCGCTGTTAGATAAAGAAAACGACTGTTTTAACGAGATCAGGTAATAATTTGCTGTTTGGTACATAAGTGCTGGGCACACTCGTTCCTGATTAAGTGAAAGGTCGCGTCCGCTCTGTTTACTGCATATTTAATTGTCACTGTTGTAGTTTGTACTCTGTAGAGCTGGTTGATGTTGATAATTTTCCGTTTTTATTTGTATTTGTAAAGATACGTAAACAAAGGTAAAAGTAAACACAATTAAAAACATATTGACCAAACGACACTTTATAAGCAAACGTCATCTTTATTTGAACGCGTCAATTTTATTTAGAGAAACTGGCCCACGTTAATATTATGCTGCACCTATTGCACATAAGTGACGTAGGTGCACTACAAGTTGAATAGACGCAGTAATTTTTAAATATCAATTTTTTCATGTTAAATTAAAGAAAAAAGCAGAAAAAACGATTTTTTCAAAAGAAGAAATTCATTTTTTCTCAAATAATGCAAAAAAAGTTGGACTAATATTTTATGTTGAATTCCCCATTAAACCAATCCTTCAGATGGATATTAATAATTTAAAAGTTTCTCTTGATTAATAAATTCTAGAGACGCTCAAACTGTGGTGAACCGTTTCGGGACTTTGGCCCTTCGAGCGAACCTAACACTATAAAGCATTGGCGCTGACGTATTTTTTTTTTAATTTGCAGTGTAAAAAAGTTTAACCCTTGAGAACTTGATTTTTATGGATCATTGTGGGGCGGGTACCGGAATGGCTTGTGCGTTACTGATGGTCAAACTTTTCACATACTTGTAGGGGAATATTATACAGGATGTGAAGTGGAAAAAGTTCCAAAAATTAGAATTAGAAAAAAGTGTTCCCATGCAAACCACTTTATTTTGTATGGGGTTTACCGGAAGGGGCGGTGTGATCCTGCTCATATTCAATAGGGTTTTTCCTTGCACAAAACTACTAGGTAAAGTGAAAACCGGAACTCGATTGGAGCTTTCATTCAAAAGTTACAGTGTTTACATCCAGACAGACAGACAAACGTCCGGATAGGATTTTTTTTGCAATTTCGGACTCAGGGAGTAAGAAATGTTTTTCGCCATCACGAAACTAATTCCGAGGCTTTTGGGCCTCAGTAATTATTAAAATAAACGATATCGTGTGTGAATAGTTGTTAAAAAAAAACAGATCCATGCCATCCAAAAGCGAGTATTCTCTTAAAACTTAACCTCAAGTAACCATGTACAAATTTCTAACTTCTTAAAATCCTCAGAGCAAAGTCAAAGCGAAAAATAAAAAACTACAGTAACAGTCCAATAGATACATCCCATCAGACACCTGTATACTACCGCACTCGAAGCATTAAAATTAGACATTAAATCGTTGTTTTTAAACTATAGAACGTAACAATCTTTCAAGAAGAGATCTATCAAAAATAGGATAACTCTACTAATAAAAAAATCCAGTGGAATTGCAATGGATTTTTTCATTATTGGTTTATTAGTCCAGTCACTGAACGTTTTCCGCTTCGAAATTTTGTCAATAGTTGTAAAATGGCATAAGTAACAAAAGTTATATAATAATAATAATACATTTTATTAATCCTTTAAGACATTTTACATGTATAGGACAAGTCAAAAATAATAATAATAATACTCGGAATAAAAATCTTTGATATACTATAGTAACTTTTTTCTAATAAAAACTCCTTCAATTTAAACTTAAATTGACTTTTAGATAATGTTTTAAGAGACAGAGGAAGGTGATTATACAATTTTAAACCTGAATACGATATAGAATTTTCGAATTTGGCCGTTCTATGCTTTGGTAAATCTAATAAATTGGAATGCCGAGTATCATAATTTTGCAAGGCGGAACTAACAGGAAATTTGTCTATATTTTCTTTAATATACAACAAGCTTTGATAAATATAAATACATGGAAAACTCATAATTTTTGAGACAAGAGCTGCAAGAGCTTAAGCCAAAGATATTTCTTATCATTTTGTTTTGAGATACAATCACTCTATTATATAATATAACATTATAAATTAAATAACTATAAACCAGGCTGTAGTAAATGTTCAATAATGAATTTAATGGCATTGATTAATTTTAATGAGAGGTCATTAAATGAAAATAGATACATTCTGTTTTCGACATGTTTACTATTAAGCCATTTTTCTCACATCAGTTAACGAAAGACTGCACTAAATCTTTAGTTAGTCATTGGAGTTCATCATTGGTGACAGCAGAGACCGCCAATGATGTATCGTCAGCGTACAGTGTAATAGCATTTGCGTTTATGTTGTTAGGTAAATAATTCACAAAAAGTATAAAAATTAACGGTCCCAGCACGGAACCCTGAGGAACACCAGTGTTAACTTCGAAATGAGCTGAAGTTTCCCTTTTAATTTTTACGCACATTTTGCGGTCAGTCAGATAGCTCATAACCCATGCAACAAACTACCCGCTAAATCAAAGATTATAAAGGTTGTTTTTGATCATTTTAAAATTTAAACAATCAAATGCGCTCGTGGGATCAAAAAATAAGCCCAGCAATCGATTGCCTGCTCTGATGATTTTTTTTTAAATCTTGACCAAGAAACGGAACATTATCTTACAATGTTTAATAACTTCGAAAAAGCTAACCAAAAATTTGTCGCTTTAAATATATTTTGTTGCTCTTCCTAACACGATTTTAAATATTATGGACCATTTAATAACCGATAAATTACGATATAATCTAATGCCACACCAAGAAAGATAGATTTTTTATACCGAAATATAAAAGTATGGATCGTCCTTCAGTGTTCATAGGTTTTTGTAAACAAAAATTTTTTGGCGTCGAATGTCGCTATGGACTGAGCGCCTACAGACATATAAACTACAAGACACATCAGACTGATCCTTATTAGGTAAAAAATTAATAAAACTAACGGTAATTGCCAAATTTTAAAATCGACTACGGTTCCATAATATTTAAATCTATTTGGGTTGTAAGTTGTTTGGAATTCTCGAAATATGTGCAAATATTTAAACTGTGTAAACTTGGAGATACAACAAGCTTATAATTTTTTTAAATTCTCCTTATTAAACAAACAATAATGTTTTGAAATTTCCTTAAGGTACGTTACTGTATTAGATTTAATCCGAATAAAGTAAATTTCTTATCTCAGAATGTGAGTTTTTACGTTTGAGTTTTTTTTTGAAGAATCTATTATACATTTACATCAATCAGTTGACATTCAAGCGGTATTGTGAGATTGTTAATTGTAAAGCGTTTTTGAAGTGCGATTTTACTGCCGAATAAAATGTTTTCTTACACTGAATTAACTGATATGGTTCTGGTGTATGGTGCTGCTGGTCAAAAATCTAATGAAACAAGAAATTTATATCGGGAATGATTTTTCAATCCCAATTTTACTGGAAAGTCTTTAATGAGTATCAAATATTATACCGATTGATAATTTATCATACAACCTCGAATTCAATGTTTTATTATGCAGTATTACGGCATGTGATATTTGAGAAACTGAAAGGCAACATGAAAAAAATGGGAAAAGAAATAGGAAAAGGAAAGGAGAATCCACCTATCACCCCCAACTATCAGATCAGCAGTCATTCTCAAATATAAATTATGAATGCGGATAAATTATGATATATGGATAATACTACAATATGCACTAAAGCATGGGTACCTTTACAGTACTAATTACAAAGATAGATTTTTTATACCGAAATATAAAAGGATCAATCGTCCTTCAGTGCTCATAGGTTTTTGTAACACATAAAGACTGCACGACACATCTGACTGATCCTTATTTAATTAAAAATTAATGAAATTAACGGTTGTTGCCAAATTTTAAAACTTCGACAAAGTTTCGATAATATTTAAATCTATTTGGATTGTAAGTTGTTTAAAATCAAAGGCTGATAGTACAAAATAAAGTTAGAGAAATACAAATGAGCTGGAAAAAAATTGCTGAAAAAATAGAAGAAAAAAGCAGACAATCAAAAATTATTTTACATAAAAATCAAAAATAAAAAAAACGAATGAGGAGAAATACTAACAGATAATAGCGAAGTAATGCAAAGATGGAAGGAATATTTTTAAAATTTTCTGGATATAACTTATAAGGAAGAAAATGTCAAAGAAATAAAATATTTAGATGAGAACCAGGACCCTGATGAAACTTTTACAAGAAGCAATAAAATCGCTAAAAATTCTTAAAGCCTTTGGGCATCATAAACTCAGCACTAAATCCTTTTATGACTGGTGGAAAATCCTGAATTGGACAAGCTAATGTTTAAAACAACTACTAGTGCATCAAAACAGTAGAAGTCAGGTAAATAAAAACCTTTTAGAAGTCAAGCTCTTAGGCACTTCATGCTCCATTTTTTTTTCGGTCGCGAGTACCTTTTCTTAAGCTGTGAAAGTTGTGGGTGTATTTTTAAAGTTTATAGTCTGTAAAAATGGGCCAAATAACATAAAACCAAATTAATTTGCAAACATATATTGGCACAATTTTTTTTAACAAACTATCTAATTGCAACAATTTCATTATTCGACTAGAAGTTGATGAGATATGGCCAAATAATCACTAAAATTTAAGCAAAATATGTACCTAGATAAAAAAAATAACGATAACAAGCATTAAAATATGGAATTATAAAATCAGATTTATGTAGTTTAAAAATCACCAAATAGAATAAATAAATTTATTCCACCATTTGTAGAAGAGAATTGATAGTACTCTCTTTATTTCCTCTGTTAGCCTCAAATACTGTCTTGATAACTTCCTTTTCGATATTGGGAAACATTTCTTCAATCTGTAATAAAAATAAGTTTTAAGAATCAAATTAGAACATTATATTCATAATGATCCATTTTAAAATTCGGATGTTTTCTAAGTCTTATTAAGGAGACATATAGAAAGCCAGCAAAAAAATGGTAAAAACATAACAGAGGCTTTCGGGATTCTAAGTCTGTCACCCTCGCATATAAATATATCTATAAATAACTGTTTTACCTGTTTTAATTCAGCTTCGCTCAAGACAGGCGGCTCTGGAGAAACTGATGGTTCGGATGGTGGAACAGGATATACAGCCATTGGTTTAACGGGTCCCCCACCTGTTCTAGGTACTATCATAACAGGTTGAGATACTGGATCAACAGGATTAGTAGCCTAATAACAAAATTAACAAGCTAGTATTATTTTTGATCTAAAATATATGAAGACAATGATAAAAATAATTAATTTTTGGATATTACCATATTAAATTTAACGATGATTTATTTCAAAAATTTAAAGAATTTACAAAATACAAAAATTACATACAGTGTAAGTCAAAACGAGATTGATCATGCCTTCGACTCCTTCTCCTTGTCGCCCATTAAGAGGATACCACTCCTCGTGTGTTTCTCCAGTTAATACTTGTTGAGGAATAGTTATTTGAGCCCAAGCGATTAGTTCATCCATTGTAAAGGATCTCTCGTCGAAGATTTCAATGGTTAAAGTGTTTATACCATGTGGTAAAAAACTGCAGAAAAAGGAATATTATAATATAATATATTTTGCTTGTCAATTCAATGATTAACACTGATATAAGTACTACAGACTTTTTTTAAATGATTATAAAATTATTTATATTAATATTTTAATCAACATTTGGAAAAGAAGTAATAAAAATATTATAAAAGTATTCAAAAAATTAAATTAAGAAGTAACTTTTGTTCCTAGATCAATTTCTTAAAAGTTGCGAATGAAATATATACAAAGTGTACCAATAAAAACTCCCAGGCTGGAAATTTTGAAAATGAATAGATATTTTAATTCTGTAAAAGCCAGTTTACAGAGCACTGAGAGAACTTTAGTTTTTGATATAAATTGAATTTAGTTATGTCAAAATGTAGATGGCGCTGTGCTCAAAAACTTTTTTTCGATGGGAGGATCTTTCAAATGTAGCACATCTTGTAGAAAATGCGTTTTTAAGCAGATTTTATTCTTAGAACATTGCCTTTTCCACATAATTATTATTATTTTGAAAATTTGAAAAAAAAATACAAGTGCCATCAGGTAAAATTTTTTTTTTCAAATTTTCAAAAAAAAATACAGGTTGTTATAAAAGCAGTATTGTTTCTAATAAATTACAAAAATATGGGTTAACAATTTTAATTATTTGAAAAAGGTAATGTTTGGACTTAAATATCACAAAAATGGTTAGATTTTTTGAAGAAGTTCTGCCTAAAAATGCATTTGCTACATTTGAAAGATCCTCCCATCAAAAAAAAAGTTTTTGAGTGTAGCGCCATCTACATTTTAACATATTTAAAATCAATTTATATCCAAAACTGAAGCTGTCTCAGTGCTCTGCAAACTGGCTTATAGATAATTAAAATATCTTTATTAATTTCCAAAATATGCAGCCTGCGAATTTTTATTGCTACACCCTGTATAACTTTTAGAATTGAAGATGGCTATAAGGCGAAACAAGTTGGCGTCCTTGTTAAAGAACTTTATTATATAGTGTAGAGTTGTATTTCTTTATTGTTATATATAAAGTAATTAAAATATTTAAAGTAAATTTACCAAAACAAAAAATAAAGATTAAAGTACATTCTGAGCCATGATATGGCAAAATAATCATAATATGAATTTTTTCTATGAAATGTATAACCCTAATAACACAGAGACGTTTAAAAAACGCTCATTAAGAACGATTATAAGACGTTTTTCTCTAATACAAATGTCACAACTTCTAACATCATATAGACGTCGAAAAAAGACGTTTTTAAAATGTTTCAAAACGGACTAAATAAATGGTACGAGAAAAGAAGTTTTTTAGACATATTTTAGAATGTCCACTTATCTAACCTTTTTTACAGTGGTTATAAAAACGACTTACAAAAACGTTTAAAAAACGTAACTTTCTGACTTTTTCTGAAAACATACTTTTAAAGACCTAAAATAAACGTTATTATAAAGTTTCTAACGGTGGTTTTAAAACGACTCCAAGAAAACGTTTAAACCTTCTTTCTCAAACTTTTGCGGACCCAAAATCACTTCTTTTGAACGTGTTTTACAGTGGTTATAAAACGACTTACAAAAACGTTAAAGAACGTAACTTTTCGACTTTTTCTGAAAACATACTTTTTGAACGTTTTTACTCAAATAAAACGTTTTAAAAACGTCCCTATTGTGACTTTATAAAAAACATTCTGACACGGACGTTCAAAAAACGTTTAGTAGTCATTTTTATCGTTTGTCTTTAATTTATGAGTTCGGACGTTTTTTCGACATATTTTGGACGTTTCTTTATGATTTTGGTCCTATAAAAAACGTCAATCGCACCTTTTGTATTATTATTGAAGTTTCGACAATAACAATAATCCAAAAAAGAGATGGAATACAATTAATTATTTTCTTTATATCAAAATATTAATAATAATAATATAAATTCTATTATGGATGATGAGATGAAAATTGAGAATAAATATTTAAATGTAGAAAAAATTAATCATTATTTTACAGAATTGCATCAATGCATCTAAGATTATTTATATTCGCAAATCACAAATCTGTAAATAAAATTACTAACAATGAAATTTACCAGTAAACCACCTTATTCCATCTAGGATTTTTACTTCCATTGGGATCTGTTGGAGTCTCATAAATTGAATGCCCAACCCTTATTCTACAATACGGATCCATCCTGGTCATGCCATAATTTTTAGCCAACTTAGCTTGCGCTACTGTAATACTGAGACGACCTGCTGGGTTAATGACATAAGGAATTGCAGCACTTCCAGCATATTGTTGTTGAAGAGCTAAAGCTGTCTGTCTATCTGCAGCTTCCTGTTGCTCCTGTATCGAGATATTAACTCGCAGAAAATCATCTGGAAGGGGCCCTAACAAAACCTGAAAAGATAAACTAAAAAATTCTAGAAAAAGATTATACTACTTAAAAAGAAAAGACAATAAATAATCTCTAATTATTGTAACTATACATATTTAATAATAGACTAGTTATATATTCAAGTTATATTATATTATTATTAATTTAATTACTTACTCTATTTCGTTTTTCCTTAATTTTTTCTGAAACAGCTGATGCCATTATTTTGGATATATTTGTAATAACATTCATGAAAAAAACTATTTTACCAACTCAACTTTCTTGTTTTTGTTGCCACTTATGACAGTTATGACAATGACTTTCTATTGACACATGACAAAACATAAAACAGTTCGTTCCGAAAAACTCATAGAGTAAGATGGTAAAAAATGAACGAAATGATCTGTGTAAGGGCGAACTAGATGTGACATGACGTCACTTAAGTGATAGCACCGAAAAAAGAAAAAAATTGGTGGATCACTTTTATTTATGACATATTTGTTCATAACGAAAATCTAAATAATTCAAGCCATTCCGTCATAGTGGTACAAAAATCCACAGGCAAACGAATTCTGGAAATAACAAATATGCAAAAAAAGTAATAACTATTTTTTAAGGTTAATATTTTTAAATCAAGATGTTCGAGCATATACATTTGTTTTATAATAAGTCTGTTATTAAGAAAATAACGAATTGAACGAAGTACTGAAATGCACTTTTGCGCCGTCTGGTGTTAATATTAGGAATCAGCGTAACGGTGCAAACAATTTCTTAATCTTAACAACAAAACCAATAACTTTAAACATTTGCTTCCATTGTTACACACGTCAAAATTATCCCGTTTAGGGGCCTTAATAGTTATTGGGCGTCGTTTTTTTTTTCATCAAAGAAAAGTTGCAAAAGTTAGTTTCATGTCAGTGTTGTAAGTCTGAATGGCTATCAATAAACCATACAGAACTAGATAGGAAACAATATATTTCTTTCGTCTTTATATATCGCGGCGATGCCCGCCTCGTATTTTATCTTTGCAAAATTCTCGTAATCATGAATTTGTTGTGCAACGTCGTTCGGTTTCTTGTTTTGCTTTAAGTATATATTTGATCTGTAAATCATTCGGTTATAGTGACATTTTTTGTTTTACTAGAAAATATTTAAATTCTTAAATTAGTCATTTTATGTAACGTACATACGCGTAACAATAATCGAAACATATAAGTTGAAAGTTTAAATAAGGTAAGCATTTTTATTTATTTAAATCACATTTAGATTGTTCTACGACTTAAACGACATATCCAGCCTCCCCACTTCTCTAATTTTCCCTTTGTTATTTCGTTCCCTACGTCTCTAATTTTTAACCAAGCGGTCGGTTTAGTCCAAGTTGTACAAATATCACTGATAGTGAATTCCATTGATAAAACTAGTTTGAATGACTCTATACCAGGAATATATGAGATTGCATTTCAACTGAATAATGAAATCATTAACTTAACATTACAACTTGATGATAGTGATGAAATATTTGAATTAACAAGTATGTAAATTTTTCAAACTATTGAAAACATTTTGATATCTGATTCTCCTCTAGCTCATTTCACTACTTGAAGATGAAGGATAATGCCACTAGCAATTTTGAACCTTTTGGCAATCCCGCCATATTCACAATGCACTAACTTCACACGACCTCATGGAGCTCGTGCTAAAAATGTTGCACTGAGTTCGAATTCGAATGCACCAGATCCCCAATGGAATTCCATACCCTCCACCAGTTTAATTTATGCACTCAGTGCGCACCAGTTTTACTATTCGCTATGAATCTACTCGCTCTATTCATAACTGAACGCACCTCTAGATATAAGCGCATGCGTCAACACGTGTTTCCTTTCAAGTGTCGCTACAATCGAATATTTTTATAATATTTTTTCTTCATATATTGTTATTGTTTCGTAAACGTATATATGAAAATCTGTTAAATATAATCTAGAATTAGTCAGTCAAATATCTTGAATCGAGTTGGTACTGTTTGATATGAAAAAAAAATAAATTGATATAGCGAATTCAAATTTAGCGCTTGGGTGTGTTGAAAATGGCAAGTTTGTCCCTTCGTACGTCATCATCAACATCAACCATGATGCAAGCAGGGAGTCGCGTCCCAGCCATGAAGATGGCAGAAAATGATATAGATTTATATGCCGATGATATTGACCAAGACTTTGCACAAGTAAGTATAAACTTTTATAAACAATTAAAGTATACAAGTTTCTTCATATCTATTTTCGTAGAAATAAACAAATCACTGTTTGCGATGTTATTGATTTTTCGCGTTTATTGTCCTCCATGTTTGCCATTTTGTGTATATTTAATATCGGTATTTTTGCTTTATAGGATGATTTCGGTGGAGAAAATGTCGATTTATATGACGATGTAATAGCACCTCCTGCTGGTAATGCTGAAAATTCAGGTGATAGTAATCACCATGCACCCCCTGGTGCAAACGATGAAGCCGGTGGTAATTTTTCCGGACCAGCGGCGTCCTCTAACAATGTTAATTCTTCTGGGAGAAGACACCAACTTTATGTTGGAAATCTAACTTGGGTAAGTACAGAAAATTAAGTTCCCTATTTTTGTATACAAATTACGTTATTTGGAAGAATTCCTTTCATCAACAAAATTATGCAAATCAAATCTTTAAAATACACAATTATTATTATTATAATTTATCATATTTAAGATCATTTGTCACAGTGGTTATTAACAATATTTAAATTTTAGGGACCTTATTTAAATGTTTTTTGATAAAGGCTCCAATATGAAACAGTTATGTAAACGTTATTCAGTAGATCAGGCGGTAAAATTTTGTGGGAAATTAACGAAAGTTTCAGACTGCATCATTTATCGGGCTGAAATATTCCCTTTGTTAAAAATTAAAAATTACCTTGTACTGAAAATATGCTAAAAGCAAAATTAGTTAGTATTGTTCGACAGCAAAAAAGAAAATACATTAAATTGGTCGTAGATGAACTAGTTAAAGAACGTGGTTTCAATATCTTAAAGAGTCCCACCTTATCAATGCGAACAGTGTTGCCAATGATTAAAACCCAAATTATGCGCGCCCTCTTCTGTAATTATGCGATTTTGTTGAAAATTATGCGATTTAACAAAAACAACTCTTTATTTACTACTCATATGTAATGAGTATTTATGTACTTATACCTATAAAAAATGAGAGAGATAATAGATGCAGATTCATTAGTTTTGCAAACGTAGTTTTAGTTTTCGTTATACTCCTTTTCCTTAATAACTGACAGTAATGGAATGTCTTAAGAAATGTGAATGGAATGTTGACATCTGTCATTGATCCAAAGTAGTAGAGATTTTCGGTGGTTAAGGGGAAAGAGGAAATTTTTCCAGTGGCGGGCAATTTAATCGCTTTACATAGGTATACAACATTTTAATTTAATTCAATTTTTTTTTAAATTAAAGTTAGGTCAGTAAATTGTGCGTTCTGAAACTTTCGTTAATTTTCCACAAAATTTTCTCAAATTGAGTTAAATTCCGCTTCAGAATAATGATGTCTTTTAGCAGAAGTGTTGTTACAGCTAGAATGCTGCTGATTCACTTTTACAGAGGTCTGCAAAGAAAAACAAATAAAATAATTTACCATGGATTCCCGTTCCCGCCAATACGTACCGCACATGATCTCAAAGCCACTCCCTAACTATACTTTATTTACAGATGTTATTTATATCATTATTTTTATCTGCAACATATTGCAACTCTTCCTTTTTTTTATAAATTTTACTCTCTTGAAATTCCAACTTGGATCCACTTTATTTTCATTTAATTTGTTTAGTTTTAGAACATGGCTTAGCTTCACAATAATTACCATCTTGCTTTCTCTTACTTTGAAGTACTTGGCTGATAGATCTTTCTTGTACTTTTTTATTCTGGGAACTGTTCTTTAGGGTGTCTTATTACTTCATCTTTATATTTAATTATTTCCTCATTCCCTGCAATTATTTTGGATAAAAAATTTCATAATTCTGGTATTTAACTGTAGAACTTTTACTTCACTTGTATTGAGATTTCTACACTTTTTGCATATTGAGGATGTGGCACATTTAAACACCTTTACCTCATTATTAAACATGTAGTTAATTTTATATTTATATTAATTTAATTAATTAAGGCCGTGGATAAACGTCCGACAGTCGGACGCTTATATCAATTACTAAATGTCTGACAGTCGGACTTTTAGAACAATTAATCAACATCCGACTGTCCGATTTTTAGCGAGATAGTTAAAAGTCGGGACACTTGTAATTGATATGTGATATTTATGGTATATGGTAAGCAGGTAAGGCAACGTTGCCAACTGTAGTGGAAGTTGTTATAGTACATTAAATTATTATAGTACATTGGAGAAAAATAAAGTATAATAAAGAAGAAACAAGAAATATGTAACGACACCAACAATAACATAACTGCACTCTTTTTAATTATAAATTATACTTTCTCCGCTCTAGGTAAATAATAAATCCTTAAAAATTGTTAAAAATGCTTAAAAATACTTATATTCCTTAAAATATCATGAAAATGCATAAAAATCTTTAAAAATCCTTCAAAATCTTAAAAGACAATCTTAAAAATTAAAAATACATTTTAAAATCCTTAAAAAAATCGTTAACCAATCCCTACAAATCCCTAAAACCTTTGAAAATTATGAAAAAGACTAAAAATCTTAAGTAATTCTTAAAGATCCTAATATAATCCTTAAAAAACACTAAAATCCCTAAAATATAGTTTAAGATTCTTAAAAATTCTTAAAAATCTTTTAAAAACTCTTTAATATTCTTAAAATAAAATTTTAAATCATTAAAAAACCATTAAAATTCCTAAAAATAGTTTAATATACTTAAAATTTTTTAAAAATCCTTAAAATGCATAAAAATCCCTTAAAATACTTAAAAATCTTTTAAAAGTCCCTTAATATCCCTAAAATATTTTAAAAATCCTTAAAAATCTTAAGACAATCTTAAAAATTCTTTAAAATATTTTTAAATCCTTAAAAAATCCATACAAAATCCTTACAAAATCCTTAAAAAATCCTTTAGAAACCCTTAAAGATTTTTAAAAAGAGTAAAAATCTTAAGCAATTCTTAAAGATCCTAATATAATCCTTAAAAAAAATATTAAAATCCCTAAAAATAGTTTAAAATCCTTAAAAATCCCTAAAAATTCTTAAAAGTCCTTGAAAAAATTGTTAAAAATCATTAAAAATCCTTTAAAATCTTTAAAAATTCTTAAAAATGTTGAAAAATCCTTAAAAGCCTTTAAAAATCCTTAAAAATTATTGAAAATCCTTAAAAATTATTAAAAAATTCATAAAAATCCTTAAAAATCGTAGATCCTTCGTCTGCGACGGAATTACTGACTATAGCAAATTACAGTTGGGTGGATGACTGAAGAATGTCCTAACAGATGCTCCTTATCATTGTTTTTTGCTTTCCTGTGATCAAAAATTACAATTTCAGTTAGTCATAGTGAAACATCTTTTTTATTGTTTTTTGTTATTTCACTTTTTTTTTATTCTAAATTAAGTTTGAAATAAGTTAGTTTTATTTCGACGTTTCATATTCGAAGAATTACATTTAATTTACTAAATGAATATATTATATGATTTAAGATCAATTTTATTTTTATCTATTAGAGGGCGCTGCATGTGCTATTCTAGTTTATTTAAATCTGTTTTTGAAATTTGTCAGTGATTGATAAATATATTGCAAAAACTTTTGGTATATTATGATTTGTGAAAATATAAAATTATAGTACAAAGTGCGTACTAACTATGACATTTTATAGTACATGGAGTTGTAATTATCGTACAAATACTATAATTATAGTACGGTTAGCAACGCTGAGGTAAGGGTATAGAATAACTCACAAATCACTTACTAAATGTGTCTATTATACATAACAAATAGAAGGTAAAAACAGAATTACGTCTCATTAAAAACAAAACAGAAGCAATAGTTATTCTTTAAAATAAACTAAAACAGTATTGTAACTATACACCTGGGAATTCTTGTGTACCTATATACTTTACAAACAAAAAAGAAACTTTATATTGAACATAAAAATGTAAAAGCAGAAACGTGATTCGCTTCAATAATAAGTTTGAACATATTTAAGCATGAGCTCTAGTAGCAGCCCGTTAGTGGTGCAGTGGGCCCGGGGATCGAATCCCACATGGCCTTTTAATTTTTTTTCAAACACAGGCTAGATTTAGATAGTCAAGACTTCTTTTAATAAAATTAATATTTTTTTAGGATAGATTTCAGGACTGTCGGACGTTTGGTAATTGATCTAAATATCCGACTGTCGGACGTTTATAAACAGCCTTTAATTAATTTAGTTTTGATAATGTTTAATATATAATATTTATCAACTGACCACTTAACTGTAGTAAATATTGGAGTTTTGTATTGTTTTTATAAATTATAATAGAAATTAATATGACCCAAACTAACTTACCTCACGTCAATTAGATATTTATTTGCAGTAGATGTAGCTGCATTATTATGAGTGTCCCCTGTTCAGTATTGTTTTTCAGTAACAAAATTATTTTAACTTTGTATAGTATAGGTCTTATTTGCATTTTAAAAATAATACCAATCTTTAGATTGCTTCAAATTTTAATGTAACTGGTCCTTTCAGTGGACCACTGATCAAGACATTGAGAATGCAGTACATGACATTGGTGTAAATGACTTCAACGAAGTAAAATTCTTCGAACACAGAGCAAACGGTCAATCCAAAGGATTCTGCGTCATATCCATGGGCTCCGAAGCCAGCATGAGATTATGTTTGGAACTCCTACCCAAGAAAGAAGTCAATGGCCAAAATCCCGTCGTTACCCCACCCACCAAACAGGCACTAAGTAATTTTGAAAGTCAGTCTAAAACACGTCCCTCACCTTCTAACAATACCAATTCACGTCCCCCCCATCCTAGCCACCCTAACTCTAATATTCACTCAGGTCCCATACAAAACTACGGCGGTAGAATGCCGATGAACCCATCCATGCGTCCCCTTCCTCCTGGCATGCAAGGTGGCCCTCGTATGCAGGGTCCACCTGGCTTTAACGGTCCCCCCGCCATGAATCAACAACCTCCCAGGTTCCAGGGAAATCCACAGTGGAATGGACCTAGACCAAACGGACCCGGGCCTAATATGGGTATGAGACCAATGGGACCACCACCTGGTCAACCTGGTGGACCTCCACGACCACCTATGGTAAGTACACATTTGAAACAATTTTTATATATTGCTTGCTTTATTTACCAATATTTGATTGAAAATATAATGATTTTATTTCTTATTAATAAATTGTATTATTCCCAGTATTTTGAAATTATCAGATTGTACAAGTTGAAACTTATAACATGAATATTTCAAAGTACTTATTGATTATATACAATGTGATTACTTTTAAACTGATTGGAATTAGATTAAGAAAAATAATCATTTATCTTTATTTTTATGTTTATTTTTGTTTTATTGATTCTCTCTCTTTATAAGCCATTATTCTTTTTGTTTTTTAAAATAAATATTTTAATAAATGGGTGTTATATTCTTATATGTTAATAAATTACCTAATACAAAAGCGCGTATCAGATTCCAAATTGGTTTCGTTTTTATATAAATGGAAAATATTGTTATTTTTGAGAAATAATATATTCAAGACTTACAGTCGTCAGTAGATAGAATGTCCATTAACTTTAATGGTTCTGTAAGTAATGACAATGACGTTTAGATTGTGACAATTGTTTTATTCTAAACGTCATTGTTTTTTATTTACTGAATCTTTAATGTTAACATTTTATCTACTGACAACAAGTGTTGTATTATGATTAATTGCTTACTAATTAAATATTTGCCTAGATTATCGTGAAATATATGTCTTGGAATGTCAAGATAAAAATACTCAAATTGTTATTCAATATGAATTTACGAAAAAGATTAATATTTTTGTCATTTAATGAGTGAACCAGTGGGAATTATTCAAAATCCTGGATATGAGAATGATGTTACAAATATTCGATTATATTTTAGGTTTTTGAATTGATATAGATTCGTCTAGTTGATATAAAATACTAAATTCTTTTTTAATTTCGGATTGATCGGCGATATAAATATTCCAAGGCACACGATAATATACTTGTATCCTAAGTCGGCAATCAATCCTATAACACAAGTTTAGAATACATTATTTTCCAAAACAAATAATAAATTACCTATTTATATTGTAATGGAACAAAAAAAATTATTTTTACAATTATCTGTAAACTTATTTTCTAGAAGTGTATTATTAAATAAAAATTCTATTCTAATTTTTTGAACATGGGTATCTTGTACTAAAAAATATAAAATGCGTATTTAAAGCAATAAAAGTATCTACTTACCCTATTCGAAAGTATGACGACCTTTGAGTTCAAAGTTGAGTAAAATAAAGGAAAAATTTAAAAACAAATGTATTTTTCCTGTACCACTTATAGTGGTTCCTTTAAAAAAAAATTAATTATGATTTTCACATTTTTCTTATTTAATGTTAAGTTAAGCTTAATCTTATTATACAATTTTTCTGTTTTGAAAGATTTGATGGTTTTTTAACCGAAACTAGTGGTACACGACTTTGTTTTATCTTTTGAAAAATATGTTTATTTACAATTTTTTTACATACCTAATTTTAATGCTTTGGAAATAAACTTAATATCGTTTATTAGGTATGTTTTATCGACCTTACTTTTAAACCTTTATTATAGATGCCTTGTTATTTTACAGTACAAATTATAAATAAAAAATTGTTAAAATGTGGTAATTTACAAAAAAACTAAACTTTATTATTATTTACAACTGCAAATATTTGAAAACATTAAATTAAATTTGTCTTCAAGAAATAAAAACCAGTGAAAAACGACAATGTCTTTGCCGTAATTTTGAGTTTTCGAAAATTTAAAGATACGAAAATAAATTTCTATATAGGGATATACCTTATATACTATAGTATACATGGTATAAGTAGCGGGAAAGTAAAAATAGGTGAAAGATTAATATCATTTTAGGGGTTTTTATCGATGCTGAATCGATTATCGTTGTCCGTTTGTCTCTATCTTTCACCGTTCTCGAGTTGAATCAGGCTAACAGACGGACAAAACCATCTTATAAGAGTTTTTTTTTCTTTGAAAACTCTAAAATGGAAAAATGGAAAATGCAGACAAAATAGGAATATAAAAAAATTGAGAAAACCAAGGAAAATAGTGAATAATATGGTAAAATAGGGAAAATTGGGAAAAATGAGCAAAATATACGAAAAGTACAAAAAAAATAGGAGTCAATAGTGAAAAATAGGAATAAGAAATAAAGAAAAATAAAAAAAAGTTGCAAAAGATGAAAAATAGGGTAAAACTGGTAACGCAGGATAAAATATGAAAAATTAGTGAAAAGTTGGAAAAGTAGAAAAATTATGACAAAATACGGAAAAACAGGCCAAATAGAGAAAAAAGGGGACAACATGAAAAAACAATGCGAAAATATGAAGAAAAAAGGCAAAATGGGGAAAATAGGCAAATGTATAAAAAATAGAGCAAAATGGAAAAAAATAGGAAAATGAGGAAAATACTAAAAAGTAGTGAAAAATAGTGAAAAGTAAGTTAATTAGGGGAAAAATACGCAAAAATGGGGCCAAACGGGAAAAAATAGAGTAAATAAGGGTAAAATAAGAAAGAGGAAAAAATAGAAAATAGAAATTATACGAAGAGGGAAAAAAACGGAATTAGGTTAAAATATGGAAAAATAGGGCAAAATGGAGAAAAATAAGGAAAAGTACTGCGAAATTTAGACAAATAGGGAAAAATTAGAAAAAGCGGGAAAAAATATCGCAAAATAAGTAATAGGGAAAAATGTGGAAACATAGAGTAAAATAGGGGAAAATGGGAACTAATTAGAAAAAATAGGGAAGAATAAGGAGGAACTTGGAAAAAAAATAATGAAAAATAGAAGAAAAAAACAGGAAAAAATGAGAAAAAATAAAAAAATCAAGTAAAGCATGGTCGTACAGGTACTATTATTAAAGAGACTCCGTAGCAAAGCACGGGTATTCAGCTAATATGGTATAAGTAGCGGGAAAGTAAAAATAGGTCAAAGATTAATATCATTTTTACGGTTTGTCTCTATCTCTCACCGTTCTCTAGTTGAATCAGGCTAACAGACGGACGGACAGACAAAACCATCTTATAAGAGTTTTTTTTCTTCGAAAACTCTAAAAGATTCAAATGCCATACATAAAACGGATTTTTATTAAATAGGCCAGTATTTATGTTTGAATTTTTTCTCCTGATGCGCATGTATAAAGTTTAAGTTTAACTATATTATCGGTAACAGATCAATCTTAATATCGGCAAGGGTTAGTTTCATTATAATTTATCATTTCATATTTTTTTAAAAATTTAATAAAAATATTTGATTTTTGTTACTTTTTTCAAATGTAACAAGAATAAAAAACTTCATTTAAATCCTTCCTATTTATTTTAAACACGTTGGCTATCAAAAGATTTAAAAAAATATGTTTATATAAAAAATATATATTTTGGTATTGAAATTAAATAAAAGATCATTACGATTAAAATTTAAAAATAAAATTAAAAAAACACTTTTGGGTAATGAATAAGAGTTTCTTCACATATATAATTGATTGCGTTTCACTTATAAATTTTTATAAAATAAGTTTTTATTTTATGTGGCTTTAAACACAGGGTCAATACTTTCGAATCGGACAGTAGTCTAATATTTTTAAAAATCATTAAAATTCAACTTTATAAAAATTGTATATAAAAAAAATCCATTCATTATCTTACTAAGACACAATTGGCATCTACAAGCAGTTACTGTTCTTACCATAATCATAATAAACCCAAAAAATATTTTATAGGTTGAATTTTAACGTCCCCATTAATGTAATAAAAATAAAACATTACTTCATAGGTTACTTATTATAAACATTAACAAAATATTTATTTTTTAATGGTTTGGTGTACAATTCTTGTAAAAATGCTAAATTTATTTTTGTATGAAAAAGTTTCATTTATTAATATTTTATTAATTCGAACAAAAAAGTTGTATTCTTGAAAAAAATAAAATTTAATTTGAATTAAATTTTTTGATCTCGTTGTACTAAGTTTAAATGTTCTAAATCATCGTCTGAATAAGCAAATACTAATGTAACTATTCAAAGTTTATCTTTGTAATAAAATTTTTATTAGGATAATATTTAATAAATAATAATATGATTATTATTATTATTATATTTTAATTTGACAAGTCTGTATTTGAAATATTTTGTTTATACATTTACAAAGTGGGTTTCTAAAAATTACGTTTTATTGTTAAACTATTGCGTTATTTCCTTGACATATTAATGGTTCCTTATTCCAATGGTAAGTTATTTTCAAGTTTCCCAAATGTGCAGTTAGTTCCAAAAAAAAATACCAAGTCATCATGCTATTTAACAACTTTAAATAATAACACAGTTTCTTGAAATTCAGACATATATTAAAATTATTTTAAATTCTAAAAAATAAGGTTTATTTTTTTGTTTGCCCTTAATTTGCTGTCATTGAACTGTTAATTTTACGTTTCGTTTTTATAGACCCATCATCAATTTCTTTTCTATAAACCGTCTTTTCTTTCAATTATTTGGATTGGCTCCCTAATCTGCAAATCTTCCTTTTTAACAATTATGGCATGACAATCACAAGAAATTGTGTTTTTAAATTGAAATTGATTGTTATATTTCATAAATGCATCACAATTATGTTTAGGAACATTTGGAACAGGTTGTATATTAATTTTATTGTCTGAAAAAAACGATATTCTGGTACTTACTTTTTACCTATTTTTGTAGTTTACATACAATGTTCTCAGTTCTCACTATTTGTTACGCAAATTACAGTGTAAAATTTTGCAGGCATTCTTGGGTAAATTTGAAAGTGTCATATTGAAATACACATTCAGAATCATATTATTTTTGTCTTTTAACCATCAATTTTTTTTTTAATCCGCATAATCTGATTTCTCCTCAAAATTGATCACTGAATATAAATTGTTGACAATTATCTCAATCGATTAAGAATGACATTAAAAAATATATTGTTCTGTTTTACATATTTTATTAACAATTTTGTGAAATGAAAATGTGACATAAGAAATTGGTAAAATTCCTATTGTGCATATGACATTTTCAAATAACACTTCCAGTTGACATGCTCGTAAATTTTACTCACAAACTACTAAATATTTTTAAAAACAATGTATTAATTATTGAAATAATCGGCTTTTTTAAAAATTCTAATTGAAATAATCATTTTATAATATAAAATAATACTTCATTGGTCCACTGTCAATTAGAACATTCTTGGTTTTAAGTAAGAAATATGTACAAAATATTTAGTTAATATATTTTTCACTGGTTATTTTATTCCAAATACCAAATCACCGGTAAAAATAATGTTTACAGAATGTAGTCAACTTGGTTAAAAATCACAATTGCCTATTTGAGCGTAACAAGTAGCTATTTTTTTAATAAAAGTGGAAAAACAACATTTTGGTAAATATTGGACAATTTCCACAAAAAACAAACAGTAATTTATTGGTGTTTCTGATTTATTTATACTTTCTAGACGTTATTTTTTTCTATTATCTTAAAATGTAAACGTGGAGGATTGTCAGGGCCGGCCTGAGGGGTGTGCGACGTATGCAGCCGCACACTCAAGTCTTTTGAAGGGGCATAAAATTGTCCAAAGGCAATTTTTTAAAAATTGATTTAAATGTTGGGCAGAAATATTTAAACTAAAAGGAACTTTGTCTCAAAAATATTGAAGGTAAAACCGAAAATCTACCCCAAGTTGATAAAAACTTACCTCAGGTCAACACTGTCTCAAGAAAGACTTAACAGCCTTTCAATTTTATCAATTTATTTGAACATAGTTAATTTATTCTCCGAAATGAAAGCAAGAAAAGCCCTTGTATAAATGTATAATAAAAGAGACTATGTACCTATCTTAATAGTTAATAAACTCTGTAATTATTGGTTCACTATGTTCTCTTGTTTTATTTTCTTTTACCTATAGGTTTGTTCGACTTGCGAAATTCAAAACAGTTACAAAATATTTGTAAACTGCGCAGAACTGTCTGTGCACTCGTTTGATATTGAGATTGTTTTTATTTTAATTCAAAACATGAGAAAAATGCGAACGCGTAAATTTTGTTGTTTTGGCTGACTGCTTTTTGGCAAGTGACAATTGATAAGCAAATGTAATAGGACTAGGAAAAGTAAAAGTCTGTTTAATTGCTGTAACACATTTTTTAGTTTATACTTTGGATGATGGCAGATTTAAACCTGTCAATGACTGAAAGTAATCCATTATCAAGCTAAAATGAAAAGTTTAATACTGAAACTCGATGAAAAACTTGAAGATATATCATTTATACCTATTATATTTTAATGATATTAAAACCACAGAGAAACAATACCTAGAGCGCATGTGCAATCTAAACTGTTCTGATTAATTCTTACCAGAGAGCAAGTGCAGTCCCGGACAATTTGGTACAGTTCCGAATTGGTTTAAAAAAAAACCCGAACATGATCTAAACTAGTTCAAAAAAGTTCACAACACAAACGCCATATTATATATTGCGCAAACTCCTGACTATTTTGTACCGGTTCTGGTCACAAGTCGAACAAATCTAATGACATATGGAAATTTATCTTGGGTCCGGCGGACGGTGATTCCCCCATTATCTATTTATTCTAAGAGTACTTGCAGTATTTGTGTAAAAATCATTGTAACGTGACCCAGAAGCTTTCATTAGTTTATTTAACATAATAATGGTTTACGGTACAAATATTGAACATATCAAATCAATCAATAATAAATCAAATTGAGAGACATACATTTAATGTTCTAAAAGGCGCAAAAGTGCACAAAAACTGTGCTTTTAGACTTGAATTTCAAAAATTACCCCCCAGACACCCCGATAGGGGCGTCTTACACACTTGCAATTTTCGCCTTGGGCCGGCCCTGAGGATTGTTGTCTTCCAGTAATAAAACTGTTTTTCTGTTTTTTGCTTGGAAGAAATTTGTATTTGGTAATATAGGATGTTTTAATTTATATTGTGAGTTTATTGTTCATCTTTGTGATTTAAAATGGGATGTAGAAGTGAATTAGGTAATAAAAATTTGTCAACTCTCTTAAATATCGAATATCTTAAAATAATATATTATTCACTTATAGTTAAAAATACATTTTAAAATATATGTACAAAAAACTTTAATTTACCCATCAGAATTATTATACCTGATGTGTCTTCGGTCTTTCCTTGTTCACTTCTGTTTTTCCGGAATTTTCTAGATATTTTTGTATAATCCTAATCAGGAATCCAAACTATCCTACCTCCTTTTAATCAATCATCTCCAGCAATAATTTGGTCTTTACTTCATGTTTTTTTTTAATTTTTGATTTTATCTGTTTTTACTTAAGTCTTGTTATAACTCAGTTCTAAATCCTATAGTTCGCCGTTCTTTTGATAACCGGGTTTCATTTTCGTAATGTTTCCTGAGGAAGATAACTCTTACCTTTTTTTAATAGCATAGAATGTTCTTTTTTAGGGTTCCGTACCCCAAAGGGTCGAAACGGAACAATATTGCTCTTACTCGCTTGTCCGTCCGTCTGTCACACCGGTCTAGCAGCTAAACCGTTTAAGCTAGAGTCTTCAAATTTTCACAGTATATGCGTCTTGTTGAACCAAAGCCATATGAACTAAAAAATATTTTTAAATGTTTTCAAGGGGGGCTCCCTTACAGCTAAAGGGGGGCGCTGAAAAAAATTTTGGCCTACCCCATCTAGTGAGGCATCGTTGAATAGAGCTCATTGAGTAGATAAAAGGTATATTTTTTGTTTTAAAAAATATTGCAAAATGTAGGCATGAGAAGCCGCCAAAGTCAGTATTTTTTACAAAATTTTGTTCCGAAGTATTTTTTAACTTTCCATTGAGCTATCAACTTGAAATTTGGTGATAATGTTTATTGTGATGTATATTTTACTAACAAATACCAATATATTAATGAATATAATTTTTTCATTAACATTCCTTCATTTTCAGGGTTCCGTACCTTTGTATTTATGCGATTTGTGATATTCGATATTTTATTTTTTTTATCTGTGCAATCATATTAGTTTTATTAAAAAACGCATTTTTCATCTTATATTTTTTTTCCATCTTTGTCGGTTACGCTGATATTAACAAATTTGTTCGTTGCATTTCAAAATTTGTTAATATATCAAAGTCTATATGCGGATTATGATATTCATATTTTTTTCTTCGCCGAACACACATGCGCCAGGTTATTTTTCTTTTCACTTGTTTAAATCTTTTTAGCAAGTATTTTTGACTTATTAGTTCGATTAAGATTTTAAGGTCCTCTAAGAATCCTGCCTCTGCACAGCTGGCTTATATTTTACATTTCTTACGGAACCCTAAATGTGCGAAGTCCGACACGCACTTGACCGATTTATTTTTAATTCTTTGCAACCAATAAGTAACGCGAATTTAATATTCCTATTTTGTTTATATTTAAATATCACTCTTTCTCTAATTTGTTACTCCTAATAATATTTTATATATTTTTGACCAAGTTGGCTACATTAATAGTTAAAAGTGTTTTTTCTTTTTCGAGAACAAAGTCCCAACATATTTGTTGTAGAAGTACGTATCTCGATTTTTTTGTAAAAAGAACGTTAATTACTTTTTTGTTCTGGTACTTTCAATTGTAACCTATTAAAAGCAGGGTCCGCCGCAACAAGGCCCTCCTAGGGGCATGCAACCGCAAGGTCCGCCTCCGATGCGTCCTGAATGGAATAGACCGCCGATGCAGCAGGGTTATCCTCAAGGTCCGCCGCACATGCAAGGTCCGAATATGGGTCCCAGGGGTCCGCCGCCTATGGGACCCCCGGGTGCTCCTCCGCAGGGACCGCCACAAGGACCAGCGCCTCACGTCAATCCAGCTTTCTTCCAGCAAGGAGGAGGACCGCCGCCACCGATTCAACACATGCCTGGACCAGGGCCCGGTATTGTAGACTTTTCATTTTTTCTTAGATGTGTAGGAGCGAGAATTTTTATTAAGAGTGAAATTGAGAATTTGTTGCGGTGTCTGTTTATTGCCTGACGGCCATTAACTTTAATTGATAATTATGCTTCTAAAAGTAAAGGATTAATTTTTTATTACTTTAAAATGGCCGTCGTGCATAGCGTATTTTTCTTGTTTAAATATATTGAATTGAAAAACATGTCGCCAATATATGATTATGTAAAATGAAAACCATAATTTCATATGCACAGAACGTGTCCCCCAATTATATTATTGTCGACGTAATTATTTTAAATAACTTTAAATAGCTAATTAATGTTGTGATTTAAACATTATGTTATTTTTGCCATGCCTATATAAAATATTCTAGGAATTTTAAAAAGTTGTTCATAATTTTTTATTAGTCTATAATATGTGTAAAAATTAATACCATTGTTCAGCTGCTTTAATGATAATTCTTTTATGGTTAGCCGTCAATTATTAAACAAAGAACATTAAATCGAAAATAATTTTCATATTAATTGGATATTTATTTCTATTGAAAAGTATATCAAAAAATAATAATTTGCATGTTATGATAACATAGTGGGTTTGTATATTTAAATCAAACATTTTTTTAATCCAGTCAAATTATCACTGATTTTTTTGTATATTTTGTCTACATTTTGTTGTTTTAAAATACATGTTTACTTAATCTAATTCTACATAGATAAACTTATTAATGACGTGAAAAAAAACATTTTTTTACGTCAACAAATACACATATTGCTTGCTGAGAATAATAGTCATCTAAATCAAAATCAAACAAATCAATGAATTTCAGTACTATTATTCTAAGTAGGGGAACATATACTTGGACAAAAAATAAGATAAAAATAATAAAACAAAATAAACTACAGCTTAAGATTATCAGAATTCCTTATTGATACGGATACCATATACATTTGAAAAGTCCTAGAATCAAACTTTTTAAAAACAGTTTTTGCAATTATCATCCCCCCTTCTATTGATCAAACGCGTGTGTTGATATTTGTCTAAATCTGGCCAAGATTACAGTAGTATAGAAATAATTACATTTTTTTGATTAACTTAATTTCAGTGTACTTTAAGAAATAAATATTACACGGGGTAAAATGGTGTTTTTCGTACTTCGGTCCGAAAAATTCACTTTAACAATAAGCACAAAAATACGCAACACGAAATTTATGGATTTTTTACGGATTTTTACCGTTTTTTACGGGTTTTTACCATTTTTTACGGGTGTTTGCGACTTGTTATGATTTTTCACGATTTTTTTATGACCTGTTTCGATATTTTTAAAAAGAGCGGAGATATATTTTTTTGATATTTCAACCCCCTGAAGTTTCACCCCCCATTAATTGATCAGTTAATTCTGCATCGATTTGAAAAAACCTTATACCGGCATATAGCTGAAAGAGGTGGCATTCACCTCATCAGAAAATATACAGGATGTTACATTTTAAAAATCAAACAAAAAAACTCCATTTTGTTTTTGTTAACCGGAAGTAAGAAAAAAATTTTGGTGAGTCTAAACAAAACTTGTATTATTGTGAAGTATTTCAGTGAAAACCGCGTGTATCTGTCTTTATTCCTTTAAAAGTTAGAAGCTCTTGTAATACCGGAAAACATAATGGGACACCCGGTAGTTTATAAAATATTAATCAATTACAAATTATTGAACAGTACCGTTCTGGCCAATTTGAGGTCCTTGGACGTGTCTGTTTTCTCCTGGAATAATTCAAACACCTGTTTTGATTTCGGTTTAGTTTCCATATGTAAGGATTAGTCTTATAGCACCAGCTTGTAAATCAATAGGAAACAATTTACATAAAACTGATTTTTAAGACGTTTGATTCTGTATAACTTGTAAAACATACTTAATATTGTTTAAAAATTCTGAATGTTTTTTAAAACGACAAAATTATTTAAACAAAACAACAGCTAACGCGGACTTTTCATTAGAAAAAGCTTGTAGAACTGGACTAATTAGCTATAATTAAGGTTTGAAACTGTAATAAAGAAATTACCTAACCTTGAAATTTATATAAACTCAATAAGTGAGAGTTATTCATATTGTTGGAAAAAATTTACCATTTTAGGCAAAAATTTATAAAAAACTTACGAAATAATATTCTGTGATATTTTCCATTTAATACGATCCCCAATTGTTTTTATAATTATTATAAATAGGCGAAAATGATTTTAGCATCAATACTAAGTTTTTTTTATTTGAGAAATATAATGTTACTATAAAAAAAAATGTATCGGGGTTGGTAAATTGTAAGAGTCTGAATATTCCCCTTTTTTTCGGTACATAATATACGTGATTGAATTAATATTTGTTTTCCAAAATAAAATTATCCAACCCCTAAATCTAGACGAACTGTGATAAAACACTTGTGATAATTTATTAATGTTATTAGAAAATACGTTGTATATTAATTAGCAAGATATAATGACATGTATTCTCGAGTTTATTAATCCAAAAATAATCGAATTTGAAAATTTTATCCTTAATAATGTTATTATTTTTTCAATTAGCACGAAAGTTGTAATCAGTTTATTATATTTTAGTCTGTCACATATGTACGAATTGAAAATATTAATTATACAATGATAAATTAATAAATTCTCGGTCTAATGTGGAAAATGGGAACTGTATTTTTATTTATTTTAACATAATCAGGTTTTAACTTCTTTATTTTTAAATAAATGTTAATCTGAATCATCATTTGGGGATTCAGTCAGCAGATATTTTTCTCACGCACAAATCATATGATGTTATATTAGTTTAAAGGATGTAAAACGATGGTAGGCAGCTAACGCCATCTACTAATGGGACACTGTATCACTTATTGTTTGGGGAAAAGATTCCATCTGTGTAATAAGCGCTAGTACTAACTGAAACCGACAGAAAGTCCATCTCCAAATGGTACGAAACCTCAAACAAGTATTAAATAATTGGTAAGTTTTAAGAATTTGATTTACAAGTATTTAAATACTTGTTTGGGATTTTCCTCAAGTAATAAGTGACACCGTGTTGGTAGATGGCGTCAGCTGTCTACTATCGTTTTACATCCTTTTTACTCAATATGGCACTATTGTGTTTCGAGATGATATTTCAATTCTATGCAGTTGGACACATTGCCGCTGATGAGTCCTTAAGGAACGAAGCAGCTGTCCGGTATACAGCCTGGATGCATAGAAATCAGATTATCACAACTTATAAGTATTTATTTTTATATAAGTTTGTTTAGTCCAATAAAGTATATATGTGTCCACCGCAACTTCATACATTTCGTTACCAAACTAACCACTTGAAAAACAGATTAATGTAATAATTTTTATTTGAGAAATACAAATATTTTCAAGCCAGAGAAGAGTACGTCGTCTTCCATAAAGACCAATAGTTGTTATACAAGCAGACATTTAATTTACATTTATCTCAATCAAAATTATCTTTGGCTAATTCTTTCCTATATATATATTTCATCTCTAATTTCAGGAAGATTTCTCTCAAATAAATATAATTTGACTATACTTTATTACTAATCGGCACTTAAAACTGGGATTCCACAATATATCAATAATCTTTTATCTTAATTTACTTACAGCGAAGAGTTAGTCATTCTTTTCTGATTCACTTTTTGTGGTCCTTCATTAACCCCATTGGGATTTTTCTTTTTTGTTTCCTATTTCCTTGATATTCAATCCGTTTAGTTCTTGACATGCTTCGTCTTTTTTTCCTCATCTGTTTTTTTTTATTATGCATCTATACTAGGTTTCTTATAGATTTTTTTCATGATTAGTTATTGATTGTCTCTCATTTATTGCACTTTAAATAATATTTCATTTTTGTTCTCTTATCTGTAAATATAAATTAATCCTATTTTGAGGCAGGAATCTATGCCGATCAGTTATAATATTCTATACAGTGTGGAAAGGCCAAATGGAATAAATTCATTATTTCAGTTACTGTACATATTTATAGAAAATCCCGAAACACGCCAAATTTAAATTACAAATTCACATTCTTAAACCCGAAAATGTAACAACCGCCTTCAAGTAGCAGTTACAACACCTCAATTTTTAAATGGAAGTGTGCTTGTGATATATCGTTTGAAAGGTCTCTTTAATCTCTATCCAAAAATGTTATTGTTTTCCAGTTTATTGCAAACATTAACATAAGAAAAATAAAATCATATGATTACCGAAATTCGCTACAGTACACTTAAAACTTATTTCCCGGTTTAGTCGTAATAATAAGAAAGTAGGTAAAAACCGTAGCAATGTTAGTTTGTTTAAATTGGTTTGTAATAACTGCCTGACAGTAGTTGTTAGTGTTATAATTGCCGTTTGAATTTCGTTAACTGCTATTCAGAAAAATGGTTGGGATAACAGAAATACATAAAACAACAGTTTTACAAATGATTGGTTACGGAGAAAACACTCGCACAGAAATGGAAGTTGCTCGCCTATTTTATGAAAAATTTCCGGATTTGCCGCCTATATCCCAAGGTACAATTAGTAAAATAGAGAATCAGTTCCGCGAGTTTGGACATGTAAGCCAGATAAAGAAAGCAGCTGCCAATGCACTGAGTGATGATACTAAATTAGATGTTATGATTGAGTTTGAGGAAAACCCAAAAAGTACATCAAGTAGAGAAGCATCCGTAACATTTAATGTTAGCCATACATCGATACTAAACATATTAAAAGAAAATAAAATGCATCCCTATAAAATGATACCAACTCAGGAGCTCATGGAAGACGATTTTGATAGGAGAACTTATTTTTGTGAACAAATGATGGAAATGTTGAATAACAATATTATCCAATTAGAAAACGTTATGTTTTGTAATGAGTCGACTTTTTTCCTTAAAGGTCATTAGAGAAGAACATACGCAATACCCTCAAAAGGTTAATGTTTGGTCAGGGATTTTCGTTGAGGGGAATTTGAATGGCGATAAATATTTAGCACTGCTTCAAAATGATGTCATGCCAACTTTGGCAAATTTATATCTTGATCCAGGAAATCCTCAAGTTCCAGCGAATACGATATGGTTGCAGCAAGACGGAGCACCGCCACATTATCAAATTAATGTCCGCCAGTACCTTGACTTTTTACTTTTCCAAATCGCTGAATAGGGAGGCGAGGATCTATAGAATGGCCAGCACGATCACCTGATCTTACACCATTAGACTTCTTTTTATGGGGATATGTGAAGAGTGTTGTGTACAAAACTAAACCACGTGATTTAGATGAATTAAGAGGACGAATAACGCTTGCGATTATGTCGGTCACGCCTAATATGTTAAATAAAGTTAGAAGACAATTTTAGTTAAGATTACGATGTTGCCAAAGCGTTCTCGGACATTCATATTTTTTACATGATTTTATTTTTTTTATGTTAATTTTTGCAATAAACTGGAAAACAATATTTTTGGATAGAGATTGAAGAGACCTTTCAAACGATATATCACAAGCACATATTTTCTATTTAAAAAATTGGGGGTTATAACTGTCACTCGAAGGGGGTTGAAGGTAGGGATCACATTTTCAGGTTTAAGAATGTGAATTTGTAATTTAAATTTGACGTATTTCGGGATTTTCTATCAATATGTACAGTAACTGAAATAATGAATTTATTCAATTTGGCTTTTCCACACTATATACTATCTTTATTAATTATTAAACCTTTCACTTTAATAAAAACATTTTCAAATTTAATTATCCCTTATTATAGCATGAATAAGAATTGTATTTTTGGTGTTTTAATAGTTGTAAGATTTTATGTGACATTCAAACTTGAAAGTAATTAATTAGAAAAACCCTTTAGGCCTTTTGAATATAAATAATAAGCTGATTATAAACGATTACAGTAAATAAAGAACAAATATATCTTTTAAAATCTACTTCTAAATTTTATTCCGAAACTCGGGAATATTAAAAGAATGTAAAAAAAGAAATTGATCTGTTTAGAAATTCAATTTTGTTTATTCGTTAAAAGAAATATATTTTTATATGGTTTTTGATCGATACATCTTTTTGTTAAACTCACTTTTACTAAAGAATTTGTTATTTTGATCCGAATTTGACTGTGATATGAAAAATCAAATATAAGACTGACTAACCAAAATGTCAAATAAAATATATTTATAGATATTCATGATAACGTTTTATTTAAATTTCCCGGTGACCTGGTTGCTTCCATACGTTATTTTAAATCTCATAATTTGTACTTCACTTAATTAAATTTATCTTCGAAAATATATTGTTATAGGCCATCCATATGTATTTTTTTTAAATGTACCCACAAAAACGTCGGATTTATGAATGTTTTGTTTTAATCTCGATTAGAAGCTTTAATCGAGGTAAAAACTTCGGAATCTTTCTATTTATAATAAACTTTAAAAAAAAACTGAATTTTTATCTTTATCCGAATTAATTCAAATTTTCAAATAGATAAAAATTCAATTTTTATCTCGCTCCATGTTTTAATATTTCGGTAAAATTATATTTTAATTCGTATTTTTGGTATGACATTTATAGATTTAAAAATGTAATGCATAAATCTATGATTGTCCAAAAATATTTGTATATATCTTATAAATCAATCCTTAAGTCATACGCATCCCATTTTATATATTTTAAAATTTGATTAACAATATTTAAATAGTCATAAAACTATGAAAAAATGTTTAATTTTAATTAATTTATTTTTTATCAGAGTTCTAATATACATAAAAAGTTCATCAGAAAATTTTATTGATAAAAATGTATTTGTGGTCAGTAAAAAATTTTATTGATAAAAATGTATTTGTGGTCAGTAAAAAATTTGAAATCAGTCTATGAATGCATAAATTACCCTTATTTTTGAAAATAGAGAAAACTTAAGCTATAGACAAGTATGAATCTACATTTCCAATGGGTATTTTCAGTTTTGGCGCATCCTATAGATATTTTTATTAATTAAAGGTTACTTGGAAATTGCGGAAATTTGAAAAAGCGCAAAAAAAATCATGAATATGGGAAAAATGCGTAAAAGTCGTTTTCAGAAATCTTCGCGTTTACATGTAATACTCCATATCATCTTCCGAGTACTATTTCTACTTTCATATTCTACCTAGATTTTTGTTATTAAGCTGCATTTCTGTCTTTTCCATCAATGAAATAAGATACTTATATGCTTTCTTTATTTATGCTTCTAAGTGTTAATTGTAGGGATTTAATGCTAATGAAATAAAACACAAGCAAACAAATTGAATTTTATTTTTAATGTTTCGGTGTCTTACAAGACAATCAATAACACGTTGAGATCGCGGAAAACAACAATATCTCATTTTCTTTCTAGTTTTAAGCCGCTTGTCATTGGTTAGGGAATTAGTCTGTTTTCAATATTTTGATGTGTGCAATATGGATTCTCAATTGTTGCAATTTTAACAACCCTTTGAATTAAATAATATCATAAAGAAATATATTTAGTTTTTTTTTCTTCTATTTTTCAATGTAATCTTTTGGTACAAAACATTTTTCTCAACGTTTCTGCCATGTCTTTAACCCTTGCAAAAAATACGATTTGTCAAATTCTTCAAAATACGCTTCTGTCTCGACGATAACCGGTTGAGCTGAATTTTTTCCCCGAGCCACTTATTCATGTTGGGAACAGAAAAAAGTCACAGTCGGGGGAGTACGGTGGGTGCGCAGCAATTCGTAGTGCAGTTAATGCAATTTGGCCGCGACAATTCTGGATGAATATGCTGGTGCGTTATCGTGGTGAAACAGCACTTTTTTCTTAGCCAAATGGGACAGTGTCTCCTTCAATTTGGTATCGAATCGGTCCAATAATTCACTGTAGTACTGTCCCGAGATCGTTCTTCATTTCGGCAAAAAGTCGATAAGAATTATTCCCTTGGAATCTCAAAAAATCAAGGTCATGACCTTTACTGGGGCCGTCTTTGCCTTCTTCGGTGCAGATTCACCATAAAAAATCCATTGCTCTGGCTGTCGCTTGGTCTCTGGCGTGTAATAATGGACCCAATGAAGAGGTTCAAGCCGTATCCGCTTGTTATCCACTCTAATCAATCGCGGCACCCATCGGGCCGACACCGTTCTCATGTTTAACTTACGTAAAATATTAGGCCGAGACTACACACACACGTCAACCTGCAGATAATTCCAGAAATTACCCACACGTTAAAATATTAAACTTGGTTATTTTTACATTTAAAAAAAACTCATCCTAACTAGGACTAACCAAACCAGGCGCGGCTAAAAGCAGTACGAGTTATTAGTCTTACAGGAAGTTGGTCCTGAAATCTAACCTTAAAAAATATTAATTTTATTAAAAGAAGTCTTGACTATCTAAATCTAGCCTGTGCTTAAAAAAAAATTAAAAGACCATGTGGGATTCGATCCGCGGCACCATGTCACGCTGCTACTAGAGCTCATATTTAAGTATGTTCAAACTTATTATTTAAGCGAATCACGTTTCACTTGTGGGTAATTTTTAAAATTATCCACAGGTTAACGTGTGTATAGTCACAGTGAAAATATTAATTGCCGTTCTGTACGACACGCCTACGACCTCTTCTACTTCGCGCACTATCGTTTGGCGATCAGCGAAAATCAGAATCGTGTCGTGAACCTTCAACGATTTTCTCGCTAACCACGTCTGTCAGACGGACTGGACGCGCCTCATTAAAAAAATGCGTTTAAATTTGTTGAACCAATATTTTACGGTTGTCATTGTGATGTATTGAAATAAAATACTCAAACTTTTATTATTTAATTTACACCCATGTACATGGTTTTTTGATCATTGCCACTGAAAAGAGCCAACCTAACCGTGCTTTTTCCAGCCTCGTTGTTTTATTTTTTTTACTGCTGGGTAGACAACACCACATACTTTTCGGTGCATGATGGTGAGTCTAATTCACCATAGTTCTAGATGGTGAAGGGTCCCCCATAGATATCATCCAACTTCGCTTTTATTCCTTCACATGTTTTCCATCCAAAAATAAAAAGCGAATTACGGATCGATATTGTTCTTTTCTATTTTATCCAGAAACACGTTTGATACAACTGTCTGCTAAATAAAAACTAACATATGAAGTAGTCTTGAAATTTAGTATTCATTATTGGTTCACTGAATCAGTTTGTTTTTATTAATGTAGAAACGTTAGAACTGCACAAGGAAAAGACATGAATCGCGAAATAACAATATTAGACATAATTACGAACAAGTATTGTTCTAAAAAAAGTCAATCAAGAAAGTCATATTAATTTTATTCACAACTCGCACCAAATACTTACAGATAAAACGAAAATAATGGGTTATGTGTGCTTCTAGCATACTAAAATTTTTAATAGGCACCTCATTTGGTGGTTATAAGAATAGACTACAGTATAGCCCTCATATGTAGACTGCAAGGGGTGCTAGAAGCTTAACAGAATTCGAAAAAGCTATAACTCCGCTTTGAAGTTAGCAACACATCAAGTTCAAGTCCAAAATCCAACTTGTAGTCGGGCTATAAATTTAGTAGAATAACCCTGCTGGTCTTATAATTATCAAGTTTTCACATTTTTTGTTCTTATAAATTACTACAACTTAAATTTTGTATGAAATGGAGCTAACCAAAGAATTATTTCTTTACCGATTTCATTGACTAAATACTTTTTTAATTTGTTGCCATAATAGGGTAAACAATTATAAATTAAATTGTATTAAGATTACAACAATGTAATTAAATTGCAAATAGCTGACAATTAGTTGTGATCCATAAATGTTTATTGCATGGGCTTTTGAATTACAATTATTTTCCAACAGTATTTTTTCTGATTATTTTTAATATATGAATATAGAAATTTACAATTAATAATTTCCAATAATCCTTTTTTCGTAGTTTTATGAATACTATGATAAAATACGTCTTCATTAATTACCAAACTTTATATCCTATTTTTAATAATTGAATATCTATTGATATGATATGACATAATACGTTTTACGCTATTATTCGGGTTTAAAATTTTTTTTGAGTATTTATGAAATGACTTAGTAATAGTACATCTTAATTATTAAACTGTTTTTCTTAATTTTTATAAGGTCTATTGATATAGCATGATACATTTTAAAACTCTTAATAATTTTATATTGACATTGTACAATTTAATTACTACTTTTCATAATTTTATAAGGACATGATAAATCTTAATTACTAAACTTTTTTTCATAATTTTATAAAGACTATTTATGATATGTTATGACATGATACCTCTTAATCTATGTTTTTGTATACATAATTTTATATGGACTATTTATTATCTGATACATCTTTATTACTAAACTGTTTTTATCCAATTTTTCATAATTTTATTTATATTATACGTTTGTCTGAAATTTCCGGTAAATTAATGTGGATGTAATTTTTCTTAATGATTGATATAATTTTTAGAAGTAGGATTTTATGTTGCAATCATTTCATAAACAATAGTTGTTTTAATTACAAAATGATATTAAACAAGCCAATTTTACAATAAATAAATACACTATTTACACAAACGCATATATATTTCTTTGTTAGTTTTTGTTTAATATTGTATAAAATAAAAAATATATTTGTGACTTAATGTAATTTTTGTCTATGAACTTTTTTTTAATAGAACTTGTTTAGGACAAACCCATTGTTCATAGTATTAAGATGTTAATAATGTTGAACTACCAAAGAAATAATTCTACATTTAAAACGAAAATTGTTAATATAAAACCACTATTGTTTTTAAGTGTATACATTTTTATTTTGAGTTTGATGGAGAAAACTTTTTTAACCAAATATCACAAATTGTTTAAAAATTATCTACAATAACAGAAAACATAACTAAATTAATTTTTTTTTATAATAAAAATAGCACGATTTAATTCTAATAAATAATTATTATCCGTACCTTTTTGTATTATGAATTTTTTATTTCTATATTACTTTGGTGAACAGAAAAGTTTTTCTTCTTTTTTTTCGAATTTGATATAAAATGGAAATTTAAATTATAACATTTTTTTATTTTTTATTAAATTTGAAACAATCTAAATTGGGAAAAATAAATTCTTGCAAAACACTCTGAATTTCGTATTTTGTTAACAAATTACAATTTTTTGTTGTAAACATTCGGACAAGAATAAATTTTATACAGTGTGTCTTCGGATGGGGTGCCCAAAAGGAGAAACATTTATCTTTTTAATTTTAGCAAAAAATGTCATGTTCTGATCCCTAATTCAAGTTTCCCTAAACCTGCTTCATTTTATAGTCAATTTTATCTAAAACCCTGTGAAATTTTTCACTTCGAAAAAATTCAAGATCTGAAATTGGCAATAATTAATGCCGTAAATGAAATCACCCCATAAATGCTAAAAATCACTTATAAAAAAACTAGCCGAATACCCGTACTTTGCTATGGAGCCTCTTTAATATTAGTACCTGTGCAACCGAGCTTTGCTTGTTTTTTCCTACTTTGACCTATTTTTACACCGTTTTCCTTAATTTTTTCATATTTTTTCCCTATTTTTCACCATTTCTCCTTATTTTTCACCAATTTTCCCTATTTTTCCTTATTTTTTTTTCCTTATTTTTCCAGATTTTGTAATGTTTTTCCTATTTTTGCAATTTTTACTATTTTTTTATATTTCCCATTTTTTTCTGTTTTTCCTTATTTATCCCTATTATTTAATACATATGTTTCCCTATTTTTCTATAATTTCCCCATTTTTCACTATTTTCCTCCATCTTTTCTCTATTTTTTTCACTATTTTCCCCAATTTTCCCCATTTTTCTTTAATTTACCTATTTTTTTTCCAATTTTTTGCCCTATTTTATCCCATTTTTCCCAAGTTTTCACAATTTTCCCTATTTTCACCGTTTTCCCCAAATATCCCTGTTGTTTACTATTTTGTCCTATTTTTTTTACTTTTTTTCTCAATTTTTTCCCCCCATTTTCTCTATTTTCCCCCCTATTTTAGCAATTTTTGCTTAATTTTTTAATTTTTTCCCCATTTCATTGTCTATTTTTCCTGTTTTTCTTGTATTCTTTTTTTTTCTTTTTCCCTGTTTGTCTATATTTTTTCCTAATTTTCAAAATTTTAAACCATTTCCCCCATTTTCCTTGTTTTTCTACATTTTTCTTGTTTCTCGTTATTTTTTAATGTTTTTTCCTTATTTACCCCTATTTTGCCCTATTTTTACAATATTTACTATTTTCCCCATTTTTTCTTATTTTTCCTGTTTTTCTTAATTTTTTTCTGCTTATCACTATTATATTCTATTTTTTCCAATTTTCCGTTTTTTTCTTATTCCGTATTTTTCCATCTTTCCCTATTTTTTTCTATTTTTCCCAAATATTTCTATTGTTTACTATTGTTTACTATTTTGCAGTATTATTTCTTTTTTTTTAATTTTTTACAATTTTTCTCTTTTTTCCCCTATTTTTGCTTATCTTTTCTATTTGTTCCCATTTCATGTATATATTTTTCCTGTTTTCCATTGTTTTTTCTTGTTTTCTTTATTATTTTTTTATTTTCCCTGTTTGTTCCTATTTTTGCCTACTTTTCAAAATTTTTAACTTCCCCATTTTTTCTCTATTTTCCTTGTATTTCTAACTTTTTCTTGCTTTTCTACATTTTTTCCTTATTTGTCCCTATTTTGCCTTATTTTTTCCTATTTTTACAAATTTTTCTGTGACAATCTGATTTACGACTTGGCAACACTAGATTATTATTTCATTTTCGAACTATGTGCATACATTTATATAAAATCGACTATAAACTGAAACAGGTTTAGAAAAACTTATTTCATTTTAAAACAAGCAAAACTGTTTATCAAGAATGACATTTTCCGCTAAAACTAAAAATAAAAATGTGTCTTTTCTTGGGCACCTCATCCGTCAACACACTGTATATACTTTTGAAAAGAAAACTTTGAACTTATTTAATCGTTTCTTGCGGCGATTCTGTGAAATAAGCTCACTACATGATTATAACTCTGTATGAGATGTTTTTAATAGTTAATTTAATATTCATACTTCGAAGATTCTATAATTGTAAAATAAATGGTAAAAGATGAAGTTAAAAAATAAAATTGTTTTCTCCACCATTCTCGTTTTAAAAGTCTTGTATTTTTTTCCTATAAAGTGATACACTTTATTTTACGGCAGCATGCTATTGAAAACAACACTGTTCATTAATTAAACCTTGTTAGTACTATTAAACCGAGAATAAGATAGAGAAATATCAATATTGCAGTCATGCCACCACAAGGACCGCCTCAGGGTCCACCTCACGGCCCTGTTGGGCCTCCTCATGGTCCTCCAATGGGCCCAACGAATGTACCACCTCATGGCCCGCCCCATGGTTACGGACCACCGACTTCGATGCCACAGCCCCCGTACGGCGGCCCACCACCGGACCACCGCTCTGATATTCCTCAATTGACGGAACAAGAATTCGAGGATATAATGTCAAGGAACAGGACTGTGTCATCTTCAGCCATTGGTCGAGCCGTATCCGATGCCGCAGCTGGAGAATACGCGAGCGCGATAGAGACGCTCGTGACTGCTATATCTTTGATAAAGCAGTCCAAGGTAGCTAACGACGACCGGTGCAAGATACTCATCAGTTCGTTACAAGATACCTTACGAGGCGTGGAAGATAAATCTTACAGTTCCAGCCGGAGAGATAGATCCAGATCTAGGGATAGATCGCACAGGAGAACGAGGAGGGACAGATCATCGTCGAGGTACCGCGACAGAAGTAGGGATAGGGAACGCGAGAGAGACAGAGATAGAGAACGCGAACGTGACAGGTATTATTCTGACAGATACAGCGAGAGGGAGAGAGACCGGGATAGATCTAGAAGCAGAGAAAGGACTGATAGGGAAAGAGAAAGGGAATATAGGGATCGAGAAACTGAGGACGCGTGAGTATTGTTTTGCTTATTTCAGTATTTGTTTTTGTTTTTTAAATTAAAGTAACTTCACAAACAAAACTCAGTATCACCTCTTCTAAATTTAGATTTACCAGTCTCTAGCCCGTTTCACTATATTTTAATTTTAAGAATTGTTTGTATTCACGAAAATTAATTTTTTTTCGTGGACTTTATTTTTAATTATTTGTGCCACTTTGGTTAAATCAAAGACAAACGTTCTTTGGTTACACTTGATTGTTGCAGATTAAAACACAGGAGATCAATTTATTTCTGTGAACGAAGTACAGGTGGCGCTATTTCGAAAACAGTTAAAGATGATCACGAAGAACTTGGCCAGGAATTAGTTCATGCAGCTACATTCTTCATATTTAAAAGTCTAATGAATTTTATATTATCAGAAATCATAACATTTTCTATCATAAGAAAGAGGATTAAAATCGATTGGTAGTAAAAATGCTCACATTTACAATGTTGTATTACATCAAAATACAACTGTTAAGAGTATGAAGAAAATATCTTAACTGCAAAATCATCACCAACTTCTAATTAAAATATACACATAATTAGTAGTTATCGCAATTTATTGCGCGGGAAAAGTGATGATGTATGTATTTTTGTCTCTAATTAAGAAAACTTATAAATCAGCATTTAATTTTTGTGTCAACTATTTTCGATTTCTAGGTTTTGTAAGAAATTTGACATCAGCGCGTTATTATTTTTAAATTGGCAAGGTGAATTGATATCTAACAATTAAAATCCCTATTAGATTCGACATATTTAGTTTAATAGGTTGTTGTAATAACAAGAAATTATTTTTTTTGTATTTAGGTCACGAGTGTCGAGATCACGTAACAAATCACCAGATCCGGTCGAAGCTAGCAGTGAGGTGACAAAATCTTCGCGTTACTACGATGACAGGTATCGTGAGAGAGAACGCGAGTCTGGACGAAGAGAGAGCGAGCGTGACAGAGAGCGCGATCGACGAGGCGATGACAGCCACCGTTCGCGACACTGAAAGTGAAAATTATTATATTGTAGGTAACGGAATTTAGATACGAAAAATTCGGAAATTTGTTCTATTTTTTTTCAATTTACTCACTCAGTAGATAAACTTGACATTTAAATTTTTTTAGTTATTATTAATATCAAACTAATATTAATTTGTTTCACCTTTAATTTGCATCCTATTCTCTAGTAATTGTTTTGAGTTGTGGAAAGTTGTAAAACTAGACACTATGAGTCAAAAATTTCATTCATAATAAAATTGGATTTAAAATATTTATTTAATTTTATCACATTTAATATAGAACTTTTATGGGTTTTATAATTCGATTCAATCAATTTTGTATAATTCTACAAAATATCATTTTATATTTACAATATTTTATGTTTATTAATTTTTGCATGTTTTTAGAGTTTTATATTATACAAAAATTTAAAGTGATGCTTACAGGGAAAAATGAATTTTGACTTCAAAATTTGATGAGAGACTTTTTTGTCATCAATAACTTTTAAAGTAAACAAAAGACTCAATATTTGCATGATTCAAAGACTTCATTGGCGAAAAAAGCGCTTTTTATCAATTCTACTTCGAAATAACTAAAATTGATATTTTACAAAGCAACATAAAATCAATACTAGACAAATATTTATAATATTCGTGATAAATCAATGATCAAAACAAAATTACTTCACAAATTAAACATTTAGCAACTATCCAAATGCGTAAAATTTATGTGGAAAGTTAAGGTTTTAGCCTCACTTTGATTTATAACTTTACCGACGTAATAAATATTTGAACCCCTTGATATATAATTATCAAATTCTGATGGTATGGAACTCCTTGACCAGAGCTGTTGTAAGTACCGACAAAAAGTACTTAAGTCTTAAGTACAAGTCACTGTTCAAAGTGGGTCTAAGTACAGGTACCAGTACCAAGAATATATAAGTACTTAAGTATTTCGTTTAAGTATTACTTGAAAACAGTAAATTTAAGTACTAAGTATTAAGTAAAAGATTACTTCCAAGCTTCCAAGTATCTAGTTTTTATTAAAATTTAAAGAAATATTTGATAAAAAATGAATATTTACGAATTGCACGCCGAATGCGACAAATAAAGTTATGAGCGAATATCAAGGAAATTCTGCTTCTGAAGATTATGAATCCGAAAATGTTTAAATCACTGAATATCTTACTTATGCTTGCAAGAAAGTACATAAAAAAGGGACAATTAAAAAAGACCATTTGCCTACGATGATTTGGCATAAAATAGCGGCCATTTCAATTTATTTTCAAAAATGTCCATAGAGGCCGTAAAAATCAAAAACTTCTTTTGTAATTTTAACCACGAGTTTACGTCATCAAAGTTCATGTTTCCTCCCAAGTTTTATGAAATGAAAATTGTATAATTTTCTCGTTCATTACCTATTGGATTTTTAGTAAAAAACAGAAAAAAATAGTGTAGCGATATGCACTTAAAATGCAGCAAAAATGCACATTTTTTGTGCTATTTGGCAGCGAAAAAATTTTTGGGCCTAGTCTTAACATATCCAATCAACAAAGTACTTTTTAAAGGTTTTAAGTACTTAAGTATTTTTCATTTTTTAAATGGCAAGTCAAAATATACTTAAAACAAATTTAAGTACAAGTATTAGGCTGAATACCTAAAAGTTTAAGTACCAGTACACGGATTTTCTGGAATACTTAAGAGTAAAGTACTTGAGTACTTAAAAGTACATTTTTCAAGTACTGTCGGTAATCAGCATCGCAGCTCTGCCCTTGAAATATAATTATGTATGTAACTTTTTTAGAATTTAGTCCTCCAGGGTCCATTTTTTTTCTGATTCATCGGATGTAGAAAATTCATTTCCGAATTCTTCAATATTAGAATCTTCCGAAATACCTCTATAAGCATTAATTATTTGTTTTTCATTTTTTTTTACCTTTCTCCAATGTCAGTATTTCAATAGAAATAATACTGAATCTAGTTTGGGTATACCTATTTTATGTATTGCAGTCACTTTCTGAAATATACGAGCATCTGTAATAGTAGTTTGTACAACAAGTGCGCAAAGCTTCACTTTTCTCACGAGCTCAGAAGTTTGTGGCACGAGCCCTTAACCCTTAGCCCAAATTATGGTATCGCGAGTTAAATGGATTTCTGAGTAAAAATTGTGTTAATTACTGTAAAATTTAACCCTAAAATTTAAAATATATTTTTTTACTCCCTTTTGGAGTTTGGAGGTGGTTCCATGGTGGAACCACAGGGAATTAACTATTTGGAGATTAATTAAATATAAATTTCAAATTTTGAATGTTACTTATTTCACATGAAAACTTGAAAAACAATTAATTTTATCCGTAAGACAAAATCCAACTTGACATGAGGAATAGTGCCATCTACTTCCATGGTGTTGGTTTATACTACTACAATGAGTACATCTAACTACTGGCATATGAGCAGCTTTGTTTGTACGTATGTCAATGGGAACGTGAACTTTAAATTAGTTCACCACGTCTGCTTTGGAACTTGGTCTTCCTCGTTGGGGATTGGGAGGATCGGCTCCTATAAGACCTGCGGAAACTGCTAAACGGATAACTTTGAGAGTAACGGATGGTGTAGGATCTTTCTTTGAAAATGATATATGCGTTAACAATTGTTAGATTAACAAAGTGCCAGAATATTCGATGCCACCATTTTTTTGGATTTATTATCCGTCTATTCTATGGACGATATCCCACCACCACTAATTTTCACATATGTATCACCCCGTTTCATGGCTTTGTCATTAGGAAAATCTTTTGAAAAAAATTTTGAGTTCAGTTTTACTGTCCCACAAGCATATATATATTGAGCCCGTAGCTCTTCTAAAAGTAGATAGGAAGTAAAAAAATTATGCATATATACTTCATGGCACTTGCCAGCAAGAGTATTTGTTAGGTCTTTGACCACTCTAGCCCCTAACCTTTTTTGCGAGATCACCGGTTTTACCTGTATAAATTTGAAATTGTGAAACAAAACCTGATTCATTGGTTCGCACTCCTACTTTATAGCCCCTTTTTATGGGCTTCTTGGGTATGTATTGACGTAGTGTGCTGCGACCCTTGAATTTAATCGTTGGTATGTATCAGTGTTTTCATTTTCATCATTTGTGTCTTTGGGAGGTTCGTCCCCTAATCCATCGTCATCTGAATCTATTTCCGAAGCTACTGATTCTTCTCCAGATGGTATATCTTCAATTAATTGATATAACTCATCATTTCCAAGAGCTTCAAGCTCATTGTAGAAGATTTTCCTGAATAAAAAATAAATATTTACAATATACCAATAATAGGCTTTGTGTGTCCACATGGAACCACATACTTTAAAATCAAAAAAACAACACATTTATGAAAAATATACGAAATTCTTTGTAACAATTCCAAAATAATATCAAAATTAACATATTTATAATTTACGTACCTGCCATAACTTTTATTTCCTTGGTTGAATAAAAAGAAGAGAATAGTCGTGACAAAACTGAAAAATGCAACATACTCTGTGAAACAAACTGAAGCCAGCGAGAAGTTCGCGGCATGGGCGATTTAAAATCTAATGGGAGGGGACATCGATTCCTAAACATGGTTCCAGCAAGCGCCTACTAGGAAAGGAACTATAAATTTGTGGTTCCACTGTGGAACTACTTGCTCGCAATGGGTTAAGGCGAGTGCCGCAAATCTAGCGAGTGGGAAAAGTTTTTTCTACAACCACATTTATTAATGAAAGCAAAACAGTAACTTGTCAAAAAAAAGTTGACAGATCATAGCTGTGTTTGACATTTCTGTGGGTTAAAGTGTCATAGCGTGTACTTTTCGCCGTCTAAATTATTACTTTTCCAACGGGTATCAAAAAAATTAAGAAAAGGCTGCTTTTGTTTAGAAACTGTTTTGCATAGTGGTTGTAGAAAAATGTTTTTTTATGTGCGTCTATTTGAATTTCTGCAGTTTGTAATGTAATTTAATTTGGTAAATCCTGGTTTTCACTCTCAGTTCATTTTTAATTTTTGATGACGTATTATAAAACATGCAAAAATTAAGGGTTTCAATTTATACTATAACTGTTACTACATTTTTTTACCTATTTATAGAATTTGTGGTTCTTGTGATCAATGATAATCAGAATATACAGAGACAAAAAAAAAATCATCTTTTGTATATTTGTTTATTTTGGGTGATTATCTTAATTAATCCACAATAATCTGATAAAACTGACCGCTTTATTTATGATTTAGAAGAATTACGTAGATTCTGCTAGGTGCTTATTTATTTGTAATATTTTGGGATTCTAATTAATATTTCAACAAAAAACAGCTTTTAATAACAAAATAATAAAAAAAGTAATACTTATTTCCGAATTTTTCTTTCTATGATCTACTTTTTGTAATTTTTCCACTTTTTATGTAATAAAAGTACATTTATTTTGTACTAAATGTTATATATATTGTGTAATACGTAAAAAATATTGTAGTGGAAACTTGTTTGGATTTCCTCTGTGTAATATCAAATGGAGTTAAATTTCATATATTTTAATTATAGTTATTAGCTTAGGTTGAAGTAGTAACATTACATTTTAGTTAAAAAAAAGTGACTATTCTGTAACTTTAATATGAATAATAATTTAATATTATATGTAGTATTTTCGATTTTTTTTGTAACTAATTTTTTCCCTTAGTTATCCCAATTACGTTTATTAATTGTTTTAATTGGCGCCACTAACAGATACATTTAATAGATTCAAAATGATGCTTTTAATGTGATTTTTATTTTTCAATGACGTGAATCCAATTTATACTTTAAAATGTGCATTAGTTTCAAAATAATGAAAATTATGTTTGATAGAAATTTTACTATGTTGAAAAAAAATGTAAAAGAATACATAAGTATGATCTATTTGTTCCTTTTTGTGGTATTACTAGAAATAAAAATCAGTCATTACATTTTTTGAAGTATTACTTACAATACATATACTTAAGACATAAAAAAAATTGCTTAATTGAACAAAAATTAAAAAAGTTTTGCGGTTTTTTTAAATTTTTAATAATGCGTCAGAAATTTAGCGCTGTGATGTCATACCATCTTTCGAGTCTAAATTAGCTGATCGTAGCATTGGGCCAGTAAATAAAAAAGAGTAGGACGAGTAAATACTAGTACAGTATCAAAAACCAAGTAAATGCAAAAATTGAAGTGATAGAGCAAGTATTTACTATTACTTGGAAGTAAATACTTGTTGATGTAAGTATATACCCCCAATAAACGCCTAAATTGGTGAATAAGCGTTAGTAAATACTTCAGTGGCAACAACACTCGTACATTTGCAAGTTCACCTGACCAAAGACTTGCCAGTCGTTTTTGCATATCAAAGATGTCTGCATATACAGTGTGTCCAATTAAGTCTGAACCATGTGGGAAACTTTTATTCTTCGTTTTATGTAAAAAAGTTAATTCTTTATAGAAAGTTTTGCATGGTCTACAACCATCAGATAATACATTTTTTTATCCGTATACGAGGAAGTCAAAAAATATAAATTTTGCTCAAGAGTAAAGTATCCTTATTTTAAAAAATATAGAAAAATGTTATTTGGAAAACTTGTTTAGAAACAATATGCACGAACATATATGAAATCACAGCCTCCTATCTCAAAACAATAATTTTTTTTCTTGAAATAAAGTTCAGAGAGTGAACTGTTACATACAAAGTTAGTTTCAGCGAAAATTTGTAGAGGGTAGAGGGTAGAGAATTAAAAATTTTTATAGTTGTGGAATGAAAAAAGAAACAGGTGGCTCCTTTAAATTCTCCAATTAACTTACTTTATTTCATTCAAATCGGAGAGAAACAAAAATGTGGTCCAAAAAAAGTGCAAGGTTATAGCCTTCAAAAATCTTCAAAATTTGTCATCATTCAGATTTCAGCGAAATTTTGTAGAGGTACATTCTAAGGGGCGTAGATTCCAAAAAAATTAACAGTTCTTCTGTAGCTCTATTAGTTTCAGAGATGAAAAATTTTTTCTTTGAAAAATTGTGAGACTCAATTTTTTCATATTTTCCAAATTAAAAATTTTATAGATGTGAAATGGAAAAAACAGATGGCTTCTATTAATTCCAATTAACTTACTTTATTTATAAATCAATTTTCATTCAAATCGAAGAGAAACAAAAATGTGGTCCAAAAAAAGTGCAAGGTTATAGCCTTCAAAAATCTTCAAAATTTGTCATCATTCAGATTTCTGCGAAAATTTGTAGAGGTACATTCTAAGGGGCGTAGATTCCAATAAAATTAACAGTTCTTCTCTGGCTCTATTACTTTCAGAGATAATAGTTTTTCTCTTTGAAAAATTGTGGGACTCCATTTTTTCAAGTTTTCCAAATTAAAGATTTCCAATTAACTTACTTTATTCATAAATCAATTTTCATTCAAATCGAAGAAAAAAAATGTGGTTCAAAAAAAGTGCAACTGCTTGGACGAGTCTATGATCTTCGGATCTTCAGGGCTGGCTCGTAATAAAAACTTCGCTAACGTCGATTTACAAAAGAATATGTACACATATTAGGTTTTGCGATAAGAGTAAAAAATTAGTTTAACCATTAATATCTTCAAAAATTGTTGAAGGAGACAAATTAAAAATAAGACAACTCTTTAAAATAATATTTAATCTATTTAACCTGAACAAAAAATAAACAATACATAGGAAAAATATAGTTTAAATATATAGCCTTCATTTACAGTAAAATTAAATTAAGATAATCCGTTGAAGTCTTAACACCATGAGTTCTGAGTAATATTCAATCCAAAGACTAGTTTTAGTTTATTCATATTTATAAATAAATAAGATGCCCCGCAGATGTTCGAATTATTCAGTGAGTGTTAAAAATAACCAATAAACCAGTTTAATAACATTTCTTGCATTATTAGGAACCAATTTTGTTATAAAAATGAGAGAAGAGAAAAATGACAATAAATTTATTTTCATATACAAGTTAATGTTAAAAATGAATTTAATCCTTATCATTGACGCGCACTGTATAGAAGAACCAACAGCACCTACAAATTATTGTAAATTTGTGTTACAAGTCTAAAATATTTGTGGTATGTTATTAATCCTTTTAAAACAAATTTCTTGAGGCACCTTAATACCACATAGATATTTTAAAGGAATATGCATAATTAAATAATTCAAAAAACTTATTGTAAAAATACAAATCATTTAGACATTGACAATTACAGATATATATTTTTTTACGATTTAACATTCACAACAAATAAAATAATAAAAATTTCTAATTAAATTCCATTAAAAAATATCCATAGAGGTATATATTTATTCTTAGTTGGCAAAAAATGATCAGTTCAATATGAAATATTACACATTTTTTAAATGATTTAAACGTGATATATATGTTAAAGCGAGTATTATGAATTCCTTCACAAAATGCAATATTCAACAAGGTCAGTGCCACTATATACCGGATATCTAAAAACATGTACAAATTATTTGCAAAAAATCATTCAAAAGTTTTATTTTACTGCATTCGAATGCAATTCTACCCATTACATATCTTATTTATTTGATATAATGTTTTCTTTGTCTCTTGAAAGGCTTCAGTACAGAGAAAAAGTAATTTTGATGAAATCAATCCTGGTATTGACAACTTTTCAGGGATAAAAATTAAATAAAATCAAAGACAGCTCTGAAATATGCGATATTTTTGAATTTAGGTTATGGGCGGACGTAAGACTGAACGCTTTCAAAGATCATAATAGAGTAAATTAAAATCCAGAATTTTAAATTTTTTTAGATCCTAAGTAATCAAAATTAAATTACAAAAATATATATTATTGTATTGACAAATTATTATTAGTAGTGCAGAGTAAGACAATATTTTTATTTTTAGTGCAATTGTTTTTAGATATCCTGCATACCGCAGTTAGTCAAAAAATTCTCATCTGCAACAAAATCTTAAGAATATGTGTGTACCTTAAACGTGATTACCTAATGTATTTTTATGTACAGTTGGTTTGCAGATTTTGAAAATTTTGCGTTGTTGAAATTGCACTTTTCGAAAATTGGTGGCTTTTTTATCAGAACTTATTGATACGGGAGGTAAGAAACAAATCGATATAAACAAAAAAATAATCATTGTACTGCATTTAATTTGATTTTTCCATAAACTATTAAAAACAAATGATATCTTATGTTGGACTCGAATGTAATCAAATCATGTGTAGTACAACTTCAAATTCATATATTCTCAGCTAAATCAAAAGAAAAAAAAACATTAAAGCCAATCCATTATTGATGGTCCAACATTTAATTTGTACTTATTTACATGAAAAAACATTTAGGATAGATATAAACATCTAATATACTGTTTTGTTTTTTTTTGTAGTATATTTTTCAGTCACCCTGTATTCAAACAATAAAGGTGATATAAAAATTTCAATATGGATATTTATAGTTAACAATTCATAAAATATTTTCCATTTGAAACATTTAACATCACTGGATTTTCATTTTTTTTTTAGATATTAATTTTGGAAGGAATATTCGTGATAGCGATTAAATAAATAATATGGATGGATGATTTTATGGAGGTCTTAATGGTTTTTTTTGTTAAGTTGAACAAATGCTTAATTTATTAAAAAATGATTTGAATGATAAACAATATGTTGGGTATTTAAAATCGCTGGGCATTTCAGCTTGAATAAGATTTACGTATAAACGCATTGTAATAAACATTTATAATTGCAGTACAAATAGATATTTATGGAAATTAAAAGAAAAAATATTAATTGCAGGGGAAGACCAAAAAAGTAATGGATTTCGATATCGTAGATTAAAAACGTGAGAGCGTTTTCACATTGAGCAATAAAAAGTTATCGTATCCGATATATTATTTAATAATTTTCACACGAGATATAATTGATGGAATAAATGGTACAATAAAATTTTCGGTGTTGCCTATTTTTGTAGTTAGTCAGTTGGTATAAAATCATAATAGAGTGAAGAACGTAGGTTTTTATTATTGGGCTATTCTTCAAAGTACTGCATTGGAGCAGTTGATGGAAAGAATCTTAATTATAAGCATTACTCCTCTTGTTTTAATATTAACTGCTTGTAGTTAATTGTTCATATTCTTCCAAATTATCATAGTTTTTTAGTGGAAACTGGAAATCTTCATTCCAAGCGTTTCCTTTCTTCACTCGATCCTTGAAATCCTGAAGTTTTATCCCATAAAAATGTTTTTTGTTCAATTAATTCAATAAGATCCAAAGGATTTTCTTATTTCATCTTTATAATACGTATTTCTTGCAACACTCTGCTTGAATGATAATGCTAAATAAACAGTAAATGGTGTGAAAACCTGACTAAACTTGTATGATTTTCTACTATTGTCGCGATTCTGTAGAACGTATATTGCACGTGTTTGCGATATAGCGCTATTGATACCATAAATGTATCGCGCATCGCGTTAAGGTTTGGTTTTATTAAATTTCGTTACGGAAAATTTCGTTTGTTTGGTTGTTTACTTTCAAAGTTTTTTGGCTATAAAGTAATGACCGGTTGCTAGAAATTGTCCAAAGACGGCGATCGTTTGTGTCTAAAAATAGCAAATATACGAGTCAATGAACGATTGACAAAAATAGGAAGAACTTTACAACCGAACGAGCGAGGCTCTTCTATTAATTATTTTTTTCCCTTTTTCGGAAAGAAGTTCCTTATCGATCGTTACACTCTAGAATAAGAGAAAAAAAATTCATTACAATTTTATTATCATTCCTTCATTTATTATCAATATAACTAGCGATTTTACACAGTACATTCTACTGAAAACTAATATGTAGTATGCGTGCCTTTCTCTGTTCTATTACTAAAAAAATTAGAAACATTACTCTCAAACATCAAACTGTATCAAGACAGCATCTTCATTTTTTAACAATGCAAAATATTTGCGTCCATCGCACAATTAACGGTCGGGAAAAAGTCAGAAACAAATAATAAAAGTTTGCTGACGGAATTTCGTTGAAAACAGGCTGCCACGAAATATTTCGTTGAGATTTGACGAAAAATTCCGTGAACAAAATTTAATAAAAACCAAAGCTTTATATATGAAAATTAATCACTACTACGGCCCGCCCACAGATCCACCTTTGGTGAAGTATTTATTGAAATCGTGCAAACATCTCAAAAAATTTTTTTTGTTCCAAATGATTTAAAATGTCATGAAAAGTGGAGAAAATTGATTTTCTGCGAAAAAAAGTGCTGTCTGGATGTCTGTGCGCACGATAACTCGAGAGTGGTACGGCCGATCCGGAAAATTCTTTCGACCATCGGTTTTTATTCAAAAAGGCTATATCAGAAGATGAGCTATTCCTGGTCCGGCCTACTGAGTGAAACTTCTATTCGAGATATCTCGATAAGGAAAGCAAATTTGTCGATACTGATTCCTTTTAAGGTGTGCAAGTCAACATGCGTCGATTTATATCCATATCGCATGGGGTTCGTTGATAAAAAAACTAAAAAATTTCCATTGTTTGGAAAAAAGGGGAAATTTTCTAGTAAAAAGTATCAAATAATTGCTAAAATGAAAAAAAAAAAGAATTTTGGAAAAAACAAAAAAGTATGTTGGTATTGGGAAACGAACCTTGGAATTCCATACTTCAGTCTGATATCAGACTTTTTTCCACTGAACGAAACGGGCCATGGTCTTGAAACATCCCGCCCTCTAGTTTAAATGCGTGTATTTAACTTGCAGAGCGATATTGCTGCAATATATTGCTCCGTGTGAAAATATTCTTACAATAATAATCCCGAAAACTTTGAAATAATTGGAAATCAATTGGTTCTAAAGAACAATTACAATTGGTAAATTGACTTCTGACTTCTCCTCTTAATAGCAAGCGGAAAGAACAAATTAAAAAAAAAATAAACATATTCAATAACTGTTTGAAGAACTGAGCTAACAAAGAGATTAAAAAGGTATTATAAGGACTTTGAAAATGAGAAGTTAGATAGTTTTAAAAAGATGAGGAAATAACAGCCCATCCTCAAACATAAAGTAAACTACCAAATAAAAAGTTTGTCTAATCAAAACCATTACCAGGTTCGCCGACAAGCAATTTTCGCAAAAACTGCCTCCTGGGCCAAGACTTAATTAAGTCAAAGTATTAAAGTTTGGCATATTTTAAGGTGTTTCATACACTTTTTAATTTTTTTGACATTAATATTTTAACAAAAAAAAAAACCAGCAGACGCCGGTGGTCGCCGTGGCCTAGTAAAAATTTAAGCAAACATCGGTATATGCTTTGTACTGGTAAGTCACATACTTTTGGCGCGTACACAGAAGACACGTGAATGGTCGATATTTTTTTATTAGCTTTTAGCGTCTATTCGCCAGTCTTGCTTTGATATTTATTATTTGCAAACTGTAAAATATGAATATGAAACACTGTTGGAAAGTGGAAGAGTATGTGTGACTGATAATTGGTACACCTTCAATAGCCCAGATACTTCTAAATAGAAAAACAAGTCTCTTAGGCACAAGAGTTGAAGTTACTACAATGGAAAACAAAAAAGGAATATGTGTACTGAAACGGAGTGATAAAAGAGTGTTAGTTCTATCTACCTACCATACCAATAAAGTAGGTAGTAGGAAGTGCAGGAAACAAATTGAGAAGCCGAAGCATCGACTATAACACCTTAATTATACAGAAGCGAAAGTCCGCCTTTCGGTCCAAATTTTATGTTCTGTGGCTAAGTATTACGATTGTCAACGTGAAATTCAAACTTCCCGCTAGTTTTATTCGTTTTTGTTTTGTTTTAGAAGTGTCCATTTTTATTTCGCTCTTTCCAAGTGATTGTTAAATAAATCAAACGACTCTGTGCTTTACTTTTTGTTATTCTTGTGTTATAACTATATTGATTTACTTTTAGTTGCTTTGTAAAATCGATTACTAGTTTTTTTTGTTGAATAGATCAAAAGGAAGAACTGGGTGTGCCTTCAATAAATGTTGAAGGGTATTTTTATTATTTTAGGCTGTGCTAGAATTTATAAACTTAATTAGTCTTTTCAGAATACTGGATAGAAGCGTGCAAGAGCGATGTCTTGAGGAATTTAACTCCCGAAGCATATTACATACAAGTTATCAATTGCATGAACTCTAGTTCGATGATTCTATGTTTATTAAGAAAAGTGATTGAGGATTCAGCATGCTGTCCCCATTATTTTTCCCCATTCGTTGTAAAGGAAACTTGAAGAATATCAGTAAATCTATAAAAGTAAAAAGTCAACTGGAAAGAAAACCAGAACATGTTTTTTAATTTAATTTGATTTAATTCAAATTTGCCGCTCAAAAATGACAGATGTAATACTTAGTAGAGAATGAATCACGAAAAGTCGCCCAAAGTGCCGTCTGTACTTTCGCTTCTGTATAGTTAAGGTGTTCCGTGGTAAAAATTCCATTGATTTGTCAGACCAAATGTTTAACAATAGGGAGGCGTTACGATTTTCCATTCATTGGTACAAGAAAGTAGCATTCGAAGTGCTTTTAGATACCGCCATGGTGATTGCACAAAAGTATCAATAACAATAATATTATAGTAACCAACTTTCATTACTCAATTATAGACGATATGCTGAAATATGGATTAGAACAAGAACCACAGCCCACAAAAAACAAATTCTCGAAACCCATACTTTTGGAAAACTAAACTGCAAAGCTCGTGAAAATAAAAAATACTGTAGGGGTTATTACAAGAAAAAAGTAAAGTGAAAGGTCTGATAACCTACTGCATAAAATGTGAAGAAAAATCTAGATATTGCTTAGTGTTTTAGCGCATATCATAAAAAAATGCAGTTTAATTTTTTATCATCATGTATGAGGTATTTGCATGCTATAATGAGTGTTTTTCTTTTGAGATAATAAAAGTCGCTGTGTTGAACCATTTGCATAGGGCTAGGCTATTGCAGACACATATGTACATTATTCATCTATTATCTTGTCTTCCGAGCCCAGGCAGCTCATTAAATTTGAGAGAGTATCAGGCACCGTTGTTTGAAAATGTTAAGTAGCTTTCGATGTGGTAACACAATTCCAAATGACTTTATGAGTACCCTTCCAATCAAAATATACCATGCTAAAAGGGAAGAAACCTGTACTAAGGGCGAGGCTCGTAGTAGATGTACGTCCACCAGCGATAAGGAGGAAACGATATTTGTTGAATAAAAACATAAAGTGAAGAAAGGAGAAGATAATACTTCAGGAGATTAAAAACGAAAAACTGATCTGGTTTGCTTGAATGAACAAAGATGGTAAATAAAAGTTTTGGATACCATTAATATCAGATAATGCTGGAAAAGTAAAATTTATTAAAGTTGGAAAAAAAGCTAAGATTTCCAACGATTTTAGCTATTTAAGAAAATATATCACCATTTTTTAAGATATTTAAACTAGTTACATTATAAAAATATTACCAAAATAACTGGTTACAGATTATCAACAGAAAAATATTGCATTATTCAGTTTTACGATAACAAAAAAAAAACAATTAATAATTAAATATTTGTTATCAACTTTCGTAAATTTAATTAATTCATCCCCAAATAACTTTTTTCAACCGAAATAGTATGGCATTTGTTCAACTCTACATATAAAAGTGAACGTGATATAACATTTCGAATACAATTTGATAAAATTTAAATTTCCTCGAGGTAACTCAAATATATCTACTTAAGTAATACATTAGTTTGCTTTCTTGAAATATTCTTTATTTAACACTTATTTGATTTGATCAATGTCGTAAATCTAAAACGATTCCATTGGAAGTTTTTTTTTTAGCTAAAACGTACACCCAGGCATATATTTAAAGCCTGTTAAAAATCAGTAAAAATAAGAATGTATAAAATGCCCTAAAAATAATGTTTTTGGTAGTTTCACAATTTCTAGTTGGACATACTATACATTCCGGACTAATTTTTCACTGTTTGGTATATAATTCCAAAGGAATAGATCAGAACTTCTTTAAAGTACCTTGATTTTTTTTCTATTCTACAATGACTGTCTTTATACAATTGAACTAAAATATAAAAATAAACGTTCTAAATATAACTAACAAATCAACATATTGTACAAAAAACTATGTAAATCTTTTAACTTTTTGATAATATAACTCAGTATACTTCAGATAATTAGAAAAATGTTTTTTTCATTGAAAAATTGTCAGTTTGAACGGTAAAAGTCAGCATTTATCAAATTAGACAGATCCAAGCTCTAAAATGTCAATTATAAGCTTTCACTTGAGAAGTTTGAAAAAAAAAGTGTCTGTGTCAATATCCTTCGTTCTTAGGGATCATGAAATTTTTTAAAAAAAAAGTGGGACTTACGTATTTTGGTCTCCTGAACACGAATCCGAAATCAAAACGTGGCGCTCTCAAGTAGTTTCGAAGATACAGCCCTATTTTGTTCACTATTTGGCAGCTCAAATTTCTGTTATTAAAAAAACACAAATTTCTTGTTAATTATTATCAAAACACTACACAAATGCTTTTATTTACTTGTAGCGGAAAAACTACCATTTTTCAAAAAATCACTAATTTGAATTTTAGACAGATCACTAAAGTTGGGTTAATCAGCTGACAATTATGTCTATTATTTTTTATTTATCGAATGTTGGCAAACGTGACTACGTGATTGTTCGTTTGACTCCTGTCGGTTCTTGCTGGATTTTTGATTTCCATTATTAAATTAAATTCCTACCATTCTCTTGGTAACTTTTTTAATTATATTGCTGAACAACATCATAAAAAAATGATCTCATAATAAAATTAAGGACGGCAAATTTGTATTATTTTTTTTAGAGTAATGCAAGATATAGTTGGATACTGTGACCTGAATATATAATAAATGTAAGGTTAAAATTAGGCTTAGCGGTAATCAGTTATGGGAAACTATTGTCATGGTAACCTGTAAACAAAAATCCTAGTTCAAGTTATTTGCAGAAATAGTGGATAAGGTAGTAAAATAAATGCGCGCGTCCGGTCGACATTTGGCAAACTCAGCGCATTTTCAAATATTGAAAACCATACCAGTTAATGAAAATGCAGATTTATATTAATATTTTCTGACTAAAATGTCCATAAATCTCTCAATAATAACTATCGTCTATAACTTGGCAACAGCGCATTTTCGCAAAACAAAAGTGGTGCCATTTGATTGGACTAAGGGCCCAAAATCGTAATGTTCATTTTTCTCCATAACAGATTTCCAGTAAAGTTTCTAATTTCGTAACTAAACATTTCTGCTAATAACTTACTAGGATTTTTGTTTACAGGTTACCATGGTAACGGTTACCATAACAATAGTTTCCCTTAACTTATTTCGGCTAAGCCAAATTTTAACCTTACATTTATTACATATTCAGGTCACAGCTTAAAATATCCAACTATGCATTACAAAAAAAAAAAAAAAAATTTTGCCATCCTTAATTTTATTTTGAGATTCATTTTTTTATGATTTCGTTTAGAAATACAATTAAAAAAGTTACCAAGAGAATGGTAGGTATTTAATTTAACAATGGGAATCAAAAATCCAGCTAGAAACGACAAGAGTCAAACGAACAATCACGTAGTCACGTTTGCCAACATTCGATAAATAAAAAATAATTGTCAGCTGATTAACCCAACTTTAGTGATCTGTCTAAAATTCAAATTAGAGTGATTTTTTTTTAAAATTGGTAGTTTTGATAATAATTAACAAGAAATTTGTGTTTTTTCAATAACAGAAATTTGAACTGCCAAATAGTGAACAAAATAGGGCTGTATCTCCAAAACTACTTCAGAGCGCCACGTTTTGATTTCGGATTCGTGTTCAGGAGACCAAAATACGTAAGATCCACTATTTTTTTTTTAAATCGCATGATCCCTAAGAACGAAGTATTACCAAATATATATTCGGAGACATATATTTTGTAAATAAAAATGGAGTTGTTGAATAGCTAATCACAGAAAATCATGTTTCACTTTAGAAAAATGGAAGGTGTTTTATAAAACTCAATTAACTTCAAAAAGAAGAAACATGGAACAAAAAATTCACAAGAAAAACTGCAGAAGAAAGTGACACGAATTTTCGTAAGATGGTGGTGGAATTATTTCTGATTTAAAGTAAATGATGTGAATTATAACCAAATAAGTTCAATTTTATTAATATTGAATTAATTTGGGTCACAAATCTCCTATAAGATTTAAAAAAACGTCCTAGTTATCTGAAGTACTTTTTAAATTGCAGTAATGTATAAAAAATGGTAGATACAAATTAAATAGTATGAAAAATAATAAAAATCAGTATCAAGAACATATTTTTTTTTAATAAATGTGATGTTCTAAAAAATATTTTTGTTAAAGTTTCGAGATAAAAGCAGTACTATTTTCAAAAGGATGTATAGCATTATTCGATAGAGGATGAAAATTTGTATTTATAATACTTTAAATTTTTATTAGCAAAAAAATCGACAAAAAGTTACAAAAATTATTCAAGTTATGAGATCAATTAGTTAATACAGTTTTTCTAATTTAAAACACTGGACAAAGCAAACATTAACAAAATCATTTTTGTAACTTAGCAAGCAGCGCCATAACGACATTAAAATTAAATATCACAAAACGTCGTTGGTCTACAAAACAAATTAAACCTTTAAAATATTTTGTACAAATCCAAATTTGATTAAAAAATGCAGAGAAAATCTACAGAATAAAATTTCCTTTCATAGATCTTGTCGATTGATTTAATTAAAATAAAACTTTAAATTTAAAAAAACCAGTTGAGAATATACATTGAGCATTGTCGAGACTAACTTAAGGCATTAATAATATTTAAGTTTATTTTAATGGAAGAGGGTGTTAAGAAAAATCTCTCCATCTTTTGATTGATAGTTACAAACTAATTTGGGCACATAAGTAGATATCCCAGGTTCTTCTACTATAGGTATAGGGAATTCAAGGTGTTAGAGTGAGAGGTACCAATAGGAAATTCAGCGTGTCAGAAAGAGAGCGCTTTGACGTCACACCCACAAGTTGAAAACGTCGTAAAATGTGACGTTTAGAACGTTTCTTCACGTTCTGTTTTTTGATACGAAAAAAAGGGTCGAAAACGTTATAAAATGCGACGTTTTCAACTTTTTTAACGTTTACTTTTTGTTGTAAAAAAAACTTTCACTTTTTTGCATCAAATACTTGTATTTTCCATAAGGAAACGTGTAAAAATAACATGTCAAAATTGATGAACTATGGCATTGTTTGACGTATTTTTTCGAATCAAAATTCTAAGCGTTAAAAGAAAACGTTGAAAACGTCGTAAAATGTGACGTTTTAAACGTTTTTCACGTTCTGTTTTTTGATTCGAAAAAAAGCTTTGGAAACGTTGTAAAATGTGACGTTTCGATCGTTTTTTAACGCTTCAAAATACTGAACATTAAAAAAACGTCGTGTCTCTCTTTGTGACACGCTGAATTTCCTATAGGTACCTCTCACTCTAACACGTTGAATTCCCTATACCTATAGTAGAAGCGGCCTAGGATATCTACTCATATAGAATGCGAATCTGAAATCAAATTTTATAAAAATTGCTACATACATATGGAATTCATAGATGAACTGAAAGTTCGTCAAAAATGGAATATTTAAACCGTAAAACCGTTCCAAGCATCTAAATATTTTTTTGATAACATGGAAATGATTTGGAATAAGAACAAAATATCTTGTAGGTCAATGTTGATTTTTAAAAAAATAATTCGAAATATATTTTTTCCTGGTACTAATACTTCATGAGCTGTCTAAATTGACAGTAATACGTATGTTTTTCACACCTCTATCGAACATTAATTTATGTATACTAGCACATATAATCTTACTGATATCATAATTCTGTTGTGAAAATAAATACCATTTTATGAAAAACAAAAACATATTTTTCACAACTGAACTATGTATATCTAAATTACATTAAGTAGGTAATATTTTTTTTTCAATAAATGTAACGATAAATCGATCGATGAGACATGGAGTAATTTACAAGATGAACGATATGAAAAATAAAAACAATAAAATATTACAGTTCTAAAATATAAAACAATATACAACTATATATAATTACACAAAAATTACTGGGCGAATATTTTAAACGGACAGAACGATTAGAGCCAAACTTTCTTTTAATATATAGTTTAAATTTAAATTCAGATTAATATTTTGCAGTTCAGCGATAAAATCAATAAACGAGAAGATCTGATTTTTAATTAATGAAACTAAAACTCTCAGTTTAACACATTCTGTGCCACACAAGCTATACCTACTCTCTGGTCTTTCAAATAAATGCAAGACTCAATATAATGAGATTATCTCTCTAATCATTGTTATTTAGAAGTTGTAGTGGAATTTAGTGGAATTCAGGTTTATATTAAGAACTTTTGTTGATTCAAATGATTGTCAATATGTCAAATTCAATCTTCCTTGTCCTATGGTACTGGTAATGTTCTTCAGCAACTTCAAAAAAGTTGTTTGGTGTAACTTTTTGGTACCAATGAAGTTCAAAATAATTTTCTTAAAGTCAAAATGAAGAAATTGTTATCCAGTCCCTTAAAAAGTCAGTTGAAGGAGAAATACCAAATTCCATCAATTTAATAATAAACGATTATATTAATGCAGTTAAAAATAAACATCTGACACAAAAGTCAACAGTACAGAATTTCCTGTTGGCACAGAATATGTTATCTTTATAAAAATCTAGATAAAAATCAATCAAATCTTCTTTACAGGGTGTGCCATAAAGCTAAATAATAAAAACCTGATCCGGCACTCAAAAATATCCTAAAACAAATCAAACTCGACTTGAAATTATCTAATATTGGAAGCTCAATATGGCATACCCTGTTTTATAGAAATTAAAAATATAAACTTTTAAAAGAAAATACGGAGTTGGATACCGTTTAAAATAATCACCCTGTACAACATGATTGCAAGTGTTCCTTTGATCACACACTCTTAGTCTGGCACATTGAGTATCGAATTTTTTTATACACGTATATCACAACTTTACTTAAATTTTTTTTTTAGTGGCCAAGATAAATTAACCTTAGCTCGAGTAAAAATTAAAAATTACACTCTTTTTTAAACTTTCTCGTTTTCATCTTCTTTTTTTTCATGTTCGGTTACCGTTCGTTTTTTTTATTCCTAGAGTCTTCTTAGATGAAATTTGATGTAACGATTTACAAAATGCAACAGGATGTTGAACAGCAACTACTGTTTCCACCTTTGCTCTTTTGTCGTTGATCTGAAATGTAATAAAATAGGTTAGTAAATTAAAAATAAAACGATATTAATTTTTATGTATTTGAGTGTTTCCCCAAATAATACTTTGAAACTAAGAAACATTTTTATCTAGAAAATAAAATGCAGATTTAAATTCGTTACCTAATTCCTCCTTTTAGTATGTTTTTTTTAGCAATTTTAAGTACTATATATCCCGCCCAAACTACGCCATTCGTGATCACACCGTTAGGAATCGAACGAAGTATTTTATCGACAGTTGTAAAATATATTTCGAAGTGGCCCTTAAACTCGAACGAACTTCAGAAATTAGGGTCAATGGAAATAGAGTTAGAAGGTTTCTAGGATTCTTTTAATGCACTTCAAAAGTTAGGTCACTCTTAATTATTTTTTTTCTATTTCTCTGCGAATCGAACATCCAATAGAAACAGCATGAAAACTTTCAAGAGACTATAGTAGTATTATCCAGAGGACTTTAAATGGTATTTCTATAATAAGAACAGATATATGCGGATGTCACTCATGTAAGAGCAAACTTTATAAAGGAATTGCAAACTAAATATCCAAAGCAGAGCTGCCCCTAAGCACTCTAAAAACTTTTGTGCTTAGGAGCACACTACTTTTAAGCGATTTTTAAAGTCGGTTCTTAGTGCTTAAAACAGTTTACGAAAGGGCCAGGTGCATGCCAAAAGTGCTTACGAGCACTAAGCCCTTTCGTCCTCGTTTCTGAGGAGAGGAATATTAGGAGAGCTGAAACGAGGAGGGTTTTACTTTTCTTTATATCAGGAGAACAGAAGTAAGGAGAGGTATATTTTTCTTTCTATAGGAAGAGCGGAAACAAGGAGAGGAATATTTTTCTTTCTACCAGGAGAGCAGAAACAAGTTTGCCTCAAATCCAACAGATACATCTACATTTAAACTTACAAGTGTTTAGGGCTTAATACTCGTGAATTTAAAGAACTTTTTTAGGGTGCTTAGTGCTACTAATTTGTACCCACTTTTTTTGAGTACTTAGTACTCGTGAGAAGTTTTTATCTTGACAGCTCTGATCCAAAGTAGGACAAAGTCGAAAAGATTCAACTATGCAGGATAATTGGGAAATCCTCAGGATGGATAAGATGATGATGAAAAAAATATATGTGTCATTTGTACTAACCTTGTGAATTAGGCTCGGGTAGCGTTTCCCTTGGGACCAAATGCATCACTGTAGTCTTTCCGAATGGTAATCCTAAAGCACCTAAAGTTACGTTACTATGGAGAAAACGTCCTTGATAAATGAGTCTGAGTATTTCAGCCTTTGATACGGCTTCTTGGCACCAATCTGAAACATACAACAAGAAATTAAAACTTCAAGATTACAAAAACACCTACATTTTTTTACAACAATGTGGTTTTCTTAACTTCATATTATATAGAAAATCATAAAAATTTTGCGTGAAGTAAAAGCTACAAAATATAAGAAAGTAGCGCCCATTGTGGGGATCAATTTGTTAAATGAGATTAAGAACATGTATTATTAGCTTCTAGTTATTTTACGTCCAAAGACCTAGAGGTATAGATGGTAGAGAAAAAACGTGTAGATTTTCATAATAAAACATTAAAGAATGGTACAAAAAGTCTGTCAAATGTCTTGTAGCTTTTTGTATAATGAATCAGTGACGACAACGGTTCGTTGTTAGAAAACTTAACAATTTAAAATCATGTGACGGTGCGTTTTTGCACTAATTACGATACATCGAGTTGAATGCGGACCTGTGTCTTCGAAAATTAAAAATACTGGAGGTAACCATTTGAGTTTGGAGTTTCACAAAATAAAAAAAAAACGTCATCCACAAAATTTTATAAAGTAATTCTTAAATCAAGTGTATTTGATTTTTGTACCGAATTTGAGGTATTTTCGGGAAATGTGTGGTTGTTGTTCTTAAACTGTAGTGTATACGAAATTGATTTACACACGTGGAAACGAAATATCAGTCAATCCGGATTTTTCTCTTCTATCACATCGTACATCTTCCGATTTCGCTATCTTCTAATTGGAATCGTCGTTACTATGAATTGAAAGAGTAGCCACTACCCACGGAACTAAAATAACATTTTTATATTTTTATAAATGAAAGAGCAATTAAGCCAGACTCAAGAGTTTTTTTATAAAGATTTAAAATTAAAACAGAAGAGATATAATCAGAAATTAAGTATATAGGGAGCAGATAAATATAGTACAAATAAAAGCGACAGTACAACAACAGTAAATAAGGAGGTTAAGACTTTTACAGTAAAATCAAGTCACAAGTCACAAAAAGAACAGTCGAACAACAGTGAAAGCACAAATTTAATAAATTTAGCAAATAAGACTAGTAAAAATACGAAAAAAATACAATAAAGAAATAAAGAAAAAAGTTATGGAAATGGGCGGCCTCGAATTGCACACTTTCTACCTGAATTTATAAGTTTTACTCGGACTGCACACTACATGAAGGATTAGGAGATCTGTTTACTACATGAATTGCACACTATACTGTCGGGTGTTCATCCGCAAATTTACTACCTATTTTAAATAGAAATAAATAAATAAAAAACAAAATTTGATTTGTTTTATTAATTTTATTTGCCAATGATAATTTTTTTTATAAAATTATCTACAATTTACCAAATCTATAAATATTAGCCATCGTTTAAAAAAATAACTTAAACTCTTAACAAAATTAAATCTGTTCTTATGTTTATAATTTGTTACCCTCTTTATAAATTTTCAGCTAGCTCTATTTTAAATCAATTTACTCCGGAGAAAAACATACAATTAAAGAAATCCCGAATATGTTTATTGTTAGTCACACTTTTTAATCTTTAGGTAAAACAAATAATACGTATGAGTATAAAACGTTAACCCCCAATTGGTACCAATTAGTTCACAACTACTAATCAAATTTATGCGTAACTTATGGTAATTAAAAATAATAATTCTAGAATAATATCTTGGGTGGATGTAGCCAAAGTATATCCCCAAAAGCAAAGTAAATGGAAAGCTCTTACTTTATTTCCGAAATGTTCGTGTATATCTATGAAAATGTGGTGGCGGTCAGCCAGATATAACGTAGGTTCTCAGCAATCCTCTGGTCGTATGAGTAGTAAACTACGATGATAATTGTTGGTAACCACTTAGGTGTCTCCAGGACCAAAGCGAAGAGCCACTCAAAGTGTCAGTCCCTGCAGGATTCGATTGAAGACAATTAGGACCAATAAGGAAGATATTATCCAGAGAAAAAAAGAAAATAAGTAAGGCTTTAAAGAAAACAATAAGGAAAGTTAATTTACTTAAACGATGGATAAAATGCTGACTTACCGGAGATCTTGTGTGGCCTTTAAGCTATATTAGATTCCCACAAAGGTGAATAATTTTCTTGAATCTTTGTTTAAGGCGAATCTAAGTTGTATTATATATTTTTTTGTTCTTTTCTAGGCTTAGAAAATCCGAAAATAATTCGTAATTTTAATAGATAAAGGTCAAAAGAGATAATTCAAAATTTTAAAATTTAAGGACTTTAGTGTTAATGGTTAGTTAGCTAGTAGATTTTTGGCCATAAAGCAAGAGAAGAACCAAACTAGTTGACAACCTGAAGAATGACTACTAATTGTAAATAAACAAATGAAGGTTAACCATTAAAATAAAGGTATTTAAACAACTTAATTAATAAACAAATGTGTTTTAGATCCAAATGGTTTAGGCAGGCTATCACTTTTCATTAAAATAAATGAATTGAAAAAAGGTTAAAAGAAAATAGTTATACAAATTGAAACTGTGACAAATTACCCATTTGAACTTTTAAATATTCATGCCGACGTCTTGTACCTGGATCTTTAATTCTTATTTTTTCGCTTAAATTTTGTAATTGTCTGAAAATCGATGGTTTTTTTATAAATTTAAATAATGATGGATGATTTTTATAAAAATTTGCGTTAAATTGCGAATGAAAAGATTCACATGAGTTGGTTGTTCTATCTATATTACCACTGAATTGTGCCCATACTGTTGGCGGAAAAGTGGAACTAACTTCAATGTAATTATCTACAATAAAGTCTGGTATAATTGCCATAAAATCAACAACATAGCAGTCCTCCACTTGGGAAGAGTCTAAGAATGGCAAACCAAATATATAATTTAGCCATTTTCCTCATTCACTTTTATAATTTTTATATTCGCTAAATAGACCAAGTTCTTGTACTTTCCTAAACCAACACTGTGCCAAATCGAATCAGCATCCGATTAATTTTATATTTGGCCACACATTTTTAATGCTTTTATGAATGGCCATTTCAAAATCCAATACACAATATTTCGGATATAAGTAAAATTTATTATTGAGGCATACTTGTTTCAATAAAGAAAACAAATTTTCATACGTTTTTGCATTAGTGGAATATAAAGCCCGTTATTATTAATATATTACAGTAAATAAGTGCAAGAAGTACTTCAAGCAATAGTTAAAAAAGTCCCATCTAAATATATTTTTTCCCAATCGCATAAAGCTTTTAAATTTGTTTTGCATGAAAATATAACAATTTTATTAATAAATTAATAGTTATTTAAATTTAAAACCTACTTGCAACCATTATGGCGATTACACCTGTAAAAGGGATAAGTGCAGTTCGTGAAAAAATTTTCCCTAAGTAGGATTAGGATAGTGTGCAGTTCATGCACGCCCATGGAAATACTTAGATCAAGTATAATTAAAATGTCATTAGGTTAATAATAGGACATTTTTTACCTGTTTGAATAATTAGCTATTCTGAAAAGTGATTTAATTCTAAACAATACATAATCTAATATGATTTATTTAGCACAGCTTAATATTTTTTTTATCTGTCTACAATATTAATAACAAGAAAATGAAGGTAACACAAAAAAAACTTACCGTCTGGCCAATTGTCGAAAACATGTTGGGCAATGTCCCCAGCAGAATCGCTCGGGCTGAACAAAAACTCTTTTGTTTTGCCGCTGACGAGAATCAGGCGCAGATTTATCTGAAACAAAATCGCCCCCGTTAGTCGTTTGTTTTGTGGATCAGGAAATCCTATTATCAGTTTGTATGTAGATAGCATGGAAAGGTTAAATCTTTTAATATAGGCATTAAAGTAAAGAAAAAAACATTTTTAGAGTTTATAAATTTGTAAGAAATAATTAAATTGATTGTCGTGACTCGAAATAAAATATTTTTACAATTCGTAGTAACTTATGTGTGTATTTAATTTGTTGGTATATAGTAAATGTAATCAAAATTTAAAATTGACACACAGAAATTATTTTTAAATTTATAAATAAATAATCATATATCTGTAATAAAAAACAACATTATATAAAGGAGAAGATGGGGTTGAAAAACACATTTGACACCCCGATATGACCGTTCCAGTATATAAGAGAAATTTATAACGGTAGTTACGGCATTTATTATTGATTTCTCATGAAGATAACTATAAATATAGCGAATATACGATCTGGACTCCTTATTTTATGATCTAAGAGATAGTAATAAAATTTATCCCGTATATACACTTTTTATTTTCCAAGAGACAATTCTGTATAAATCAAATGCTTGGATAAAGGTTTTTACCAAATTGACACAGTGTTATAAATATATTGTATATTATATAAAAAGGGTAAATTAAAGAAGAAAAATCTAAATTTAATTTTTTTTCCATATATTACAAACTATTGAACAATTTCAGACAATAATAATGAACTAGAAACGGTCAATTATTTGATAAAATGAATACATAACGTACCATTATAATTTTTACTACAAATTAGAGATAAACGAAGAGTTAATTAAGAAATTCAGCAAAAAACTATATACACTCAAACATTAGAGTATCAACCAAAAACTTAATACTTATATGTCCCGAATTATTCCATTTGAAAGGCCACGATTTTTTTTAAAAAATATCATTAATTAATTAACATATCCCGTATAAACTGTCACTTTCTATAACACCATGTACTCCAAGAAAAGTTTAAAAATAAATACACTAATTAAACGGTAGCAGACATTTAAAAAAGTCAATAGTCCTAATTACAACTGTTTTATTGTTATTTTCTTATACATGCGTTTAAATTATTATGGTAACCAACAGAAACTCGCTTCTACATACCCATGTATAGTTTTGAACAGAATGTAAAAAATAATATCTTAACAATTTAATTCGTCTTCCATCATAATCACTCCACTATTCAACAATATAATAGAATACCCAATAAAACTAAAATAATGCTGGCATGTGTTTTAATAATCTATAATCTACAACAAGGTTTTGACATGGAACTTCAGTACAAACTAAAACATCAACTTCATGACCGAGTATGCTATTTATTATTTATTTATATATTGAGACTTGACAACACTATGGTAGGGGGCCTACCAGGGGCCTGTGAGTATGTAATAACCCCAGTCAAGAAAACGGAGAAAAATTTGAGACTTTTAACCCTGAAAACGTGATGTTATGCTTAATTTTAGTTTAATTGAAATCCTTTTACATTTTACATTTTCCCCCATTGAGTTTTAATTATATATGGCTTTAATTAATATATAGGGCCAACAAAAGGTCTACCCTCTGTTATTTAAATAAATATTATAAATTCTTTGAAATTTGGGTTAGCTGTGGCAAAAATTTCACATGAGACAATGTTTACAGTAATTTTTCTATTTTAATTAATTTACGAATTTTACTGATTTTAGTAAAGAATTTGATTAGTAGGGAGTGACGATCTTGAAGGCGCTGTCTATTTGAATTTAATTTAATGATAATAGTTTTTGACTTTTTGTCTGTCAATTGTCACCCACTTCTTCTTTTGACTTATGTCATTTGTCTAATTGTCAATTGTCATCCACTTCTTTTTTGACAACGACTTCGGCCTGTATTCAATCTCATCTAATCACTTTGATAAATGATACTTGTGTTAATTATTTTAAATAAGGTCAACTTTAATTTGTTCAAACTTTTGTAATTGTTTAATTTAAAAAAAATAAATTCTGACTATGGGAAGGCCATATACCTTTTAACATGAATATTGTAACATTCGGGATTTCTTCCTTTTTAAATTTCCATTCACCTTCTGTCACCGGTTAGTTCCAGCTGTCACTTGTCATTTTCAACCTCCATCCTATTAACTTCCTTCATTTTTCTTAGCTGCTGAGTTACGCAGAGAACTCGTTCGTTTTCGGACTTTTGATGTCCGCTTTAAAAAAAGTTTTCAAATTTTGATGAAGGGCTCAAGAACCCTTCCAAGTTTGTTTGTACGTCGTTATCGACCTACTCCAAAACATTTTCGATGCATGGTGAAGAGCTCATATCTTCAGTTTGCGTTATTATGGTCTTCTTATAAACCCGCCTCAGTAGGCCTTCCTTTTCTCCTCTAATCACTATGTACCAACCCGTTTTTGTTCAATTTTAAAAAACCCCCCGTTTCACCTTTCATGTACCCTCCCTATCCCTACATAATTTTTTCCAACCCCCTTTTTTGAACCATAGCGTTCTTTTATACATTTCATTTATTTTAAGATTTGGTAACAAAGTTAGTATATGCTAAGTTGTACGCATAAAAAATTCTCTAGATTTTAAATTATTCGAGTGTAATTATTTGTAGGCCTGAAGATGGCTAGTAGCCGAAACTAGTTGCCACCCTCCTTTTTGTTCAAGTTAAAATATATATATATATATATTTGTGGTACATGATTTAGAGTTTTATTTGCTAATAATAGTTGCAGTTAGGATAAATATTTAATTACAATTTCCATTAGGGGAAAGGTTAAAGATACATTCAAAATGACGTATAAGCATGCCAAAATATTGTTTTTTTATAAGACGGTTTCTTCTTTTACCTCTTCCACTTGTACAGGTCCGATAAAGAATTGTTTGCGCTTACAGATTCAATTTATTCAACGTTTTCCAACGTATTGATACTGGTTTACTTTGTTTTTTCTGGTTTGCTCTTGTACGTGACGCCTCTTTAATACAAGTTTATTGTACACACTTTCAAATTTAGATTTTGGCAAAACACAAATCATGGTGACCGATTTGCGTCGACATACGATTGTTTATGGAGGTTATTAGACCACACGTAATTTCTCGACAAATTCTTCATAAGAGCGACCTCAAGGTCATTACATATTAGGGTAAATGAACATAAATCTTGTATAACAATTTAATTTCCATCCTAAGCACCGATTAAATAACGCAAAAAGAAAAATTAAAGAAATAAAGTGCGTTGCTAAGTTAACTCGATTGTAGCCAAGTCTATTTTTAATAAAAAGAATGTATCAAAAATATCTTTGTCTGGTTTCTTTTCACGTTTTATCCTGAGATTACCATTAAGTTCATTCATTTATGATAATTAATGATAAACAAAACATCATGTAATCACGAATAATTGTTTCATTCATGATAAATAAATGCAGTACTCTTAGTAAAATCGTATCCTAGATAGATCACTGAAAAATACTCATTTTGCTATTCCTAAATAATACAATATATTCATAATAAGAGTGGTGTAATCTTTGGCGCAATAATCATTAAACACGCTGTAATTTAATTTTATTGCAACAATTTTCCATAGGGATCTAAAGCAGTAGAATAAATTAAATTTTTTATCAAACATCACGCAAGGTAAATAATTGCCTTGCGAAAAACAATAGAAAGATAAGAATTAATTGTTTTCAATTTGAAATATTTTATTGGTGCCTTAGAGTAACGGTTAAAGTGTTAAATGCAATCCTTGAAATTTACAACAAAGCAAATATGTATATTCAGAAATAATAGAAACAATGTCCAATTCCGTATACAATTTTCTTTTTGTTGATATTTCCATTAAAATTTGATGATTATTATTCCAATTTAACCATAATTTAGCACGTATATTCTTAAAAAAAAACTCTATAGATTGTACACTAAATTATAACAAAAAAATTTAAATTGATGAGTTCTTGATCTAGATACGGTCGTAAATAAAAACCGATACAGTTGGGCGCACAATAGCGCAAAATTTCAATTAGTTATAAGCATTTTAAATAGAAATCATAAACTTGCAAAGACGACTTTCTTTTGTTCTCGATTTATTGCATAAAATCCCGTTTTATGGAATAATCCTTTTTAATTCGTAAAACCTCGAAACAGTTTTAAACCGTTCACTATTATCTGCAGAGCGTGACTTACAGAACCGAATTTAGAAGATTTATAGCAAATTAATAATAATAATAATGTTTATTCATTGAGAAATATAGAATGTTTCATGATATTACAATATTTGCTTTTTTTACAATAACCATAAAATCCCTTTTTTTAACCTACTCAAGGTTGTTTTAGGGCGTCTAGCTACAATATTTTCTAAAATTGAGAACATAATATATGAAAATACAAATAATCATTAAAACTACAATAGTAATTAAAACTGTTAAAAATTAAGTCGGAAAACACGGTATAATACAAAATATGTATTTATTAAGTTGATTATTGTATCTTAAATTTTCACATTTTAATTCTGTTTACTTCTCCTAAAATCAAATATACCTTCGAAAAGAATGACCCTGTATAAGAAATCAACATTCACAACAACATCAATTCACATTAAAATTTGTTTACTACCGTTTGTGGGCAAATAATGAAATTACTAGATTTATGACAACAGGGGTTGTAATATAATACGAAAATTATGTGACTTCGGGGACACATAAAAACTAACAATGTTTGGTATAGGTATTGTAATAAAAGAAAATATTATCTATGTTATATTTTCTAAATGTAAATTTATTTTGATAAAAGTTGGTTTTACGGCATTATTTTTTCGCATGAAGGGTTACACTACAAGTAAAAGTACTTCAAGGTTACGTGATTGGACCTATATTTCATATTCTGATAATAGTAATTAGTCGAAGTAGGCAATGGTAACAAGATAACATTTAACATAATTATAAGTGTAACAATAAATTTAACCATTAAATATTTTAGAACTTCAGTTGCGATGATTTAAGAGAATACTTGTAAAACTCTTTTAATGACCCCCCATTTTTTACTAAATGAAAAATAGGCTGAATACGGGCCTGTTTTTATATGCTCCTGTCAAAAAAAAAGTGTCAAACAAGAAACGTTATTTCTAGAAACTATGAAGAACTAGAAATCTTGCATTGTTACACTATAAATATTACTAAATTAATTTTATATTTATTATTCGTTGTCAGTATATTTTTTGATTATTCATCACTGTGAACGGTGTGGTCCAATGGTCGAGTGTAGACGTTACATATGAAAGTTCCAGGTTCGAATCCTGATATATATTTTTTACCATTTTTACGAAATAAATTGAAGTTATATTTTCTTTTTTTTTAAACACACAGGCTAGATTTAGATAGTCCATATTTCTCTTAATAAAATTACACGAGTTAGATGCAGATGGTCAAGATTTTTTTTAATAAAAAAAAATAACGAAGTGAATGCGTGCAGCAAGGATTCAGAATAGAATTCGTTTCTCTAGACCCCAGTGTTTACATTGGCCCTGGGCGAGTCTGATGTGGTTTAACTGCGTGTAAGTAGGACTTGAAGGACCAAGGTGATATTTTTAATTGTTCCCGAAAGACTTTGGGATGCCGATATTGCCTAATATACAGATTTTTGATCAAAACTTTGCGGAACATAAGGAATTTCATGTAACAGACAAGAAGCCCAGTAAACGACATGCGAGGCGAGGAATAAAAACAAAATATTTTGGTATACGCCTTTTTACATTCGTAGCGCATCGGATCTACGTCGGCGTTTGGGGAAATACACGGACGCTCTGATCAGCGTTGCCACATCTAGTAATTTCTACTTTTTTGGTAGATTTTCACCTTTTTTTTGAAAATTTTAATGGGCAGATTTTGGTTAATTTTAATAACGTAAAAATCCCATTAACAATAGAATTATTGTAAAAATTATTTTAATCAAGCATTTACTTTAATTTGGTATTTTTATTGACTGCTTTTTTGTCGGTGATTCCCCTTATGCCTTATGAGAATCACCGTTGTATTTCAACGACAACTGACGGACGAATTTAATCCGTTAAACTTTGTATAAAAATGTAAAGTATTAAAATGGACTAAGAAATATATTCAATAACAAACTCATTGCAATTGAAAAATGTCATAGAACGAAATAGTAAAAGTTTTTATCTAGTATCAGTCCAGAGCTAAAAGTGCCACTTTTAGCACAATTGTGCTACATTTGACAACACTGCCAGCCGCGAGCACATCGCTCTCATCAACATGTTACCATCAGAGTGGTGGAAATAGGGTGGAGTCAATGTTTCGTCTTATTTTTCCCCATTGAATCGTTGCCTAAATACATTCTTTTACAAATTCCCCATGTTCTGTATAGATTTTGCCAGATCTGTATAAATATTGTATGTTTTTATAGTATTGATTAGTTCTTGGATCTGGCAACGTCGCAAACCAAATCGTTTATCAGATATTTTTAGTTTTTTAGTCATTTCATTTACACTCTATTATGGTTTGATTTTCAAGAAACACACTGTATTTTAGGTTTTTTTCTTTCGCACTACATTTTATCTGTTTACATTTATGATTCGCCACTTTCTATGATTTATTTTTCACTCCGAATCTGGATTTTCGAGTTTGATGCATGTTGAAATAATAATCAAGGGTAATATAGCAAGACCTTGATAAATAGTCAACCATTATTATTGGATCTAAATTTCGAGTGTTTTGATATCAATTCGTCGAGAGCTTTAGCTCGAGGGTTTTAATCTTTGATTATTAATGACAAAAATTATGTCGAGACGAATTGCAAAATACACGAGAATTTTAAAACAATAATAATAGGCGCTAATTTATCAAGGTGCGGAGTTATATTTAGTAAGATTATTTCTAGAGCTATATTTAAATCTGTAATAAATAAATATACAACAAAATCTAAACCTAAATTTATAAACATTAATTAAAGTTGAAAGTACAGGATTGAAGGACTGAGGTGAGATTTTTAATTGTTTCCGAAAGGGATGCCAACTTTAGAGACGCTACTTAATGATATAAATTATTTATACACCGATTTTAAATGCTTTTGAATTTTTTAAAAATATTTTTAAGTTTTATATAGGCACTACAACTAATAATTTCGAAACACTCTTTGCTGGATTACAACCTAAAGTCAAAATTTTTTTATAGATTAAGCAGAATTAGCAGCGATACTGACACTACAGAGAAGCTAATAAAAGTAACTACAATAAAATGCTTTCTGATAACAAGATTAATTTCAACAAAAAGTTAATAAGTGAATCTAATAATAAATAACAAACTTATACTTTATGGCTTAGCAAGACAAAAATTACAACGGTATCTTATTAGAAATTTGTCGCTTTTTTGCCGTTAATTAGTTGTGGAAAAATAAATTTTGCCGCTCTTTTTTTATTAAAAATTAAAAATCTTGCTAACTTGATATCAAGTTTTCAAGATAACTGTGTAAATAATGAACACGACAAAAAATTAACAGCTGGTGAATTTGCCGCTAGCAAGACAACTGTGTATGACGAAATCAAAAAGCTGGAGACTTTGCCGCTTTTTCAGCTAAATAGTTGTAGCGAAATGTAGTTTTTCTCTAATTTTTATAGATTTTTTATAACAAAATTTGTGCTACTATACGTCAGAGGCATGTGAACATTCAAATTTTGATCAAAAATGTTTTGACTTTCTCACAGTTCCGTTTTTATTATATAATTCCATGTAGTGTCTCATTTATATGAGTTTAAAATTTTTGAAACAAAAATGTAGACACTTTGCAATTTTTCATAAAAGTGAATAATTTTTACTCAAAATCTAAAAAAAAATTAAATTTAATAAGGGAGGTGGGCAAAAAGAAGGGTCGGAGTTCCGGGGGTGCAGTACTGGATCCTCATATTTGACTCATAATCTGAACCTGACAGACGGACGGAAAAAGTGAGGACAATGAAGCTTTTTTTTATAAATCCAGAGGAAAATGCGCTAAAAAAGCGGAAAATTCTCCAGCTTTTAGTTTTTTGATTTCGTCATTAACTTGATGTCAAGGTAGCAAGATGTTTAATTTTCAATAAAAAAAAGAGCGGCAATTTTTTTAAATCGACGAATTCTCCAGCTTTTAGTTTTTTGATATTGTCATTATTTATACACTTTTTCACAACTAATTTACGACAAAAAGAGGCAAATTCACCAGTTTTTGATTTTTTGATAATGTCATTATTTACGCATTTGTTTTGCTAACTTGATATCAAGTTAGTAAAATGTTTAATTTAAAAAAAAAGAGCGGCAAAATTTATTTTCCCACAACTAATTATCGGAAAAAGGCGGCAAATTACTAATAAGATACCGTTCTAATTTTCCGAAGTTGTCTTGCTAAGTTGATAGACGCAATTTTTTTCGGAAAATATGACGAAAGGAACTATAGTAACTGTTTTCGGTTGCTAGAGATCAAATAAAAATCTTTCTTTTTTAATTACCAGGGAAATGAAATTTGTATTTTCAAGTGTGTAGAAAAGTTTAATAAATTAAATTAAAATCTGTCGAGCGCTTTCGGCTATATTGCCATATTCAAGACTCATTAAATTGATTATACTTAGCTAAGTAGCAAGTAAGATACAAATTTATTGTCACTTGTGATTGAATGACCCACTCTTATCTTTAACTTGAGTCTCCGGTAAATTCAACTACACAATTTTTTTTCTCTTGAACAGTTTCCGTTTAATTGTTTATTATTTTTATTACAATAATACGGACCTGTACGGCTAAAACAAAAATAGTAACATTTTTCTAAATCCGTTAATCTTTACTTCCTCACTTTTAAATCGTGGTAATTTTCACGCCTACATTAAAAACAAACGAAACCGCTCATCGCGTCACTCTTCAATTGACACATTGTCAAAAAAAGGTAGGAAGTATATATACCATATGGCATCATCGTTAATAGTCGACTTGTATACGAGGATAATCCAAAAGTTGGTGTAAATTGGATGAAAAAAATTTTTATTTTCTGTTTCTAGTAGGTATATCAGAACTGTACAGTAGTCCTAAAAGAGTGCCTTGTTATGCCCCAGATTTTATTAGTCACTGATCTTTATATTTAATTCGGAACACTGTTCCGTTAACTTATCTTTTTGGTAGACGTTGCCTTAGCTAAAAAGATGGAAAAATAATATTAATAATGGTAAAAGTAAATCATTATTTATTTATTTTTATTCGTCTTCATAATTAATTTTTTAAAATTTGAACAAAAGAATTTGAATATAAAAATAACTCCTCAATAATTAACAATAACTCAAAGCAAATGGTTGAATTGACAAAGGACAACCTAAGTAGACGCGGGAATTTTGAAAATTATAAGTATGAATTATTAAAAAACTGTGATAGAAATAACAATTGTAAATCTTACAAAGTTATATTTAAGTAAAACAAATAAAAATATTATACCTAACCAAGAGGGAACTGAGAACAGGTACGTCGAGCAAGACTTAATAAGAATAGAAAAAAAATGGACAGATAAGAAGAAGTATAGGAAAAGAAGAGATTAGAGACCTAGAGGAAAGAAGAATGTGGCAAGAAGTTGGAAAAAGTCAACTATAATGGGTATTATTTCTTTAAGTTACCGGGATTAACCGGACTTTGCGCCTCCTTTACTACTTTGGTACTTTCCTTTTTGGATTGTTTCTCTTTGGAACACCCTTCAACCATTTATGGTACTCCTTTAAAAATTTTTTCATGGATTACCTTCCTTTCTCATTAATTTTAAATTTAAATTGTGTTTCCTAATGTTCCTTTACGTTTTTGGTTTTTAGTACCACTTATGTACCATCATTACTTTTATTTGCCTACCTTTCCCTGTGCGCGCACATATATTTTCATTTAACAATTACTTCTTATAACCAACCATAATTTAAGTACTCGTTCTTTATAATAAATTATTTGGTAAGTTTGTACACTGTTAAAAAATTCTTTCTTTCTTGACACTCTGTATTATAGGCCTGATGATGGCTTTCATGCCGAAACTAGTTGCCGTCCCGTCCTACTTCTAAACTTAGATGAAAATGATGAAATTATATGTTGTGGTACTAGATTTTGTGTTTTATTACCTCATCGTTCGACCAAATTTGAGATAATGGATAGCCTATTGGAATTAAATTTTTTTTAGTTATTGTATATTTATGTAAAAATTTCCTCTTCTTCCTCTTATCTGACTTGGTTAAACTTATTTAGAATTAATCCTACCTTTACTAATTTTTTTATGTTTTTATAGTTGTTCCTCTTCCATATAATTTTTCATAACCATTATCTCGAAAACTTAATTTTTTCTTACTCAATTTTTATTAGAAGCCCTATGGTACATACTTTTATTTATTTGAAATAAATTTGTAAACGTTTATTTATATATTTGACAAAAAATAATTAAATCTTGACTTCTTTTTGTATCAAAAATTTAAAAAAATTGTTACTTGATCGTAAATCATTTACACTGAATGATTTTAATTTTTTTTTAATTACTTTCTAACTATAAATAAATTTTATTTCTACTAAAATTTCATAAGACCTCATTCAGATATTAAAAATTGTTGATTAAAAAAATTTTTTCTCTATAAAAACCTTTTAAATATATTTTTTAGAACACAACACTTATTTATAATAATAACAATAATAAATTAACTTCTATCAATCATACAAGATAATTTCATTATAATATAGAATGGAAAAAGCAGTTAATCTATTTATTGTAAGCAACAGTTTATGAAATGTTTTATGAAAGAAGATTTGAATATTTAAGACAAAAGATACATTGTTTATAAAATGTAAATATTCTCATACTCTTTATATTCTCCATTCTCTTTAAATTTAATGCTTATATAAAAGTTGATTCAACTCGATATTGTGAAAAGATCGAAAACATAAACCGGAAATTATAATATATATATTCAACTTAATTACACGCTCTCGTTTAGATTTTTTCATGGTTGATACATTTTAATTAGCTCGATAAGAATTTTCCTGTTCATAGTAAACAAAACAATATGTAAAAAAATAATTGTCATTTGAATTTATTTGTTAAGATAAGGAAAAAAAATCGGTTGTGTCGCCCCAAAACTTTCCGGACGAGTATCCACGAATACTTTTTCAGATATTTAATGTTAAAGTTTCAACTTTGACATTTTTTTATTTTTGACAGGTGATAGTTGGAGAAATAATTTTGACTGTTCTGAATAGAGTTTTTCAAGGACTTTCAAACGACATATTGCATGTCCAATTCCGTGACATATTGCATCTGTCATTTTTTGATAGTGATAGTTCCGTTAGACAAATCTAGTACAAAAACTAATGGATTCTTCTGACAGATAATCCAAACCCATATACCAAATTTCAGCTCAATCGGATTAATACTTCTTCAGATATTTAATGCTGAAGTTTCAAATTTTGACATTTTTTTATTTTTGACAGGTGAATGTTGGAGAAATAATTTTGACTGTTCTGAATAGAGTTTTTCTAGGGCTTTCAATTGATATATTGCATGTCCAATTCCGTGACATATTACATCTGTCATTATTTGATAGTGGTACTTCCGTTTGACAGATGTCGTACAAAAGTGCAATTCTTATTGTGGATTTGAAAATTCATGATAGTACAGTTTTTATGGAATATAGAGAATTTCCAAAATAAATTGATTTTGGTATTTGACGACCAAAACTTTAAGAAAATTCTTAAAATCATTCTCCATTTAACCCATACAATCTAACTAACACATCATGTATATAAAAATATTTTTTATGACTTAACAATTATTTTAGAAACGGAATATAACGTGTTTAGTGGTGGAAATAACAAACAAAAAACTGAAGGACTTTTACGAGGTTCAAAAATACTCTGCTTCGCTAGGGAAACATGATGAAATATTGATTGAGATGCAAGGTTACAATTATTTTCATAAAAGGGAGTGTCTTCATAATAAAAAAACGGATAACTGCGTCAATAGCAAATATTTATTTTACTATTAATATACTGATTTAATTTATACAAATTTTAAATAGTTCTTTAATTGCATTTCATAATATATTACTATTTATTTTATCAAAAATTAAGTTTACAAATATTTATTGTTGTTGTCATAAAAACTATAAAAAATTCATTATCTCATTAAGGAACGACTTAAATCTTAAGTTTTGCATAATCTGTTTTTTCCTCTAAATCTTATTTTCTCCACTTTTTATGCATACTTTGCTTCAGCCATAAATATAACAGAGAAAAACAAATTGCTTTAACATGTGTATGGCACAGTCTAGACTTTTTTAAAAGAATAAAAGAACGAGACGTTATAATAAAAATAGGGAGATAATAACATCATAACAATAACTGGAAATGTTTTAGTAAAAACTGTTTGTGAAATTGTATATTTTCTGTAACACTTGGTTTTGTTTCTTTTTCTGTTCTTATATAAATTTTTTTATACATTTCGTTTATCGAATTTTTGATTAAAATTCAGCGACAAATATTCAACTTTTTAATCGTTTTAACATTTCCAGAACAAAGAATTGTCCTCGGAATTGACGTTCTGGTAACTGGATTGAGTTCTTTGCTATCCCGTCGTTTCTCGATGTTTCGCTGTTTTTTCAACGTCTGCCGCTATAGAAACCTTTTCCAGAAAATGAATTTTCTCAAGTTATCGCCGTATCCGACGTTCTTTTAATTTGCATCCTGTTGTGCTTTTCAAATTATTATTTTACACCGAAAAGGTCTTTTTCGAGAATTATTTAGAGGTCAATGAAACTTGAATAACGTCAAATAATAACAGAGCAAGTAATTTTTTTTATTTTTGATTTTGCTGAATGTGATTCCAGCACCCATTTACGATATGATACGGATGATATTCGGATTACTAGAAATATATCTAATAGCATCAAAATTGTATGCTAAAGCAAGTTGCTCTTAATGAAATTGAATTATTAACTACATCACTAAAGTCAGAATTTAATAAACAGTTCAAGTCGAATACAAAATGTTCACTCGAGAATTTCGAATGTTCAGACCTGTTTTATCAAGATTGTGACAACTGAACGCATGAATTGTAAAATTATTGTTGAATTACGGGATTGGCAATCTAATCAAAGATTGACGTGCTGAAAATGGTCTGTGTGTATATTGACTACTTTTGAAGATGTCACCTGAGTTTCAAACCTTCATATATTTTCTTCTAGGAGTTATGACCAGCAACGCTGCGATGCCTTTTGGGATACACAGAATAACCCTTTTTTACGATGTAATAATAAAGAAAATATTCCAAGGAATAACATTTTTGAACGTATTTTTTTGTTTGCTGATTCGAGTTGGCCATGGAAAAAGTTGGAATGCTATTCAACAATTAAAAATGATATATTTGCCGCCTGGTGTGAACAGAGGAGATAAAAATTCTTCAATTTTTAAAATTGTTTCAAGAAAATAATGTGGAGGAATTGCAAACGTTCCCAAAAACTTTTTGAAACAAGACATCATGAATGGCTAAATGAAATCCATAATTTTTATAGAACATGTAAATGTAGCTGTGTCCAGAAGCGGTAGACCAGACAAATTATTACTTTTCCGGACCCATCAAAGGGAAAGTAAGGTGAACGAGCAAAAAAAAATCGAGATATCGATGGAAATATCCATTTTGAGGTCCCCCAGGAAGATTGAAACCATTTCCAGCGCATGGTCTGTCTGTGTGTAATCTTCCACGAAAACTGCCGAACAGTTTGACCAATCAAGCTGAAATTTGGTATGGAGGGTCGGTGTGTGCCTAGAATGCGACCATTAGATTTTGGTTTAAATTGGTACAGTAGAAGGTCCTCAAGACCGACATTGATTAAATGCACATGTAACAATTTTTTACTTTTTTTAAATTTTAAGGACAAACTATAGACTTTAGTGCAAAATGTTGCAGTACAAAGTTTTATAGCATAAAATTACCTACAACTTTTGTTTTAAACTTTTTCCAGAATTTCCAATAGTTGCGCCACTAGAGGGCGCGTCGTAAAAAATGTGCATGTATGTTTTCTCTAGTTTATCTTGATTTTGAGGACAAACAATACACTTTAGTGCAAAATGTTATAGTACAAAGTTTTAGAGCATAAAATTCCCTACATCTTTTGTCTCAAGCTTTTTCTAGAATTTCCAATAGTTGCGCCACTAGAGGGCGCGTAAAAAATGTGCATGTAGGTTTTCTCTAATTTTTCTCGATTTTGAGGACAAACAATGTATTTTAATGCAAAATTTTCTGGTTCAAAGTTGTAAAGCATCAAATTTTCTTTAACTTCTATGTTTAACTTTTTATCGAATTCCTCATAGTTTCGCCTCTAGATGGCGAGAAAAAATACACATTTATAATTTTCCATTTTTTTTTAAATTGGAGGTAAATTATGCCCTTTACTGCAAAATGTTTCAGTGCAAAGTTGTAAAGCATATAATTCCCTACAACTATTGTATGAAAATTTTTCCCGAATTCCCGATAGTTTTCACACATGATTTTAGGAGATCCTAATTGTAGCAGTGTGATATACAACGTGCGCATGCGCAGCTTATGACATTATCAACATTGAAATATCAATTCGGTAGACGTATTCATCATCGGCTCGCTATTTTTAATGTGTTCCATAAATTAATGTAATGCTTGGTATTTTGCAATTAAAATAATAATAATAAATAACATATTCTCTACGGTCGAACCGGGAAAGTTCTGGGGTGACACAGCCGATTTTTTTAATTGACATTTCAGTTTCATATTTAAATGTTTTTCGACCTCGGCAAGTTTGGTTGTTATTGTCAACAGTTTTTTTGAATGCACGTTCTAGTACTTTAAATTAATTTTCACACTTCAAAATGCTAATAGCGATTTTGAAATTTTCTCTAGCAATAATCTCCCACAGTTTCTTCACACTTTTTACAGCATAAATGCTGATTTTTGGTTTCAAAGTTTTAAATAATCTATTAATTACAATTGTGGTCGAACGATGAGGTAGAAGGAAACGGCAACTAGTTTCGGCATGACTGCCATCTTCAGGTCCTATAATACAAGTGTCAGTGGGAAAAACTTACAGTAGTTTTCAAACTTATCAAGAAAATAAGTAATTAAGAGAATAATTAATGTATGGTTGGTTACAAATTGTAATAATTAAATTAAAATATGTGTGCGCACACAGGTAGAGGAGAAGGTGAATAAATGATGTTGGGGACATGGGTGGTAATAAAATATGTGAATAAACATAATGAGCAAACAAAATTTAGAAAAAGTTAAATACATTTTTATAAAAATAAGGAGGGTTATCCATGAAAGGATTCCTTAGGAAGAAAAATAAGAACTTGACAATGTTCGGGTGTCAAAAAAGGTAAAGGGGTGATATTATGAGATACAAGCCTGTGAAGGAAATTAGAAGGTTGCTAAGGGAGGCGCAATGCTCGGTCACAATCGGCAAATTATCAAAAATAAACCTATTATAGGGTACAATAATATGGTAACTTTTACACGAAAGCCAACCATCAAAAGGACCTCGTCTTATTAAATGGAAGGTTAACATAAGTTGGATGAAACAAATCATCAAAATAATTATAAAAATATTCTTAACACACATCGAAAACATCTGTGTCGTGAATTTGACAACTAAAAGCCATGGTTGAATTGGCAAATGACATAAAATTATTAGACGCGGGAATTTTGAAAATTGTAAAATAAAGTTATTTAAAAAACATTGATAATTAAATTTAACAATATTAAAAAAGCCTGATACAATACAATAGAAGTAAATCATAATAAACTAAAATAAAATATTTTTAAGTGAAAAACAAAATTTAAAACTCTTAGACATAACCCAAGGGGAACTGAGAACAAGTACGTAGAGGACAACTTATCAAGTGCAGAAGAAAAGGTGACGAGAAAAAAGAAGAGCAAGGAAAAAGAAGAAATTAGAGGTCTAGAGAAAAGAAGAGATGTCAAAGTTAGAAGATTGTGAACTGTCATAGGAGAATTGTTGGGGTTAAGGAAAAAAAAAAGTAAACAATGAATTTTAGCAAAAATTGGAACACCAAGTGTGAGAAAAGGATGGGGTAGTTTAGATGGGACTCTAAAAGAAGGGTTGTTATAACGTGATATTAAAAATTAGAGGTCTTTGAAACTATCAAATAGGCAGATGTCTAATTTGATCGTTAACACAAGTGGTGGAATTATTAAGGAGATGGGAATTAATCTCTAAGAGGTTGAGTTTATGACTTTTACCAATATCATGAAGGAGTTCAGATTCTGGTAAAGAGAAAGAATAGTTAATAGAAATGATATGATTGCTGATGGAAGAAGTAGTGTTAGTAATATAGGATTTTTTATAAATTTCAATATTTTAATTTAATTAATACCATTTGTAACCAACCAAACATTAAATACTCGCTCTTAATTAATTATTTTCTTGGTAAGTTTGAAAACTACTGTAACTTTCTCCCACTGACACTTGTATTATAGGCCTGAAGATGGCTAGTTGCCGTTCTCTTTTACTTTTTTTTAACTTGGATGAATTATATTTTATGTGGTACTAGATTTAGAGTTAGATTACCTCAAATCTATTAATGCTAGTATTCTATCCCTATTGAAGTATTATTTCATTAAAGAATTTTATGAAATAAATTCAAGGCTGAAATTATCTGCAAGTCTTAAACTTTTCTTCAGTCATTGTCAGGTTTAAATCTGCCATTATACAAAGTAAAAATTAAAACACTGAACATGGTCTAACAAATTTCATTTCTTAACTTATCAATAGGGGAGTTCCTCCAAAGCTGCCAACCTAGAAAAAGGTCTAAAAACGGGGAAGGATTATTTTTGATCAAAATCTACTTCATTATTTTCGCAATGATAAAATATGTGTACAAAATTGTATTGAGTTTTACAAAATGTATAGTAAAATGATTTTAATAAACTCTACTTCTGATTGGTTGAAATTAATTTTGGTGTCAAGACTCGAATTGACAATTGACATATTTCGTTGTCAAATGTCATAGAGTAAGTTCCATTGTCACTCGCCATAAGCAATCAGCCAGGACAGAAAAATGTTGTAACTGTTTTGAATTTCGCAAATTAAAAGAAAACAAACTAATCGTTACTTAATAAGCAATAATATTAATAAAATTTTAAATATGTTTAAATAAAATGTTACAAGCGTAGGTTCATGATTTGTTCAATATTTCTGTTAAAACTTCATTTAAACTTGTACCAGACATGTACTAGATGATTTTCAACATAATAAACCACAATCCCATTCAGTGCAATTGCTATAATCCCTTGTCGACTACACGGCAGATGTGTCGTAACGGCCTTGTTATGTGTGTTCCTTTGCTTTCCTGGTTTGTTTGCAGGACGTTTCGTGGAATTTCTATGGCACTGAATGTTGAATGAGACAATGCCACTAAATGGAAAATCAACCTACCATTTCAAAATCCGTACGACATATATATAGAGATATAGAGAACAATGTGTCACACACTAATGGAATTAGTATAGAGGAGCAAGAAGAAAATAAATATAATTTAAATAATCACTAATAGACTAGAAAATTTACCAACAAAATTATCAATAATCAGGATTAAAGGAAATTCATTAAAAATAAATCAAAAACTGGGTTATATAATATAACTGGGCCATAATGAAGTTAATCTTCAAAGTTAATATTTCACAGCCAAGAAGCTGTTTGCCTAAATGGGATTCAGTAATCAGCTGATAACATTAATAAGTTTGTTTAATCTATTGTAATGTTGTAATACCGTTTACTACAATGTTACTCGATTAGCACGATATTGTATTGTTATCTTGGTGACACATTTAGTTAGCATAATATTAGACCAGAAATTAAGAAAAATTAAAACGACTGAGCAAAAGTTCCGGTAGGTGAATATACATTTTGAGGATTGGATATTAGTTTTTTCTAATTTGTAGCTGAAGTATGCATCTTATCGATAAAAGTGTAATATACAAATTGTAGATTATTATAAAATCTAAAACTTACGCATTAATCATTTTTCAACATAATGTCAAAATTATGGATTAAAACGATAAAAATGTTTTTTTTTCGTTTTTTTTTATCTCCCACAAAGATAATTTTTATTATGAAACATGGTGAAAATATTCTTTTCTGTTTTAAATAAGCTGTAATTTTTTCAAAGCAAAATATTTATTTTTCGATTTTATACGAATTTAAATTTAAAAAAAAAACGCCTAATTTTCAATCGAAAAAGTTGGTTTACAAATTTTCAATTTTTTTAACTTCATCAGTGCTTGTTTCAGTTAATCTTGAGAATTTTGTTTCGAAGAGCTTCATTTATTTTGTTTTTTTGCGCGCGCATACTTAATTTTTTTCGACACTTATTAAATTTCAATTTTAGTTGTTAAATAAAGTCAAATTTTATGTGGTCAGTTAACTGCAGTACATTTTTCATTGTTATAAAATTACTCGAAGCAGCCTAATTTCACGGACAAAAATTTTCAATTCGAGTCACGATAAAGAAAGCTCTCATCTACAGTTCACTTTGATAAATGTTCTAATAAAAAAAAAAATATGTTTGTTAGATTAGAAATCTAAAAGTTTAGTAATTTTTATAAAATAGTATTCTCTAGTCTTTTATTATGCTAACACTTAACTGACTAAATTTGATTTATTTTTAATTAAAACTTGATTTATTTTTAATTAAAACATATCTATTTTATTTAATATGTCACCTTCCGGAAGTTGGCACCCCAATTGCCGGAACCCTTTCATTTTTTCGTAGTTCTGGATTCGTCTCGAAGAGTTCTCGAGAGGGTGCAGATAGAGTTCCGTATTTTTTTCGGAGAGATTTTTAAAAAAACAAATTTTGGGGCGCTAATTTCATGCCGCTCCTCTTCTGTGAGAAAAAGGAGTTCTAGATGAATAGATATCTCAGCAATTAAGAGTTCTAGAGTTCTCGGTAGGTTTTGCAGAGTTCCAGGAATTTTCGGAAATTACAAAAAAATAAATAAATTTTGGGGTTCTAACTTCATGCCGCAACCCTTTTGTGAGAGTTCTAGATTGATAAATATCTTGGAAATGAATAGTTCTAGAGTTCTCGATGATTTTTGCGAAGAGATCCGAGAATTTTTGCAAATTAGAAAACAAAATTTTTTTGTGCTAATTTCTTTCGGGTAAGAGAGGAGTTACGGGTCACCTACTTTATTCAAGATAAAGAGGTTTAAAGTTTTCAGAAAGTTTGGCAAAAAGATCTGCAATTCTTTAAAGTACAGCATTGACTTCTGAGCCAGTAAAATAATATAAATTATATAAAATAATGTAAATTATAAAAATCAGTTGTGTTTGAATGGGGCAAATTTTTGGCGAATATATTTGATTTTATATTTATTTATCAGTTTTAGTCACTTATGGGTGGTTTTAAGTATAGCACCCCTATCAGCTCTGACAAGAAAAAATACTGAAAATTATGAAAAATGGATATTTTCAAGGGGTGCTACGAAGTTCCTTTTGTTGTCGCTGATTTTTCGCCAGAATATTCAACTTTTTATTTACCGGGGAGTTTTAGTCACTTTGGGCTGGTTTCAAATACAGCACCCCTGAGTTCTGACACTGAAAGATACAAAAAATGATGAAAAATGGATATTTTCAATGGGTGCTACGAAGTTCCGTTTCTTTTCGATAGAATATTTTTTATTTACCGGGTAGTTTTAGCCACTTATTGCTGAATTCTGACACGAAAAAATTCTGCAAATTATGAAAAATTTATATTTTCAAGGGGTGCTATTAAGTTCCATTTGTTTTAACTAATTTCTCGAAACAATATTCAATTTTTTATTTACTGGGTACTTTCAGTCACTGAAATCTGTTCTGAATACTAAAGATCTAAAGGGTTCTGTAACACGCTGTCCGAAATTTCATATTTTGACTCATTTGATTCCATTTGTATCATTTTTAAATATTGCAGTCACTTTGGGGTGGTTTTCGAAACGGTACCCCAGAGTTCTAGGTCGGAAATATGTTTTAAGTGATTAAATACGAACAGATCTAGGGAGCACTGTAACATTTTTTGCAACATTTCATATTTCATTGTATTTGGCTGTTTTTTACTGCTTAGATACTTCGGGTGGTATTCGTAACAGCACTCCAGAGTTCTGGGTTGAAAAACAATTTTCAGTGCTAAAAAACAAAGTGTGTTATAACATTTTGTGCAACATTTTATATTTAATTTTTTTTTTCGTTCAATTGTGGCCATTTTTGGAGTTATGAGACACTTAGGGGTGGATTTCTTAAGAGCACTCAAGAGTTCTAGGCCGGAAGTGAGTTTTTAATGCTACAACACTGAGAGTTCTGTGGGGTGCTGCAACATTTTTTACAACATTTCGTCTTTATTGCATTTGTTTAATTTTGGCTATTTTTCGTACTTTTTAGGCATTTTGAGGGTGGTATTCGTAATAGCAGCGCCCCACAATTCTTACACGAAAGAAGTGCGCCATGAAATAACCACAAACAATTTTGTTTCCTAATTTGCAAAAACTCGAAGAACTCTTCGCAAAAATCACTGAGAACTCTAGAACTATTCATTTCCAAGATATTCCTCAAGCTTGAACTATTTTTCCTCACAAAACGGGTGCGGCATGAACTTAGCACACCCAAATTATTATTTTAAAAATTTTGCAAAAAAATTGCGGAACTCTATCTGCACCCCCTTGAGAACTCTAGAACTCTCCGAGACGAGTCCAGAACTCCGAAAAAATCAAAGGGTTTTAAATTCTTCCTCGTCAAAGAGGCCATTTTCAATTTCTTGTCGTAAAAGTAAATCTTCGTCCGAGTTGGAACTCGATGAAAAGAACAATTATTAGATATAAAAACATTTATAACCTTTAAATTTTATTAAAACCATAGAGAAACAACAGTTTTGATCAATTCTTACCAAAGAGCAAGTGCAGATCGGGACAATTTGGTACAGTCTCGAATTGGTGTAAAAAACATGATCATGATAAAAAAAACAACACGAATGCTGTATTATATACTGCGCAAACTCTTGATTATTTTGTAATGGTTCTGGTCACAAGTCGAACAAACTTATTAGTAACGGACACAAGTCGAATTCTGAACTATTTAAAAAATAAATTCAACAAAAATTGGACAAAAATCACCTACATTAATTACCAAATATGTTCACGTCGATGTGACACTAGAAATTTGTTTTTATGACTTTAAATTTAAATATTACCGCTTTTCACTTGTTTTAATCAAAGCTACACAAAAAATGCCTAATATTACAAAAAAACACCACACGTAAAAAATTGTGCCTAATGTTTTTTTATTACACTATTGTCCAAAAAGTACTAAATTGAATCTATTAAAGATGTTTGAAATCAAAAAAGCTCTCTCTAATAATAATTTTTCTTGTCTTAATAAACAGCTACATCCTACCCAAAATTATTTGTTTTTAAATTAATTTTTTTAAATTTACTTTTCTAATGTTTATAATTTGCTTCTTGGAAGTCTTCTATAGGTTATATTTCTTCTTCTTTTGAATTTAATAATTCCGATCTCTTTCATTATTTTATTGTGTCTGGTACCCGCTTCCTTTTATTCTTTTCTTCTTCTTTTCGCATTGTCTGATAGTTCTGATTCATATGTAATTTGGTTTGTCATTTGTCACTTGGTGGTGATTTAAAAGTGTTAACGTATTTAAATTTTGAAATTCTTTAAATACGTTTGTAAAGTGCATCGTAGGATGCACTATACGACATTTTTTCCTATAACTGTTACACGCTGAGCGGCTATAAAACGTTTTATAAAAAATTTCTTTTATAAAAAATTTCTTTTATATATTAACATAAAAAAATTTTAATTTTCAAAATGTAAATCTCCATTTTTAGTTAAAGTTTTTACTTTTTACTTCAATGACATACCATTGCTACTTGATTATGTTGTACATGCTCAACAAAAATCTTGTAAGTAACCACTAAAATTTGTCCTATTGCGTTTCTAAATGTTAATTTTTGTATTACAGGCCTGATGATGGCCATCGAATGGCCGAAACATGTTGCCAGTCGTTGTTAAAAGAGCTTAATTAAATTTTGTGGTATGACTTCGGAGTTTTATTATTCTTTGAATAATTTTACCACATTTGAGTATGGATAATCTTTGGCTTTTATAACATTTTTCGATGCCAGTGCCTATAATAAAAAATATTAGGTATAAGGTACATTTTCGTTTAATAATAATTCTGCGTTTAAATGATACATTTTTAAGGGGCTTTAGTGAATATATAAAATGTACTTTTACTCGAGTTCGATAATACTGATAAATAAAAAAAATCAAGACGATATCCTTCGAATTACATCAATAATATAAGTTCGACAGTCTTAAGCTTGCGAAAAGTGTAAAAGAAACTTTGTTACCTACCAGGATAAATAAAATAAATGTGTTTTGTGAAAAGTAGAATTTGCGATTAAATTCCTCTTCAATCCCTTTCTATATGTTCACAGATGGTTGGTATTCTTTATACTTATCCCAACAATACTTAAATAACTTTTTAAGTTTTGAATAAATTATCTAATGTAAGAAGATACATTCTAGGGAAGTATTGACTTTGTAAGTTATGAGATACAGGATGCATCTCTAGGGACTTGTGAAATTTTACTACGTTTTTACCCTTAGGATTTCTCGTGCGTTAAATTATGCATAAGCTAACGTGTGCAGTTGCCTCGTTCCCAATCATTCGTAATAGTAGTCGGCCAATAACCTATATATTTGGTTTTCCGCTCGCAACCATCGCGTTAATTACATGCCATTGCACGGCATGATTCATGATTCACGATTTTCGGCATGATGCACCGTGCTTGCATCGGCAACGACATCATGTCGCCGGTTGTTTCTCTCTCCCTCGCTCCTCTTGTATTCTCTATTGGATTAGTTGATCTCCCTTGTCGTTAGTGATGGTAGATATCGTGATTTCACAATCACGGTGTGAACCGTTACTGTGATTTTTTGATATCAGTGATTTTAAACTGTGACGTGATCACGACTTTATATTTATACTATGAAATATTGGGGAACGGTATTAAGATATATCTATCCGATTTGAAATTGACTTCGAAATTATAATTATACTGCAAAGAATGTTTTTTGAGATTTTTATATAGGTACGTACATCTAATTTTTCATCAATCAGTTATTTTTTGCTTTTTATTAAGATAAACATTTTAACTCGAAAAATTGATATTTAGCTGATATCAGGGCACGGTGGAAAATAATGCGTTAGAATTAAAAATCGAGAAATAAAATTTTTAACATTAAGACTAGTTAATAGATATTTTCTAAACTTGGCAATAATTTTACTTTTTTAGAAAGTACATAATTATCAAAAAAAAATTACTCACTAAATATGGCTACACGATATTTTCAATCTCTTGAAAAATTATTTTCACTCTTTGCAAAAGTTTCACTAATGATTTAATAACAAAAAAGGATATTTTTCAAGAGTAAAAATTATTATAGTCAAAACAACGTCGAACTACATCTTTTATCTCGAAAAAGAATCAATCATTTTTCCTAACTAAACTAAACAAATAGGAAATCAATATAAATATTTTTCCTTTTTCTTATATTTTTTTATTTATATTTCACCGTATATAACCATTTTGCAAAAATAAACGATCAAACTTTATAACAAAAGTACAATTCTCTCAATATTTTTCTAGGCCGTGATTTTAAGCCGTGATTTTATTTCGCCGTGATTTTATTTCGTCGTGATTCGAGTTGTGAAATGAAATAGCTTTTAAGTCACGAAATCGCTTGCTACACGTGTTAATTTAAATGGTAGCAAGGAAAAATGTACCTTATTGACTAAGAAATCCCATAAGGCAGGATGTCGCTTGCCATGCTTGTAAATTCTTATGACGATCTACGAATATTACCTCTATTGACTTGAATGTGATATTCGATATATATCAATTCGATATATATCGTAGTTCAGAACTCAAAAGTGAAAACGTAAAGCCGTGATCACGTCACAGTTTGGTTGCTACTTTAGTAACAGTCGTTACCTGTGATTTTTAGGTATCAGTGAAAAAATCACAGTTCGTGAAATATCTACCATCACTACTTGTCGTTTGTACAACGACATGTGTTGTATACGGATTGTCTCCGGTTTCATTATCCGGAGTGGAAGAAATTGGACACGAATATGATGGTCGTAAATAATAATCTTAGTTAAGATAAATTTCAGGATATATTTACGTTATCGTTTGATGTGTTACGTGTCAAATTATTCAGACAGATATATTGCATTTTATCCCGTTGGGTACTGCAAAGTTACTTTATAACTTTGTTAACAATAATAATTTATTTCTGTTAGATTATAACCATCTTTCAAAAACGAGCTTTGTGTATGAATTACCAAAGACTTTCAAAATTCAAATCTTTAAAAAAATTTCTATAGATCAATAAAAAGTGCTAAAAATTAATCAAAAGTTAATCCAAACCTGTGTCAGACATTTGTCAAAATTCAAGTGTAATTTATGTTATCTGAGAATGCCGAAGATGAACTCTAAACACAGATTTTTTTACACAAATAAGAAATTTCAGACCCCTATAATTTGTAACATTGTTAATCGCCAACAAGTACAATACAAGTTGCAAAATTATCCTTGCAAACGGCGAGTTTAAAAAAAGAAACGATATTTTTACCCAATTTTTTTTCATTTGTTAATGTAACAAAGTTGCTTTTTTCAGTAATAATTAAAATATATAAAAAAAAATCGCGCACGGAACTGGAGTGGAATTAACTTAAAATTATGGAAATGTGAGATGCTTCGAGGATAAGGCCAGTCGTACCAGTTGTAAACTCCCGCCGAAAGATGGAATCACTGGCGTATTTGTTTCGCATTCCCAGCCGACCTTATGGTATACGGCAGCTGGAGTCGATCAAGTTAGCTACAGCGGCAGCCCGAAGTCCCAGTTGGTTGGGGTTCCAGTCCAGTTCGAGTTCGACCTGAGAACCAGTCAGCGACCTTTAGAGATGGGTCAAGCTGGGACTGAAGCAAGTTCCATTAATAGTTGTACCGTACCGGAACCGTCAATCCGACTACGCCAGCCTAGGAGACGTACCAGTACCGTCAGACATCACCATAGAGAGCGTTACACACCCTTTTCTTCTTAGCCGAAATTTCGGTATAAATAAGTTTCATGTCTTGAATCTTATTTTTTTTATTCCAGCCTAACCTAACCCAGGTACTCAACCCAGTAGGGCAAATAAAGACCGCCTTCTGGCTACTAAGTGTCTTGTCGATACCATACGACCCCTGGAGTATTTTCTTTCTCCACTGAAGCTGCCCGTGCAGTGGCCTTCACACTATAAACGGAACGTGGCGCCCAAGACAATCCGAAACCTGGATTAAGGCGCCAAAGTGACCAGTAACGACCGAAGTGCGTTACATTAGCTTTGTTCGCGGGTGCAATTCCGAACCAGTTCAGGGACTATTCGCATGCGCAGTCTTAACAAGCAGTGTTCGCCGTTAAAAAATTCTGAATATATAATAACAGTTATAGTTCGCGGATCACATCGAATTGGTTCGTTATTGATTCAGAATCGTTTCTAGCGGTCCTTGAATTTTTGTTATTACTCAAAGTTCGGTTCGACTGCTCGATCTTAAATATTAATCTTAGATGTCACCTTTTTTTGTTTATTTGATTTTTGTACATAGAGATATAATTATACAAAATAATACGATATACCTACAATAAAACTGTTTTTGTTTTGTGTTGTATCGTGTAGGGCAGTGTAGGGTCTAGCAAACAGCACTCTGTTTTAATAATTATAGTAAGTTATACGTATTTAGGTAATAAAAAATTAAAAATAAGAATAAGAAAAGACAATAAAGACTGTCGTCTGATATTCGACAATTCGACAAGTTTTCGTTTGTTCCGAAATCGTTCGCGGTAAAATAAAATCCAGAATCGGTTCATAAGTAGGCATGCGCTCTACGTCAGTTATGAATTGGTTCAGAATCAGAATCGGTTCAGAATCAGAATCAGAACAAAGCTATTAATACCGATCAAAGTAACTTATTCTTGATATGCAATTAAACTGAAGATAGCGGCCAGGTTAAACAGCGACCAGCAAAAAACCAGGACTATAAACATGTGCGAGCCCCCAGTTCTTAAAAAACAAAACAATTGACTGATATTTTATAGTGAAATTCGCTGACAAAACAATTATGCTTGAGTTCAGTAATTGAGGCCCAACCGGAGGAACGTGTGGCCCTGACGGTACTTTTGGGCCCGATCTGAGTTGGGTGAACCCGATATTGAGAAAAAAAAATTGAAGTGGAAAAGGGTACATTAATGTGTAGAAAATTGAAACAATTCATAAAAAATTGTTTTTAATAAAATTCGGCTAAGCGCTTTCGGTCAAAGACCATCATCAAATCCATCCTAAAATGTTATTTTACAAAGATACTTAATAATATAAAAAATAGGGTGAACTAACGTCATAAGAAGATACCTCCCATAAAAGACAAATGATAATGTAAACAAAAGTACAACATTATGGTTACAAGTTAAAATAAATATAGGACATTCTACAATTTAAAAAACGACTATTGTTGCTTCAAGAAATGGTTATTAAAAATAAACGACCATCGTGGTGAAATGCCTGTTTGGCAAGTGACAGTAAGAAAAAGTGGTTATAAAACCAACAACTGCAAAGTAACAAGTGGCTAATGACCATACACATTGTGTACCCTTTTCCACTTCAAATTGTTTGTGTACTCCTGATCCAGTTTATTTATTAAAAAAAAAATACGGGCGTTATGACCAAATTTATATGTAATATTCATTTTTTGACCTTTCAGATTACTTTTGGAGTTTGGAAGGTAAGATCAATATTTACTTAACGTTAGATTAATGTTATTTTATAATTTGTGACATATACAAACGCGTTTTATCTTAATACGAACTTCTCCCCCATTCTTGCATGGTAGAAGCGCTACATTGATTTAGAACCCTCATAACCTAATTACTAACTCTCTACTATATGATATTTTTTACTCCAAGACATATAGAGCTACGAAGGTCACACCAAGGGCGATCTATTGGATTAGAACCGGCTTAGCCTTACTACTCTTCAAAATAAATATATTTGTATTTGAAGCTGCGTAGGTCTGACCAATATTTCTTTGAAGAGGGGAAAAGGGTGAAAAAAGAAGGGGAAAGAGTGGAAGAAAATTGGATCGGCCATCTTAGGTACCTTCAGCACCCGCAAACTTATCACCACGGGAGCTATACAGGAACGCTGGGGGCCTGACGGTACTAACCCTGGGTGAGTCGGACAGAAAAAAATTCTTCCCCGCCGGTCGGCCATCTTGAATAAACCCAGAACCCCAAAAACTTGCGAGCGCAGGAGTTATTGAGGATCGATGCAGTAGCAAGTTTTCAGGTGCTGGGCTCATTCAAGATGGTCGACCGGCATGGAATACTTTTTTCTAGTTCCTGTAGAACCATCCGATTGACCTAGGGTTAGATCTGGCCCAAAACTAGCGTCAGGTAGGTATCCAGTACCAGCGTTCCTCACCAACTCCCGCGGTGGCAAGTTGTTGGGGTGCTGAGGGGTACCCAAGATGACCGACTTCGTAGTCATCCGACTGACCCACGGTCAGAACGGGCGCAAAAGTACCGTCAGGTTCCCAGTGTTCCTCCGGTTCGTTTTTTTTCCTGGCCGCTGCTTAACATGGCCGCTATCTTCAATAAGTATGCTCAATCCGATTCTTGTATGTCCAATAGTTTCTGCAAATTAAAAAATTTAACCAAAAGTACTTTGTTAATTTCAATAATGACACGGAAAAATGCAGCGATTGTATGAAACCCCAATAATAATATCCCTCGTTGATTTTTTGTAAATTTGTATTTATCGAAAACCCAGATTAGCTGGAAATTCAATAACAATGCCTGTAGTTATAGCAAATAACATTGTGAAACACTGACAGACAACTATCGATGGCGTTGAACAATGCGAATCGATAATAAATAGTATATTACATAATAAGAGTGGAAAAAAAATGATTAAATAAATGATCAAAAAATCAATAAAAAAAATCGTTATAAAAATGGATTACAAACATTTATTAAAAAAAATCGATTAAAACAATTGATTAAAAACCGATTTTTTTTCTCGATTATTTAATCTGAATTTTAACACCGATACCCCTACAAAAAAATCATTTTTTTAATCGACTTTTTGACAAAACCTATAAATGGTGAATTTTGACCCCATATCACCGCCCCGTGAGGGTGGGGTCCTGAAAATCATAACAGCAGCTGTTTTTGAGCTAAAGTGTTTGTGCACCAAGTTTGGTGTCAATCGGCCGAAAAAACATGTACACATACAGACGCATAAACGGTATCGTGATCTCATTATTTATTTTTTTAACCCTGTAATTTTTGCGGTTTTGATCACTTAACTATCCATAAGAAGTTGTTGCCGTTCCACACTGTATTTACCGGTATTAAATTGACCGTAAATTAAATCGATTTTGCAATCAAAAGGATGTCCGAATTTCGAAATAATCGGTGCCGTCTAATTTTTTATTTATAGTTAATTATTATTTAATTATATCTTTGGTAATACCGGTTCTTTGGTTTTTATAGATATATTCAAGGTGATAAATTTTTTATTGTCGATAATATTGTATAAAAATAGTTTTCTTTTACTTAGATAATTATTACTATAATATTATATCCTTTAAAATTATAAAAAAATGTGTTTTTGTTATTAAATTAAATTTTCAACAGAAATAACAAATATGTCATTCAGCATATTTTAAAGATTCTGATTGTTAAAACCTAAAAAGTATAAACGAACGTCTGTAAAAATGTACATCAATTATAGATATGAGTCGATATTTTTGATTCACCTTGTGACGACAGGTAAAGCCATTAAGAGCAATTGCTTCGCGCTCCAACACCGTCAAAACCTTTAAATTTCATGCATTTCGTTTTAATGATAGAGAATACAATAATGAATAAATTTCACTACTTTTTGTTTTGTAAAAAAGAAAAAGGATTAATCTACAATTTGGTCGAATTTTTTTTTTTGAAAAAACCAACCATTCCGCCTGGAAAAAAATGTAAGGTTTGGTGAAATTATTAAAAATAATAAAACTTTACCTTACAATTACTATATTAAAAATGTATTATTAAAAAAAAGAATTCGAGCAATCTGCAGATTCATCTTTCCGTAATATAATGCAAAAAACAAATTAAATATTCAATTCGACATGAGCTTCTAATCACTAAAATACGAGATATCGTTCTGTCTCTAAAATAATTATAAATAAGGCAAATATTATCCCTTCTACTTAATTTGCAATTCTTTCGTTAGCCGACGTTCGTAGAGTCTCGGTTTCGATCGGTTTATCGGGAACGTTATTTAAAGAACAGAGTCGGACTCCAAGAGTTAAATTAAATATTTTAATTCAAACCAAACGAAGTAATTTTTAGAATTAATTGTAAATTTTGAAATGTATACAGTGTGCCCCAAAAATAAAATTATTGTAAGATGTATACGGTATGTCTCAAACCGGTTTTTTTAGGAATACATTTCCTAAATAGTTGGTATATAATATTTGTCTTTAAAACATTTTTTGTTTTCAGAAAATCTCTTAGCTTATACCAGTAAATGTCAAAAAAAAACTTCTTGTAAGATATATACAGTATGTCCCAAAAATGAAAATTCTTCAAAGTTGTATACAGTATGTCACAAAAATGAAAATTCTTATAACAGCATGTCAAAAAAATACAAGTTCTTGTAAAATGTATATAGTATGTCCCAAAAACGAAAATTCTTATAACAGCATGTCCCAAAAACAGAAATTTTTGTAAGATGTATACAATATGTCCCAAAAATAAAAATTCTTGTAAGATATATACAGTATGTCCCAAAAGTTAAAATTCTTATAACAGCATGTCCCAAAAATAAAAATTCTTGTATGATGTATACAGCATGTCCCAAAAATGAAAATTATTGAAAGTTGTATACAGGATGCCACAAAAATAAAAATTCTTATAACAACATGTCCCAAAAATGACAATTTTTGTAAGAGCGTACAGTATGTCCCAAAAATGAAAATTATTGAAAGTTGTATACAGTATGGCCCAAAATTGAAAATTCTTATAACAGCATGTCAAAAAATTCTAGTTTTTGTAAAATGTATATAGTATGTCCCAAAAACGAAAATTCTTATGATAGCATGTCGCAAAAACAGAAATTTTTGAAAGATGTATACAATATGTCCCAAAAATAAAAATTGTCGTAAGATAAATACAGTATGTCCCAAAAATAAAAATTCTTGTATGATGTATACAGCATGTCCCAAAAATGAAAATTATTGAAAGTTGTATACAGTATGGCCCAAAATTGAAAATTCTTATAACAGCATGTCAAAAAAATAAAAATTCTTGAATGATGTATACAGCATGTCCCAAAAATGAAAATTATTGTAAGTTGTATACAGGATGCCACAAAAATGAAAATTCCTATAAAAGCATGTCCCAAAAATAAAAATTCTTGTAAGATATATGCAGTATGTCCCAAAAATGAAAATTCTTATAACAGCATGTCCCAAAAATAAAAATTCTTGTATGATGTATACAGCATGTCCCAAAAATGAAAATTATTGTAAGTTGTATACAGTATGCCACAAAAATGAAAATTCTTATAACAGCATGTCCCAAAAATAAAAATTCTTGTAAGATGTATACAGCATGTCACAAAAATGAAAATTATTGTAAGTTGTATACAGGATGCCACAAAAATGAAAATTCTTATAACAGCATGTCCCAAAAATAACATTTTTTGTAAGATGCGTACAGTATGTCCCAAAAATGAAAATTCTTGTAAGTTGTATACAGTATGCCACAAAAATGAAAATTCTTATAACAGCATGTCCCAAAAATAAAAATTCTTGTAAGATATATACAGTATGTCCCAAAAATGAAAATTCAAATATACAGAATGTCCTAAAAATAAAAAGTCTTGTAAAATCTATACAGTGTGTCTGCAGTTGAGTTTTTTAGGAATACATATTCTAAATAGTAGGTATATATTATTTGTCGTTAAAAGATTTTTCCTTTTCAAAAATCTTTTGATATTTTTACCTACAGTATGTCCCAAAAAAAATTATTGTCAAATATATACAGTTTGTCTCAAAAAAGAAAATTCTTGCAAGTTGTATACAGTATGCCGCAAAAAATTAAAAATTATTCGAATTTTATTCGTCATTTATATTCTTCCCTCTTTTCTTAAGAAAATATCGTTTATTCCTTAGTCCCATACTTTCCGATAAAAAGAAAATTTTTAATAAATCCACAAATAACACCGCGAAACTAATGGCACTAAAAATAATCTCAACAATACTGGGCTTGAAAATTTCTTGAGTCCGTATTTTAAAAGTCGACACAAAACACCGTGGTTGAAGCGCTGTTAAATAAAATGTTTACGTGAATCGCCTCCGTCGCTTAAAAATTTGTGGTGGGGGTCTCACAGGAGAAATTTCCCCTTTATCTGAGAAACGGTGCACGAAGCAATTGCTCTTAACGAAGTCGATAACATTCAGATTGGAAATTGGTATCTCGTAAACCCCAAAGTAGAAGGAAGGTCACTGAAAGTAGGACAAACTTCTATATAACGAAAAACCAATAACATCTACGTAAATATGTTTCTTTGATGGAAGGAAAGATCTAAGATTAAATATCAGTTTTAATCTATTTAATCAGATTGGATTGGTTAATGCGGCTTTAAGATTGATTTTTTTTAAATAAACGAAAAATTGATATAACTGTTTAATTATTATTTGTATTTTAATATTTTATAAAAGGTTTGCTTTCTTGTCCATCAGATAATTGACTGGAAGAACGCCACTTGTCTCCTGTGTTCACGTAGCTGAACTACTGGACTGCTCTTGATTTATTCTTCATCACACCCAAAATTACACTTGCACTTGTAGAATTAAATGTTTTAAAAATAGTTTTCATTATTTACTTGCATTATACTACAAATCCGGTTCGAAGGACCAAATGTTAATAATTGTATAATTGTAAGGATGTAGTATAATGAAATGGCAAACAATCTTTTTTTGTTTATTCTTCGGCACTCAAATAATCACATTTTTCATTTCTCCCCCCACCACAAATTTTGAAGTGCCGGCCGATGGATTTAAGTAAAAATTTTATCTAAAAGCTGTCCAACTACTGTCGACTAGGGTTTACTGATTCGATCTTATCGAGAATCGATCTTTTGAGAATCGATTTTTTGGATAGATTTCTTTAAGTGGAGATCGATCTAAGAATCGAAGAAAATAGTTGATATCGGAAATCGATTTTTTTGGGTAGGTATTTCTAAACTTGACTAAAATCTAATACATGGTTATTGATTCCATGTAAAATACTTTTAAACTACCTAATTTAGGGGAAAGTTGGGGAATATCGACCACCTAAGCAAAAAAATTAAATGCAACGGATTTAGAAAGAACGAAATGTATATTTTCTATTCGATAACATTAATAGAACATTAATAAAGGTAATAAAGTATAAAAAAACTAAAAACTGTTAAATAAACATAAGTAAATAAACAAATTTTAGATGTATTACATGGTCGATATTAACCGCACTCATAAAGGTAATATCGACCACTACTTCGGTTAATATCGATCAAGTAGTTGAACAAAATTTGCAGAAGTAAACAGCACCTGTTGCAGCAGATGTGCACTCTGCATGTGCCCAATGTCCACACTTCCGACATCTCACCATATATCCTTATTCCTGCCAAATTCATCACATACGGAACATTTTTCGCCTTCATCGTTCTGTAGAAGCTGTAGAAGCTGAAATTTTTCATTTAACAGTCATTTTAGACTTTTTCATTTTATTCACTTCTTTCTTCTTTTCCTTTTCTTCTAGAATTCTTTTTTCGCAGAATAATGGCGGTGGAGCTAATTGTTCAAAGGTTTTGTTATTTTTCGGTTCAACACTTTTATCTTCATCATCTGTGGCTTCAGTGTCAAAAACTTCTTCTAAGTCGCTTTTAGAATCACTAGAAGATGTTAAAAGTGATTCCTTGTAGGACCTTTTGAGTTTCCAAACTAGATTTCAGATTTGTTTTAGGTGCAGTACGTGGAGGTGTAGTATCAAGGAAATTATTTGATTTTGGTTCGTGGTGATGCTATATATTCTTCAACAATATCTTAAACACGTAAAATGACTTCGTATCTGTAAGAATCACATAGTGGGTAAAATCGACCAATCTGGCGGGGTATATCGATCAGTGTGATCGATTTTGCCAGATTGTAACATCGAATAGAAAATATTTGGGTCTTCACCTAACCTTACATTAAAAGGGTATGTAAATAGGTGTGAATTGTTCAATATACATCTATATTCATATCACATTAAAATATTTAACCAAATAGATAAAGATAAAAGTAACATACCTTTCAAAAAGACTGGTAAAAATTATAAAATTTTCACATAAAATACAAATTACGAACACACAATGAAACCACTCAGCTCTACTAAAGACTGAGTTTATGGGTAGGTTCTACTACTTGTTTTGACCTTGTAGCATATACCAGAAGTTCTGCTTAAGTTTCTGTTATCATAAAAACACCCCGGTCGATATTAGCCGCAGGTCGATATTCCCCAGCTTTCCCCTACTCCAAAACCAGTAATGAGTCAGTGAATATACATACTTGATAATAGTAATGTTTGTATAATTAAAATAGGTTCAATCAAAATATTGTCACTTATAATTACATGTATCAATAAGAATTTTGTTGCCTGGCAATTTAACGAAAAAAACTGCCTCTGAAAATATTACTAGTCCGTAAGATGAGTAATTTTTTCAGAGGCAGTTTTTTGAGTTGAATTACCTAATGGCAACAAAATTAGAATTATAAATGTCAAGTTTACTTCGACTAAAAAAAAAGCTAGAGTGTAATTCGGTAAGACAATTTAATGAATATGTAAATCAATAAATTAAAAAATAAGATGTAAATTAGTTTATTTAATTTAACGGAAAAGTACAATTGTTAAAAACACAATTATTAAAAATAGCTTGAGTCGGAAAATGAAAACTTTTCTGACAAGTTTGATAAAAATTGACATAACGGCATCAAAAATTTGTTTACAATGCTGGTTGTCATGCTTTCAAATGTTAGGTTCCGTTATTGTCGCTGGAAAAGTTAGGGCAAACTTTTTTCGCTGTATTCATTACAAAATCACGCGGCTTATGGGATTTTTATACATGAATTAAATTGTCCTTATAAAACCATCAAAATAAAAATTAAACAGAATTTGCTTGTTTTAATAAAAAATAAATTCAAGTTTCACATTTTTACTTTCCGAACAACAGAGTTGTATAGAAGGAAAGTATTGCGATCATGATATTTTGGCCATAGCCAGATTTTAACGAATCTTTACGTTTTGAGGGCACCTGAATCCATTTATACCATTTTTAGCATGATGTCTGTCTGTGGGTGTGTGTGTGTGTGTGTGTATCTGTGTGTGTGTGAACACGATAGCGTCTAAACGGCTCAACCGATTTAGATGAAATTTTATATACATATTTAGGGTAGCAAGGAGACGACCTGTATAGATTTTGGAGTTAATCGGACAACCGGAAGTGACAGTTGCTATAAGTGATGACGTCATTACTAAATAAGATGGCAATAAAGTTTTACACATATATTTTTTATACGTTATAGTTTAATTTCGAATGATCAAAATTTTTAAAAACTTTTGCCATTGTTGCCAGATTTATCAAAAAGTATTTATTTTTCATATTTTTCTTAAATAACCAAAATAATGCATTTTTATGAAAAATTACAGAATATGAAAGTTGTAGAACATAAAATTTTCTACATATTTTGTCATTACCGGTTTTTTGAATTCCTCATAGTTTCGCCGCTAGAGGGCGTGAAAAAAATTTATATAGACATTTTTGTGACTTTTTTAGATTTCGAGACAAAATTATGGATTTTTATGAAAAATTACATGGTATCAAAATTGTAGAACATAAAATTTTCTATAAATTTTATCTTGACTATTTTTTCAAGTTGCGCATAGTTTCGCCGCTAGTTTTTATTTTAATTTGTATCTTTATTAAATTATAATTTTTAGTTAAATTTTTATATTAAATTAAATTTTTATATTAAAAATTTAAAAAAAATATCCTTAAATTTGTAATAATTAATTTTATAATTATACAAAATTTTATTACAACAATTTTGGAATTTTTAAAAAATTTTCCAAGAAATTTAAGATTATATTACGATTTTAAACTAAATTGAATGACTTCTAAAATATTAAAGTTATTGAAATGTGATTTTCACCATTCGAAAGATAATATAAAACTCTAAATTTTAAATGTATTTTAGTTTCTTAAAATTTAGAATTGTAATTATTATAGCCAAAATTAAGAATTTTTTTAAAATTTTCTGTAATTTCGTTTTATCAATAAGTATAAAATAAATGAAAAAAGTAAATAGCATATCCGAAAAGGATCCAAAAGTACTATGTGTGTAAATTATTTCATAATTTTATTATAGTATTTGTAAAAGTTATAGCAAAAAATGAAAAAAGTTAAAACAATTCAATGGATTTACCCATGAATTTTTGAAAAAAAATTTGATTTTTTTTAGTTTCTTAAACTAACTTTATTAATGCATTTTGATCCAGAAAACCTAAAAAAAGGTCTGTTTCCCATTTTGAATAAAATTGAATGAGATATTAATTATTTATTGATTTTAAAAAATTATTTATAGTAAAAAACTCTATAATTGTGATTTTTTTCAAAAATATTAAAGATATTAAAATGGGATTTATACCATTCGATAGGTAATATAATTAATGTATTTTAATGCAGAAAAACTAAAATAATCGATTAAACAATTACTTTACTAGGAGTGTTCGGAAAGTTGGGTGGGATTACCCCCTCATTTTTTAGCTAGTTTCATACAATATGATTTTTTTTCTCATTTTTCTGATTTTTGGTTTTTTCTCTTTCTTTCTAGTTTTTTCGATTATTTCTAATTTTTCTCATTATTTTCCCATTGTTCTGTTTTTTTCTACTTAATTCTTTCTTTTAGTTTCTATTTTTTTCTTATTCGTCTGATTTTTTTGCGAATTTTTGTCATTATTTTGGGTCTTTCTTGCGATTTATTTCAATTCTTTCGATTTTTTCTTTTTTTATTTTTTTTTCTTATGGTTACAATTGTTTGTATCAGATTATAAATTGAATCGATTTTCATGAGATCGAATCGATCTTTTAATAAAGCCCTTTGGTGTACAGATTATTTGTCGAGATTGTCCAACTGCTAAACCGACACTTACAGCGTCCCCGCCAAAATTTCTCCCTTCTGATTTCCTACAGTCGGTTATCGTTAAAATATAGGAGTTATTTTAAACAGAGAGTAATTAGACCTTTGACCTGCACACGTGACCGGAAGTGTGTATGGTAATTAAAATATGAATTACCATTATTGCAATTAAAAAACAAGTGAATAATATGGTAATTAAAAAAATGGTGAATTTTTTGCTCATTAGATATAATTGGATACCTTTTTTAAATAACCGGTTTGCTCATTTGCACCGCCATTACCCCGTCGGTGAGAACAGGTTTCCCATATATGGAATGTGGGTCAAAAAAACCGGTTTTGCTCATTTGTATTCCCATTACCCCGTCGGCTAAATACTGGTTTCGCCATATATGGAATGTAGGTCAAAAAACCGGTTTGCTTATTTGCACCACCATTTAGTATCTACTGACTAATCCAGTGATTTTTTTTAATATTTTTATTTTATAATTTTGGCCTACCGTAACACATTGCACCATGTCCAGCACTTCTGAGACGGATCCTGCGGCTGTAATTAATACTTAAAATTTGAATATCGGGGCTATAGTGGCTTGTGACGTGGCCCAATTGAAACAGATTATATTTGGCTATGTTGTCATATCGATAAAACTGGCAACTCTCGTTCTCATTTGTTATGATTAAAAGAAGGAAAGAAGTATGTCAAATTTTTCTACAAACGAACAAAGCTACAATCTTGACAATGTTGTAGAAAGTAAAACGTTAGTTATTGGTCAAGAAGCAGCGCCACTTTCAAAATATATTAATTACTTTTTATTGATTTTTATTAATTAATGAATATTATAAGAACAATGAAAATCAACATAAGCAACTTGGTTCTATAAGCTATTCATTCATGAATATAAAACCAATAAATTCGTTCCTACTGTATAAGTCCATTTAAGATTTTTTTTTTGCTCATTTAAGCAAACGTTTTTAAATGTGTTCATCCTCCAGTTAAGTGTTCTTTTTAATTCCCGTTGACGTTGTAAAGGAATTTGAATGTCATTTTTTGCCAGAATTTTCATAAACTTAATAACTTTGGATATATTTGTGTTATGTGCACAGAATACCTACTATTTTGATAATAAGCAGTCTACTTACTCTATGGCAATAACAACTTTAGGCACGACACTGGTATCTGACAGTTCGCCATGTACTTTGCGTTTGCCCCTGCGCAACTCCTTTCGGAGATCCTCGGGCCTCGTTCCTCACTTCTATTAATTTTTAACGTAGCTGTCAGTTTCGGATTAGGTAGGGATGTGCGATTCTTTTCGAAAGATCGATCTTCTGAATCGATTCAGATCGTATGATATTTTATCGATGCACTTAAAAATCGAATCAAAAAAATCGATTTTCTTAAAAATCGATCTTATAATTTAATGTTTCTAGTATTTAACACTTGATAGTTTTTTAATCGTTCTGTCTGCCCTTTATGAAAATCATTTATTTATTTACAATTAAAACTGTAATATTCATAAGCAGAAAAGATTATAGTTGCTTTATTTTTATTAATTCAAGACAATTTCATGTTTTTGTCTAAATTTAATTATACTAGATGTCGCACTAAGATAAGAATTTAATTTGGGAACATCCGATCTTTGTTAAGCGATTTTGTAATAAAAGAATCGATACACCTGAGATCGATTTAGATCGAACATCTCTATTTCGGATTTAGTAGTCGGACAATCTGTAAGTTTCGCGTTGTTAATTGTGAATTATTTTTAATTTTATTGTTAAGCTTGGGACTAAGGAAAGAACGATGTGATTTATACCTAGTACCACTTAATGCCCTTTTCCATTTTTTCCTTTTCTTTTTCAATAACTGCTTACATACTTTCTTTAATTTTCGTTTAACCATGTAATAAAAATGTTTTTGGTATATATTCTTAGTCCCTCTTTATAATTAATTTGGCTTGATGATGGCATGCTAATCAGACTTTTTGCGCTCCGGTAATGTTCTGGGGATTTTCATGCTGAAGTGCTGGTAAAACCGGCTATTTTTTCATATTGGTGCGGGTAAACGAGAATTTCAATCCGGCTACACTGAACAAGGGCGATGTCTAGTATTTTAGTGATTACAACCTCATGTCATATTGATTCTTCAATTTGTTTTTTCCATTCTGTTAATAAAAGATGAATCTATAGATTGCTAGAATTCTTTTTTAAATAATGCATTTTTAATACAGTAAGGTAAAGTTTTATTATTCTTAACAATTTGACCAAACTTTTCATTTAATTTCTGTCAGAACGGTTAGTTTTTTCTAAAAACTATTTTTTTTCTAATGCATGGAATTTCGACGGTGTTGGAGTGCTAGAAATCTTTCATATGTTAAATTGTTATTTAATTAAAGAACATTGTTTGTACAGAATTGATAGTTCATCTAAGGAGTCCGAATCATAAAAATTAATATTAGTGATTGATTTGAATTTTCGCTGGCGATTTGAAAAAAAAATATATTATGAAATTTGAATCATTTCCACAATTTAATTACCGCCAAAGCAAGGTAAATTATACGTAATAATTACAGGTCGATAAACATAATTATTCGTTACGTTGTAAAGAAATTGAAAATAGGTTTATTAGCAAATTAGTTAAGTAATTGTTAATGTACATTTAAGGTTATCGAGAAATAATATAAATTATATTTAAATAAAATGACATCATTTTGGATTTAGTATTATTAATATATTTTATTTTTCACTTGTATATTATTTGTGTATTCACAACGCCTGCTCGCCACAAAATTTAATTGACAAAAAGTACTAGCAGGCAACTAGTTTCGGTCACTGACCATCATCAGGCCTAAAGATACAAACGTTCGTAATTAGATATAAAAAATTTAATAACATACATAACCAAAACTTACCACTATTAAGTACTAACAGGGGAATAAATTTATCACATAAGTGACAGACCCATCGAGGGTAAAAGATAAAATTATTAAATAAATTATATTGGTACTTGAAAAATAATAAAAAAATCGAAAATTTAAAAAAAAAGCAAACAGCAAGTTAATTAATTAATTAATTAAACGGGTTGGTCATAATGAGGGTACCATTGACTCCCACCTATGGGGGGGGGTCGACATCCCGGAAATTAGAAAGTAAAAGTAGCCACCCTACATGGGGGCTGAAACGAATCGACCACTCAATGGTCATCCTTTCGAAAAGTGAAACACTAATCACTGGACAAATGAAAAATATGGAAATTATTCCACGAGCCAGAAACCCTTTCACCGGCAAAGGAGAAAGTGACATATGGCAAGTGACAGTCTGAGGAAAGTAGAAAGTATTACCCCACAAGTTGAAATGTGGAGGGTAAAAATAAAATGGAAAAATATAATTTAGTACTAATAATGGCTGGAAGGTTCCGAAAAAAAGTTAACATAAGTAATTACAGAAATTAAAAATCAAATTTAGAAACAAAACATGAAGTTAAATACAATGTAAACACTTGATTGAGATTAGGTACAGGCAATAATAATGAACTGCATATGTAAAAGATGAAAACATTGTGTGGAAAAGAAGAAGAGGTAGGCAAATGACAGGTGATTCATGGAAAATGAAGGTTAAATGTCAAAAGAGACAATAACAACAAAAACAATGGGGGCACAGAGACGAGGCGGTCAATCCAGGACTGTAGCGCTCCAAGTGACAAAGATGTTAAACAATAATTTTGACAGATGTGACTTTAACTATTTATATTTATTTTATTAGAAGAAGTTTTGACTGTCTAAAGCTAAACTGTGTAATTACAAAAAATATGTATTTATTAAAAGAAGTCTTAACTATCTAAATCCAGCCTGTGTTTAAAAAAAAAATTAAAAAAATAAAACGCCACGTGAGATTCGAACCCCGAACCCACTGCACCACTAGCGGGCACTATGTCATTCGGCTACCAGAGTTCACATTTAAATATGTTCAAACATATTATTTAAGCTAATCACGTTTCATAATAAAATAAATATAAATTGGTTTTTCGCGTGCCGTTCTGGATTGATCGCCTCGTATTTTAATTATTAATATTACAGAGCTAAAGTATTCACATTCACTAAATCTCACAAAGAAAATGAATTAAGTCACATCTGTCAAAATTATTGTTTAATATCTTGGTCACTTGGAGTAGTCGCGTGCCGTCCTGGATTGTCCGCCTCGTGTACAGAGAACCAGGAGAAGAATCGAAAGAAAGGCAACCGGAGTTGTCAATGATACAATGGGGGAACTAATATAATTAGTAGCAGGAAAAGGGGGGAGGAAGTCAGGGTGACTAAGTAAAGGGAAACATTGTAAAGGTAGACAAGGAGACAATTAGATGAAATCTCAGAAACGGTCTGATAAGAAAATATGGTCGTAATTATTCGTTAAGACAGTTGAAGGAAGGATTATGGAGATAGGAGTTAATTTCAAACATCTCAAGGAGGTTTAATCCATTCCCTTTTTTTCAATCGTGTAAGAAGTTTAACATCAGCAAAGAAGAAAGAATATTTAGAGGAAAGAATGTGATTAGCATATGAAGAAGGAGTGTTGGTAATATCTGAATCTTTGTATTTATCAATTGTTCTAAAGTGTTCTTTGATTCTAGTTGAAAGTCTTCTACCGGACTGTCCGATGTAGAGCGAATAACAGTCGGCACAATAAATTTTATACACCCCTGAGCGGTCAAGAAACGGAATTTTGTCTTTGGAATTCTCTAAAAATGATTGGAGATTATTATTAGTTTTAAAAGCTATGTTAATATCATATTTACGAAATACTTTTGAAATTTTGTAAGAGATATTCCCTAAGAAGTGTAACGAACCTGAAAAAGACCTCCCTGTCTGTGAAACATTAATTAGAAGTCTAAATTTGGAAAAGAATCTAGTATATAATTTATTGATCATTTCTAAGGGAAAATTGTTGTTAATATATATTGTTTGAATGTTGAGTTCTGAGATGAAAGCCGAATGAGATAGCGGAATCTAAAAGACTCTAAAGAGAAAACTATTGAAGGAGTCAAGCTTGTGTGACTTAGGGTGGTTGGAGTGGAACTTGATGACGGCGTCAGTTGTAGTTGGCTTTGGCTTCATTTTCTGTGATATTTTTTGGTAAATCTGTATTTATTTCCGTCATTTTAATAAGACGTATAGAACACAAAGCAACAATGACATTCACTAAATATAATGAAACACTGATAGCAATATTCAACAAACGTCAAAATATCAACTAATGCCATGCTTACTATAAGAAGAAAAGTAGAAAGAAAATCGATTTTTCATTAAAATAAAATATATTTTTCGTGAAAAATAAAATCTTGTATGCACAACGAGTGTTACATGATCCAAAAGCTTAGTTCACACCAAGCAACAAAGTTGTTGGCAACATGTTGACGGTGATATTGCTGTTTATGTATCCCGTCACAAGCAACATGTTGATAGGTACTCGTCACCATTGGGTGGCATATATCAAAGAATTTTATTGCTTGTATATGTGTTTCCCATTTTAAATGGCTCAATGCGGACAATGTTGCCAGCATATTGTGCAAGTTTTAGCATCAGTTTATTTTTTTTATTTTCTTGTGAAGTTTTATTTCTTTATTATTTAAAAAAAAGTGATCGCGAAAACAAAAAGTGATGTGTAACGTTTTTTTTCTGTATTTTCATTATTCCTCTGCTCCGTATATCTTAATTTCATACTCGTTTGATATCCCCTCCTAATTTCCTCGCTTAGTATCTCTTCTCAAGATTTCCCTGTCTTCTTTTGGTATGACTATAAAATGTTAACAATTCTCTCTCTTTACCTCTTCAGTCAGAACAATTGACTTTTATATCGTTTGTGTCGCTTATTTAAGATTTCTTTTCTTTCCGTCGTTATATAGGGTAAGTTTTTATTATAATATATATTCACTTATGTCCCCTGTTACCATTTTTAATTATTTCGACTCTTTTAACTTTTATTTACTGTTATTTTTAATTCTTTTTATGCAGGTATATTTTTTATTATTATTTACTTAAAAGTTCATATCTTATCTTTTATAACAATATAAATTATCTAATGTTTGTGGTGCTCTTTCAGTCTCAATTACAAAAAGATAATCTATTTTTAATTTGTTTTTACAGATTGTCTTAAAATTTAATTCACTTTGATCATTTTATATTTCATATTCATTATTTTGTATTTTATATATTTTACTTTCCCGACCCACCTCCTAGAAGGGAAAGTATTGTGAACGAGCTAAAAAAAAATTTCGAGATAAAAACGGAAATATCCATTTTCTGGTCCCCTGAGACGATTAAGACCATTTCCAGATGGAAGTCTGTCTGTCGGTCTGTGTGTGTGTGTATTCTTCCACGATAGAGGCCACACGTTTAATCCGATTGAGCTGAAATTTGGTACAGAGGTTTGGGTTACTCGTCGGAAGAACCCATTAGTTTTTGTACGACATCTGTCGAACGAAAGTAGCACTATCAAAAAATGACAGCCCTTGAAACTTTAACATTAAATATCTGAAAAACTATTCGTGGATACTCGTCGAGAAAGTTTTGGGGCGACACAACCGATTTTTTTTTTAACAAAGACCACGAAATCTGGTAATTTATAAGATTTTTTTCTTATATTTACTTTATGTGAACTTTTAAGGTTTTTTGGACGGAACGAACAAGTTTTTTTTGGACTGAACGTTTTTTTTTTGGAGCAAGTTTTTCTTGGACTGAACGTTTTTTCCTTGGAGCGAATCTTTCGGAACGAGTTTTCTTTTCTTTCTCGAAACACAAAATATAATCTTGGAAAATTTTAGAACGGCGACATGTTACCGTTACATCAGGCCTATAAACAATAATTGCAATGTAGGATAGAACATTATTGGTAATTCATAAATAACTTACAATAATTTGTAATTTTGTTATATAACACACTTGGTAGATAAATAACTATAAAATTATTCTTCCCAAAATTTATAAATTCAGATAAAAATAGAATTTTTAATAAGTCATTATATTTAAATAGTCGTCGGTACCATTTTTGGTATCTTCAAATTTATTATATAAGATCGTGTTCGAATCTTGGCTAAGGTGTTGTTAATGTCCAAGACGGAAATTTCAAATTTTAGACGCTTTATGCCTAATCTTCTATCATTAAACACAGGAATTTCAAAAGGGTCAAAGAAATTGACCTACAATGGGAAAAAGACCATCGCTCCATTGACGTGGTTACGAACTTTTAAAACAATAAAAAAATTATATTAATTTGTTTCAATAATTTAAATATCTTTATTTATCTTCAATAATAATAATAATAACAATAATGAATTCTTATTTTTGTCAAAATATCTTTATTTATGATATGATGTGACTATTAGGATATAATATTACTGTCTGGCAATGCGTGGAATGGATAGTTTTAAAAATTCACGCATACATCGATTTTTTATAGTATGAATTCTTTACATTACCTCTAAATATTTTAATAAATATTTTTTATTTCCATGACACGTGCCAACTTTTTGATATATTGGTACATTTTATTTACATAGTTATTATTTGAAAATATTTCTAACACATCAATATATTTTTTAAATTAAACATTTTCTTTTGATAAAAAAATTAGTCTTACTTGTAAGGGTCGCTTACTAAAATACTCGATTCATTAATTAAACATTATTCAACAACATGACACTGATTATATCTGAATGTCTATATTTATATTTTGCCTCTCGATGGCGTCTCCGAGGTCTAACACTATCAGCACTCATTGATTTACGATCCATTCAAGGTTTGAAAACGAAAATAATGATTAATATGAAAATGGTTATATTTTCAAATTTACCAAACTTTCTACTAGACATTCCAGTTGATTCTACGGATACGCCAATGTAACTATCCTTCTATTCATCCGCCTACGAGATGTGAACTGATGTGAGAAAATTATATAGTATCTAGTGCTTTTCTTTTATTTTGCTTTCGGTATAATAGGACGGGTACGAGCGCCATGATGAATGGGTTAATTTGCTTTAATTATATAGACGGAGGAGCGGTCAAGTAAAGAGGTCTCTTAAATTTTGACTTACGTATTTATTTCTCAGAGCGGCTTGAAGTATGATGAATGTTAGATTAAAATAGGAGCGTTAATACAGAAAAATAAGTCTTATAAAATTTCTTCACCACAAAAAAAGTATATCCTAACATTGTAAATATTTAAAAAAAACTTTGAGCCGGACCTTGACATTTTAGGAATTATATTAAAGAGAAAAACAATAAAAAAGGAAAACTATTGTCAATAAAACAAATGAGTGGAAGCATTTTAATTTTTCAAATACAGATTTTAATTTTTTTTTTTATATTAGTACAATCTCACTCACATAAAATTTACCCCAAGGTTTTTAGTAAAATCACACTAAATCTTAAATAATTTAAAGTTCAAATTATATTTTTATATTTTTAATAATTACAATAAAAAAGAATGTAAATTAAATCATCCCAAGATGTCTTGATTTGTATATTACGTCATTGTAAAATTTTTAGAAAGATCGAGCCAACGATTAAGCAATATTTCCTCTTCCACTTGTACGTTGCAACAAATATTATATCAAAAATTGTGCATATTACGAATCTTGACATAGACGTCCAAATATGTCAAATTAAATTAACATATCGCCAGATATTCAACGGTTTTTCTATAAGTGGCTGTTAAAAAAAAATCGGCTATAAAGTTGAGTTTATCATTAACAAATCTGTGCTTTAATGAGAAATAAATAAATGCGCCGTTACTGATATACATTTTCTAAGATAAAAATGTAACAAAAGTTATTGCTTTTAATAATTTGTGTTGTTGAAATTATGATTAAAAAAGTGCAGTGATCTCTAAATTAAACACATCTAGTGCCGGTAAACCAAGTGAGAATGAAAGTGAATTCGCCTCATTTTCAGGAATCTTTTTGTTTGGTAATGTACTTAATAATTTTTTTACTATCAATAAATGAGCATGTAAAATTTTTTCAGAATTTAAATCAGTTGTATGTTCATGTGAAACAAGTTTAGCAGTTACCTAAAAATTGCGTGGTCCTTCGCAAGTCTTTTCATGTCCATGTTGTTAAAAAAAATGTTTTTTGTGTTTCTTTTTAATTGAAATACATGTACATATTAAAACTGACAAGATTGTATGATGTCCAAAAACGAATGACACCTATTTTACCATTAAATTCTGAAATTTAAATATGAGTCAATTTCCCCCCTATTCTGAATATGATTTACAGTTGGAGAATTTATACTGAAAATGACACTGGACCAAATTACATCGTAAATCGTATGTTAAGTTTTAAATTTAATTAAATTCGCGGAAACTGTTCGACAGCCGTCGGGACCGCTCGGTTCTTATCGGTAGAGTGAACCAGCCTATTTTCTCCATTGTTTTAACTGCAGAGCAGCCCTCATGTCATTGAACTGTATTCTATACTGTAATCATTTTTTTTAACCTTTACAAAATTATAGTTCATAATGAATATCAAGAATAGTTTTATTAAATCAACATAGGAATAATCATAACATCGTAACTATTTGCCGTTGTGTTGCCAAACTACGGTAGGAGCACAAAATTAAAATATAAAAAAAATACAATACAATAAATTATAACAAAAAATGTGTTTTGACTCAGTATACGTGAATGGTAAAAAATTGAAACTAAATCAATTTTTTTAATAAATATAAATTTAAATTCCACTAATCAAGTTGTGATTATCTTATATATTATAAATTATAATATGATTGGCAACACCGCGGATTTCAAAATAAAGCGTAATCTTTTTATGTCTAATTCCGGTCAAGTTCTACATGACCTAGATCAACTTCAGTAGCGTACTTCTGAGAAAATGTAATTACATCTTTAAGTAGAGGTTTTTTTTTAACTAATATTTTTGCATTATAGGATTGTAAATATTAACCTGTTTTAATATGTACATGTATTTCAATAAATATACTTCATGAGGTGGAAAATTTAGTGAATTTGTGGAAACTTAAGAATTATTTAAAAATAATATTGGGAAAGTTGGATGGGATTAATTTTTAAATAATAACTAATTTGAACCAAAATTACAATTTTTTTCAAAATATTGGTTTTTATGTAAAAATTTATTTTCGTTTATTTTCATTTATTATCATTTATTTTTATTCATTTTCAATTGTTTTTATTGATTTTCATTTATTATTGAACCATTGACGATTCCAATTAATAAATGTGTTGCCGAGGGTAATAGGCCTAACTCACTAAGATTATCAAAAACTCTTTCTATACACAAAAAAGAAGATACGGATGTACCTAATAATTTTCGACCAATTGCAATAGTGCCTATTATACAGGGTGATTCTTTTAGAGGGCTAATTAGAGGTTTTAGAAGAAGTAGGCAGAATTAAAATCTGAAAATTTGGCATATGAGGTTTACGGGTATGCCCATCAATCTAAAATATTTAAAACAACCAGCTACTTCCGGTTATAGCGGAAGTTGGTATCAACTTCCTTTTTTGAAATGGACCACCCCGGATTTTTTTACATTTTTAGATTCGTTCTGAGAATGTGATTTCAAAAACCTATTATACCTATATTATAATATAAATAGTTTTGAAGCTATAGACAATTGAAAATCGCATTTTAAGTGATTGCTCCGGCCAAACAACATAAAATCGGATAAAACGGCTTACATGTCCCTATCTTAACTTTTTGTGTTCTACTCGGTGGTATAAGAACAAAATGTATACAGGGTGATCAAAAGTACACAAATTTGAATCACCCTGTTTACATTTTGTTCTGATGCCACCAAGCAGAACTCAAAAAGTTAAGATAGGGATATGTAAGCCATTTTATCAGATTTAATGCCGTTTGGCCGGAGCAATCACTTATTGGAAAAATGCGATTTTCAATTGTCTATAGCTTCAAAACTATTTATTTTATAATATAGGAATAATAGCTTTTTGAAATCACGTTCTTAGAATTCCAGATTTCAGATTTTAATTCCGTCTACTTCTCCTGAAACCGCTTATTACCCCTCTAAAAGAATCACCCTGTATCTAAAATTTTTGAGTTAATAAGTAAGGAAAAACTTTTAACCTATTTGGAACCTAAATCAATTTTGACCAATTGTCAGTACGGTTTCCGTAAGCCTTATTGGAAGTAATGAACAGCCTAGTCGAAGGTCTTGATGAAGGTTATTCAACACATGCGGTAATGTGCGATCTCACCAAGGCATTTGACTGTGTGAAAGTTCAAACTCTCTTACTGAAATTGAAGCATTATGGTATAAAGGGCAACTTTCTGGATCTCCTTCTCGGTTTTTTAAAACGGTTTTTTTTTTAATAGAAGTAATGTAAATTTAAAAATTTTATTTTTTAAAATTTTTTTGAATAACATTTTTTTAAGATTTAAATATTATCAAAACGTGGATTTTCACGAAATTATTTTTTTTATTTTAATCTAATTTTGGTCTTTTTTCGGGTTTTATACAGAATGTTTACAATTGATGCTTACAACGTTTGTCTGTAGATACCTCACGTAAAATTGGACAAAAAGATAAGGAACAATACTTTTTGAAATACAGGATGTTAGCTATAAAAAATAATAAATTTTTATAAATAATGATTTTATTTGATACCTTTGAAATGGTTGTATTGATTTGAAATTTGGTTTGTTTTAAACGTAAAAGGGCATATTTTAATAAAAAAATGTATGATATTCTTGATCCAGTGGTGTGCAAATAAGAATATGTCACGTTTCCCCTCTCATTTTCTACGCTCCTGGCAGTTGAAGCTATTTTATTTTTTTTAAATAACCTTTACATAACGATCAATTTATACTTTTCAAGATATTTAATGCAATATCACTTTTTAATAATCTCAGTTCCTTTCATGTCACTTTTTTGTACAACGTATAAAATAAAATCCAAAAACAATCCTATCATCCGGAACTATTTATCTATTATCTATTTGCTAGTTTATAGAAGAGTCGAAAGTTTAGTAACCAGTTAAAACATTTAACAAACTCCTCAGTATTGATCGCCTAAACTCCTAAAATATTCATTCCAGGATGCCTTCGAATAGCTAAAACGTCGACAAAATAAAAAAACTTTTATGCTAAGGATTAATAATTCAGTAAATGGGAGACAAGAATTTGTGTTGTTATATGGATGTTTTTTTTTTATATATTTTGCTCCGTATTATGGACAGTCTCTTTAATCAATGAGTTTTCCTTTTAATAAAACTGGATTCTTAAATATATTTTCAATAGTAGAGTGTAAACTTTTATTTACCAGTTTTCGAAAGGAAGTGGATTATTTTTATACAGTTTCAAATTACGTCATAATTTGAATAAAAATGTATTAGAAATAAATGAATTTTATAAAATTATAACCGTGTTGAAAGTTTAAATGCATCAAACAGTATTTATGTATAACCGTAATTATTCATAAAACTTTTAATGGATAAACGAAAAAACATTTAAAAAATTAAAAATATGTTTTACTTTACATGGATGAATATTTTTTTTTAATTAAATGTATTTCTTCTAAATAACTCCTAATATTTTGCCGCCCCAAAATTACCCAATTAGGTTATTTATTAAAATTTTTATAAAAAATTATAAACTTTGTTAAATTTTACATGGCTGAATAGTTTTTTTACTAAAATGTAATTAGTTTTATCCCTTCTAACCAACATATAATATCAAATGTTTTGTTGCCTCTAATACGGTTATTTATTAAGGCTGTTTTCGCGGTACACTATTTTAGCTCTTCCCTTATATCTTAGTTATTTTTCATCGGTAATATTTCATTTTTTGCTGAGAGATTCAAAATAAAAACCCTAACAATCTCTAGTTTTTAAATTTTTTTTTAACATCCTAGTTTTTTAAATAAAAATTAATTTTATCAATTTGCAGATATCAAATTTTGGAAAACTAGAGATTGTAGCTAATTTTTTTTTATTTACAAGTTTTTGCTAAAATCAAAAATGAATGGAGTTTTGTGGGCAGGCGTTTTCCAAAAATATTTTTATTTGAAACTCGTGAAAATCGCTCGCTCTTTCTCTTCTACCTACAGCCACGAGCTACTTGGATGGGCAAATATATAGTGATTCGGTCAGGGTCTAACTCGCCCTTTTGATTCTAAAAGTTTAGTATTGTTTATTTTTATTATCTTTTACGTGTTGTGGAATTATTTATGAAAGAAAAATCGTGTAGTTGTTAGCATAAGGTAAGACTATTTTTATTAGACATTTTTTTAATGACAAATAAATATAATTTGAATGATACCTATACGAATATCATTTTTATTAATAAATTTCATGAGAGTCCAATTTATGTCTGAGCACATAAATATTTTGCTAATTACTCGAGTCGAAGACCTTGAACAATTTTCAAAATATTCCTCAAAGTGGATAATGTTAATTTAAATTTATATCCTTCTTGGAACGATGGTCACTTCAACCCGGATTATATCCTTATTAACCCAATACAACTTCCGCTGTTCTAAAATTTGGGTTTTTCCTTCTACCATAATTTGAAAAATCCTTTAAATAAGTTAATTAATAACAAACCACCCTAATTTTTTTCTTGAAATGCTTGTCCCTCCCTAAATGTCACGCGCCTCCCTAAATGGGAAAAAGAAAATTATCGTATAAGAAAAAATCAGATTCTGTCTCAAGCAAACTGTAAGATTTAGTATACTTATTATATTATTAAATATTTCTATATTACCTATTTGTTTATATGTCTATACCGGGTAGCCACAAGCCAATGTACGCCCCCAATATTTTGGTTGTTTTTTAATTTAAAAATTAGGTTTTTGGCGCACATCAATTAGACAATAATGGGCTAATTTTAGACTAAGAGGGATGAAAATATCATTTCCGATTTTTTTTCTTAAATGAAATAACTATATTTTTTTGATGCTTTCTCATTAAGCATAAATTTCCAAGTAGGTACAACAGTTTTTTCAGATTTAAAAAATTCCAAAAAATAAGTGAGATAAGAACATTTTTTAATTTATTCAAAATGGCCGCGTCAGATGAATGTATTGTAAGAAAATTATTAGTTCATAAGTTGTAGACTTATCTGTAGATTAGAAAATAGTTGTTTGAATTACTGATTGGTATCAGTATTTTAAGGTTTTTTTTTTCACAAAACGGAATTTAATTTTCATTTCCGTTTATCGAATGTTTTTTAATGGAAGTGTGCAATTGATTTTTTTTTATTAATTAGAAATAATGATTCAAAAACTCTGTAATAAAAAAATAGCACAGTTCCATTAAAAAAAATATATGATAGAACCCCTACGGAGATAAAAATCAAATTTTAATTTTCGGAAAAAAATACTGGTATACCTACGAGTAATTCAAACAAATATTTTCTTCTCTGTAGACAAGTCTACAACCGTAGTAATAAAATAGTAAGTCCAGGACTAAAAAAAAAATTGAGTGATAGGATTTTAAAATTACGAGTGGGAATTAAGTCAGCTGTAAATTACCACAGAAAAATACCAGTGAGATTGATGACAACGTAAAGCAGACATTAAAAACTCTCCTTACCACACATTTGGAAATTATAACTGTGCACAATATTTTTGTAAAAGACTGGTTCAAAACAGTCACAGTATTGTTAAGCATTACCAATAATGCTGCAGAGACATACAATTCAATCGTAGCCAAATTTGTTGGAGGAAAAAGAATCAAGTTTGCAGTAAAAGGAGGATATGATGTTCGGTGTACAGCTGCAGCCATTTCTTTTAATAAAAATGAAAACTATATTCCCAGTCTGTACAAAAAGATGTCAAAAAGTGTTCCTGGGATTCACACACAAAGATTTGTTAATCAAATGAGCAAACGGAAATGTATAGTAGAAAAGCCAGGTGCCCTCAATTAAAGAAACGCAAAATTAGCGGTAACATTTTACCCCCAAACTTGACTTTGAACTTGTTTAAGGAAATTTTATTTATCATCATATATATAAAAAAATATTTATGATTAAAAAGTCTATTCTCTCACCCTATTTTACCCTCAAATATTGTAGCAATAATGCTTTTAAAAAAATCAAAATTACGGGGTGTATCTCAACTCCGCAGGGACATACACCCCTTCATTTTGATTTTTTTTTAAAACATTGTTGCGGTCGAGCACAAAATTTGATTTTTCGGTACACAAAAAGCATATAATTGGACAATTTTTTTTTAATTTTTGATAATTAGGGTGTGTGCACGTTTCACCTATATTATGGTAGGTTGCAGTGAGTACGAGAGTAAAAAATTTCTGGAGTACCATAGAGTTCGGCAAAATTAACAGAGTGAATCATGCTCACAGGCATCAGCGTTTGAAAGCTATTAGAAGAATTAAAAATAAATAGGACTTGAATCAAGTATTTAGCAAATTTTAGAAAAAAAAATGGGAAAAAATAGTATAAAATAGGAAAATTAAGAAAAACTAATGAAAACCATAAAATGGTAAAAAGAATAGAAAACAATAGGAAAATGAGAAAAATAGCAAAAATAAGGAAAAAATAGAAAATAATTGTAAAAAATAGAAAATATAGAGGGATATATAAAAAACTAGGCAAAACTTGAAAAAAAAGGAAAAAAACGATATTAGAGGGAAAAATAGAAAAAATTGAGAAAATAATTAAAAAAATCGGTCAAGTGCGTGTCGGACTTCGCACATTTAGGGTTCTGTACCAAATGTAGAATATAAGCCAAAAATACTTGGTACGTTTTGCAATATTTTTTAAAACAAAAAATATGCCTTTTATCTACTCAATGAGCTCTATTCAACGATACCTCACTCGATGGGGTAGGCCAATTTTTTTTCAGCTCCCCCCTTTAGTTGTATGGGAGCCCCCCTTTAAAATTTTTAAAAATATTTTTTACAGTTTATATGGCTTTGGGTCAACAAGACGCATAAACTGTGAAAATTTGAAGTCTCTAGCTCCAACGGTTTAGCTGCTAGACCGGTGTGACAGACGGACGGACGGACACGCCAGTGAGAGCAATAGGGTTCCGTTTTGACCCTTTGGTGTACGGAACCCTAAAAATAGGCAAGTTAGGAAAACGTAAAAAAAATTGGGAGAAATAGAGAAAATGGAGAAAATAGGGAAAAATAGGTAAAAAATAGAAAAAAAAACAGGAACAAAAAAGAAACAGGGGAATATAGAAAAAAATAGAAAATTAGAAAAAATTAAAAAAATTGGAAAAAATAGAAAATTAGTAAAAAATTAAAAAAAAATGGAAAAAAATAGGAGAACATGAAAAAATAGGCAAAAATAAGACAACGTAAAAAATATGGAAAAAAAGAAAAATAGGAAAAACCAGCAAAGTACGGGAAAAAAATGGGCAAAATGGAGAAAAAACAAGAGAACGTAAAAAGATTGGGAGAAATAAAGCAAATGGAAAAATGGGCAAAAATAGACAAAATGGAAAAAAACAGGAACAAAGAAACCCGGAAATACAAAAAAATAGAAAAATTAGTAACAAACAGAAAAAAAGTAGGAAAAAACGGTATAAAAACGAAAAATAAGAAAAACCAGGGAAAATAGTAAAAAACAGGAAAAAATAGAAAACAATAGGAAAATGGGAAAAAAGGAAAAAAGAAAGAAAATTGGTAAAAAATAGTAAAAAAACTGGAAAAAATTGGATAAAATAGGAATAATACCAAAAACTAGAGAAAACTAGGGAAAATGGTAAAAAACAGGAAAACATAGAAAACAATAGGGAAAATAAGGAAAAAAATAAAAAATAATTGTAAAAAGTAGGCAAAAGTTGAAAAACAAGGAAAAAAACGAAATAAGAGGAAAAAATAGAAAAAATTGAGAAAATAATTAAAAAAATTGGCAAAATAAAAAAAATAGAGAAAATGGGGAAATGGGGAAAAATTGGCAAAATAGAAAAAACCAAGAAAAAAAGAAACAGGGAAATATAAAAAAAATTGAAAATAAAAAAAAATGGGAAAAATAAAAAAAGCGGAAAAATGGAAAAAATAGGTAAAAATCAGACAACGTAAAAGATATGGAAAAAAGAAAAAAATCGGAAAAAAACAGGGAAGTATGGGAAAAAATAGAGTATCTGAATGTTGGGAAGATAAACAGTAGATACTTTCAACAACAAATGTATTCTCTGGTACATGTTTACTATAATATAATAAATCGATAACTCATAGATAATGAATCAATAATCGATAATTAATAATGAATCCTCTCAAATAGATAACAACCTATATATACAAATCCAACAACAAACATTTCCTGACCTGGGCAACGGCCGGCATATAATCTGTCGGCATTACCTTGCTATATCACGTTACGTATAATTCACGTCTCAACCTTTATATTGTTTAAATTAAAACTAGTTTAATAAACTACGATATATTATTATTTAAGGTTATTCTATGTGGCCCAAAAGGCATCACACATGTTAGTATCTTATAAAATGTAAAACAAGTACAATACTGGTAAACAAAAAGAAAAATTAGAATTGAATTCGTCACGTAGAGGATCCGTTAGAAATAAGTACACATTAAACCGGTCTAATACGGTTTAACTGTTGTGATAATTGTCTCCTCGCTTCGCGTACTTTATGAACTTCTCTTCCACTCTTGGTTATGTAGGTAATTATTATCCTAGTTAAATGCTAAAATTGTCTACAGAATCACTTAGCGATTCTGTAGAATTACAATTAAACTGATTAAGGCCGTCTTTAATAGCGTATGTTTTAGAAGAAGAAAAAAAGTTGTTAAAGGCTTACCACCTGTGATGACGTGACTTACAACTATTCTTTAAATTAAAATGAAATACAAAGTAGTGCCAAAATAAATATAATAATAGAAGAAAAGAACATGTATAAAGCAACAAAAAATCTGATAAGAAAAATGGTAATTAAAAAACCAATTTGTTAAATTGAGGAAAATATAGTGACTGGACTAGAAAACTAATAATAACATTAAACGAATTAAAATTTTACATAAGTGTATATAGTCACGATATAATCTTTAATGATGTTTAATTTTGCTTAAATTTCTTAATAATATATACGTTTATTATTACTTTTGGTTTTTGATGCGTAACCGTAATTAAATCCATTTATTCTGGTTATTTACAAATAATTTGTCGGCAATTACAAAACAACAGTATTTACCATATCTAATGACGAAATTACCTACAACATTGTCTTTTATAAATTAATAAATATGTTTAATAAAATTATTAAAAGCATGAGACTGATAATGTTTTATATATGCAATTTAAATCATCATTAGAGTTTATAATTCGGCATATTTATATCTATTTACGAAAAATTTATAATTGCAAGATGTAGGATATCTGATGCGGAAAAATTGAGAAGGAGGGAAAGTATGAAGGGACATCCAGAACATGAAAGATGGAAATATGTTCAATACTTATTCATTCACACAGAGAAATTTGTCTGAGCATGTAATCAAGAATGTGCATTTAAAATGAAGCACGATAATTCTTAATTGAAGAAAAAATATTCTTTATTCGAATCCTGGCATTCTTAAATTAACATTGTCATGCTCAATTTTTGGATAAAAATCTATAAATAAGCACAAAAATTCTTAATTTGAAAAATAAGAATTTTTGTAGCACGCATTCTTAAATTACACATGAAGGGTGCTTAACTTAAAAATATTAACATGTTAAATTAAGTATGGTAAATCTAAACTTTAAGCACGTTGGTCACGGTCACTGATTTAAGCAATAAACGTTCTTGAATTAAGAATGAAGAATTTAGCATGTCTTAACGTACTTCAATTAAGAATTAACATTCTTAAATTGAGAATGAATCTTCTTATTTTAAGTATAGATAACCGTCTTAGGATTTTTTTGAGAATACCCATACTAAAATTTAGCATGTAACGTTCTTGAAATGAGTACTAATATTCTTAAATTGGGAACGAAACTTAAATTAAGTATGGATAAACGTCTTTTTCTTAAGAATTTGTCAAGTACGCCTCTTCTCAAACTAAGCATGCGACATTCTCAAACTGAGAAATAACATGCTTAAATTTAGAATAAGAATTTTGTAAGTATGCCCCATACTTGAAATAAGCATGCGGCATTCTTAAATTTAGGCATTACGTGTTTAAATTGAGAATGGAACTTCTTGATTTTAAGCACGTGTTCCTAGTACTATCCCACTTTTTAACCCCCTCTTACAACAAATTCTGACTCCAGGACTAGAAACAATAAGAAAGAACATTCATTTATCTCTACTCCACTTTCCAGTGCTAGTTGGTGTATTTTGTAGTGTTTTTATGTTTTAAGTTAGTATAAATACAGATAGTGATACAGTACATACACTGTTAAAACATGGATTGTAATTTAAACGATATTTTTAATAATGAATTTTACCAAAACCAAAATCATTATGAGGACAATGAACCCTGTAGTTTATTGTTAAATTGGGGATTCCGATTGCCAGTCTTAGACGGTAAGTTAGCAATGTTTATTGTAGAGTTTTTTTAAACAAATTTTAATTTATAGGTCGAAACTGAAAGAGTTGACTCTGCTTTATTTAATTAAAGCAGTACCAGCAGCAGCAGCAGCACCATTAAATCGTGCGATACTGAGAACATATTTGTGGTATTAATTTTTTAATGTATTACAATTTTACATTTATTTTACCCAAATATACTGTTACTCTTATCCCCCCCCCCAAGCACACACACATAATTTGATTTACACATTTATAAAATTTCGATTTTGTTTTGGTTACAACCTCTTGAGGTTATTTTAAAAACCACAGAAAAAAGAAGAAAAATATCAGAAAATTACAGTAGGGATTTAATTTTCACTGAATGTATCAGAAAAGAACTAGTGGATCTAATTGTAGATCAAAACGTTAATAAATGCATCAAACTATCACTATACAAATTAACAAACGGGATAGTGGAAAGATTTCCAACAGAAATAAAAGTAAGTCTAGGAAAATAATAATATTTGATACATTTTTTTAATCATGATTTAAAAATAAAAATCGACGTGTTTCAGGTTTTTTGAAAATATGTTTAGTTTAGGAAATAATGAATGTATTCCACTCTTTAAGGACATACTGTATGTATGTATGCATGTATGTACCCTACCTATTGTGATATAAAAATATGTTTTACTGACAGTTTAGAAAATTATTGTTTTGTTTATTTTTTTGTTTAATAAAGGATTTTTTATTTCTCAATTATACTTTTTTTATAAGTCCTACCTTACAATGTCTTGATAAATTTATTTATTACTTCACTACGAAAACAAACTTTTTAATTCGAACATATTCTTTTAATTCCAGATAACACAATAATTTACATATTTTTAATAAATTCTGGAAGGGGCAATAATGAATATTCCCATAATCCCATTCTGTAAAAACAAAATATTAAAATATATGAAAATTAGTGTGTTGTCTGAAATTAAAAGAATATGTTCGAAATTAAAAATTCGAATATTTTCGTAGCGAATTATTAAATATTATGAATACTTGAAACAAGAATAAACGTGCTTTATTTGAGCACCCCAAATTAAAGCATGCTTCATGCTTAAATACAGAATCCACATACTTGAATTAAGTATGAATTAATTCTAAGAATAAGAAATAGTATACTATCATTAAGCACACTGCATACTTAAATACAGAATAGACATGCTTGGTTCAAGTATGATCGTGCTTATAAAAGACAGCCATAAAACAAGAATGTCCAAACTTAAATCAATCACTTATCATTCTTGTTAATGATGCAATATAAGAATTAATAAACTCAAATTAAGCATTACATTCTTGTATTAAAATCGTGCAAAATCTTGAAATAAGAATTTGAATACTTAAATCAAACTTGCAAGATTTTTATTTTAAGCATTAAATAAGAATGTACTTACTTAAGTTACCATTTTTTGTGCTTAATTTTATTACTCATTTCGAGACGATTTTTTAGGACGCGTGCTTAAAATTTTCATAAATGAAGATTATGCCGTGCTTGGCTCAAAAACAAGTCCGAAAATGCTTATTTTTTGCTTAATTTGAGCACGTATTTCTCTCCGTGTTGTTTACAATTTAAATTATATCAATCAGAAAAAATACAGTTAATAGGAGCATTTAAATAAAAAACAATGTTTTTCGTGTAAGGAAACAAGCATTTCAAACACAAAAATAAAAAAAAAATCCCGGTGGTTTGAAGAAAGTTAATCTTCCTTTCTCCCAAAATATTTCCGCATATTTGCATAATTAAACATCACTAATTACAAATTATATGTTTATTAAAGAAACCAGACTGTTTCTGTACAAAAGAAATGTAAGAATTTGTATAAATGAATTAATTCGAACAAATTTATATACAAAAAAAAGTTGTTTAGTTACTTATTTACTCCGTTATATTATGTTATATATTATTTATTTATATTCTGCCACACACAAGTATCTTACTTCGTGGCTAACTAGTTTATTTGTAATATTTTGTTCGTTAGTAGTCTGTCATTCTGTATGTACAATCTATAATTATTATTATTATTATTGTACAGAAAACATCTAAACAAAAACAAAAAATACCTAACCTTAACTGAGCATTTTTTATCATTTTATGATAGCGACCATTTGAAAGATTAAAAACTAAATGTTCAAAAAAAATTTCTTTACCTGAAGTATTCGGAAAGATGGGTGGGATTTTGAAAAAAAAAATTTAAATAAAATCTTTACATGGTGTGCAATTTAGTGTTTTTTTAAAGCATAATTAACATATTTTTCGTATAATCCTTGGAAAACCACCCACACCATCCGTATCCCCAAACCCCACAAAGACCCAACATCCCCCAACTCCTACAAGCCTATTTCCCTAACGAAAGTTCTGGGTAAGATATTTGCGATCCTACTGAAGGATCGTATCTGGAATTTTCTGGATAAAAGGGGAACGATCCTCCAATTCCAACACTGATCACTCTACCCAAGATGCACTGATGAGACTCCACGCCAGAGCCTCCCAATCCATAAACCTAGGTCACTGTGCATCGACAGTCCTCCAAAACAGATCAATCTTCGTAAGATCCCTTCACTCCTTTAGCAGGAGTATCCCAAAGTTCTCTACTTGCTCCCTCTATGTTATATACACTCATTACTTCCCACCCCCTCCGTCACCTAGTCAAGACCTCCAGCTTTACGCTGATGACACCTTAATCTCCGTCTCAGCATCTTCAATCAGAGTTAAAACCAAAACCCAGCAACTCCTCAATAACTTTCCCCAATGGTGTAGCAATTGGAGGGTTACCCTGAACCCACAAAAAAACAACTCATCATATTCAAACATCCCCACCTTTCCCGAAAAGCTAACCAAAACCCCAATGACATCAACCTACGGATCTGAGAGGCTCGTCTCTTCGGATGAGGAGAATGTACTTCTCCACACATCCCTCTTCTCTCCTGCACGCCGTTACGGCAACCGAGAGAAGGATCCTGAGAAAAGCATCCTACCTTCCCTGGAAATTCCCCTATAATCAGATATATGAACAAACTAATATACCTCCTATTATTTTCAGATTCAAAAACTACAAGGATACGTCAGGAGAAGATTGGACAGCACCAACATACACGCGCAAGAAACTCTAAGCTGCTTGATCTATTGGAGGAGGCGCCATTCAGCATCAGATGAGCTCGACTGATTACCGACGGCTACGGGACACTGCTCGGATCCTCCTTTCCCGGGAGGCTCGTAAGTATCAATCAACATCTAATATACATTGAAATATCTTAAGTTAATAATGTCCTTAATTTCAGATAAACAGTACCCACTGTATATCTGTTTTTATATATTTATAATATTTTACTAGTTTCACAAAAAAATACACAAATAACAAATTTTGTTTAAATATATTAACAAGTTTTATAGATTATGCATTACAAAACTAATAAAAAATATAATAATCAACTTATAAAATATACATTTTAAGATTAAAATATACATTTTAAGATATTAATTATTACATGTGTTATATTTATTATTTTCTTCTGGCTGTGTTTTACACAAACAAACTGTCCGCAAATTTCACATTTGTTACGGGTTTTCCGATCACTTTTCCGAGGACAAAGAGTACAACGTCCAGATGTCCTTTCAGCTGCTGAAACTACTGGACGACTACCTAACTAAGGAACGACCGTAACCATATGGTCACGAATTCTTTGATGAAGCCTGTCTTTTTGACCAAACCTTCTAACTATGTTTTCTCCGAAAAGTTCTTTACCGAGACTTAACGAAAACTTGCGCCTTGCATCCAAATAGGACTTATTCCACGCGGGTTTTTTTTTTAATTTTCCACAAAATAAAGGAATTTATTGCTGCAGTGTCAGTCATGTGACCAAAAATAACCACCGGCCATCTATTTATTATGCGATGGGTAGTAAATTATTTTATCATTTTGTCCGTCGTATCAACGGCATCTTTGGATAATCTAGGGTTTGTGCATGGTTATCTCATTACTTATTTGGTCCATAGAACGTTCAGTCAATAACAAAATAACTGCCTTATTTTTTTCAGCTGAATTTGAGACAAGGGTATGGTCTTTAGTAAAGGCAAAAATAATCGAAGGGGACGGACGAGATGTGTTGGGAAGAAGTTCTTTTGGAATAAAGGTTTTATTTTTACGTACAGTTCCACAAAGGGTTAAATTTCTAGCCAAAAGTTTACCAGCAAAACGTCGGTTCCTTTGTAGCTTTTAGAGTACCTATGCTTTTAATTCGATAAGGTCAGTTGGCATCCATTTTCATTTATTTTCAGGGTTTTTCCTGATTCCACTTTTCATATTCATAGAGACCTTTTTTATTTGTTTCTACAACAATAATTTTTAACAATAATTTCTAAAATTTCATTAGACATGAGAAGAAAAAAAAAGACAGCAATCAACTTGTCTGTTACATATTTCGCACGACTACGTACATTACTAACTGTGGTACTTATTTGTATAATGTATAAAAATACTGAATGGCATGGTTATTCATTTGATAGAGCATTAGAAAGAGCATATTTAAAACGATTATCGGATATTATTACGCAAATAAAAATTATCGCCATAACCACGAAAAAATACCAATACCAAATACAAAATTACCCCACTTAGTATTACGAAGGTTAAGAGTAATGAAACCCTAAATAAGTTTGTCACTAATGAGTCTGTAAACAGCTATCTGTATACAGCCTGGAATCGAATTCTCAAAACTTACAAGTATTTTTAAAACTTGTTTGGGGTTTCATTACCCTTTAGAGCTATGGGACATCTATCGGTTCCAGTTTGTACTGGCGCTTCCTTTTCCCAAGTAAAAAGTGATACCGTGTCCCACTGGTAGATGGCGCTAGTTATCTGCCTTAGTACAACATCTTTTAAATATTTTTGTTTATACCAGCGGTAATTTTAAATGTAAATTAATTATTAGTACAGCAGAAGTCATAGTTATTATATTGTTTTTAATTTTGTTAATTATAATTTTTCTTATTATGTACAGGGTGAAATAATAACTTACACCAAGAAAATAATACTTTTCGATATATTTCCTTTTATTAATATTCTTATATAAATGTGTTTTAACAATATTAAACCCAATTATATAGTTTTTACTGTGCTTCCTAAAATCAATTTCTTAGCAATAAATCTATTGCTACTCACGGTAAATTATTTAAATGTAAAACCGATTAACCAACGTTAAAATCTCACCAACATCACTTTATATAAATAGTCCGTTTTTAAATAGCATCCAACTACTATAATTTTTCTGTTTTCCAAACATTCCTTCTCTCTCGTTCCAGTTCGTTCATTGATGTTTCGTAAATATAGTGATAAAATCGGAAAACTTACGCGCGACAGTGTTAACGAATATTTTACATGTGTTAAATAATTGTAAAAGTAAATTGAAAGGTTTAAAACCAAAAAGTAAATTACGATAAATAGCTCGTGTGTACTTTTATTAGATTTTTATCATTGATTTTACAAGACGTAATTGTTTATATGTTTAGTAAAAACTTTGTTTCAAACAGACTACACGACTTTTAACTTACCATTATCGATTTAAGTTGTTATTTAAGTTTCCCATACCTGAAACAAAAAAGAAAATGAGCCACTCAAGTTTTTTAAAAGGATTTTATCTAATTTCTTTAAATAAAATCGCTGTAAGTTTTGACATTTTATATAAAATTATACAATATAATTGAATAATAATTATACATAACTTTTACTTTAACATTTGTAACAATCGGTAGATAAAACGTTCACGCTAATTATTTAATAAGCAATGGTATATCGTTTGAAATAAAACTTATCACCCGTTCGAATGTTGTTAGATCGAAATATTGTTGACCGAGTCGAATTATCGTTTGACCGAAATTTTGCTGCAATATGTTAACTTGTTACATAATTTTAAAACAGTTTAATTGTTTCTATTCTATCGTTTAGTAATAGTATTGTGGTATACACAATTATTTGGTAATAAATCCTATTAAAATCCAATAATATTATTAATGTCTTTACCGTTCCAATGCTAAATTTTGTTTATCCATCTTCTGCCGTTACGTCATATATTATCCAACTTTATCTCTAAATCCCTCAGTTAACGTATTTCTTAACTAATGTCGACGTAGATGTTATTACTTTTGACAGTTCAAATAATTTGTCATTGTCAAAATTAATTCCCGGTATAATTAGAAAAACCAAAGTTGAATTTTGAAGTTAATTAATTACTTTTCAAGAGGAAGATATGCTGGAATACCGCTTTTCCGTTAAATGCAGTCTACAATGTTTGGGTTCACCCCAAAATATACATTTTTAATATATATTATAATAATTCGCCATTTAATCACGATTCGATCATCCGATTTTTTTTAATTTAGTCTAAAATCATGCTCTGGCTGGAAATTTGAAACAAATAATTTAAAAAAAAATGAAGGTTTCAAGTAATAAAAAATTACTAAAATTATGTAAAAAGGTACGTAATGCATAAAGCAAAATACAATTTTTGGCATTACGATTTTATTCATACAAACAATCCTAAACATATGTTATGAGTTATATTTTAATTTTAAGGTTAAGTGTAAAATAACATTCAAATATGTGACAAACGCAAAACAGCAGAATACGTCACCGATTATGACGTAACGGCAGAGGATGGTTAAACAAACTATATCTTAAAAATTTCAAGGCATAATATTTACAATTTAACCAAACCTATTAACAAAGGTAAGCTTTACATTACTACTAAGTTTCAATCCACTTTGTATATTACTATATACATACTGTGCAATAATTTAAAATGAAAAAATTGACCATAATGACTTTACTTCTAAATTTAGTTTTTTGAAAAAATTCCTCAAACAGGATTATTGTTTTTAAAATGCCATCTTTTGACATAATATGTTTAATTATGACGTCACTGGTGCGTTAATAATGATGTCAACGACATTTTTTTTAAACGGCGATATAAAAAATTGGCATGTTACATATTTTTTACTACTACATCAAATCATAATCCGTCACAAAGTTTACTTTGTTGTAAAAAAATTAATTGTAAAATTTTAAAGGTGATGATTTTTAATAATGAAGCCAGGGTTTTAGGAAGTTGAGTTTTTGCCTGAACGAAGACATAATTGAGTACTTAATAGTACATCAAATCAAAATCCGTTACAAAGCTTACTTTGTTGTAAAAAAATTAATAATTAAATTTTGAAGGTGATGATTTTTAGTCAGGAAGCCAGGGTTTTAGGAAGTTGAGTTTTTGGCTGAACGATGACATAATTAAAAAAATTAATTAATTAATTTAAAAAAAATTACATTTAATTTTTAATGAAACTTGCAAATAAAACACCAACAAAATAAAAAATGTGAGAAAATCATTAACAAAATTTAAAAAAGAAAAAATATTTTTTAGAATTTGCACATATCTATGTGTTAAATTTGGTTAATGATTTGCAATTTTGATAAAAATAAATTTAAACTTTCATTAATGTCATTTTCTCAAAGAAGATAATGGGTAAGGTAACTTCCCATTTGTATGTCACTATTTAAGTTGTAAGAAGAGCTATCGAAAACAAGGAAAAAAATGAGATTATCATTTAAAAAAATTATCCTTCAAGTACCATGTGGTCTCTCCACCGCCCGGAAGTTGGCACTCTAACTGCCGGAACCCTTTGATTTTTTCGGAGTTCTGGACTCGTCTTGAAGAGTTCTAGAGTTCTCGACGGGGTGCAGATAAAGTTCTGCAATTTTCAGTATTTTTTCGAGTCAGAACTCAGGGGTGCTGTATTTAAAAGCAGCCCTAAGTGACCAAAACTACCCAATAAATAAAAAAGGATGCGGCATGAAGTTAGCACTCCAAAATTTATTTTTTTTTGTAATTTCCAAAAATTCCCAGAACTCTTTCCAAAACCTACCGAGAACTCTAGAACTCTTTATTTCTGAGATATCTATTCACCCAGAACTCTTTTTTCTCACAAAAGGGGTGCGGCATGAAGTTGGCACCCCAAAATTTGTTTTTTAAAATTCCGCAAAAAAATTGCAGAACTTTATCTGCACCCCGTCGAGAACTCTAGAACTCTTAGAGACGAGTCCAGAACTCCGAAAAAATCAAAGGGTTCCGGCAGTTGGGGTGCCAACTTCCGGGCGGTGGTCTCTCCTTTTAATTTCGGATCACTTATTGATCTGAAACTTTTGTTCTGGTTTCTCTTGAGTTGCAGAATTCTTACCATTGTAGAATCCATTGTGGATTTCTCACCTTTGTATCTCCGCTAACTATATTAACACCTTAACTGCTGGACATACCCCCGGCGATATGTAATGTGATATGATTATTGAAAAAATAATCCACTGGCCGGTTAAACGTTTGCATACATAATTTGCAGAAGAATGCATATAAGGAATTTCTCAAAAAAAAAATGACTATACAAAACAATAATCAATAACTCTAAGTTATATTTTTGCTAGCTTTAGAAAGCCAAAGGTTCCAAATTCGCAATTCTAGCTCCGGAAATAAAATTTGAATTAAAATTTCTAGTTACATATTGCTTAGCACCCTGTAACATAAATGTGCTAACTATAGAAAGAGAAAATATACTATACAGTGTGTCCGTAAAGTATGGAACAAATTCATTTTTAGCTAAACAGGCCATTTTAAGAAATAATCCTGAAACACGTCGATTTTTGATTTTAATTTACCGTATTTTAAAATATTAATCTAATATACAGGGTGAATTACTTTCGAGTAATGAAGTCACCGTCATTTTTTTTAAATGGAACACCCTATATTTTTTATATTTTTAGACTCGTCCCGTGAAGCCGATTTCAAAAACCTATTACACTTATATTCTAAAGTAAATAGTTTTGAAGTTATAGACAATTGAAAATCGCATTTTTTCAAATTTAAGTGATTGTATATAGGGTGATCAAAAGTACGCAAATTTTGATCTTTCATTGTTTCTGTATATTTTAATTTTTTCCGATTGTTTTTTGTTTAATAATTATTTTCGATTTTTTGCAATTTATGCAATTTTTGATATTTTGTGAGATTTTTTTGTGATTTTTTTGCAATTTTTTTACTATTTTTTGTGTTTTCGATTTTTCAATTTTTTTGCAATACTTATTGCCATTTTTTGTGTCTTCAATTTTTCCCAATGTTTCGTGATTTTTTCATTCAATTTTTTTTTCTGATACTTTCCATTTTTTTCGGTTTTTTTTGCGGTTTACTTACGATTTTTTCGTTGTTTCTGTATATTCTAATTTTTTCCGATTGTTTTTGTTTCCCAATTATTTTCGATTATTTGCAATTTTTGACATTTGGTAAGATTTTTTTTGCCATTTTTTGTTTTCGATTTTTCAATTTTTCCCAATGATTCATGATTTTTTCTTTTAATTTTTTTTTCTGATCCTTTCAATTTTTTTTCGGTTTTTTTTGCGTTCTTTGCAATCTTTTGCGATTTTTTCGTTGTTTCTGTATAATTTAATTTTTTCCGATTGTTTTTTCTTTAGTAATTGTTTTCGATTTTTTGCAATTTATGCAATTTTTGAAATTTTGTAAGATTTTTTTGTGATTTTTTGCAAAATTTTTTGCCATTTTTTGTGTTTTCGATTTTTCAATTTCTCCCAATATTTCCTGATTTGTTCTTCATTTTTTTTTCTGATACTTACAATTTTTTTCGATTTTTTTTGCGTTTTTTTTGCGATTTTTTCGTTGTTTCTGTATAATTTAATTTTTTCCGATTGTTTTTTGTTTCCTAATCATTTGCGATTTTTTGCAATTTATGCAATTTTTGACATTTTGTAAGATTTTTATTGCGATTGTTTGCCATTTTTTATGTTTTCGATTTTTCAATTTTTCCCAATGTTTCCTGATTTTTTCTTTCAATTTTTTTCTCACGTTTTCCTTTTTTCGGTTTTGTTTGCAGTTTTTTGCATTTTTTTGGGATTTTTTCGTTGTTCCTGTATATTTTAATTTTTTCCGATTGTTTTTTGTTTCCTAATTATTTTCGATTTTTTGCAATTTATGCAATTTTTGACATTTTGTAAGATTTTTATTGCGATTGTTTGCCATTTTTTGTGTTTTCGATTTTTCAATTTTTCCCAATGTTTCCTGATTTTTTCTTTCAATTTTTTTCTCACGTTTTCCTTTTTTCGGTTTTGTTTGCAGTTTTTTGCATTTTTTTGGGATTTTTTCGTTGTTCCTGTATATTTTAATTTTTTCCGATTGTTTTTTGTTTCCTAATTATTTTCGATTTTTGCAATTTTTGTGAGTTTTCGCGATTTTTTGCGGCCTTTTGACATTTTTGCGATATTTTGCAATTTTTCTTATCTTTTCTTTTTTCTTCTCTAATTTTTTCAGATTTTTTGCCATTTTTTAATAATTTTCAAATGTTTCCTGTTTTTTTTATTTTTTCCGATTATTTGCGATTTTCTGCCAGTTTTTGCGATTTTTTCTGATTATTTGCCATTTTTTGAGATTTGTTTCTTTGCAGTTTTTTGAGATTTTTTGTGAGTTTTTACGAATTTTTAACATTTTGTGCGATTTTTTAATTTTAAATTTTCAAACGATTTTCCTAATATAGCTGTCAGAATGTTTTCGACAATGTCCTTAATATTATTTTATGTTCCTAATAAAATTTTTTGTAAAATTTTTATTTAATGTCCTATTTCCATAAGATAAGGAAAAATGCAGGTTTTCTTGAAATTTCGAATATCTTTGTTGATAGGAAAGCAAAAGATATCAAACGCTCTTTTAAATGCCAAGAAAATATACAGAGTGTTCCATTTAAAATAACACATGTTTTTTCCATTTATTTTGACTAAAATTAGTAGATCAACCTATAAAATAAAATGTAAACAAACTTCATAAAAAACTTATGGGTAAAGGAAAACAATTAGTGAAAATCCGATTTATTTAGAGCGTTGTACATTTACAAGTAAAATCGATCACTCATATTTGGGACACCCTGTATTTCAAATTCCATTCGTGGAACGAACCCATAATAAAAAGAATTGAGCTTAATCACATCTATTACTAAATCACTTTTATCAACAAATAAAAAAATAACGTATTTTTGCCCAACTAATAATTATTCCTTGATTCTACTCATAAAATTTTTTCTAGAAAATCAATCCTATTATTTTTAGAAGGTAGGGTTAGCTCTGGTGATCTTATAAATTAAAAATATAAATAAGATTTATTTAAAAGCATTTTTGGCCAGAAAATGATAATAAATCACAATGTTCGTCCTTGGTCCGTACAAGTGGATAAAAGAAAGTGCGTTTTGTTTGTATATAAGAAAAAGAAACACTCTAAACATGACATTGTACATATTGTATTTACAATATTTGCTTTTAATACCTATTTTAATGTCTCCATAGGTGCGAGCACATTGTTCGCATGTTTACGACGTTGGTTTTTATCACAAAGGAAACTGTCAACTTTATATGCTTGTCGTATGTATGTATATCTGGCGGCATGTCCTTGTTGTTACACATGTTAATTTTCTTTGTTTTAGAATTTAATATTTAATGTGGATTTTAAATTTATTACTTCCTGATCTTTTTTTCATTGTCAACGGTGTTTTATTTTATTTTATTTTAAAATGAACAAACCACTAAAGCAATTAACGTTTATGCCACACAATAATTTGATAAAGAAATGTCACTATTTAATTGAGCAGTATTGCTATCTAGGAAACCATAAGAGATACATAGTCGGCTAAATGGTATAAAAGTTGCGTATTCCAGAGACGATTTTAATGATTTTTTAAAATTGAAGTTATTCAGATTAGTTTCGAAGATAATCGACATATTCCGAAATACCCCAATTTTTTCTTTTCAATCTGGCATCGTTGTTAAGAGAGGTATCGAAAAAATGTTTTAATAAAATTTCTTCTATTAAAGATTTGTTATAAAATGCTGATATTGAATATGTACTACAACGTTTCGTATTCTCGGAACCATCATCAATTTCTTTATTTGAATACGGACCTGCATACCGCGAAGAGTTTATTTAAATCATCTTTTTATTCTGAATTCAACCATGTAATACACATAGTGTTTTATCTTTATTTTGGATAGATTGTGGCCCAAAACAAACACTTAGTTATTCCCAGTATTTTTTTTGAGTACGGACCTGCACCACATTTTTTTTCCCATTTAAATGTCCATTTCATTGTCTACCAAATAGCATAGACAAAATCTAAAATGATTTCAATTTTAAACTATAAAAATGTGGCAAATATTTTTAAATTCTACTAGAGCTTGAAGTTTAATTTAATAATTATTTCATTCTATGATCTAGTCAGCCTTTCATGTCAGATTTATTAATTTGAAATGACACGTCAAACTACGAGGTTCTGTGTCACATTTTGACTTATTTGTAAACTTTAAATATCTTTTTTCCTAAGTGAATTTAAATTTAAATATGGTTCGGTACAATAGAAATGAAAGAAAAGATATGTACGATGCATATATTAAATCAAATAGAAATAGTGCACATGCTGCCAATAAATATCTAGAATTATACCCTGAAAGAAGACAACCGTCCAGACACACTTTTTACAGAGTTTCACTAAATATGTATTTAAACGGAAACGTTAATAAACAAAGGGAAATATTTGAAGCACAACCAAGTCAACGATATTAATGTGTTGGCTCAGGTCAATATAAATCCAGAACAAGAGCAATCAGCAGAGAATGTGGTACTAGTGCGTCCAATGTAAAAAAAAATCTCAAGCGGTATAAATATGATTTCAAGTACAAAAAAGTACAAAATTTACATTCCAGTGATTGTGATAGAATATTTCAATTTTGTCGCTGGTATAAGCGTCAATTAAATATTGATAATTCTTTCAACGAAAAAGTCTTTTGAAGCGACGAATCAACTTTCACTAACGTTGGAGGTTTCAACAGAAAAAACAAACATTTTTATGCAGTAGAAAATCCACATTTAGTGCAGGAAGTAAGACCTCAAGTCAGATTTTCTTTAAATTTGTGGTGTGGTATCATTAATAATCAAATTATTGGTCCCATTTTTATTGACGGAAATTTAAATCAAAATATTTATGTAGATTTACTGGAAAACATGTTGGACAATTTAAATTTAAATGAAAGAGGAGCTATAAGATATTTTATGCAGGATCGTTGCGAACCACATAATGCTATTAGAGTTAGAGGGTTCTTAAATAGAACATTTAACAGAAGGTGGATTGGCACATATGGACCGGTCCGATGGCCACTTAGGCCGCCATGTTTGAATCCACTGGACTATTTCGTATGGGGATATCTTAAAACTCAAGTTTACTACAGAGGCATCCCTAATAACATGAATGAATTACGTCAAAGAATTAATGACGCGTTTGAGAGCATAACGGACGAAATGATAACTGCGGGTAAAGACAAATGTCCACAAGGGTAGATTTGTGCATTTGTGCTTTGAACAATTTCTTTAGTTTAAAATTCAGGTTTAGAGGCCATTATGAAGAATGAAGACAGTAATAGTTGTTTTAATTAAAAAGTTTAATTTAATTTAATAATAATATTTTTAGTTTAACTATGTACGAGGGTCACTATTTATATTTCTGGAACTGGCAACACTGTTGTCATATGAGTCCATCTGACGCTTCCATGGTAAAGTTCGACATTTTTGACGATAATCGTACTCAGAACATTTTGTCGTACTATTTTGTATTCAGTTGAAAGTTTCGTCTCGGCAAAAGATGGAACTGAATCGTGAACATTTTCGTGCAATGATTTTTTACGATTTTCGACGTGGATTATCGCAACAAGAGTAAATCAATCAACTTAATTCGACTTTTGGCGATGAAGCTCCATCAAAAGCCACTGTGTATCGCTGGTTTAGTGAATTCAATCGTGGTCGTAGTTCGCTGTCCGACGAGTTTCGTGAAGGTCGTGCAAAATCGGCTGTTGTGCCAGAAAACATCGATGCTGTGCGCGAAATGATTAAGCACGATTGTCATGTCACTTATTGTGAGATTGAGGCATCCCTAAACATTAGTTCCACCAGCATATATGCGATTTTACATGAACACTTAGCTGTGCGAAAATTATGTTCGCGTTGGAACAATTTGACAATCGCTCAAAAACAGGCTCGTGTCGATAGGTGCAAAAAAATGCTTAAGAAATTGAATCGCGGCGCTTCGAAATCGTGACTGGTGATGAATCATGGATATATTCGTATGAGCCCGAAACTAAGCAGCAGTCGACTGTATGGGTGTTCCAAAATGAACCAAATCCAACAAAAGTTGTTCGTGAACGAAGCACTTCAAAGAAAATGGTGGCCTGTTTCTTCGGGAAAACAGTACCTCTAGAGGATCGTAGAACAGTAAATTCTGATTGGTATACAACCATTTGTTTGCCAGAAGTTTTTGGTGAGGAAAACAAACAAAAAACGCCTGATTGTTCTTCGTCATGACAATGCGAGCTCTCACACATCAGCTCAAACAAGAGACTATTCCCAGTAAACACATAATGTATCTGAAACATGTCAAAAGATACGTTTCAGAAATATATCGTAGACATGTCATGTGCGGAGCAATGCGTCTGTAATATTTCAAATGCACAAATATAACATGTTACCAAAAGACATATATCTGAATAATCCAAATATTCCCTATAAAATAACTGAAAGTAAAGTTATGTTTCTGACACAATAAAAACACTTTTCCTTACAGAAAAAAATGGTATTCAAATAACCCGCGCTATTATGATTGTTTCGTCGGGTCACCGGTATATCACGTGATCAGTTGTGACCAATGAATAAGGCCGTTCTGACATTTACTTACTAATCAGAGGACGCCGTTAACTGCTTGCTCTTAATGTGACTCTCTTAAATGTTTTGTTATTTTTATCGACTGTGCTTGGTCGTAAATTTCGCCCCTATGTGTTAATGTTATGAATACTCGCCAGAAATATCAACAGAGGTATGTAAATAATTAATATATGCGATCCTTTATAGGTTACAGTTATACAGGAATTAAAACGATGAATTTGGAGGTTAAATAAAATGTGCCGGAATTCATCAACTCTATATGTGCTCTTCTATTTGTTGTACAAAATTTTTATAAACCTTGTATAAATAGCCATTTCTGCACTAGTATCACATAACTATAATTTTAGAATAATCCATGAATATCATAACATATTTTGTAGATGCTGCTTGAAAACAATTTTCTGGAATGTCGGACAGTGAGTTCATCTCGACGTGGTTTCACCAAGCAGCCATTAGGTATAAGAGGGAAGGAAACAAATAAAGTATAATTTGTTATATGTTTAAATAAAGCATGATAAAATCCTACCTGTTTTTTGGCATTATTGCACACTACCTTTTCACATCCACTTTAAGAATCAATAGCTATAATGAGAGTCGATTCAGAAATTTAAATTTATTTTGAGTTCATTTCTTGTCAATCTGTATCTACCAAGTTTCAGAAACGTGTAAAATGATTGGTTTCAGCAATGTTTCAGATATGTGTTTTTATGTATTCATATGCAGTTATGTTATGTGTCAGAAATGTTTCACGTGAAATATTCCTCGTGAAACGTTTCATACCTAGGACATTTCTGGTTTCTGCCATGTTTCAAAAATGTATCTTAGTCAAAAGATGAAACGTTTCAAAAGGAAAATGATCGTTTTCAGAAATGTTTTAGACACAAATTTTGGTTAACTGGGTTGGAGCACTCAAAAAATCGAATTGATGGGTCATCCGCCATACAGCCCTGATTTGGCACCTAATGACTTCTTTTTTTTCCCATCCGTGAAGAATCAACTGCGTGGTCAACGATTTGCATCGCCCGAAGAAGCTATTGAAGCGTTCAAAAATTATGTTTTAGAAATACCTCATTCGGAATGGAATAAATGCTTTGAAAATTGGTTTAAGCGTATGCAAAAGTGTATCGATCATCGTGGCGAGTATTTTGAAAAACAATAAAAATATATTGGCAGTATAACTATTTGTTTTTTTTCCTATTCCCGAAATATAAATAGTGACCCTCGTAATAAGAAATTTAGTTTTTTCTGGATTTTTCTGTAAATAATAAATTAGGTACATTTCATATTTATTGTTTCTTAGAACTACAAATACTGATTCTGACTCCTAAGGTTAACAAAAAAAAATGCGGTACAGGTCCGTACTCAAAAAATTACTGGGAATAACTAGGTACTTGTTTTGGGCCACAATCTATCCAAAATAAGGATAAACCAATATATGAATTTAGATGGTTTTTAATTCAGAATAAAAAGCTGATTTAAATGAACTATTCGCGGTATGCAGGTCCGTATTCAAATAAAGAAGTTGATGATGGTTCCGAGAATACGAAACGTTGTAGTACATATTCAGCATTTTATAACAAATCTTTAATACAAGAAATTTCATTAAAACATTTTTCCGATATCTCTCTTAACAACGATGCCAGATTGAAAAGAAAAAATTGGGGTATTTCGGAATATGTCGATTATCTACGAAACTAATCGGAATAACAAGTTTAAAAAATCATTAAAATCGTCTCTGCAATACGCAACTTTTATCCCATTTAGCCGACTTTGTATCTCTTATGGTTTCCTAGATAGCAATACTACTCAATTAAATGATGAGCAATACATCTGGGAATCGTCTGCAGGAGGTAACTTCACTATTCGCTCTGACAATAGTGAACCAATGGGGCGTGGTACTAAGATCATCCTACACATTAAAGAAGATCAAACTGAATTCTTAGAAGAAAATAAAGTTAAAAAAATTGTCAAAAAACATTCGCAATTCATAGGATACCCAATTAAATTACTTGTCGAAAAGGAAAGAGAAAAAGAATTAAGCGATGATGAGGCTGAAGAAGAAAAGAAAGGAGGTGAAGAAGAAGATCCTGATAAACCAAAGATTGAAGATGTAGGTGAGGACAAAAAAGATGAGAAAAAGAAAAATAAGAAAGTAACATTATTTAAGAATAAAAAATTTTATCGTTGTGTACTTAAAATGGGAATAGATGAATAAAAAAATAAATCTTATTTACTATGATAATAATAGTAAATTTTCGTTGTTCATTTGTTCCGACTATTATTTCTAGTAACTGCGAAAATTCCGTACGCTCCATAAAAACAATGAGAAAACTAATCAGGAAATAAATGAATGGGAAACAAAACGAACTGACATCTCTCTGGAGGCCATTCATGCGATATGGTTCTTTATGAGCTTTATAAAGGACTTCAAAAATTCAATTTTCAAACGGGACAATATAAAGAGAGACTGAGATAGAATGCATTTTACCAGCTTATTCATCTACGGTTCATTTGTCATTTGAATACAAATACACTGTTTTTATTCAGTAGTTAGTTGGATAAATTATTCAGAATTTACAAACTCAAATTAAATAATACATAAATGCAATATCCAAACTATTTATTAAAAATAGATTCTTGATATTTGAGGCACTTTGTGTTCGTCTCTCTCATAATATTTTGTTTCCTCGTCGTACTTCCCTATAAGCGAAAATAAATTCGTCATAAGTACAATCTATCCTAAATACGCATATCAAATGTCGTTGCTATGTGTCTTATATTTTTTTAACCGTAGGAAAACAAGCATATTGCCCCCATCGTCGCACTGGTCGAAGTTACAAGGTCAGAAAAACGCTTCCACTCGGTCTAACATCCCGTTTCGAAAGCGATATTAGATATTCATTAGTGATGGGAAGAATCGAATACTTTAAAGAATCGAGAACTTAGTTTATGGTCGGCTCGGTGTTCGAATTTTCTTATTATCGACACTTGGAATTCTCAAATTATAAAGTTTAAGTTTTGTATTCCTAATTTCGTTTATTGTAGGTATTTTTTTCCTACATAACCCTAGCTCAGTGTTGCCAGATCTAAAATGGCCAAGGCGGTAGATGTGCTATGTAGAAAACGGTAGATTTGGATTTGAAAACGGTAGCTGTCATATGACGTCATAATTTCGTTTCTTGCACTACTGTTTATTAGTGATTAGTTACTTTGACTATTTTTCATAGTCAATAGAAACGTAGATCGGATAGACTGGATGAATAAAGAAAAATAGGCAAAAATAGGGAAAACTAGCGAAAAATGGGGAAAAGTAGAGAAAATAGGGAAGAATAAAGTGAAATAGGTAAAATAAAGCAAAATAGGGAAAAATAAAGAAAAACAAGAAAAAAAGGAATTAGGGAAAAATAGGAGAAAACAGGAAAAAATAATGAGAAATGGTGCAAAATAGGAAAAAAAGGAATAGTTGGAAAAAAATAGTAAAAAATAATAAAAAGATCGCTTGTGTCACCCCAAAACTTTCCCGACGAGTATCCAGGAATACTTTTTCAGATATTTAATGTTAAAGTTTCAACTTGACATTTTTTTATTTTTGACAAGTGACAGTTGGAGAAATAATTTTGACTGTTCTAAATAGAGCTTTTCAAGGGCTTTTAAACGACATATTGCATGTCCAATTCCGTGACATATTGCATCTGTCATTTTTTGATAGTGATACTTCCGTTAGACAGATCTCGTACAAAAACTAATGGGTTCTTCCAACAAATAACCCAAACCCATATACCAAATTTCAGCTCAATCGGATTAATACTTCTTCAGAAATTTAATGCTGAAGTTTCAAATTTTGACATATTTTTATTTTTGACGGGTGACAATTGGAGAAATAATTTTGACTGTTCTGAATAGAATTTTTCTAGGGCTTTCAAATGACATATTGCATGTCCAATTCCGTGACATATTGCATCTGTCATTATTTGATAGTGGTACTTCCGTTTGACAGATGTCGTACAAAAACTAATGGGTTCTTCCGACGGGTAAGCCAAACCCCTATACCAAATTTCAGCTCAAACGGATTAAACATGTGGCCTCTATCGTGGAAGAATACACACAGACACACACACACAGACCGACAGACAGACTTCCATCTGAAAATGGTCTTAATCGTCTCAGGGAACCCGAAAATGGATATTTCCGTTTTTATCTCGATTTTTTTTTTAGCTCGTTCACAATACCCTTCTAGGAGGTGGGTCGGGAAAGTAAAATAACAAAAAAATAGGGGCAAATAGGGAAAAATAGCGAAAAATGGGGAGAAGTAGGATAATATTGAGGAAGAAAGTGAAATAGGGAAAATTAGGCAAAATAGGGACAACCGTGGAAAAATAGAGAAAAACAAAAAAAACGAAAATGGAAAAAATAGAAGAAAATAGGAAAAAATAATGAGAAATGGTGCAATAGAAAAAAAGGAATAATTCTGATAAATAGTAAAAAAATGAAAAATAGAGAAAAATAGGAAAAAATAGGGAAAAATAGATGTAAATATGCAAAACAGGGCAAAAACAGGGAAAAGGGACATGGAGAAAAAACGGGGAAAACAGGAACAAAAAAATAATGAAAAATGGAGAAAATAAGAACAAATAGAGAAAATAAGAAAAAATAGAAAAAATACTAAAAACAGAAAAGTAGAAAAAAATAGGGAAATATAGGGAACAATTCGAAAAAATTGGAAAAATAAGGAGAGAATAGGAGAGAGAGAAAGAGAGACAGCGAGATATATTAAATCACGTAGGGAACTTGGTTCCTGACGGGGTTCTCAACCACACAAACTTTTTTCTGATTTTCCCAATTTTTTGTTCTCTATTTTTTGTTTAATTCCCCTCTTTTAATTTTGTTAAATTTTTATAACCTTTGAAAGTTTTTTTGAAATTTGGCTTTTTTAGATTCATGAATTTTTTTAATTTCTTATTACATTTTTACTTTTATCTGACATTTATCCTATTTTCCCCATATTTTTTTTATGATTTAATTATTTTTTTACAATTTTTTTGTGTTCTTTTTTTTATCTAATCCTTAAATTTTCTAAAATTTTCTTCTTAATTCGATTTTTGAATTTTTGCTGATTTCTTCTGGATTTGGTTTTTTTTATTAATTTTATTTTTTTCTGGATTTGGTTCTCTTTTATTAATTTTAATTTTTTTAAAATATTTTGGTTTTTTATTATTTTTAATTTTAATGGAATTTTCTGATTTATTACTGATTTTTTCAATTATTCCACATTATTTGATCTGCTTACATTTTTTCAGATTTTTAAACATAGTTGAAAGAAATTAGTTTATTATTAGGAAAATTAAAAATTTTTCAAATTATGTGATCAAAACAAAAATCGCAAAAATAATAAATTATTTATTTTACCCAAACTATGACTCTAGGGAAACTTGTTTAATTTTTGGAAAATCTAAAATTACTGAAAAAACCTTGTTAAAACTAGAGAAAAATTAAAAAAAATAATTACTCAATATTTTTTAAAATATTGACAAGGGAAATTAGTTCGATATTTGGAAATTCAAAATTGTTTTAAATAATGTATTCAAAACAAAAGATAATCCCGAAAAAATTGACATAAATAATTTCCATCAGTCAAAATTTTTTTTTATATTTTTGGAAAATCTAAAATTACTAAAAAAAATTTAAAGGGAAAATTAGAAAAAATAAGAAATTACTATTTTTTGTTAAATCTAGCCCAGGGAAATTAGTAAAACAAAAGAAATAAGAAATTAGTTTGCCAAAAATATAATTCAAGGGGAATTTGTTAATTTTTTGGAAAATCTAAAATTACTGAAAAAATATTGTTAAAACTAAAGAAAAATTACAAAAAAATAAAAATAAAAACTTACTCACTTTTACTTTCCCGACCCACCTGCGAGAAGAGAAAGTATTGTGAACGAGCTAAAAAAAAATTTCGAGATAAAGATGGAAATATCCATTTTGAGGTCACCTGAGATGGAAGTCTGTCTGCCTGTCTGTGTGTATTCTTCTACGATAGAGGCCACACGTTTAATCCGATTGAGCTGAAAGTTGGTATACGGGTTTATGTTACCCGTCGAAAGAACCCATTAGTTTTTGTACGACATCTGTCAAACGGAAGTGTCACTATCAAAAAATGACAGATGCAGTATGGAATTTGACTTGTAATATGTCATTTGAAAGCCGTTGAAAAACTATTCAGAACACTCAAAATTATATCCCCAACTGTCACCTGTCAAAAATATCAAAATTTGAAACTTAAATATCTGAAAAAGTATTCGTGGATACTCGTCGGGAAAGTTTTAGGGCGACATAACCGATTTTTTTTATAATATGTTATATTGTAATAAAATTTAATAATTGTATTGTAGGTCTGATGATGGCCATCGCTGTAGCCAAAACATGTTGCCGCTAAGTTAATTTGGTTTAACCTAAAAATAAATTTACGTGTTATGACTTTGAGTTTTTATAATTCGTTTAATAATTTACCACTTTTGAGCTATGAATAATCTTCTATTTTTTTATTAAATAATCCATTCATATGTTTGGTCCTTCGATAATTAGTTAACACGTTGAGTGTCGTAATTAATATTTGTTCCGTAGCATTTTGTACTTTTATTTTATTGTTTTGTATTGGGGTTTATTTTGTCATTTAATTTAAATTATCAATCAAAATATTATATTATTTTGTCACGTTTAAGACTCGATATAGTTATTTTCCTAACAAGTGCGGAAAGTTATACTTTTCCGCACGCAATTGCAGTTGCCCGAACGACGCGAAGCGGAGTTTGAGCATGCAATTAAGTGGGGAAAAGATACTTTACGCAAGTGTCAGGAACAATATTTTTTCTACAAGCGCCTAGAATTAAAAAAAAAATTTTTGTCATTAAACAAAAATTTTCTTAGTGCTTCTTAATAAATAAAACATTAGGCTGAAAGTAATCATAGTAAACAAGCAAGAATTCATTTTTCATCATTTTAGCATTTATAAAATCAGTGCGGAAAAGTACAACTTTCCGCACGCTTGTAGAAAAAAATATAAATAATATTGCGGCTACTATATTAAAACGGTCCTGATCTAACCCAATTAAAAAAAATCTTGATGACGGTAAACCACAAATTTTATGTTTTCCTTTCACCCTCATTTCCTAATTTATCTTGTTTTAATTTTTCCTCGTCTACTTCATTAAAACCGGAATTCGCATCTGCGTTAACCGATCGGCGGCGGTAATTTAACACCCCTTATAATGTTACATAAATCCCCATAAACTAAAAAAAATCTCTGTCGGCAGACTGGTTAAAGGATATTCCGGGATTCGGATGTCTCTCGGTCGACTTAGGGATCTGGATTTCATGAATACCTAATACGGTTGGAAACCCAAACAGAGAATCGGAGATTCCTATCTAAGGTAATTACGTTTCCAGAATATCTGGCGGATGATAGCTATATTTAAAGAGCGAATGTAGGACGAGAAAGCCCCAGTGATTTGTCTTTTGGGACTCTTTTCGAAAAAGGGAACATGGACCTGATATTAAGAGGTAATTAGAAGAATGGGATTTAAATAAATTAAATTTATAGTAGGACTTTAGAAATGTTGATAATACAAGTAAGCTTAGCTCTGAAAAAATACATAATGGCCGTTATATATGACCATGGGTGCTCGATCTCTTTAGAAAATTATCAATTTTAAAGAGATAAAATTAATTAACCATCAACTGTTTGTTTTTATTTCATTTTTAAAATCCTCATTTTTTTTTACTTTCCCGACCCACCTCCTAGAAGGGAAAGTATTGTGAACGAGCTAAAAAAAAATTTCGAGATAAAAACGGAAATATCCATTTTCGGGCCTCATGAGACGAATAAGACCATTTCCAGATGGAAGTCTGTCTGTCGGTCTGTGTGTGTATGTGTGTGTATTCTTCCACGATAGAGGTCACACGTTTAATTCGATTGAGCTGAAATTTGGTATAGGGGTTTGGGTTACCCGTCGGAAGAACCCATTAGTTTTTGTACGACATCTGTCAAATGGAAGTACCACTATCAAAAAATGACAGATGCAATATGTCACGGAATGGGACATGCGATATGTCGTTTGAAAGCCCTTGAAAAACTCTATTCAGAACAGTCAAAATTCTTTCTCCAACTGCCACCTGTCAAAAATAAAAAAATATCAGAATTTGAAAATTCAGCATTAAATATCTGAAGAAGTATTAATCCGATTGAGCTGAAGTTTGGTATATGGGTTTGGGTTATCTGTCGGAAGAACCCATTAGTTTTTGTACAAGATCTGTCAAACGGAAGTATCACTATCAAAAAATAACAGATGCAATATGTCACGGAATTGGACATGCAATATGTCGTTTGAAAGCCCTTGAAAAACTCTATTCAGAATAGTCGAAATTATTTCTCCAACTGTCACCTGTCAAAAATAAACAAATGTCAAAAGTTGAAACTTTAACACTAAATATCTGAAAAAGTATTCGTGGATACTGGTCGGGAAAGTTTTGGGGCGACACAACCGATTTGTTTTCATATTTTTTCCTATATCTTTCTGTTTTCCATTAGTTTTTCCTATTTTTTCTTTATCTCGAAATTTTTTTTTAGTTCGTTCACAATACTTTCCCTTCTCGGAGATGGGTAGGGAAAGTCAAAATTCTACTACTTCGCTAATCTCACATGAGCAATATGTAAAATCATTTTTTATAAACAAATGTAAAAATTGTAGATTATAAAAAATGGGATAATATCAATCCTTAAACCATATTTTCTTAATATATTTTAAGTTAGTATGGTCCTTCGATTTGATTCTACAAGTTTATTTTAATATCGTTCAACGATCCCATGAATGCGAAATGGAGAAGTTTACCATTTTTTTATGAATGATACTAAAAATTTAAGCAAAACTGAACAAAAGTGTGAAAGTGAAATGAAGACATCTTGTTTAATAAGTCACTATCTCTGGGGGTTAAAATCGGTACGCAGTGACCACGGGTGTGACTCGGAGCTGTCATGTACTTTCTAGGCGGGAACCGCGAAAAATAATAACCTCAATTGTGTCGTCGTCAAGCTATTGTCATGTCATTTTTTTTGTTATTTGTTTTATTTTGTTTGAGTTATTTGTTGTAGTTTTAAACAATAAATAGTAGTTGAACCAGACACGAGTCAATCATTACAATTTAAACATTTGGTCCTTCGAACGGATTTTGGAGTTTAAAACAAGTTTGAGAACATTTTTGATGAAAAAAGACTATCGGCGTTTCGAAGCAAATTCAAGGCCTTGGCAGTTTGTGACGGCGTCTGATTATTCCAGTTTACAAGTAACAAGAGAACGAGATTATTATTGTAAGTCCATTCCTAGCTATCATTTCTATCACCTTCCAACTTTGTCTTTATATGTAAGTCAAGGATTATTTGATAACATTTAGTTTAGTTAACAGTAAAAATGACAGAGGAAGTAGTTAAATCGCTAATAAGAAGTAGAGGTACAATAAAACAAAAATTAACAAACGTAGAGCGATTTATCGACACAATTAAAACTTCTTCACCTACAAATAAACCTTCTTTATTAGAGGTAGAATTAAGATTAACAAACTTTCAAATTATTTTTGGGGAATTTAATAAAATTCAATCTGACCTAGAATTACAATGTAAAGAAGAAAATTTAGATGCTCATTACAATGAAAGAGTAAGTTTTGAAGAAAGGTATTATACATGTTTAACCTTTTTAAAAGAATATATTCAAAATTTAATGCCTTCCGTATCAAATATTTCATCGAATATAAATAATTCAACTCCAGACTCATCTCTACAAAATATATTCTTACCAAAAATTAAATTACCTACCTTTAATGGTAACTTTGAACAGTGGCTAAACTTTAAAGTAAATTTTCAATCAACTATTGATAAAAATAAATGTTTAAGTGATTTTCAAAAATATCAATTTTTAAGAGCATCGTTAGAGGGTTATGCTTTAAAGTTAATTGAAAATATTGAAGGAGATAACCAGTATGTTGTAGCTTGGCAAGTTTTATCCGAAAAATTTGATAAAAAGCAATTTTTAATAAATACTCATATTAATGCAATAATAAATATGTCCACAGTCTATAAAGAATCCCATTTTCATTTTCAACAATTGTTGGATGAAACTAGTACACATTTGAATGCTTTGGATGGGATGAAGCTATCAAAAGATGTTTTGTGGGATTCCATAATTATTTATATTGTATCTCATAAATTAGATAAAAATACAGAGAAAGAATGGAGAACATTAAAATACAAATCAGATGTACCAACTCTAGAAGAGTTTACAAATTTTTTAAAGGAAAGAGCAGATATTTTACAATCAGTTTCTGATTATCGTCCCAGGCAAAGCATTCAAGTGAAACCAACCCATTTTGCACATAATTCAAGAAGTTCAAATCAAGTACATACAGCCATCAATGATCAAAATCAAGTCAATTACAAATGTAGTTTTTGTTCTGGTAATCATTCGATTTATCGATGTGAAGTTTTCCTAAGTCTTCCTATTAATCAGAGACTAGAAAAGGTAAGAGGTCTTAAACTTTGCGAAAATTGTCTTCGTAGTTCAGGACACACTAAAGATCAATGTCAGTTAAGTTCGTGTCGCAAGTGTAGATTCAAACATAATACTCTTCTACATCGCGATAATAATCATAAATCAAATCATTCTAATCAAGCAAGATCAATACATACAAGTTCAATTCAAGAAAATACAAGTCAAACACAATTACAAAACATTTCGGGTAATTCAGAGAACTCACAATCTGTCCTAAATACCTTGGTAACACCCAATGTTTCATACTCAAATGAAATTCCAGCTTTATTGTCTACAGTCATATTTCAAGTCCAAGATCAAGGTGGTCAGTTTCATCAATGTAGAGCTTTACTAGATAGTGGTGCACAATCTAATCTCATTACAGAAAAATTCTGTAACAGAATTAATCTTAAATTAATCCAAGCAAACACAAATATAGTTGGCATCAATCAAGTATCATCTCCTTTAACTAAAAAATGTACGATTAAAGTTAAATCTAATCATAATAACTTTGAATGTTCTATATCTTGTTTTGTTGTTCCAATCATTTCAAGCAATCTTCCTAGTAATCATCTATTTATTGAGCATTGGAATATTCCACCAGGGATTATATTATCTGATCCACAATTTTATGAATCAAGAGAAGTAGATATGCTCATTGGAGCAAACCTATTTTGGAATATTCTAATTGAAGGAAAAATTAAGATAGGGAAAAATCTTCCCATTATTCAAAACACATTATTTGGTTGGACAATTTCCGGAAATATTCCCAATAATTCAAATCAATCTATTTGTAACTTCATAAAAATTCATATTCCTGAAGATGATCAACTAAAACGTTTTTGGGAACTTGAGGAAGTATCTATGTCAAATAACTTATCAATTGATGAAATCGCATGTGAAAAACAATTTGAAGAAAATACGTATCGTGATCAAGAGGGACGTTTTGTCGTTAAATTTCCATTAAAGTACTCACCATCATTATTAGGAATTTCACATGAAAGTGCTATTAAAAGGTTTTTATCTTTAGAAAGAAAGTTTTCTAATGAAAAATTCAGGTCAATGTATTGCGATTTTATGCATGAATATATGCAACTCAATCATATGTCACAAATCACTACTGAACTCGATTCTAAGCCAATATCTTATACTCTGCCTCACCATGGTGTATTAAAAGAATCTTCCCTTACCACTAAACTCAGAATTGTGTTTGACGGATCATGTCCATCAAGTTCAGGATGGTCTCTAAACAATTTACAGTATACTGGACCCAAGCTTCAAAATGATATCTTTGATATTTTAGTTAGGTTCCGTAGCTATCAATATGTAGTTTCTGCAGATGTGTCGAAAATGTATCGTCAAATATTGATACACCCCGAGCATCGACCTCTTCAGTTAATTTTATGGAGAGAGTCTTCAAATCGAGAATTTAAAACCTTTATGTTAAATACTGTTACTTATGGTACCAAATCAGCTCCATACTTAGTTATTAAATGTATTCATGAATTAGCAAAAGAATTTCAAGAAAAATATCCAGTAGCTTCTAAAATAATATTAAATGATATATATGTTGATGATTTACTTACAGGATCCAACGATCTCGATGAATTAAAAACGATTTGTTCAAATATATTTCATATTTTAAGTTCAGCGCATTTTATTCTAAGAAAATGGGTATCCAATGATAATCAAGCTTTACCAGACTCGATACCTACGGATGTATCTAATGCAGTTTTATCCTTCGGGGAAAATGAACATTGCAAAACGCTAGGTATTCAATGGCTTATTAATTGTGATTCACTGAAGTATAAGATTTCAGAATTTCAATATGATACGCGCATTACCAAGAGAACTATTTTGTCAATTATTTCACAAATTTACGATCCTTTGGGTCTTCTGACCCCATGTATAATTTTGTTCAAAATTTTTATCCAAAAATTATGGTCTCTTAAGATTTCTTGGGATGATCCTATCCCAAATGAAATGCAATCTAAATGGAACATTTTTCAAAGCTCTTTATTACAGTTGAATCATGTAACCATTCCTAGATATGTGGTAGGTAACTATTTTGCACTTAAAGAAATACACTGTTTCTGTGACGCATCTCGTGATGCGTATGCAGCTTCTATTTATACCAGAAGTTTTGATGAACTAGGCAATTATAATATAAATCTTTTGTGCTCGAAATCTAAAGTTTCTCCACTAAAAACAATTAGTATTCCCAGACTAGAACTCTGTGCCAGTTTATTAGGTTCACACTTAGTGACACGAGTTAAGACATCTCTTGCTTTAGATTCGACTATTCCTATTTTTTTGTGGTCCGATTCCCAAGTAGCTTTGAACTGGATCCGTACTGAACCCAGCAGGTTACAAGTTTTCGTAGCGAATCGAGTGTCACAAATCCAGTCCTTGACATCTATTGATCAATGGAGGTATATTAATACCAAACAAAATCCAGCTGATATTGCTTCAAGGGGCGTTACACCAGAAAAACTTATTAATTCCACACTATGGTGGAATGGTCCAGAATTTTTATTAAAACCATCAAAAGAATGGCCATCATCTTCATTCATTCAATTAAATGAAGTCCCAGAATTAAAACGAATACCCCAAATTTTTACTAATAATTCATATGAATGTATTAACATATTTTCTAAATTTTCGAAACTTCAAAAATTACAACGAGTAGTAGCCTATTGTTGCCGTTTCGTTGCAAATTACAAATTGAAAAGGTCAAATAGAGTATTATCTTCAATCAAAGATGTTAGCTCATTGACTGTTGTAGAAATCAATAATTCCAATTTAATGTTAATCAAATTAGCACAAAGAGATTCATTTTCAGATATTATTACACATCTTCAATCGAACAAGGCTCTTGGTCCAAAACATAATTTATCGTCTCTGGCTCCGTTCATTGACAACACTGGTGTTATTCGCGTAGCAGGACGCTTAAGATCAACTTCTCTAGATTTTAATATCAAACATCCAGTTTTGCTTTCATCCAAACATAGCTTTACACAATTAATCTTTGAGCACAAGCATGTAGTTTTACTACATCCTGGTCCACAATTATTATTGTCGGCTGTTCGTCAGTATTATTGGGCCATAGGTGGCCGTAACTTGGCAAAGAAAGTTACAAAAGAATGTGTAACTTGCTTCAAATTTAATCCTAAATTTTCGACTTGCCCTATGGCAGGTTTACCCGATAATCGAATAAAACCCTCATTACCCTTTGAGCATACAGGCATTGACTATGCTGGTCCATTCTTTATCCTAAACAAGCAAGGTCGAGGCGCTATTCTAACTAAATGCTATCTATGTGTATTTGTTTGTTTTTGTACCAAATCGATTCATTTGGAAGCCATCACAAATATGACTACAGAGTCTTTTCTAGCAGGTTTAAGGCGTTTTACCTCTCGAAGAGGAATTCCATCGAATATATATTCCGATAATGGAAGTACATTTATCGGTGCTCGAAATGAACTTCGTGAATTAGGTCAGTTTTTACATAAAAATCAAAAAACTTTTTTAGACTGGTCATGTACAATTAATATTAAGTGGCATTTTATCCCACCTTATAGCCCAAATTTCGGTGGACTATGGGAGTCGGCTGTTAAAAGTGCTAAGCACCATTTAAAAAGAATTTTAATTAATAATAACGTTACATACGAAGAATTCAATACATTAATAATTCAAGTTGAAGGAACTCTTAATTCTAGACCCCTTTTGATGTTATCAGATGATCCTCATGATTACAATCCTTTAACTCCTTCCCACTTCCTTACCGGTCGCATTCTTACTTCACTACCTGATGTGGACTTAACAGAAATCAAAACTTATAGATTAACTAGGCTACAACACGTTCAACAATTATATCAACAGTTTTGGACACGTTTTTCCAAAGATTATGTTACACAGCTTCACTCTCAATACAAATGGAAGGTACCCTCTTCAAAATTGGGAAAAGGTTCTATAGTGCTTATCAAGAATGATAACTTACCTCCATGCAGATGGTCATTGGGACGAGTCGAAGAATTGTTCCCAGGTTCGGACGGTGTTTCCCGAGTAGCCTCCATTAAGACAAGCAGTGGTATTATAAAACGTTCAGTGCGACATTTGTGCCCTTTACCTCGTCAGGAAGATATAGACAATTAGTGAAGATACAATTTTCTTTTTTTTTTTTTAATTTTGAAGGTTCCCTTCAAAGGTGGGGAGTATGTTTAATAAGTCACTATCTCTGGGGGTTAAAATCGGTACGCAGTGACCACGGGTGTGACTCGGAGCTGTCATGTACTTTCTAGGCGGGAACCGCGAAAAATAATAACCTCAATTTTGTCGTCGTCAAGCTATTGTCATGTCATTTTTTTTGTTATTTGTTTTATTTTGTTTGAGTTATTTGTTGTAGTTTTAAACAATAAATAGTAGTTGAACCAGACACGAGTCAATCATTACAATTTAAACACATCTCATAAACTAACAAAGTTATAACATTTCAAAGTTGTTATTGACATTCCGTCTGATTCGGTAGCCTGACGTCATTTCTCCTAACTACTGTACGAGACAGGATTGTACACAAAACGACGTATCGCTCTTCTTTATTCTTGCATATATTAGTCCAACAGCTACTGCAAAAATAGTAGATTATTGAATTTAGTTTCAGGGGACACGTAAATCTGTTTGGTAGAAAAAATTACCTGGCTCTTGGACTATATTTTGTTGTGTAAAGACGGATTCTCACTAGGCGGAAAATCTGCAGCTGATTTTTAACAGACATTTTGGTATTATTATAAATGAACACAATTAATATATTATAGGTTATGAATCTAGTGGAATCCGCAAAAAGTTGAACCAAAGTCAACTTATTTGCGTACTCGCATCAAAATTTACGAAAATTAATTCGAAATCGACCAATAGAATTTGATACAGAAAATCCGCCTGCAGATTTTCCGCCTAGTGGGAATCCGTCTTAAAAGTTACTAAATTACGATGACAGAAATAAAATTAAATACGATGACAGAAATAAAATTAAATTAAAGTCAGACATGCGTCAATCGTGTCTCGGAAGAGAAAAAAAATCGGTTGTGTCGTCCCAAAACTTTCCCGACGAGTATCCAGGAATACTTTTTCAGATATTTAATGTTAAAGTTTCAACTTTTGACATTTTTTAATTTTTGACAGGTGACAGTTGGAGAAATAATTTTGACTGTTCTGAATAGAGTTTTTCTAGGGCTTTCAAATGACATATTGCATGTCCAATTTCGTGACATATTGCATCTGTCATTTTTTGATAGTGATACTTCCGTTTGACAGATCTCGTACAAAAACTATTCTTTCGACAAATAGCCCAAACCCATATACCAAATTTCAGCTCAATCGGATTAATACTTCTTCAGATATTTAATGCTGAAGTTTCAAATTTTGACATTTTTTATTTTTGACAGGTGACAGTTGGAGAAATAATTTTGACTGTTCTGAATAGAAGAGTTTTTCTAGGGCTTTCAAATGACATATTGCATGTCCAATTCCGTGACATATTGCATCTGTCATTTTTTGATAGTGGTACTTCCGTTTGACAGATGTCGTACAGAAACTAATGGGTTCTTGCGACGGGTAACCCAAACCCCTATACCAAATTTCAGCCCAATCGGATTAAACGTGTGGCCTCTATCGTGGAAGAATACACACACACATACACACACAGACCGACAGACAGACTTCCATCTGGAAATGGTCTTAATCGTCTCAGGGGACCCGAAAATGGATATTTCTGTTTTTATCTCGAATTTTTTTTTTAGCTCGTTCACAATACTTTCCCTTCTAGGAGGTGAGTCGGAAAAGTAAAAGTTTGGTTTGTAGTATTTCGCTTTGGCTCGGCGGATACGTGACGTCATATGCGCCACAATCCGCGATAAAAAGCAACAGTTTTAATGTTTTATTTCTTCGTTATTTATTGACCGATTTCAATGTTTTTTAGCGATTTATTAGTTTTTGTCTATATTTTAATTAAATGTGAAAACATCTTATCACTACTATGAAACTTCTCCATTATCGTATAATCCGTTCAATTGTAGTTTGATTAATTATTGTAAAAGTCAGATTTTGACAGTTTGTACATCTTTCAAAAAAATAAATTATTGCTCCTATTTGCTCCTTTCGGTTTTAACTTGCTGAAAGTGAAGCAAAATCGGGTGCTATTTTTCTGACAATGAACGAAGATAGAGAAACAAGTTAGTTAATTCTAAAGTGGACATGAAAATACTTGAAGGACCACGTAATTTTTACATAAATGCGAAACTTGTTTTTAAATGATGATACACCTGATTTTAATTCTGAAGAGCTTTTATATGCTCGTTTATTCACAATAAAACATTTATTATTAAGTTTACAAATGTTGATCATAATTACATGACTAAACAGAGAGGCTGGGAAATTCACTTTCATTCTCACTTGGATTACTGGCTCTAGACGTGTTAAATTTAGGGATTATTGCACTTTTTTAATCATAATTTCAACAATACAAATTATTAAAACTAATAACTTTTGCACAATTTATATTTTTATAAACCTTAGAAAATTTACTTATTATTACCGGTGCTTTATCAGTGCACATTTAGTTATTTCTCATTAAAGTACATTTGTCAACTAAACTTTTTAGCAGTCTTTTGTTTTAACCTATACTTCTATAAAAAACCGTTGAATGTCTGGATATGTTAACTTAATTTTGATTGGCTAAGAAAAAGTGGTGTAACATATTTCAGAGGACGTCTGTATGTTATGCTTCGTAATATGGACAATTTTCGATAAAATATTTGTTGTATGGTACAAGAGGGAAAGAGAAAAGAGCTAATCAATATTGCGTAATTGTTGGCTCGATATTTCTAGAAATTTTACAATGACGTAGTAATATACAAATCAAGACATACTGGGATGATTTTAATAAGAATTCTGGGTAAATTTTACGAGAAATTTTTCCAATTGAGCTGGTGCAGAGATTTTTAGAGACTTGTCGAGACTCTTTTGAAAATGAATAAGAAACTAATAAATGCATTAGAATCTGCATTTGTGTGATATTCAATGAGACTTTCATCTATTCCTGGAATTTTTTTTAAGGTCACGAATAATTTTCAAAATATTCAAGAACTCAAAAAATTTTTCCTAAATAATTTAAGCTCTTGTGAAAATTTTCATCTATAAACCGAATATTTTGTTTTCAAGTCAAAGGAACATTTTTGATTTAAATAAAATATGGCCCACTGTATTCCATTATTTTTTTTCTTTTTAAAATTATATTTTGTGTGGATTAATGTCGATGGATAAATGATTAATGTCGGTGGATAAATAAAACTCACGACTTAATCCTTTTTGCGCTCACAAACGTGATTCTCCGAAAAAAATTCAATTAAATAAATGGTTTAAATTTGTTTAAAAAATTAATTATTTTCCTCTCGCGGTTTTGTACTTTCAATGTCAATTAGTCGATTAATAATTATGTTTTCTTCAAACCTATTTTTATTTGGGTTATATATCTTTTTAGTTTGAAGAAATATTTAAAAAGTAATTCAAATTATTTTTGAAGTGCATGGAATGACTGATCAGTTTATGGTATGAAAGATTTGCTTGGTTGCTCGAAAAAAAAACTATAACCATAAAATAAACAAAAACGATTGTGCCTAAGTCGGGGCCCCTCGATGTGCCTAAAGCAGGCCCCTTATTTTTCGGTTCTTTATGTGGGCCTCTTGTTCTTTTTACATTAAAAACCTCTAAGTTATCACAAATTACATTATTTCGATCTCTCTTGCAGACTGATAGGAGAAAATATGCCAAAAACAAAGAAATCAAGAATTTAGTCATCAGACAACATGGCCAAAACCATTGAAGCTCTTAGAGCGAAAAAAATTGGTCTGAAAAAAGCAAGCAAAACATTTAATGTGCCCAGATCGACTCTTAAAACACTGGCAAAGGCAAAATACGGTAGCCCTGTGGAAGCTTCGCGAACAAATATTGGAAGGCCTACGGTTTTAAATGAAGCGCTGGAAAATGAGTTGATTGAATATTGTCTTGCTATGGAGGATTTTTTTTTTGGACTAACACGTACAGACCTGCAAAGAATGGCTTTACAGCTGGCCGTAAGAAACAATCTCAAGTATAATTTTGGTGACGATATGGCAAAGAAAACGTGGAAGTCTTCTTCAATCATCTTATGGGCCTCTACAAGAAAGGAAAATATACTTCGGATAGAATATTCAACGTCGACGAGAGTGGGTTCTCAATTGTGCAGTCAAAAGTGGCAAGAGTAGTTGGCCTCCGAGGTAAAAGGCAAATCGTGTCTGTAACATCTGCTGAGTGTTGGTCATTAATTACCATTCTTGTATGCATGAATGCTGCAGAAACATTTGTCCCTCCTCTAGTGATCTTTCCTAGAAAAATATGAATATCCAACTGTAGAAAGGAGCTCCAGCCGGAAAAAGTTTTGCTGCTCACCCCTTAGGTTGGATCCAGAAAAAACCTTTTTACCCTGTGGTTTGAACATTTCATAGAGTTTGTTAAGCCCATCGAGGAGAAACCGGTGCTGATACTTCTAGACGGCCATTATAGTAACACGCAAAATATCGACTTGATCTACTTGGCAAGAAGAAGCCATATCACCATTCTCTCGCTCTTGCCGCATTCTACGCATAAAATGCAGCCCCTCAACCGAACATTTAAGGTTCCTCTGAAGACATATTACAGTGAAGAGCTAAGACAGTGGCTGCGTCATAATGATCGCGATGTAAGTGCTTTTGATGTAATGGAATTGTTTGGAAAATCATACATCAAGTGTCAGACTGCTCAGATCTCAATCAACGGCTTCCGAGTACTGGCATCTACCCCATAGATAGAAACAAATTCACGGACAATGAATTTATTGAAGAGGCCAGCAATATGCGAAAAAGAACTGGTGAAGAACTAATGGAAACCAGTATGACAAGCCAAGGTAGCAAGGATAATCAGGAAATTCTAGAAATAGATTTGAATAGACCATCAACGTAAAGAAGACGTTGTTGAAATATCTTCAGGCGATTCATCAGAATTTGAACTTCCTCTGGGGGAATCGGCACCGGCCAGTTTTGTCGCGGAGTGTATTTTCTGCAGTATTAAATTTTCAGAGAACACAATTGGAGAGCAGTGGATAATGTGTTTAATGTGCTCTTTGTGGACTCACGTCGACTGCACCGGCGACGAAAAAAACACTTACATCTGTGATTTCTGTCGATAAATAAAAAAACATAAAAAAAGAAAAATAATGTTTATTTGCTCTCACTTTTTGATCTTTTGTGAGTATTTAGGTAGAGGCCCACTTTAGGAGCCCTTTTTCAAAAATCCGAAAAATGCATGTAGCAAGTTTTTTTCAAATTTATCAAAAAAAAATGATTATATGATTATAATTCTTTTTCATTCGTTTTCGTTGTGTTAGATATTAATTGCACACAAATCCGATGAAATTATTCGTCGCCTCACGTTGATCCCGAAGGTCTCAACCGATACGAGTAGGCTACGCCTACACGAATACAAATCCCTAAACGAGAAATCCCATTGAAAATTGACAAGTGCATCATCTCGCGGTGCCCGACCGGACTATCGATCACACAGAGAGAGCGCCAAAAGGGCTGCTGTGCGAAACGGGACCGACCGAAAACGCGCCCTCGGCGTCGCCTCACCCCCTGGTGCAACCCTCGCTCGATTGACCTAGAAACGAGATCGTTGTTAGAATCAGATGCCATCCGCACTCTGACACTCTACACTCTGGTGGGCTTCTAGATGAAAGCGGAATCTTTTCTGTCTATAGCGATTCAAAGGGATTGTTTGATATACTTCGGAGAGTAATGTCTTTGGTTATTGAAAAAAGGGCAAAATATTTACTATTTGGATTCATGTTTGTAGGGTATAGAAAGTGGTTTCTTTGAAGAGACTTTTACTGCATAAGATTGAACTAGAAAGAGAGAGACAAGTATATAGTCAAACAACCAATTTTTTTAAATTAAAAAATATACTACAATGCATATAGCAATTTCTACTTAAATTGGGAAATTATATGGAAAACTTTTTTATTATTAATTTTTATAAAAGGTTGTGAAAAATGTGAAATTTTGTGGAAGTACCTTTATTATTTAAATTATTAAAAAGTGCTCAGGCGGAACTAAAACGAAAAATAACAACAACAAAAAACGCAAAAATGAACAAAATGCAGAAGGTTGAGTCGGCTCGTTTAGAGAAGAACCCATTACGTCACGATGCGCAATCACAAAATTCGAAACTTTAGTGCTTGGACACGCATCTACTTCATTTCCAGTGGTGGAGACAGATACATAAAAAGAGGGTGGAGAGGAAGTGTGACAAAAGCTTTTCAATTTTGTTTGGTTCAGTTATTTAATTAATGTTTAGTGTTTCTAGTAGTTTTTAGTGTCAATACGACGATGTATTTATCGTAAGACCGGTTCCATGGATAAAGAAAATATTGCGAGGCTATAGCAACGAATAATAATAATTTACTACAAATGTCAGTGTAAAATTTCACGTCAAAAAGTCGAACTAGCGATGCGAAATAAAATTTAAAAAAAGAGATGTCAACCGAAATTGTGAAAATCGAAAAATTGCGATTTTTTTGCGCTTCTTTTCTTGTTTTCTAATTTTTTCTGTTGTTTTTTGGATTTATCAAATGTTTTCGAAAACTTCGACAAAAATATTGTCGTTTTTTCACTTTTATTTCAATTCTTTCCGATTTTTTTTGTTTTCCTGCGATCTTTTTTGATTTTTATTTTAATTCTTTCGAATTTTTTCATTTTAAATTTTTTTAATGGTTACAATTGTTTTTCTTTTGTTTTGCTATTTTCTTCGATTTGTTGCATTTTTTGCGATTATTTACGATTTTTTTTGGATACACTATTGAGATTTTTTTGCGCTTCTTTTCTAATGTTTTTTCTGTTGTTTTTTGGATTTTTGCAATTTTTTTCTTATTTATTCTTATTTGTATTTATTTGCCATTTTTTGAGATTTTTGCGATTTTTTCCTTTTTTATTTCAAATCTCTCGAATTATTTCATGTTAAATTGTTTTTATTGCGGTTTTTTGGGGATTTTATTGCGATTTTTTGCGCTTCTTGTTTTCTAATTTTCTTTTGTTGTTTTTTGGATTTTTCAAATTTTTTTCTGGTTTTCTAACTATTTCTTTCTGATTTTTTTAATTCTTTCGAATTTTTTCATTTTTAAATTTTTTGATTGTTTTTTTTTGCGACTTTTTTCCGATTTTTTAATTTTTTTGCGATTTTTTGCAACTATTTTTTGGTGAATAATTGTGTTTGCAACTTTTTTTACCATTTTTTAGGATTATATTTTTTGTGATTTTTTCCTTATTTATTTCAAATCTCTCGAATTTGTGTTTTTTAGCGATTTTACTGGGTTATTTGCGATTCTTGTTTTATAATTTTTTTCTGTTTTTTATTTGGTATTTTCAATTTTTTCTGGTTTTCCATCTTATTCTCGTTTTCTCTTATTTTTCAGATTTTTTCAATTCTTTCGAATTTCTTCATTTTTGCGACTTTTTCCCAATTTGAGATTTTATCGCTATTTTTTGCCCTTTTTTTGAAATAATTATTTCAATTCTTTCAATTGTCCTTATGGTTAAAATTGTTTTTGTTTTGTTTGTTTTATGTTTTTTGCGATTTTTTCTCTTTTCGCTATCTTTTTTCAAATTTTTTTCCGATTTTTTGCGACTATTTGTATTTGCAATTTTTTCATTTTTCGTGTATTTTTTCTGATGTTTTTTATTTTTTTGCCATTTTTTTCGATTGTTTTGTGTTCTTGGCGATTATTTGCAATTTTTGCTATTCCACTGCAATTTTTGTCGTTTTCTTTGCCATTTTTGATTTCAATACTTTCGAATTTTTTCCATTTTTTGAAATTTTTTTGCAAATTTTTTGCGATTTTATTTTAATTATTTCAAATTATTTCGTTTTTAAATTTTTCTTATAGTTAAATTGTTTCTGTTTTTGTTTTGTTTATTTTATGTTTTTTCCGATTTTTTCCCTTTTCGCGATCTTTTTTCAATTTTTTTCCGATATTTTGCGACTATTTGTATTTCCAAGTTTTTGCATTTTTTATCATATTCTTAATATTCTTGCCTATTAATGTCCGTCATATGCGGATCGTGAAAAATTGGATTTTTCTATTATATTTTTATGTCATTTTTTAGATAATAAATACAACAGTTGAGTTATATACAAAATGTCTAAACGAAATTTAACATTTAATTAAATCTGTTATATCTTACCGTTAGATTGGTGACGGTTAATTTTTTATCATACCTGTAACAAAAAAAAAATATTATACTATATTTTTTACATTTATAAATTATCGATTTTATTTGGTGACAAACAAAAAGTAGGGTTCAACCCATTCAATACCAGACAAAAATTATTTTGAATTGGTATAAAAATTAAATGCGAATTGATTATTACTGCAATTTGTAAATTGTATAATGGTGTGTGAGAAAGATTAGTTTCTATTTAGATATGGGTATTTCTAAATATAAATGATGAATTTGACATTTTTTACAGTATTTTTTTCGCACGTGTGCGGAAAGTACTTTCCATCCACGTGTGAATAAAAGTCACTACAGTGCGACAAATATTACTTTCCTATTGGATCGTAGGAAAATATTGTAATGAAATACAGGTCAATTTAACTTTAAAATTACCAAGTTTTTAAATTATATATTTTTTTAATTATATATTTTTTTATGGAATTAAAAAAGAAGAATACAGCCTATTAATCACAAACCATTTCCAAAAGTACCTTTCTTCACTTTTAAACAATTTTAAAATAAATTTGCGGTTTTTTTTATAAATATTTCTATATAAAGCCTTTTTGAAATCAAATTTTGTTCAAGCTGAGATTATTTTATTTTTTTAAATTGTCAAATTTGACGACCAATATTTTATTACTCTCTTGTTTTTTTAAATTTTTTTATACCAGATGTATACGTTTTAATTTAAAATTCATTATATTACAACATCCCCTAAATTATTCTTGGATTTTGTATTTGTAGAAAATGTAAGAACATTTTATACCCGTTTATTAAATTACAATAAATTAGACTGCTTTTAATAATGTCTCGGTTCTTATCCAAGGTCTTATGTACTAATTTAAAAAAAATCTTAATCCTACTTATGACTCCCTATAGTCTTAATATATTGTTTTTTAAATAAAAATCTTAATATTACTTATGACTTCCTATAGTCTTAATACAATCCTTTTTATTACTTCCAATCTCTTCTTAATTTACTTTCTTTCCTGTTCTTTTAATTTATTTTTTCTATTTCTATGTTCATTGTTATTATTTGTCTTCAAATATCAAGCCAATTTATCGTTTGATTTGTATGTTTTCTGTATTTTCTTCATTATTACTGTCATTTTGTTCTTTACTATAATTGTTCCTATTGTAATCCTGTCATTTATTTTCTCCTATTTCTTTTTCTTTTTTATTATTTCCATTTCGATTTTCATTATTGTCATTATTTATCATGTTTTTCTTCTTGATTTTCCTCATTCATTTCTTTTATTATTTCTTCAATTTTTGGTCCATGCTCTTCTACAAAAGTATTTATTTGTGTGTGATACCATTTATACATTTTTCTTCTATATTCTTCACATTTTATGAACTATCATGTTCTAGTTGTATATTTTCTATTTTTTTATCAATTTCTCCATTAATTAACTGAATTTCATCTTTTCTTGCTTGAATTTCTTTTTGCAATTCTTTCTCTGTTTCATCTCGAATATCTACCTTTTTATCTACATAATTTAATTTCTGTAAGTTTTTTTTAAGTTTTCTTTCTTCTTTAAATTCTCTCTTCAATTCTTCATTACTTTTCTTTATATCTTCTCTCCATATTTGTATATCCTTCTTTATTTCTTTTCTCAATTGTTTAGTTGTTTCTTCCATTTTATTCTCCAGTATCTTACTCATTTTTAATATATCTGACTATTATTTTTTCTGATGTTTCTTCTGCTCTTCCAGAATATCTTTTTGTGTAAAATCTCCTTGGTCATTCTCTGATTTGGATACGGCCAACTTGCGCCCGACCAGCTTGCGCCCTCTCATTAATTCAGCCGGTTTGCGTCCAAAATTCTAAAGGTACCTGACGGTCGACCGATTTGCGCCCGTAATAAATAATCAATCCGTATCGCATAGCCATTCGAATCATAAGAATGAGAAAAAATGAGAAAATAGAAAAATGAGAAAAAATTGACGAAATTAAAAAAAACCGAAAATAAAACAAAAAATCATAAAGAATGATCAGAATAGATAAAATCTGAAAAAGTCAGAAAAAATAATAAGAAAAAAGAAAAAAAAATTTGAAAAAAAAAAAAATTGAGAAAGAAAATAGAAATTATTGGGAAAAAAATGAAAAATACATTTGTAAACTACGGCAAAAACGAGAAATAATAAAAATTGTAAAAAAGACGAATAAAAAAAAGCAAAAAATCACAAAAAAAACGAAAATAAAGCCTCGAAAAACTCAAGAAAACAAAAAATATCACAAATAATCGCGAAGCACTCGCAAAAAATCGCAAATAATCACAAAAAATCAGAGGAATAAGAAAAAATGAGAAAAATTAGACAAAAAAAGAAAAGAGAGAAAAAACAGAATCATTTAAAAAATAAGAAAAAAAACAAATAATCATAAAAATGAGAAAAAAAAACGAGAAAAAATTTGAAGAATCGAAAAAATTACAAAAAAAAATATCACAAAAAATCGCAAAAAATCACAAAAACACGCAAATTATCACAAAAATCAATGGAATAAGAAAGAATGAGAAAAAATTAGAAAACAAAATAGAATAGAAAACCAGAATAATGAGAAAAAAATTGGGAAAGATTAGAAAAAATTGAAAAAACGAAAAAAAACAGAAAAAATAAATAAAAAATCATAAAAATAATGTGAAAAAATTAGAAGAACCGAAAAAATCAGAAAAAATCGAAAATAATGAAAAAAACAAAAAACTTTGAAAAAAGAAAAAAATTAAAAGAGAAATTAGAAAATATTGGGAAAAATATTTAAATTGTAAAATACAAAAAAAAACGAAGAAATCAAAAAACCGAAAAAACTCTAAAAAACGAAAAAAAGGGCTCAAAAAACGCAAGAAATCGAAAAATACCACAAAAAACGCAACAAAATCACAAACAATTACAAAACAATCGCAATTATCACAAATAATCAAATGAACAAGAAAAAAATTAGAAAAAAATTAGAAAACGAAAAAATGGAAAAAAACAACAATGAGAAAAAAAGAGGAAAAATTAGAAAAAACAGAAGAAGAAAACAAATTTTATTTTTTGGATCCCTATACTTTAACACTTTCTGTAGATTACTTCTGAAATAATCATTTCCTTATAAAAGAAATTGTAACTAACAAATAATTTCCACAAAAGTCAAGAATGGTAGTGAAAAAAATCATTATAATGGGAATCAAACCGAGGTTATTTATTTGGAGAAAAAAAATTTAAAAAAATTGTTTACTGTACAAATCAGATTTAGATAAAAATATTAGATAACACTCACAGGCCAGATTATAGGTCAGTAGTTTTTGGCCAGGCGAGTTTAATGGTGTAATGGTGGTAAAAATATTCTATTTACCTGATATCACTAAAATTCCAAATTCCCTAAAACTAAAAATCCAGCGATCATCACATCTGGCAATTAAGCAAGTGGTATTGGAGGATAATAAACATTTATTTTTTTACGCATAAAGTACATCTAATCGCCATCTATCAAACATTTAGTTAATTAACAGTTTTCGATTTTCACTTGTCTATCTTCATCATCTTCAGATTCTTCTAATACATCTTCTATTTTTTCTTCTTGATTTGAATTTGATTCATCTTCTTCGTTCTCTGTAATTGTTTCCATTTCTTTTTGAAAATTTTCTCCAATTTGATCTATCTTTTCTAGATTTTCAGGTTGATCCCCTCCTAAATGTCTTCCACTTCTCATATACATTTCTGCTTATTGTATTTAATATGTCTGTATGTGTCAATATTTTTTATTTATATTGTCTTTATTAAAATCAAACAATTAAATTAAACTTTTACAGCCTAAAATATTAGAATAGTTATATATAATTCAAATTTTATACACCAATGTGTATTAAAAAAAATGGCCCCACGTTGGCAAGCGACAGTTGTAATGAAATACTGGTCAATTTAACTTTAAAATTACAAAGTTTTTAATTTTTTTTTATTATATATATATTTTTTTATAAATATTTCTATATAAAGCCTTTTTAAAATCAAATTTTGTTCAAGCTGACATTATTATTTTGTTCAAAAATTGTCAAATTTGACGACCAATATTTTATTACTCTCATGATTTTTTTAATTTTTTTATACCAGATGTATACGTTTTAATTTAAAATTCATTTTATTACAATATATATTTTATACCTTTAATCTATATACAATGTGCTATTATTTTAAGTCTTCATTAATTAAAATTGCACACGGTAATAAAGATAAAAATTAATATTATTTTCCTATCTGTCTGCAAAACACTGTTATATTTTAACTCTTTAATCGAGGTCAACATACTAAAATTCAAATTATTTACTGTACCTACAATGCAAATAACTATAACGTCTACATTTTTATTAACCGACTATAACGTAGGAATATTAACGAAAAAAGTAAATAAAATTAGCATTCGAACAATATCGAATGTTTCAACACGAAGTAATAGGCCATGGAAAAAATTATATAGGCGTTATTTGTAATGAGATAATTATATTTGCAAAGGTTAAAAGGTTTATGGCCTCTTAATAGCTGGATAGATTTCGAAAGGTTGCTGTAAATGTAAAAAAAAAATCAGTTGTGTCGCCCCAAAACTTTCCCGACGAGTATTCACGAAGACTTTTTCAGATATTTAATGTTAATGTTTCAAATCTTGACATTTTTTTATTTTTGACAGGTGACAGTTCGAGAAATGACAGTTCTGAATAGAGTTTTTTAAGGGCTTTCAAATGACATATTGCATCTGTCATTTTTTGATAGTGACACTTCCGTTTGTCAGATGTCGTACAAAAACTAATGGGTTCTTTCGACGGGTAACCCAAACCCATATATCAAATTTCAGCTCAATCGGATTAAATATGTGGCCTCTATCGTGGAAGAATACACACAGACAGACAGACAGACAGACAGACAGATAGACAGACAGACTTCCATCTGGAAATGGTCTTACATCTTTATCTCGAATTTTTTTTTTAGCTCGTTCACAATATTTTGCCTTCTCGGAGGAGGGTCGGGAAAGTAAAAGGGAAAATTATAAAAAAACATTAAATAATATAGAACAATAAAGTAAAACATGGAAAAATAGGGACAAATTTAGAAAAATGGGGAAAATAGCAAAAAATAGGAGAAAATAGGAAAAAACCCAAAAAAAGGGAAAAATAAAGAAAAAATTGCGATTGCGAAAAATAGGGCAAAACTAATGAGCAAAATTTGAAAAAATATGAGAAAACATGAAAAAATTGAAAAAAAAATTAAAAAAACAATGAAAACCAGAATAAAAATGGAAGAAATTTGAAAAATAAAAAAAATGGGGGAAAATAGAAAAAAGGGAAAAAATGGGAAAAAACTTGAAGGTAAGTAAAATGGAGAAACATTAAGGGAAATACGAAAAAGCAGGGAAAAATAAAGAAATTTGAAGACAATAGGTTAAAAATGGTAAAAAAATGGTTAAAATGCAAAAAATTATTGAAAAATAATGAAAAATTAGGAAAAATAATAAAAAATGGGGAAAAATAGTGAAAAATAGTAGAAACATGGAAAAATACAGAAAAATAATGGAAAATTGGAAAATTTGTGAAAATTTAGGAGAAATAGGAAAAATTAGGAAAAAATATGGCAAATCAGGGAAATATGGGAAAAGGCAATAGTAAAAATAGGAAAAATTAGGAAAAAATAGGAAGAAAATAGGAAAAAAGACAAAAATGAGAAAAATGAAAATAATAAGGATAAATAGGGAAAAACAGAACAATATTTTAAAAAACAAAAAAAAAAGAAGAAACAGGAAAAATATGAAGAAATAGGGAAAATTGGGAAAAACTGGGAAAATAGAAAAAAAAATGGGTAAAATAGAGAAACAGAAAAATAGTTAAAAATAGGAAAAAAGTAAGGGAAAATAGGAAAAAATGGGGAATAAATAGAGAATAGGTCAAAATCGAGAAAATTAAGTACAACAGGGGCAAATGGTAAAAAATAGGAAAAAATAGGGAAAAAAAGCGGAAAATAATGGGTAATAGGGAGAAACAGGAAAGTTACGAAAAACTGGGAAAAATAGGGCAAAATAGGGAAAAAATAGGAAAAATCAGAATAAGAAAATGGGGAAATTAAGACAAAAATCTGGAAAAATAGTGAAAAATTGGGGAAAATAAGAAAAAAGTCAAAATATGCAAAATGGATAAAACTTTCCCGACGAGTATCCACGAAGACTTTTTCAGATAATTAATGTTAAAGTTTCAAATTTTGACATTTTTTATTTTTGACAGGTGACAGCCGGAGAAATAATTTTGACTGTTCTGAATAGACACATTGCAAGTCAAATTCCGTGACATATTGCATCTATCATTTTTTGATAGTGACACTTCCGTTTGTACGACAGATGTCGTACAAAAACTAATGGGTTCTTCCGACGGGTAACCCAAACCCATATAGCAAATTTCAGCTCAATCGGATTAATACTTTTTCAGATATTTAATGCCAAAGTTTAAAAATGTGATATTTTTTTATTTTTGACAGGTGACAGTTGGAGAAATAATTTTGACTGTTCTGAATAGAGTTTTTCAAGGGCTTTCAAATGACATATTGTATGTCCAATTCCGTGACATATTGCATCTGTTATTTTTTGATAGTGACACTTCCGTTTGACAGATGTCATACAAAAACTAATGGGTAACCCAAAACCCTATACCAAATTTCAGCTCAATCGGATTAATACTTTTTCAGATATTTAATGCCACAGTTTAAAAATTTGATATTTTTTTTATTTTTGACAGGTGACAGTTGGGAAAATAATTTTGACTGTTCTGAATAGAGTTTATTATTATTATGATTATTATAATTCAAAACAAACTAAATTTATATAATTTTTACCAAACAATAAGTGAATTATTTCAAATTCTTAAACGAAAATATGTCGTTGAAATAATATTTATTTGCAGGGAGACTAATTGATGGCTCCATAAGTCTGCATGGGAAAAACTGTGATTGGCATTAAATATTAATTAAATTAATATCCAACGCGGTTTACTTATTCAAACCCACATCCTACAAGGAAATTATAAAATTTCACTGCAATATGTGGGCTTTACTTTCTAAAAAGACACAAATGAATGTGAGTAATAGCCGACCAACCTGGTCATTGATACCGATAAATGTGCTTTTTTTATTTTGTAACATTTAATTTATTTGTATTAACAATTCTGTTTTTGCATTCAAATTTATATTATGCTAATAAAAAATTACAAATAATAAAAACTAAAATTATATATTCATAAGTAAAATTCTAGAGACGCTCAAACGGTGGTGCACCGTTTCGGGACTTCGGCCCATCGAGCGAAGACTTTTGGAAGTGGAAAAAAAAATCGAAAGAAATCGAAAAAAAAAACGACAAAAATCGAAAATGATCAACAAAAGTCGAAAAAGATCAATAAAAGCCGAAAGAGATCGAAAAAATCAATAGAACTAAAAGATAATAAAAACAAATCCAACCAAATCGAAAAAATCGAAAAAAATCGAACGAGATTGAAAGAAATCGACAAAAATCGAAAAATCAGAAAAATAAGAAGTTAGAAAAAACTGAAGGAATTTAAAAAAATTCAAAAAATAACAGAAAAATATCAGAAAAATGAGAAAAAAATATATGAAAAAACCAAAAAATCAAAAAAATATCGGAGGATAGGAAAAAATTAGAAATCAAAAGAAATTGAAAAAAAAATAGAATGAGAAAAAAATAAAAAAAATTAGAAGATATTGAAAAAATCAGAATAAAATGTGAAAAAAAAAATATAAAAAAATTTCGTGAAAACGAGAAAAAATTAGAAGTATCGAAAAAATAAGAAAATATCGGAAATAATCGAAAAAGAAACAAAAATTATTGGAAAATATTTCAAACAAATGAAGAATAAAATTGTAAAATAAGGAAAAAATAAAAAAAATCGCAAAAAAACGGAAAAAGTTGTAAAAAATTGTAAAGAACAACCAAAAATCGGAACAATTGTGAACAAAAGAAAGAAATAAAAAAATACATGAAAAACACCGAAAGAATTGAAATAAATCGCAATAAAATCACAAAAAAATGGCAAAAAACATGGAACAAATCAAAGGACTACGAAAAAATGGGAAAAAAATTAGAAAACAAAAACGAAATTGAAACAAAAAGTAATTGAAAAAAAATATAGAAAAAATGACAAAACAATGTCAAAAAAGAGGAAAAACGAGAGATTGAAAGAAATCGAAAAAATCAGAAAAAACTAAACGAATTCGAAAAAAATCAAAAAACAACAGAAAAACATCAGAAAAATAAGAGAAAAAACCGAAAAATCAAAAAAATATCGGAGGATAGGAAAAAATTAGAAATGAAAAGAAAGAAATAGAAAACAAATAGAACAATGAGAAAAAAATCAAAAAAATACATTGAAAAAATCAGAATAAAACATGAAAATAAATAAAAAAAATTCCTTAAAAACGAGAAAAAATTAGGAAGTATCGAAAAAATAAGAAAAAATCATAATTAATCGAAAAAGCAACAAAAATTATTGGAAAATATTGGAAACAAATGAAGAATAAAATTGAAAAATTTGGAAAAAATAAAAAAAAATCAAAAAAATCGCATAAAACCGGAAGAAGTTGGAAATAATAATAATTGTGAACAAAAGAGAAAAATAAAAAAATAAATGAAAAACAACGAAACAATTGAAATAAAACGTAACAAAATCACAAAAAAATGGCAAAAAAGCGTAAAAAAATCGGAAAAAAGAAATAGAAAAAAAAGTAATTGAAAAAAAAAAGGAAATAGAAAAAAGACAAAACAATGACAAAAAAGAGGAAAAAATAGAAAACATCGAAAAAATCAGAAAATGTCTCTTTCTATAAAATAATTATTAAATTATAAAAAATTTGAAAACGAAAGAAAAAGAAATAAAGAAAACAGAACAATGTGAAAAAATGAGAAAAGAACAAAAAAATTGAAATTAAGAATAAAATAGTAAAATATGGAAATAAAAAAAAATCCAAAAAATCGCAAAAAAAAACGGCAAAAGTTGGAAAAAATCGTGAAGAACAACCAAAAACCGAAACAATTGTGAACAAAAGAAAGAAATAAAAAAATAAATGAAAAACATAGAAATAATTGAAATAAATCGCAACAAAATTTTAAAAAAATCGGAAAAAATCAAAGGAATAAGAGAAAATTTGGAAAAAATTTGGAAAAAATTAGAAAACAAAAACGAAATGGAAAAAAAAAATTGAAAAAAAAAGAAATGGATAAATGACAAAAAAGAGGAAAAATTAGAAAACATCAAAAAAATCAGAAAACGCCTCTTTCTATAAAATAATTATAAAAAATTTGAAAACGAAAAAAAAAAGAAATAAAAAACAGAACAATAAGAAAAAATGAGAAAAGATTAAAAAAAATCAAAAAAAAACCAGAAAAAAAAAATATCAGAATAATGATAAAACAGAAAAAAATTAAAGAAAAATAATAGAAAAAAAAAATGAAAAATTATACTAAAAGAACGAAAATAAACAAAAATATTGTAAAGCGAAAAAATAAACGAAAAAAAAATCGCTAAAATCAAACAATGTGTCAATAATTTCTCCAACATCCCCCATCCATTTCGTAAACTCCGTTTGACATTTTGTTCTAAAAATTTGAACAGGAAAAAAGTTTTCCCATGCAAGCCATTTTAATTTGTATGGCGGGTACCGGAAGGGCCGGTCCGATCCTGCTCAAATTCAATAGGACAAAACTAAGTCAGAAAAGTGAAAACCGAAACTCGATCGAAGTTTTCTCTCAAAAGTTACAGTGTTTACATACAGACAGACAGACATCCAGACAGGATTTTGGGCCTGAGTAATTTAGGCCACTTATAACAAGAAATATTGTCGATATTTCCAGTGATTTATATTAGAATTATCGCTTTAGATTTTCCTGTAAGTGATAAAAAGTTATACCACCCTGTATTCTCGACATATTACAGAACCCTTTTTAATTAACAAATTGTAAAAAAAATGAGTTAAATTAAGGATTTTTTCGTTTGCAAAAAATAATAACTGGGACACTCTGTAAATATGTTTATGTTTAAGTGAATGTTATCATAAGCCGCTAGGCGATTTTCTAGTTGATTGTCATGCACGAGATAATATCGAAAACCATCTACTTGACATGAAAAATACAACATTGTCATTTTACTATAGAGGTACTTTGTCATTCAAGATAACCGAATGATTTAATAATGCATATGGTGCACAAATAACGAGGATTATTTGTATAAACAATGTTTTATTTTACTAATAATTTTTTATAATTCAGACTGACAAGATAATTCCTACTCTGGAATTTTAAAATTGTTGAAAATAGTTGTGTAAAAGTTACAAAAATCGGAGAATTATAAGTATAAAAAAACAATTAAACTGAATTTAAATTTATTATAATCTCATTTTATTTAATTAATTCTTAAAAAAATTACTAATTATTTTAATAATTCAAAAATAGAAGATTATCCATAGCTCAAATATGATGAATTATTCAAATAAAAATAAAAATTTGTTATTATAATCTAATTTGTATTGTAGGCCTGATGATGGCCATCGTTGTGGCCGAAACATGTTGCCAAGTTAATTTATGTGGTATGACTTCGAGTTTTTATTATTCTTTATTTTAATAATTATTTTATATTCAAAAGTTTCTAGATATCAAACAATAAAAAAATAGATATAATCAGAATTCAAAAAAATCTAAAATTTTTATATTAAACTTAAAGGGAATCAATTGGAAATTAAAGATTTAAACAATAGAAAACTATGATTTTTATTAAAATTTTTGGAGAACATGAAAAAAAAATTGAAACTGAAAAAAATCTAATTGTTTTGGTATTTATTGTTATTTATTTATTTATTTATTTTATTTATTTATTTAAATAGGATAAAATGAAAATCTAAAATATAACTGTTTTTTATACAATTTTTTTGGAAGTTAGTAGATATAAAAATATATTTGTAAAAATTTGGAATTTTTGAAAAAAGAAAACATGAAAAAAAATTGAAACTGACAAAAAAAACTAATTGTTTTGGTATTTATTTTTGTTTTTTTGCTATTTATTTATTCATTTATTTCTAAAAATATATTTGTAAAAATTTTAAATTTTTGAAAAAGAAAACATGAAAAAAATTGAAACTGACAAAAAAATTTAATTGTTTTGGTATTTATTTTTGTTTTTGTTATTTAATTATTTATTTATTTATTTAATTTCTAAAAATATATTTGTAAAAATTTGGAATTTAAAAAAAAAGAAAACATGAAAAAACATTGAAACTGACAAAAAAAACTAATTGTTTTGGTATTTATTTTTGTTTTTTTGCTATTTATTTATTTATTCATTTATTTCTAAAAATATATTTGTAAAAATTTGGAATTTTTGAAAAAGAAAACATTAAAAAAATTGAAACTGACAAAAAAATTTAATTGTTTTGGTATTTATTTTTGTTTTTTTTTTCGTTATTTAATTATTTATTTATTTATTTATTTATTTAATTTCTAAAAAGATATTTGTAAAAATTTGGAATTTAAAAAAAAAAGAAAACATGAAAAAACATTGAAACTGACAAAAAAAACTATTTGTTTTGGTATTTATTTTTGTTTTTTTGCTATTTATTTATTCATTTATTTCTAAAAATATATTTGTAAAAATTTGGAATTTTTGAAAAAGAAAACATGAAAAAAATTGAAACTGACAAAAAAATTTAATTGTTTTGGTATTTATTTTTGTTTTTTTTTGTTATTTAATTATTTATTTATTTATTTATTTATTTATTTAATTTCTAAAAATATATTTGTAAAAATTTGGAATTTAAAAAAAAAGAAAACATGAAAAAACATTGAAACTGACAAAAAAAACTAATTGTTTTGGTATTTATTTTTGTTTTTTTGCTATTTATTTATTTATTCATTTATTTCTAAAAATATATTTGTAAAAATTTGGAATTTTTGAAAAAGAAAATATGAAAAAAATTGAAACTGACAAAAAAATCTAATTGTTTTGGTATTTATTTTTGTTTTTTTTTGTTATTTAATTATTTATTTATTTATTTATTTCTAAAAATATATTTGTAAAAATTTGGAATTTTTAAAAAAAGAAAACCAGAAAAAAAATTGAAACTGACAAAAAAAATCTAATTGTTTTGGTATTTATTTTTGTTTTTTTGTAATTTATTTATTTCTAAAAATATATTTGTAAAAATTTGGAATTTTTAAAAAAAGAAAACCAGAAAAAAAATTGAAACTGACAAAAAAAATCTAATTGTTTTGGTATTTATTTTTGTTTTCTTGTAATTTATTTATTTCTAAAAATATATTTGTAAAAATTTGGAATTTTTGAAAAAGAAAACATTAAAAAAATTGAAACTGACAAAAAAATTTAATTGTTTTGGTATTTATTTTTGTTTTTTTTTTCGTTATTTAATTATTTATTTATTTATTTATTTATTTAATTTCTAAAAAGATATTTGTAAAAATTTGGAATTTAAAAAAAAAAGAAAACATGAAAAAACATTGAAACTGACAAAAAAAACTAATTGTTTTGGTATTTATTTTTGTTTTTTTGCTATTTATTTATTTATTCATTTATTTCTAAAAATATATTTGTAAAAATTTGGAATTTTTGAAAAAGAAAACATTAAAAAAATTGAAACTGACAAAAAAATTTAATTGTTTTGGTATTTATTTTTGTTTTTTTTTTCGTTATTTAATTATTTATTTATTTATTTATTTATTTAATTTCTAAAAAGATATTTGTAAAAATTTGGAATTTAAAAAAAAAAGAAAACATGAAAAAACATTGAAACTGACAAAAAAAACTATTTGTTTTGGTATTTATTTTTGTTTTTTTGCTATTTATTTATTCATTTATTTCTAAAAATATATTTGTAAAAATTTGGAATTTTTGAAAAAGAAAACATGAAAAAAATTGAAACTGACAAAAAAATTTAATTGTTTTGGTATTTATTTTTGTTTTTTTTTGTTATTTAATTATTTATTTATTTATTTATTTATTTATTTATTTATTTAATTTCTAAAAATATATTTGTAAAAATTTGGAATTTAAAAAAAAAGAAAACATGAAAAAACATTGAAACTGACAAAAAAAACTAATTGTTTTGGTATTTATTTTTGTTTTTTTGCTATTTATTTATTTATTCATTTATTTCTAAAAATATATTTGTAAAAATTTGGAATTTTTGAAAAAGAAAACATGAAAAAAATTGAAACTGACAAAAAATTTAATTGTTTTGGTATTTATTTTTGTTTTTTTTTGTTATTTAATTATTTATTTATTTATTTATTTAATTTCTAAAAATATATTTGTAAAAATTTGGAATTTAAAAAAAAAGAAAACATGAAAAAACATTGAAACTGACAAAAAAAACTAATTGTTTTGGTATTTATTTTTGTTTTTTTGCTATTTATTTATTTATTCATTTATTTCTAAAAATATATTTGTAAAAATTTGGAATTTTTGAAAAAGAAAATATGAAAAAAATTGAAACTGACAAAAAAATCTAATTGTTTTGGTATTTATTTTTGTTTTTTTTTGTTATTTAATTATTTATTTATTTATTTATTTCTAAAAATATATTTGTAAAAATTTGGAATTTTTAAAAAAAGAAAACCAGAAAAAAAATTGAAACTGACAAAAAAAATCTAATTGTTTTGGTATTTATTTTTGTTTTTTTGTAATTTATTTATTTCTAAAAATATATTTGTAAAAATTTGGAATTTTTAAAAAAAGAAAACCAGAAAAAAAATTGAAACTGACAAAAAAAATCTAATTGTTTTGGTATTTATTTTTGTTTTTTTGTAATTTATTTATTTCTAAAAATATATTTGTAAAAATTTGGAATTTTTAAAAAAAGAAAAGCAGAAAAAAAATTGAAACTGACAAAAAAAATCTAATTGTTTTGGTATTTATTTTTGTTTTTTTTATTTATTTAATTTATTTATTCATTTCTAAAAATATATTTGTAAAAATATGGAATTTTTAAAAAAAGAAAACATGAAAAAAAATTGAAACTTTGACAAAAAAATCGTGATTGTTTTGGTATTTATTTTTGTTTTTTTTTGTAATTTATTTATTTCTAAAAATATATTTGTAAAAATTTGGAATTTTTAAAAAAAGAAAAGCAGAAAAAAAATTGAAACTGACAAAAAAAATCTAATTGTTTTGGTATTTATTTTTGTTTTTTTTATTTATTTAATTTATTTATTCATTTCTAAAAATATATTTGTAAAAATATGGAATTTTAAAAAAAGAAAACATGAAAAAAAATTGAAACTTTGACAAAAAAATCGTGATTGTTTTGGTATTTATTTTTGTTTTTTTGTAATTTATTTATTTCTAAAAATATATTTGTAAAAATTTGGAATTTTTAAAAAAAGAAAACCAGAAAAAAAAATTGAAACTGACAAAAAAAATCTAATTGTTTTGGTATTTATTTTTGTTTTTTTGTAATTTATTTATTTCTAAAAATATATTTGTAAAAATTTAGAATTTTGGAAAAAAGAAAACATGAAAAAAAAATAGAAACTGACAAAAAAAATTTAATTGTTTTGGTATTTATTTTTATTTGTATGTTAGTTATTTATTTCTAAAAATATATTTGAAAAAATTTGGAATTTTTAAAAAAAGAAAACATGAAAAAAAAAATATAAACTTTGACAAAAAAAATTTAATTGTTTTGGTATTTATTTTTGTTTTTTTGTTATTTATTTATTTATTTATTTATTTATTTATTTATTAAATAATGAAAATCTAAAATATAATTGTTTTACATAAACACAATCACATAATTTTAGATATTTAAAAAATGAAATTTTTGGAAACAATACATCCTTTAAGTAGATATAAAAATATACCGGGTGTAAATGGGGCATGGGACACCCCTTTAACTTTTAAAATTTCAAACGGTTATAATATGGATTTTTTAAAATAAAAATCCAAATGGCCGACTTCCGGTTTGACGGGAATTGACATGAAAATTGGAAATTAAAATGGAACACCCGGTATTATTCTACATATTTTAATTCTAAGACTTCAAGCACGTACAGGTTGACTGTCAAATGTCACTTAAGACGCCATTTTTTAAATTTTCTTTATCCATCCTAGGTGCTAACGTTTTGGTCTAAATTTTGACAATTTAGTTTTGTCCCTTAATAATTATTGATATTTAAAATATAATGGTGTAAATATCCTTTATTTTTTTTAACAAGGATGTCTTCAGGAGAATTTTGTATGGAAATTAGAAAAAAAAAAAGAATTGTTATGACCATTAAAATAAAATGGTAATTGAATGGACAATGTTTAATACCGGGTGGCCCATCTAAGTTTCATTTAAAAAAATTACAAAACTGGATTTTCTGAATTAAATGTTTAATAAAAGTAACAAAAATAAATAACTGACAAAATTGAGACTTTTTATGTAATTCTAGTTTAATAAGTAATTTAGACCAAATCATGACTACCTCTAGGACGGATAAAAAGTCATTTCCGGTCAAACCAAATGTCGGCCATATTGGATTTTTTTGTAAAAAACCCATAAATAGAACTGTTATAATCGACCCAAATTGAGTATAATTCTATTTACCCTTTTAATGACCCATTTACACCCGGATATATGTCAAAATTTTGAATTTTTGAGAAAAATCCAAATTTTGAACGTCGATGAACATGATTTAGTTTATCTATTAGGATTTCAGTAGTTTTTTCTTATTAACATTTTGATATTTTTACTTATTCTTGTAAACCGTTGAAATATAAGTCAGATTTATTTCAATTATTTCTTGTCTATATGTCATGTTATCCGGAACAGAATCAAAATGGCCGCAAAAATTTTTATTAAAAAAAATTACATAATTTTCATTTTATATTTTGCGCTTACTTTCTGGTGAAAAAAAAATTGTTAGATCAATAAAGAACGACAAGAAGTCAAATACAGTATTTAAGAGGTATAGCACGTAAAAAATGTATTTCCGCTTCCTAAATATAAAATTTTAATCAGATAATTTAGAATATGAATTATTTTTTAATATTACATTGATGACAATTAGAATCCATAAATAGGAAACATGGGAATTTTAATATGGAAAGGCAACGTAGGTATTATAATTTTGTGCTCTACACCTTTGCACTAGGATATTTTACACCAAAGTGCATTAAAAACAGGCAAAAAGACTAAATGTGTATTTTTTCGCCCTCTAGCGGAATTCAAAAAAAAATTAAATATAAAATTTTTTGCTCTACAACTTTGCGCTAGTACATTTCATACCAAAGTAATTTGTTTGTGCTCAAAATTTGGAAAAACTAGATGAACATTTTTTGCGCGCCCTCTATTGGAAATTCGGGAAAAAAATTGTAGGAAATACTGTTTGTCATTGAAATTTAAAAAGGGAAAAAATATTGCATGTGTTCTTGAAGACCTTACAGACACACAGACAGATCTTACTCTGGAAATTGTTTCAATCTTCTCGGGGGATCTCAAAATCGATTTCTCGATTTTTTTTTTTGCTCATTCACTATACTTTCCCTTTGATGTGACTAGGAAAGTAATACACAAAGTGTCATATTTAATAATATAAAACCGATTTTTTTTCTAATATATGTTGTAATTAATTTATTAAATAAATATTGTCATACCAAAAAACTTTAAATCATTCACAATTAAAAATCCGCCACGTGTATAAATGTGACAATAAATAAACATGTCAACCGATTAAAAACAAATCCAGGATTTCCCGCATAATAAATCATTTTTTTAATTTGTTACAACCTCGCAACACATTTTTGTGCATATCAGATCGAAATTGAATCGCCCGTAAATGCAACAGATGCTGTCCCAGATGTACACCCATGCATAAACGCTGTCATCTCAACAAGCCAGTCAAATCAACGCCCACGGACAGAGGCGCACAAAAAGAAAAATCCCCTATAATAATAATAATAATACTCTCCCTATATTTCAGAAAAATCCACTATAATAATAATAATACTCCCCCCGTATATTTCAGAAAAATCATCTATAATAATAATAAAATAATAATAATACTCTCCCTATATTTCAGAAAAATCCACTATAATAATAATAATACTCCCCCCGTATATTTCAGAAAAATCATCTATAATAATAATAAAATAATAATAATACTCTCCCTATATTTCAGAAAAATCCACTATAATAATAATAATACTCTCCCTATATTTCAGAAAAATCCTAAAGGTATTAGAACAGATACAGACAACTGGATTAAGATTAGCACTTGGAGCGTTTAGAACGAGCCCATATCAAGCACTCTGCTGTCAGGCTGGTATTCCACCATTAGAATACAGAAGAAAGATCTTAATGACTAACTATCACTATAAAATCAAATCACTACCGAGCCACCCAGTCTATGACGTACTAATAGAAAACGACGAAAAATTACACCAAAACAGATTAAGTAAACCGTACAAGGCAAGAGTAGAAGATACCCTATCCGAACTACAAATCACAAATCCGAAACTGTACCATTTGGAAGATGAAGAATACCCACCATGGGAAATAAAAATACCTACCATTTACTTAAACTGCTCAAAATACGATAAGAATAGTACCCCAAAGGAAATCATTAAAAATGAGTTTAGACAGATCATGAAAATAAATAATAATCCAACGGAAATATACACAGACGGTTCAAAAACAGAGAAAGGAGTTGGCAGTGCTTTCATTCTCGGGGATCAAGTTTTTAAACAAAAATTACCCAAAATTGCTAGTGTATATTATGCCGAGATGAATGCAATAACACGAGCTCTCAAATTCATAGAAAACAGCACACTGAAACGGGTAGCAATATGTACTGATTCACTTAGCTCACTAGAATCAATTAAAAATGCCTTCAACAATGAAATACTTGCAAAAACCATCTTCCAGAGCCTCAAAAAACTGGAACTTAGACAAATCCAAATTATATTCGTCTGGATACCAAGCCACATAGGTCTCGAGGGAAATGAAAAAGCAGATATTGCCGCAAAACAAGCTGCTAAAAGTGAAGAACCGGAAGAAGTAACATACTGGATAGACGATATAAAAAATTATACCAAAAACAAAGTTAGAGAACAATGGCAAACAGAATGGAACCATACATCAACTGCACTTAAAGAAATAAAAGAAAAAGTTCAATGGCAACGGACCACCAACAATTTAAAAAATAAAAGAGAAGAAATAATTATCACTAGGCTGCAAATCGGACATTCACACCTCACACACTCACATTTATTATTAAGGAGAAATCCAACAGTCTGCGAAAGATGTAGAACAATACTCACAATAAAACACATCATACTGGAATGTCCCAAATTTACGGTACAACGTCAAATATCCAACCTACATGCAAACCTAAAAGGATGCCTAACACAAAAAAGGGAACAACAAAAGGTAATAGAATACCTGAAATTAATTAATTTTTATTACAAAATATAAGAGACAAGAAAAATTTTGCATACTGTTATAGGCTAATGACCCAGCTGTCGATGCCTTAAAAAAAAAAAAAAAAAAAAAAAAAAAAAAAATCCACTATAATAATAATACTCCCCCCGTATATTTCAGAAAAATCATCTATAATAATAATAAAATAATAATAATACTCTCCCTATATTTCAACGTTACGAGTGAACCACAAAAGATAAAGGCTTGTAAGGGGCTATTAATATTATTTGCATATACATTAGATGAATTTTTACATACATTTTTATTTTTTAACAATATCGTTGATTTGCTAAATAAAAAAGACATTTTTTAATCTTAATAATTTTGTTTATATCCCAATACTGTGAGATATTTGAGTAATGCATATTTTGGATCAAAAATATTTAATGTACTTAACTACTTTATACCTTTTATTAAATTTTGGTAGCCTATAAGAGTGTAACATGTGTGATGTTTTTTAATAATTTACTCCTAATATCAAAATTTAAATTACAATTCGAGACCAATTAGTTAATTAATCTTCCAAATTTTAAACAATGCTGCTGTTAAAGCAAGTTTGGATTTTTTAGCTGGAAATTTTGATGTTTTACCTGAAAACGTTTTTGTCAGAGGGTCTTCGTCCTATCTAGTGAAATTGAAATAAAATAAGAAGTTAATTTTAGGATGTATATAACAAGTCACATTATAACATATTATTAAAAATAAAACAAATTAATTTTGATGAAAAAAAAGACCAATTTGTATTTTCAAGTGTGTAAAATTTTTTATTTTGGGAAATATATATATTTCTCGGTCAAAGATACTGTCGAGCGCTTTCGGCATACAATGCCATCTTCAGGACAACTATAATTAAATGTTAACAAATTAGATAGAGAATAATGATAGTAACAAGGGTACTTACAAGTTTTAAACCCACTTAAAGAAAGCAAAAAAATTATCTTAAACGAAATTACATATTAATAAAAAAAATTATCATGAGAGAAAGGAACTCGATCATGATTAACAACATGGCAGGCCCAGACCTGTAAGTTGTCTTGATACAAGAGAACAACTGCTTAAGCAGCATTAACTAAGAAGAAAAAAAAAGAAAAAAAAGAAAAATAATAAGTGTGTAAGCACCAACGCGTAACCTTCTGTTACCCGTTAATTAAATTAATTTTGTCTGTAAGTACACTTTTTTCAATTATCTTTTTATATTTGTTTGATGATGGCCATCGTTGTGGCCGAAACATGTCGGCCCCAGTTTAATCTGATATAATAAATGTATGTGGTATGACTTTCGAGTTTTATTATTCGTTAAGTAATAAATCTTGTTTTTTTCATTTTATTAATAATAATACATTATTAACAAAGAATCTATTTAGGGTGAAGGTGCCATTTTTTACTTTATTTTTCTCGAAAAACAGATAATTTTCTTAAAAACAAGAAAGTGTAGTGTTTTTAATATAATTCCAAAAAGAATCAAAATTTCTAGTCCACCCCTGCCATAAAGTAAATCCCATTAGCAAATAACCGTTTTCGAACAAATAATATGAAAGAAAGTGTCTTAGAAGACATTAGTGTCTTTTGATCCAAAATATGCGTTCCTGTGATACTTCTCAGAATAAAGGGATTTTAAAAAAATAAAAAATGGGCAAAACTCAAAATTAGGATGTAAAATTTTAATTATTTCGGAAAATTATAAATAACTGAAGATTTTAATTAATTTCTTTTATTTCTCATAAATATGATAAAGTTTAATCAGTTACTGCCAGCATTAAATAATTAATTTTAATTTTACTTGCTTGTATTTATGATTTTTTTTATTTTTAATTAAATGTCATGGCCTTAACCATAACTTTTTGTAAATTAATATTTAAACAAATAAATGTCTTCGGTAAAGCCAAGAAGGGACCAAGAATTTGTAATCATATTTAAGAGGCGCCAATGTTATATGTTATCTTACCTGAAATGGTTTTTCGACGCGAGTTTCCTATTAAAGATAGGAAAGCTGCGGTTTTCATCAATCGATTCTGTATTTAATTCTTTAGAGCGCATATTTTTGGTTGGTATATTACCCGTGCTTTGTTTGTTTTTTCCTACTTTGCTCAATTTTACCGTTTCTCTTTATTTTTCCATATTTTTCCCTATTTTTCACCATTTCTTCTTATTTCCTCCAATTTTTCTCTATTTTTAGACTTCTAAACCCTATATGAGAAGTCTTATAATACGGCTCTGTCTGTCTGTCCGAATTTATAACTCAAAAACGATAAGAGATAAAAACAAACGGTCAACGGTAATACACTTGGCATACCTTGATTAGCTCTCCCAATTAAGATTTCAGATTTTTATAACTTCCGGTTACAAACCGGTACCGGAAGTAATACTACCGGTTTTAAAAAAAGCAACACTGAATCGATATTTCAAAACAGATTTGAAATATCTTTTGTGGTTCATGAAATAATCGAATTTTTGTTTAGAAGTCGTCACGTGCCTGCTAACGCACAGGCGTTTCTAACTTGTTTCTTATTTTCCCTTATTTTTCGCAAATTTTCCTATTTTGCCCTATTTTTACAAATTTTTACTCTTTTTTGTATTTTTTCCTTATTTATCCCTATTACTTACTATTTTTCTCTGGTTTCTGGTTTTTCCTTATTTTTCCGTATGTTTCCCTATTTTTCTATAATTTACCTATTTTTTGCCTATTTGTCCCTATTTTGCACTATTTTATCCTATTTTCAAAATTTTCACAATTTTCCCCTATTTTTCCCAAACATTTTACACTATTTTTTCTAGTTTTTTAAAGTTTTCACTAATTTTCTATATATTTTCCCCTATATTCTTTATTTTTGCTATTTTTGCTTATATTTTCTATTTTTTCTTATTTTCCTATTTCTTTCTTTTTCTCCTGTTTTCCATTGTTTTTTTTGTTTTCTTAATTTTTTCCCTGTTTGTACCTATTTTTCCCTACTTTTCAAATTTTTTTCCCATTTTTCTTTATATATCCCTATTTACTGTTTTATCCTGTTTTTTTAAATTATTCACTGTTTTTTCCCCTATTTTCTTTATTTTTGCTTATCTCTTCTATTTTCCTATTTTTCTTTTTTCCTGCTTTCCATTGTTTTTTCATGTTTTCCTAATTTTTTTCCTGTTTGTCCCAATTTTTTTCCTGTTTGTCCCAATTTTTTTTTATCTTTCCCTGTTTGTCTCTATTTTTCAATACTTTTCAAAATTTTTAACTATTTTTGCCATTTTTCCCAAATATCCCTATTGTTTACAATTTTACCCTATTTTTTCTATTTTTTTTTTAAATTTTATTTTTCTAATTTTTTCCAATATTTTCTTTATTTTTGCTTATCTTTTTTATTTTCTTCTTATTTCCCTGTGTGTCCCTATTTTTTATTTTTTTCCCTGTTTGTCCCTATTGTTCCCTACTTTCGAATTTTTTAAATATTTTCCCCATTTTTCCCTATTTTAATTGTTTTTCTACATTTTTCTTGTTTTTAATTATTTTTTCCTGTTTGTCCGTATTTTTTCCTATTTTTACAAATTTTTTCATATTTATGCTGTTTTTCTTAATTTTTTTTCTACTTTTCCCCATTATTTTCTATTTTTTCTCCTTTTGGACTTTTTCTTCGTTTCCTATTTTCCTTATTTTTCACTATTTTCCCATATGTTTCCCCATTACTTTCCCGACCCACCTTCGAGAAGGGAACGTATTGTGAACGAGCTAAAGATGGAAATATCCATTTTGAGGTCACCTGAGATGATTAAGATCATTTCCAGATGGAAGTCTGTCTGTTTGTCTGTCTGTGTGTATTCTTCCACGATAGAGGCCACACGTTTAATCCGATTGAGCTGAAATTTGGTATATCGGTTTGGGTTACCCGTCGGAAGAATTCATTAGTTTTTGTCCGACAACTGTCAAACGGAAGTATCACTATCAAAAAATGACAGATGCAATATGTCATGAAATTTGACTTGCAAACGTCATTTGAAAGCCCTTGAAAAACTCTATTCAGAACAGTCAAAATTATTTCTCAAACTGTCACCTGTCAAAAATGTAACCGATTTTTCCCCTATTTTTTTATCCTATTTTTTATACTCCCCTATTTTCCTTATTTTACCCTATTTTTTACTATTCTTATCTATTTTTCCCTACTGCCTTTAAAATCAAAATTTTACAAAATCCTTTCTTAGTGGGTGTTTATGTTATGAACCAAACATATTCTCGAAATTTCAAGTCTCTAGGTTAAGTAGATTTAGCTCTACGTTGATTCTATGTCAGTCAATCAGTCAGTCAGACAATCATTCAGGACTTTGCCGCTTATATTATAGACAAATACGTAAATAAGCCATTATTTCATTAGTTCGGTCGTTTTTTAAATTAACTAAAAAATATTGACTGGTTTGCATTTGGCGCAGTCTAGTCCTTCTATTAACAACTAAAAAATAGTGACTAGTTTGCATTTGGTGCAATCTATTCATTTTTTTAAATAACTAGAAAATAGTGACTGGTTTGGCGCAGTCTAGTACTTTTTTTTAATAACTAACACAATTAGTTCTCTTCCGTTTTCACTTTTCACAAATCTTAAACTATCCATTTTGCCTTAAAAATCACACAATAAATAACTACTAAATATTTGAAAATTAAACAATTGTTGCATTTCAGTTAAACTCAGATTACTCTAAAATTAAAGACTAACCGTTCTGGGCTTTACTGTCCTATCCTACATTTTTTGGACCCAGATTGACACAGGCAAATGGATCTCTTAGCACTAGAGAAACCACACCCAAGAGATAAATCAATTCGACATTATCGATTAATGCCGGTTAGACTCCTTCCGCTTAGTATCCTTGAATTTTATTTTAGAGTCCTGAAACCCTGTAATCTAAAAATTAGCTGCATAATTATTTTGGTATTTGCTTTGTTAAATTTCTTATTAGATGCCGATGAAAATAAAGAACTAAAAAGAAAAAATATTATTCAATGCAAACAGACACTATATTTACTTAATTATATTCTCTCCAACTTATATGATTATTTCTATTTTTACTCTACTTAATTAATAGATAGTGATCAGAGTTATTAGGAATTTGTAAATTGTCATTATACAATTAATTCAGAGCAAAAATTAGGACATGCGGTATATTTTTTTAATATGTACTCTTATTTTCTTTACTCATATTAATTTTCTATTACTGTCCTTTCCATCAACACTAATAAGAGTCCGGATAAGCTACACAACGATATTTGTCCCAAGAAATTTCATCCCGAAAAATTTACGGGAGCTAATTTTATCTCTTCGTGCCCATCATTAAGATTTACGGGTCTTCAGTGGCTCTTTTATTCGTTCCACGGACCCTCCGCCAACCCTTCTCCAACGGTTTTATTGGTTACTTTATTTTTCAAAGTCTTTTTTTATCTTCCCGTGGAGAACGCAAAAAGAAAATATATCTTAGTGCACTCGACGTTGAGACACAATAAACAAAAATTTTGTTTCGATTAAAAAAAATATTTCACGTAGGGATCGGGAATAATTTTGTTTTCCGTCAAAGTGTCACGTTCACTTCGCACCTTCTAAACAGAAATCCTTGGAAATATAACTGATCAAGAGTCGAAGAAACCCCAAAATCACGTTTCGAGAAGCCACATCTGGTTCAAATACTTCGACAACACTTTTATTTCGGGAATAGAACGACTGCACTTGGTTCCCAATTTTAAAACTTTTATTTTCTAGTTGTAGGTCAAACGTGATGTCTGTGCAATTTGCTTGTTTGAGTGCAAATTACTTTTATTTTTCTTGGATTTCAGGGTAGCTGAGAGAACGTAAATTTTTATTTTCCTTTTTGATAGCATGGTTTGGGACAAAAAATAATAAGGGTAAAATAAGGCTTTCATCAATACTCGTAATAATGCAAATTTTAAATGATATAATAAAACATCTTGTAACGTTCTTTGCGTCGTCAAGCGGTATTTTGGTGCCTTATTCCGAGTTTTGCATTGCCTCGTACGCCACCTTTCGTTTATAGAGTGAAGGCTACTTGCACGGGCAGCTTCAGTGGAGAAAAAAATACTCCAAGGGATCGCTATGGTGTTGAGTACCTGGGTATTTGCTGCTAAATCTGACAAACAACCAAATCCGACAAAAAGGTGTGTAATATGGTTCTTTCTCTGACGGTACAGGTACATTTTCCGGGCTGGCGTGGTGTGGTCGGATGACGATTCTGGACTCCGGTACAATACTAATTGGCTTCGCTCCCTTCAGCTTGACCTATTTGTAAAGGTCAGGGGATCGCCACTGGAACTCGGACTGCCACTGATACTCTAATTGGGAATGCCTCAGCAACTACCGACTTGTACTTAAAGATTGCCTTTCGATGTTAATTTAAAAGTACTCGTAAAGTAATAAAGATCAACCATACCTATGTATAAAGTGGTGTTTTTAAATTATTATTTCACTAGCTGAATACCCGTGCTTTACTACGGAGTTTCTTTAGTACCTGGACGATAGAGATTTTTCCCATTTCTTCCTATTTTTCATTATTTTTTTTTGTTTTTCTCTATTTGTCCCAATTATTATCTATCTTTTTCCTATTTTTTCTTATTTTTCACTATTTTCCCATATGTTTCCCTATTTTATGTATGTTTTTCTAATTTTTTCCCAATTTTTCCATGTTTTTTCGTATTTTTTGTTCTTTTCCATTAATTTAGTCTATTTTTGCCTATTTGTTTCACAATTTTTCCATATGTTTTCCCACTTAATTTCTAATTTCCCTGCTTCCATATTTTTTTCCTATTTTTTCCAATTTTTCCGAACTTATCCTATTTTTGCCAAATTACCGTATTTTTCACTATTTGGCACTACTTTCTTTCCAATTTTTTTCCCATTTTTTCCTATATATTTCTGTTTTTTCTTATTTTCCCAATTTTTCTCTATTTTTTTTCCTTATTTCTTACTATTTCTCCAAAATCTGTCCTATCTGTTTATGATTTTGCCTATTTTTCCGCTGATTTTCCCAATTTTGTTACTATTTTTCATATACCATTCAAATTTCTCCTGTTTTTCATTAGTTTTTTTTTCCTTATTTTTCTCAATTTTCTTCAATATTTTCCCCTATGTTCTCTATTTCTCATATTTTTTCCTATTTTCTCAATACCATTCTAATTTTTCCTGTTTTCCATTAGTTTTTTCCCTGTTTTTCTCCATTTTTTTTTCGATATTTTCCACTATTTTTACTGTTTTCTCTAGTTTTCCTGTTTTTTTTCTATCTGAAAGTTTTGGTGCGACACAACCGATCTTTTTCCTATTTTTTCCAATTTTTTCCTATTTTTCCTATGTCTTTCTATATTTTCCATTAGATTTTTCGATTTTCTTTATTTTCCGTATTTTTCCCAATTTTTTAATTTTTTTCCATATTTTCCCCTATTTTTCACTATTTTTCACTATTTTCTCTATTTTTCCTATAGATAAATTAATATTTCTATTTTTTCTGTTTTCCATTAGTTTTTCTTTTTTTTTAATTTTCCCTATTGTTCTTATTTGTACTTATTTTTCCCTATTTCCCTCATTTTTTCCTGTTTTTCATTATTTTTTCCTGTTTTCCCATATATGCCTGTTTCTGTCCCTATTATTCTCAATTTTTTCTTAGGTTACTTTTATTTGCTAATTTCTTCTTATTTTTCTTTACTTTTTCTCACAATTTTCCCGTAATGCCCCCCTATTTTTCTCTAATTTCCATAATATTTCTTTTTTATTCTAATTTTTCCAGCTTTTCATTATTTTTCCTATTTTTACTTAATTTCCATATTTTTCATTATTTTTCACTATTTTCCCCTATCTTTCTCTGTTATTCGCTATTTTTTGTATTTTCACTATTTTTTTCTATTACGTGTTAATTTTTCTTGCTTTTCATTAGTTTTTCCTATTTTCTCTATTTTTCCAGATTTGTTCCTATTTCATCATGTTTTCTCCATTTTTAACTCCGTATTTTTTTCTATTTTCCTTAATTTTCCCTGTTTTTGCTATTTTTTCTCATTTTTTTTCTAAAAATTCAAATGACAACATACAGACAGGTGTAGAAATAATTTTGATTATTCTGTATAGAGGTTTTAAGGGTTTTCAAATGACATATTGCAAGTCGAATTCCGTGACATATTGCATCTGTCGTTTTTTGATAGTGACACTTCTATTTGACACATGTCATACAAAAACTAATGAGTTCTTCCGACGGGTAACCCAAACCCGTGTACGAAATTTCAGCCCAATCGGATTAATACTTTTTAAGATATTTAATGCTAAAGTTTCAAATTTTGACATTTTTTTATTTTTGACAGGTGACAGTTGGAGAAATAATTTTGACTGTCCCATATAGAGTTTTTCATGGGCTTGCAAAGGACATATTGTATGTCCAATTTCGTGACATATTTCAAATTTTAACATTTTTTATTTTTGACAGATGACAGTTGGAGAAATAATTTTGACTGTTCTGAATAGAGTTGTTCAAGGGCTTTCAAATGACATATTGCATATCAAATTCCATGTCATTTTTTGATAGTGACACTTCCGTTTAACAGATGTCGTACAAAAACTAATGGGTTCTTCTGAGGGGTAACCCAAACCTCTATATCAAATTTCAGCTCAATCGGATTAAACGTGTGGCCTCTATCGTAGAAGAATACACACACACACAGACAGACAGACTTCTATCTGGAAATGGTCTTAATCGTCTCAGGGGACCCGAAAATGGATATTTCCGTTTTTATCTCAAGAATTTTTTTTAGCTCGTTCACAATACTTTCCCTTTTAGGAGGTGGGTCGGGAAAGTAAAAGGAACGATAACTGCAATGTTGCCAATTGTTAGGGTTTCTAAATTTTCTCACCGAAATTGAACCACACTATAAATAAAATAAAGAAACTCACTCCGCCGGTGGTAATCTCGACACAAAAATCCTTTCCTTAGCTGTGTAAATAAAGAGTTTTTATAATCCTACAGCTTTTATCGAATCATCAGTGTTTAAGGTAATAAAAGTAAAAAAGATATCTGAGCTACAATTTTTTTTATTATTATATGTATAAAAAAATTTAATTAATTTATATTACAAAAGTTTGTGACCCAATTTAATTAAAAAAACAGCCATATTTTTTTAATATGAGATTTTATTATTTTTTTATGTGAACCTTCAATAGTTAATTAGTATATACACAGTCAAATTATTTATACATTTATTGATTAACCTAATACGAAATAATTTATTACGAATTTTGGAGACTTCGTTAAAATAATTTTTTAACATGGAAAATACATTAAATAATGTCAAAATCTGAATGATGGATAATTTTTTGTACCGTTAATGTTTTGTTCATTTGTTTAAATATAAAATGAAATGCATTACGCAATAGTGCGTAAAGTTGAGCTTTACACACTACATAGTACTTTATGCACAGTAGAAAAAAATACAATTAATAAATATAAAAATTAAATTGTGTTAAAAATATATTTTCTTTAGAAAATAATAATTATTAAAATACAAAGTTCTCATCAACTTTGTACATAAAATGGGCATATAATTTTCTAATCAGGAAAACAGACAATGTCAATTATGATTGCATCATATTATATCATTTAATTATGCATAAATATACTAATTATAATTTACTAATAGCTAAATTTCAAGTATGAAGTAATAAATAAAAAAATAAAAATGACAAACAAAAATTTTTAACTAATAATTTAAAATTTAATGTTCTAGAGGTAAAAAACAGAGATATTAACAATGTATTAAGGTACCATAATTGATTTTGGATGGATTTTATAAAACTATTCATTGTTTTTTTTTTGTATAATTACAAAAATTAATGAGTTCTTCCGACTGGTAACCCAAACCTACATATCAAATTTCAGCTCAATCGGGTTAATACTTTCTCAGATATTTAATGCTAAAATTTCAAATTTTGACATTTTTTTTATTTTTGACAGGTGACAGTTGGAGAAATAATTTTGACTGTTCTGAATAGAGTTTTTCAAGGGCTTTCAAATGACATATTGCATGTAAAATTCCATGAGATATTGCATCTGTCATTTTTCATAGTGACACTTCCGTTTGATAGATATCGTACAAAAACTAATGGGTTCTTCCAAACCTCTATACCAAATTTCAGCTCAAACGGATTAAACGTGTGGCCTCTATCGTGGAAGAATACACACACACATACACACACAGACAGACCTCCATCTGGAAATGGTGTTAATCGTCTCAGGGGGCCCCAAAATGGATATTTCCGTTTTTATCTCGAATTTTTTTTTAGCTCGTTCACAATACTTTCCCTTCTAGGAGGTGGGTCGGGAAAGTAAAATATAGTTTTAGCAAGGCAATTGCATTTTTCTGCATTTTAGGTTATGTCATGAGTCAATTATCACAATTTTTTAATGTATTTTAGTTTACCGTATAACGCTATTTTGAGTATAGCGTTAGAGTGTGAGGTACTAAAACTCTCTATTAACTAACTGCGATAGTACAATTGAAATTCACTCAAAAAGAAATAAATAACCAGTTTTAAGTAGATAAGCCAAGTGCATACGAGCGCAATGGACCTCCGCTGGTGTCGCGGGGACGGGGGAAAGTATGAAGCGGATATCTCCGTTATCAGTAGTCAGATTTAAATGGGACAAACGGAATTGTATTATAAATGTGACGTAGAATAAATACGTAAACAAAAATCATGCGCAGAAGCAAAGACTAAAGGGCCTTAAAGTCAAACTTATTATTGGTTCAAATTGAACGCGGAAAATGGTGGTATATTTGAAATGTGGCGTAGAATATATATTTAGATAAAAATCTTGGCAGGAACAAAAGGCCAAAGGGCATTAGTCTCTATCTCCGTTATTAGTTGCCAGATTTCAAATATACCGCCATTTTCCGCGTTCAATTTGAACCAATAATAACGAAGTTTGACTTTACGTATTTATTCTACGTCACATTTATAATACAATGCCGTTTGTCCCATTTAAATCTGACTACTGATAACGGAGATATACTTCATACTTTCCCCCGTCCCCGCGAAACCCGCGGAGGTCCATTGCGCTCGTATGCACTTAGCTTATCTACTGTTTTATAAAAATAACGATATTTTAACAGATTCTTTTTATTGTTAAAATTCTTCAATAAAATTTAATTCGACCGTAGAAAAAATGTTGTCATTGAAGCTTTCGACTTCGTCTCGAACTGCAAATTTCATACATTGTGCAACAAATATACACTTTTTGCATTAGTTAGACAAATAACTATTGTATTAAATTTGATACTTTTTTCTATATCGATATAATTTTCTCCGTGTTCCACAGCCAGAGAAACGAGTTAGTTAATCTCAAAGTGGATATTAAAAGACTTGAAGGACCACGTAATTTTTAGTACAATTAATTGTCGAAACCTAACAAAAAATCAAGTGTTCTACCGAGTGGGTCAGGGGGTCGGGGCAAGTTCATATCTTCAGAACGAATGAACGGATTATTTTAAAATTTGGGGTAGTCATTCTAGACCTAATTTTGAATTAAATGGCGGACTTCCGGTTTCTTTGAAATTTGCGTCAAAACTGGATTTTTAAATGGAACAGCCAGTATATTTTTTATTTATTATGTCAAAAATAAAAATTATTTAAAAAAAATATTTTTAATCGAGGAAGCTGCGACTTGGTCTAAACCTTTCAAAAGGTGAGCAAATGTTACTAAAAAATATCATTTTTGCATAAATTTAAAATATTTTTCATTTTATTAGTGTTTTTATTACTCCAGAGCCGTTTATTATCAATTTTTTTTAATGGAAAGCATGGTGGGCCATTTGGTCATTAAATTGGCGGTTTAATTATAAATCAAATGATATGCATAATATCGGAATGGATTATAAAAAAACATTGTGAAATAATTTTTTTTTTATTTTTGACAGCCAAAATCTTTTTTGACATAAAAATTATACGTAATTTGACAAGTAGAATCCAAATATGTAAAAGTATACTGGGTGTTCCGTTTGAAAATTCAGTTTTTACGTCAATTTCAAAGAAACCGGAAGTCCGTCATTTTGGATTTTTATGCCACTTATTTCAAAATTAGATCTAGAATGACCACCACAAATTTTAAAATAATCCGTTCATTCGCTCTGAAAATATGAACGACATCCGGAGTATATGATTAGAGAGAGAAAAAAAAAATTAAGATTTCAAAAAACAAATAAAAAGTACAGCTGAGGGTGACCCTTCAAAGACGAAACGTTGTTTTAAAAATTGGATACGCTATTTATGTTAAGCGATATTTGAAGTTTTCAGTATTTTCAGTAAAAATGAACAGGTCAGTACTTGGTTCATTGTCAAAAACTAATAAAAAAATCGGTTATGACGCCCCAAAAGTTTCCCGACGAATATCCACGAATACTTTTTCAGATATTGAATGTTAAAGTTTCAACTTTTGACATTTTTTTATTTTTGACAGGTGACAGTTGGAGAAATAATTTTGACTGTTCTGAATAGAGTTTTTCAAGGGCTTTCAAACGACATATTTCATGTCCAATTCCGTGACATATTGAATCTGTCATTTTTTGATAGTGATACCTCCCATATACCAAATTTCAGCTCAATCGGATTAATACTTGTTCAGATATTTAATGCTGAATTTTCAAATTTTGACATTTTTTATTTTTGACAAGTGACAGTTGGAGAAATAATTTTAACTGTTATGAATAGAGTTTTTCTAGGGCTTTCAAATAACATATCGCATGTCCAATTCCGTGACATATTGCATCTGTCATTTTTTGATAGTGGTACTTTTGTTTGACAGATGTCGTACAAAAACTAATGGGTTCTTCCGACGGGTAACCCAAACCCCTATACCAAATTTCAGCTCAATCGGATTAAACGTGTGGCCTCTATCGTGGAAGAATATACACACACATACACACACAGACCGACAGACATACTTCCATCTGGAAATGGTCTTAATCGTCTCAGGGCACCCCAAAATGGATATTTGCGTTTTTATGTCGAATTTTTTTTTTAGTTCGTTCACAATACTTTCCCTTCTAGGAGGTGGGTCGGGAAAGTAAAAATTAAATCTTCTACATAGAAAATGATACGGTTTTCAAAAATCAAATAAAAAATGCAGGCCCGTATTTAAAAATAAAATAATTAACCTAACCCAACCTTCAAAGAAAAAACGTTGTTTTAAAAAAATTGATACGCTATATTAAGCGTAATTGGCCTTCAATAAAAAAAAGTTCTTTTCTTTCTTTAAAAATTAAGTTTTTAATCAATTCGTCTCAAAAATACTCTTTTTTCCCATTTAACCAACTTTATATCCCAATAGCGTTCAATCAAATTTGCGCCACCCTGGTTAAATTTTTTGTCGTGATGACGTCATTACTCATAGCAACTATGACCTTCTCGAAGTGTGATTAACACCAAAATCTATACAGGGTGGGCCACGCTCAACGGGACGGAGCTTACTGGGAAAACGAAAAATGTTATGAAAAAGTTATTTGGCAGGAGTACGTAGGTTAGTGACGACTACATTTCTAAATTAATTAGACATATACAGAGTTTTCCAAAAAAGCGTGATATATCAAAGTTATGTTTTTTTTTATTGGAACACCCTGTATTTTATTTTATTTTTGAAGTATATCGAACAAAATAATGTTACTTTATTAAGGGCTCCCTATACCTATTCTTGATAGTTTTCGATTTAAATGACTTTTTTTGCGAAATAAATATGGTTTAAATACATTCATTACACTTCGTCGCATAAAAATTAACTAACGCATTTTTGTTTATCAATTGCCGATTAGGGAGGCCATCGATACGAATTATTGTAATGTAAAGTTTATTTACAGGGTGTTGTTAATTGAGAGTTTCATGACAATACAATATTTTATACGATTACTGCGTTATTCTAAATGAGACACCCCGTATTTTGTTATTGTAATAAAAGGGTAAAACTATTCCCTTTCAAATTACTAACCTACGTACTCCTACCAAATAACTTTTTCATAACATTTTTCGTTTTCCGAGTATGCTTCGTCCCGTTGAGCGTGGCCCACCCTATATAAGTCGCCTCTCAGTAACTATAAGTGTGTAAAATTTCATGTAAATCGGTTAAAATGTTTAAACAGACATATAAAAGTGATAGAAATGGAATTAGGTGTAAAAATTTGTTAAAATCCGTATATTGAATCATAATTCCCTTTCTATATTCGTTTTGTTCATAAAGTAAAAAATGTAGTTACTATCTGATATTTACTAATTTATTTAAAAAAAATTCAACTTAAAAATATACAAATTACTTGTATAAAAAGGTTAGTGAACTATTTATAGCCGTTCGTAGTCATTAATAATGCATTTACCACGTATTTCACGAGACACGACCAACTTAGTCATAAGGCCATGGTGGCGTCATGATGCCCCCTTTTCTTTTCCCCCACTGGTTATAACTCATTCTTTGGCCTTATCGCTTCTTTCTGTCGTTGATGTATCCCTTAGAATGAATGAAAAGACATTTAGAGCTGTTTCATTGACGTAGAAATTTTGCTGAACGTATATCTTGTTAGCGAAAATGATTTTCTAGGGTATTACGCATTCTAGTCACGCTGTTGAATAAGCAAAATTTTAATAAGAAAAGAAAAGACGAGGCTTGGAGAGATATTGCTAAAGATCAAAATATAGTTTTCCAGAGCATCTTTTACCAAATAATATAGAAAATAAAATACAAAACATGGAAAGAATTTAAATATAACTAATCAAAAACTGAAGTAGAAAACGATATTTACACATTAATAATTTATTATTCCAAGAACTCCCTCGTCTTCTGAATATATGCAACCATCGATCATCAAGCGTTCCTGCAGGAAGATAAACTTTGCGCTGCGTGGAATTAGGAAATTGCAACAATTAATAATAACAAGATTCCAGCTACGCTATTCCCGAAGTGTACATTATATAGTGGAGAAACTGCAGATGACGCTTTGGTTAATTGAAGTGACGTCTTTTGATACTAATTTGAAAACGTTGTTTACCTTTAAAGTTTCGCTAAGCAGGATCAAAGCTTTAAAGGATTATGTTTTAAGTTTAATTGATGTTTTAATGATATATTTACGACATAGAGTAGAAGTACAAAAATAAATAATTAATCTTATGAAAATAACACAGGTCCACAAAAAAAAAGTGGTCTGTGCTGGGTGTGAGACAATAGATTTTCCGACGTATTTTTTACCGCTGAACACGAATCTGAAGTCAAAATTGGGGGTCAAACTGCAAAAAACGGAGAAAAAATAAAAAAAAACGGATAAAATCCATGATCTAATAGTATTTTCAGTATGTTATGATCAAATTGCAGTTTCTGCTTTGTTTCTCTCTGTAGCATCCATTAGTGATTCGCAAATATGTTTATTTGCCACTTATTGTGTCTTATTGAAGTCTTTTATCAAATGAATTTTGTCTTTGATATAAAATAAAACGTCAGGACATTGAATCGGTAGATTTACCGGCAAAAACCTGCTACCACGGAGTGTTTGGACTACGATGACAACTGCTCTTTAACGGGATGTGTAGAATGATTCGCTAGTCAGCATTTTGTGGTATCGAAGCCAGCGAAGGAGCGCTGTTTTGCAGGGAAGCGCTAGAATATGAGAATGATGCCGTAGTGTGTCCGACGACGAGTTGACATTGTCCTCGTCAAAGTCGGAAAGCTCTCATACTTAGGCCTGGGGAGGTATGGGGGTTATTAACGATCCCCTTTCTGCAGAAGTAAGGCTTCCGATCTGACGTTTTCGCTTCAGTGCTAGTACTTGGTGACATTTCGACTGTACAATAAAAATCTGGCTAGCAGCGAATTTTTTTTCTTCACAAATAGTTTCAAGTAAATCAAAGAATTCATTGAACCTTTCTTTGTTAAATCTGACAGCCCGTTGAGTTGATGTACCTGTAGGTCTTCTCAAACTGATTTGATCCTTATGTCTACGAAGAAAACGCTTCATCCAGTTTTTTCCGGCTGATTGGTGGAGCAAAGGAAATGGATTTGGGAGACTATTTTGCCTAGCAAGCTGAAAAGCTATAGAGCATAGGTCCCTCCTTGTCAATTAAAAAAACTTTTTCTCCATCAACAGAATGTACTCTACCAGTTTGGTTTCTATAGAACTGGTTTTCTTCCCAGGGTCTCTTTTTTAATATTTTCTACTTCTTTTTACCGCGTGTACCGCCATTCTCATATTTCCTTCAGTCCATTTGTGTTCTTTTACATTTCTGAGAGGCATCTTCTGAAATAGGAAAAATATTTTCAAAAGAATCTTCTAATGTGGAATATTCCACATTTAGACCACACTAAGTATTCCACAATGCAGACCTTTTAAATATCTACAGAAAATGTGTTTGAAACATTTAAACAAAATATTAGAAGATAGATGGCGATATTAGTTTTGCAGCAAAGGAGGTATTCCACATTTCGGTAGTATTCCACATACGGCTACGATTTCATTCGGCCTGGTTACCGGCGTGAAAGAAACTGCGCATGGCACAAATACCTTTTTGCACTTGCCCAAAGTCTTATCTGACTTTACTTAATTCCACTCGAGATTCATGGGAATCGAACCCACGACCCCAACAATGACCAAGTATAAAGGCCGATGCCTTAACCAGCCTGGCGACGATGTCCGGTACCAGAGGTCCTTCTTCAAGGACATGTCTTTCTATGGGGGATTGTGACTGGGTCGTATACTCCAGGGGTTCGAGGAGTCATCTGGGAACATATTTAGGGACAATAAAACAAACACAAAGCAAAGTAACGCAGCGTCTACATTTCAAAAAACTCAACTGACTACCGGAAGGCCGCGCGTAGTCTTCTCTCTCGAACGGTGGCCTCAATTGTTCTTCAGCCACCGTTAGACATCGAAAAGGCCTTCTGTGACGCCATGACACTCATTTCATTTAACAGCAACAGCGAGCCCGTCATACTAAATGTCAAAATAGATTTCTGAGAAAAAAAAGACAAACTAGAAGACAGAAGGTTTTCGTCTTATTTTCTCTTAAGGCATTCGGCCATTAGCCGAACAAGGTTCGTTAAATAATTTCAAAATCGGCAACTGTTCATTTCGAACTATATATACAAAGTTGCTGTATCGTAGAGGGGAGCATATAATAGAATCAGTGGGGGAAATGTTATTTGAATTTTTTTCAGCCCTTCCATGGATAAAAGCAATGCAGCTAGCCCCATGGGGGGGAGTGAGGATGTCCTAAAGACCATATAAACGCATTTGCTGCATCTTGAATAAGGGAAAGAATAATTTGAGTAATACTTACAGAAGTAAAATAATTCACTATTTAGTTTAAATAAATTTTATTTATTTTATGATTGTAGTTATTTAAAAAAAATTAATTTGACAGAAATTTACGGTTACGTTAAGCTAAAAGTATACTCAATTTTAATTAATTTTATTCAAAAAGATTAATACATATTTACAGTGAAAATGGAACAGGACCGTGGTTGGAAAATTTTCTAAAATACAGTTCATTGTCAAACCCTAATAAAACAATTTAGTATTCTACATGGTTGAATAGAAAAAAAATGGGAATTTCAAAAATAAAATAAAAATTATAGGTCCGTATTAAAAAATAGTTGAGAGTGGTCCTTTAATGAAGAAACGTTGTTTTAAATCGGCACTTGAGCTTTAATAAAAAACTTTTTATACATCTTTAAAAATTAAGGTGTTAATTAAATAAAACAAAAATCGTCAATTTTGGATTTTCCCTAATATTTTGGAAACAGGTCCTGATATTTTAATTTTGAAAAAACCAGTCAATTCGTCTTGAAAATACCATTTAACATATTTTGTATCAAAAACAGAGAGATTAAGATTTTGAAACTATATACTCCGACCATTACCATACATGTTTCATCCTTATAGGAATCATCAGTAGTACTTTGTCAACCTACGATAGAAGTCGCGACTATTTATCATTTTTACAGTCTCTATTTTGTATCTATAACGATTTACGAAATCCAAATAGGGTTCAATTAAATTTGCGCCACCCTGTATAATGTTTGATGAAATATGACTTAATTACTCTCTAAAATCGAATTATTAAAATTAGTACTATTACCACATAAGATAAACTAGTTTATCTTCTCTGCTATTACCTTTTGAACTAAGCATCTTCAAGGACCGTGCTAAAATAAAATGGAGAAGGAAGCATAAAATTCCGCAATCAAGGTTGCACCCTTCGGGCTATATATCATGTCGAATTAAGTTAAGACCCTCTTCTAGCGGGTGCCTACCCAAGTCGATGTGTTATGTACTCGATTCAAATTTTATTGAGTATCGAAATTCAAAAGGGTCTTGTAATTCATACCAGCGGCGTAGATGAAATGAATAAGGGTTCATCTTCTAAATTAACTAAATATTTTGTTAACGAAAAAATTAAACAACTTGTTAACAGAATTAAACAAATAATTCAAATATTAATGAAACACTTTTATAAGTTTACTTGTAAAAAATCGATTGTATAAATTTCAGCGCTGCCCTAACACTATTTCCAATGACTTACCACGGATTCACTTAATAAAGTATCTTAAATATCGCATTAAGGTTTATTTACACACATCAGTGCCGTTTCACTCCTGTATGGTGTTTGTGAAAAATAAAATATCGTTGCCTGGGATGGAATACTCCTGCGCAGTGACGTTTTTTACTATAAGTGCTGGCTTCAGTGTCCGTTTCGTGATTTTTATTAAAGTCGGCAACGATATTTTTATGTATTTCACTGACAAAACTGTGAATTTGCGTTTGAACATGAATGAAAAATTAAACGTACTGGTACCGACTTATTTAGAATTTTATATGATATATTAAAACATTTTTGAAACATTCTAAAATATTCAAAAATTTTTCTTCCTTCCTCTTCATCTTGCACGAACTTGCTCAGGACCTACTACGGATGTGTGTCAATTGGTATCACTGATTGGAACTGATACTAAACTGACACGGCACTGAAGTGTGTAAATAGAACTTTATACGGCGTTGCCGGCGCTTACACGGCCACGACCACAGAAAATGTTGAATGCGGTATGAAGTGCGTATAATTTTTACATTCATTAAATATATCGTGACAAAGTAAAGTGTTACTCCCTCCCCTCGCTAACTTCTATCGAGAAAATGCTCGTACAAGCCGATTTCTATTTGTAATGAAACACATTTCTACAATAAAAAATTACTCTAATTTCAACCTCTAGCGTAGGGTAACTACACCCTTGGAAATTTTAAATAGTAACAGGGGTCAACGAATAGATCATTTGAAAGGGTTTTTAATTCCCTATTCAACTGTTAGCAAAAATATTATTAATGGTAAAGGAATCAATTAAATGAAATGAAACAAAATCATGTACCACAATTATATGTATTGGAAAGAATTAAGCAACTAGTTTCGGCTATTAAGCTATTTTTAGGCTTAGAAATTGATAAATTGCTCGATAAAAGGTATACAATAATGAAAAAACAATTTACCGTATAAACTAATTAAAATAATGAATATTAAACAATAACGCTAAAGTAAGTAAAAATTGTAGACATGGAACATAAATGATCAATGGTAAAAAAAGTAAAATTTGGTTACAAAGTAACGAAAATCAATTTGAACTAGAAGGAAGGACCGCCCAGAAGTTGGCACCTAAATTAACGGAACCCTTTGATTTTTTTCGAGTTCTGGAATCGTCTCGAAGAGTTCCAGAGTTCTCGAGGGGGTGCAGATAGAGTTCTGCAATTTTTTTGCGGATTTAAAAAAAAACAATTTTTGGGGTGTTAACTTCATGCCGCACCACTTTTGTGAGAAAAAAGAGTTCTGAGTGAATAGATAACTCAGAAATAAAGAGTTGGGTAGGTTTTTCAAAGAGTTCTGAGAATTTTCGGGAATTACAAAAAAAAATTAATTTTGGGGTGCTAACTTCATGCCGCACCCTTTTTTATTTACCGGGTAGTTTTGGTCCCTTATTGCTGCTTTTAAATACAGCACCCCTAAAAATTATGAAAATGGATATTTTCACGGGGTGCTACAAAGTTTCGATTTTTGTCGCAAATTTTTCTATCTGCACCCCCTCGAGAACTCTAGAACTCCTCGAGACGAGTCTAGAAAAAATCAAAGGGTTCCGGCAATTGAGGTGCCAACTTCCGGCCGGTGAAGGAAGGTTATAAATTAGAATGCAACAGGGCCATTTTGGAACCAGAGAGGGACCTAAGTCATCCATTACTGGTATAAAAACTGTAGACACGTTTTGTCACAATCAGTGACAAATAATAATTTAAGTACTAGTAACCAAACGAAAGAACATGACTAGATAATAGACATATTTTTGTAAAAAATAAGAAAAACCGATTGACAAATGACAGAACGACATTAGACAAACTAAAAGAAGAAGACAAGAAAATGGAAGGTTAGGCTAACTTAAAAAACAGACCAATAGGCACATTTTTGTAAAAAATAAAAAAAACCGATTGACAAATGATAGAATGACATTAGACAAACTAAAAGAAGAAGACAAGAAAAGGGAAGGTTAGGCTAACTTCAAAAACATACTAGATAATAGGAACATTTTTGTAAAAAAGAAGAAAAACCGATTGACAAACGACAGAATGACATTAGACAAACTAAAAGAAGAAGACAAGAAAATGGAAGGTTAGGCTAACTTCAAAAACATACTAGATAATAGGAACATTTTTGTAAAAAAGAAGAAAAACCGATTGACAAACGACAGAATGACATTAGACAAACTAAAAGAAGAAGACAAGAAAATCGAGGGTTAGGCTAACTTAAAAAACAGACTAACTAATAGGTACATTTTTGTAAAAAAAGAAGAAAAACCGATTGTCAAACGACAGAATGACATAAGACAAACTAAAAGAAGAATACAAGAAAATGGAAGGTTAGGCTAACGTAAAAAACAAAAATAAATGGACTAAATTGTTCGTTTTTAAAGCAAGAGAGAATCTTGAGAAATCTTAGTAAAAGAGATATAAGAGTTTCGGGCAACTTCCTATGTTAAATACCGTAAGAAAACACCAAGGTCTGTTCTGGTAATGGGGTGCCTGCATAATTTTTTTTATGATTTTTTTACTTTAATATGTTTATTACCCCTGTTGACGAGCATAGACCAGAATTTAGGAAACATTTTGGCTTTCAGTGTATTTAATTTTGAATATTAAATATATGTGTGACGTCTTAAGGAAGCTGAGAATACAGAATCCTGTAATTACTTTTAAATCCATGAATTCTCTATTTCTGTGAAGATGGCGCTACAATCGACGTTATTTACTTTTTACTACAACATTTCTTATAATTATTATGTCACAATTTTCAAGAATAGTATTTTTAACAGTCTGAAAAACATACGTAACTTCGACGCTAACTCCACCTTTATGATTTATAGTATTGATTTTATAGTATTGAGATGTAGCTAATGGTTTATTACAGACACATCATAGAAAACTGTCGGATGTAACCTGAATTCAGACAAATCAGAGTTGCGCCATCTTTCGCATATATTTTTAACTGTTCGACCTTAAGTCGTCACAGATTTTTATTTTTTTAATTATAGGGCGAATACAGGTTAAAAAAAATGAAAAAATACGGATTACACATGTATTGGTCAGGTTTCTAATGGTTACCTAAAATCATTCAAGCATCCCATTGTTTCGCCCATTTAAGGTAACTCATGACATCAACAATAAGATTTGGCAACACTGGGCTAAATTCGGTAACATTTGACCCGCTATTGATTAGATATTGATCAGTTTTAATAAGTATAGTTCTTTTCAGCGTTTTTGGGCCTTCATTGAAATAATATTAGAAGTTTTTTCATTGGACATTATGAAACATGTGATTACAAAAATATGTTATTGTTATTAATAAGGCAATTACGTAATTGTATCTTATCTCACCAGTCTTCGGAGGAACTTCCTGTACGTATGTTTTTTCTTGATTCGTATTTGATTACCAGTATCGTAGTTGCCTTGATTTTTTCATCATATTAATGTCATATGTCATTAATGTGTCTTATCAAAAGTTAAGTGTACCTACTTGAAAGCAATTGTAAAGAAAAAATCGGCAGTTTGTATTAAATCTATTAGATTATTTCACCAAGGAGAAAGAACAACGGACCATTACTGCCTGTATCAGCAGTATAGAAACAAATTGCAGATGTATTAAAAATTAGTGTTAGTAGTTTTAAGTGAATAAAATAGGAAAGTACTATGATAATAGACCAGTATAGCATAATGTACGCAAAAGAAAAACTGATAATATAAGGTATATTCGAGTATAATTCCCAACAGTATTGAGCAACTCCGCCACTGATACTACAATTCTGCCTACTTATATCGTATGAATGTGTGACGAAAACGTTGAAAACGACTATAGTAATTTTTGTTTTTGTATCATATATTTCAAAACCTCTCATATATGATATCCACTGTAACCAAAAAGGACGGAATAATTTAAATAGATTTGTAAAAATACATGAAATAGTTTCAATCCTGTTAAACATAAAAACCTAATAATAAACCCCCTTATTTTTAAATAGTTTTACACTATCTATTAGTTTGTTATGTCTTTCTGACTTCTAAATCTAAATATACTTTTTTTCCTAGAAACCATTATTCTATCTCGCGTCTACCAAAAATGTGTATTGTCGTGTACAAATGATTTGATTCTACATTGTAAGGTCGGAAATATATCAGTTCTTATACAAGCGGTATCTCACTGTCTAGACTAATACTAGTAATAAGAAAGCTAGCACCAGCTGCTTTTATCTTCCACTCGACTTTTATTTTTACTTAAAAATAATTTAAATTGGATAGTAAATGTATGTGGGAATGTTTTATATCTATATATAAAAAAAAATTGGGAGATAATTTTAAAAATTGATGACGAGTCGCAATTTAAGATAAACTAATTAAAAGATCTTTAATTATTAAATTAAACACTTATTAAACGATTATAGGAAATAGTTGGTTAAATAGGAAAAAAGAAAGTTTAAAACAACGTTTCGTCTTTGAAGGGCTACCATCAACTATTTTTTTAAAGACGGATCTGTACTTTTATTTCATCTTTGAAATCGTCATTTTTTCTCTATCCAACCATGTAATGTAGAACAATTAATATTTTTATTAGGTTTCGACAATGAACTGTACTTTGGGAATTTTTTTAATTACGGTCCTGTTCATTTTAACGCTACAAGAAATATAAAATATCTTAACAAGAAACAGGACAATTTGAGCAATTCTTATTCATCTTTTTTTCGCATTTAACCAACTTTGTATCTAAAACGGTTTATGAAATTATAATAGTGTTCAATTACATTTGCGCCACCTTGTATGAGAATAATTTTTTTTTTTTGATTGACAAAATCTTTTGACAGGCAAAATCTTTGGCTTGGTCATTTTTCGGTTGGCACACCAACTCCTAGTCTAGTTGGACTTTATAAGTTGATTTTATGATGGGGGGGGGGTTCAACTTATTAACTGAGGACTTCAATGAAAACCATTGCCTAACCGTAAAATTGGTTTGATGATAATTTGATTTGAACAATATTAAATATAACAAATATAACTATGAGCAAGGCAAATTTTTGATTTTTTAAAAAATTAGGCAAAAAATGACATGTGTGAAGTTAGATAATATTTTTCGAATTTTGAAAGTTGTTCCAAATTGTTCCAGAACATTATTTCTTAAACTTTAATACAAAGGCCGGAAAACACAAAAACCCATTTTTAGAGCTAGCCCCTCATTATTCTTTTTCGATTTCTTTTTGTTGTACAGGTTATTCTGGTGATTAAAAATTTTCATGTCTTAAAAAAATTATTTCAAGTCCAAAATCAATAAAAACCATTTGGGTCCAGGCTCCCATTATTTTTTTTCGAAGGTTTTTTGTTGTACCAGGTTGTTCTAGTTAGTCTTAACATTGTTCCAATTTTTTGTCTTAAAAAAATTATTTCAAGTCCAAAATCAATAAATGACATTTGTGTCCAGCTCCCCATTATTTTTTTCGAAGTTTTTTTGTTGTAAAAGATTGTTCTAGTTGTTCTGAACATTGCTCCAAATTTTCATGTCGTACAAAAATATGTCAAGCCCAAAATCAATAAAAACAACCCCCATTATTTTTTTTCGATGTTTTTTTGTATGTTACAGTTTTTTGTTTGTACCAGATTGTTCTAGTTGTTTGTTTTCCCAAAAATAGACTTATATGTCTAGTTAGAGGTAATTAGAATGAATTATTAATATTTTATAAATCAAAATGCACAAATTCGAATTTGATAATAAATACTTATTGAACGTACTTAAAAAATTAAAAAAATATGTACTGAAGTTGGACTTCACAAATGTTTTTATTTAATTTGGTCTCACGTTGTTTTTTTAAGATATAAACATTTGGTACAACAAAAAAATAATAGAGGGCTGGATCCAAATGGATTTTTTTGATTTTGGACATGAAATAATTTTTTTAAGACATAAAAATTTGAGACAATGTTAAGAATAACTAGATCACTTTGGTATAATAAAAAAAAAGTAATGGGGGCTAGCTCTAAATGGTTTTAATTAATTTTAAGCTTGAATAATTTTTTTAAGACATTTGGAACAATGATCAGAACACCTAGAACAACCTGGTACAATAAAAAAATCGAAACAAAAAATAGCGAGGGCTAGTTCTAAAAATGGCTTTTTGAGTTTTTCGGCCTTTGTATTTAAGTTTAAGGAATAATTTTCTGGAATAATTTGGAACAACTTTCAAAATTTGAAAAATGGGGGCAACTTCACACACATCAAAACATAGGATTATTATGAGATCATAATTTCAAGAATTTTTTGATAATTTAGACGATTCAATAATAAAATTAATAATTCAGTGTTTTAAATTACTATGGCCCGCCCATACTTCACCTTTGGTGAAGTTGGGCTAACCGTAGAATTGAAATCGTGCAAAAATCTGGAAAAAAAATTTTTTTGGTCCAAATGACTTAAAATATCATGAAACATGGGAAAAATTGATTTTCTGCGAAAAAAAATGTCTCTCTGTGTGGATGTCTGTGCGCACGATAACTCGAGAATGGTACGTTGGATCCGGAAAATTCTTTCGGCCATCGGTTTTTGAAAAAAAAATTTTTTTGGAATAATTCCCATTTTTTGGAATCGAACTTTCTTCCGCTGAAGGAAACGGGTCGTAGTCTTGAAAAATCGCGCAGAGATTGTTCCTTTTACTAGTTCTTAGTTATAATTTTATGGTAAACCAAATTATCCACAAAATTATTTTTTCTACTACCGTGCGTAAAGTACTTACTTTACGCAGGTTAAGGAGTGCGTAAAGTTTAACATTTTTTCACTAGTGGGTAAAGTAAAATTAAATTTTCAAAACAACTTTTTTACACGTGCAACACATTTTTTGCAATATCCTTATGTTTCTTATCTTGCCAAGATCCTATGTGCCAGAATTCAACTGGTTAACTTCAAGATTTTGGAAAATAGCTTGTTAACCTCTTGCATGCCAAATCTGTTTTTGTACATAAAAATTATGGTAGTAGAAAAAATATTGTATGCAACAAGTGTGTAAAGTGATACTTTTTTCACGAATGTGAATGTTGTAGCACGAGCCAAAGGCGAGTGCGACAATCATTTGTTGCATAAATAACTATTATATAAGATTCAACAATAATAACATTTAAATAATGACTTACAAATTATAGAGTGATCACTAAACGCAAATGATTAATAAAAACGGAGAAATATGATATATACAGAACATGTGGTAACGAACCGGAAACTAAATAATTACATATAAGTATATATCAATTGACAATTTAAATTTAGACATTTAGGATTTTTAAAACTTAATAAAACAAAAAACAGAACAACAACGGATTGAGTGCAGGCCACAGACGCCGTAGAGGTTGACAAATAATGATAGATCCGAAAAGAAGAAAAAGAAGAAAACCAACCTACAATGGCAATCAATGTTAATAATAATCGATGTGAAAATAGAAATGGAAAAAGAGAGAAGGAAAATGGAAAAGGTTTTCAGAAACGTAAATTAAGGAACAGATAATTATCGCTAGGTTGAAGTTGTTCATTTAAACAATTTAATTGGGTATGTTAATTTCGTACATTTCAAGAATGTCTAGTTTAAAACTTTTTTTGCAATTGTGGATTGTGGATTAAGGGGAAATTTAGAGGGCCGAATGAGTTACGAGGTGAAAGGATATGATAAGCAAAAGCTGAGTGCGAAATGATAATGTCAGTATTAATAAAACTAGTAATATGTCTTAATTTTAATTTCATATGTAATTATTTAGTTTCCGTTTCGTTACCACATATTCTGTATATATCATATTTCTACGTTTTTATTAATCAGTCTGAAATTAAAATATACTGAGCAGAGAAATAATAAAAATACAGGGTGGAACAGAAAAAAAAACGTAACAAAATCTTACCGAAACGATAATCTCTCCGAAAAAATCTTAATGACATAAAAAAGTCGTTAATGGGACTTTCAAGCAGTTCACTCAACTGTAGCCCATTCACCAGCACTCGAGTTCTGGTCTAGTTAAGCCTCTAGTTTGGAGGTTCTCAACGCCCTTAAAATTCTCGAGTCATCTGTCAATCCCACTTCCCTGGCGATGGACTACGAAAAGGCGAAATCTAAAGCTTTTCAAGTGGTTTTTATAAATATTGTGATACGTGGCTGACTTTTTCATCTTTCCCAAGCCATTTTCCAAAAAAATCAGTCCTACTCCTATGTTCTTAACATATACAATGATATCGATAACCCAGATAATGCTCGTCACCTTCGTTCTCTGGTCGCTCTCACTCTAGTTCCTGCAGCTCATGTGGAGGCTGCGTACAAGGCACTCATTAATTCTGAGTTTTGGTCATCTCATGAGAGTTAATGCGGAAAGTTATTGGACTACTTCGAGAAGTCATGGCTTGGGAATGAAACTCAACGTGGTTGGATCGATCCCTTTTTTCCTTGCAAGACTTGGAATCAACATTACTCCATTCTGGAAGGCCTTCCTCGTAGCAACAATGCATTGGAAGGTTGGTACAATGAGGTTTTTGGACGACTTGGATATCGCCATCGTACTGTATGGACTCAGAGCTAAACATGCATTGATGGCCACCAGTCTTCGCCAGAATGATACTGGAATATCTGTCCACCTGCCACGGAAGAAGTATCGGATTGCAAATGGGCGAAACATATTGGCAAATGGGATATCTTCTCAAAGCTAGCTCAAATATTCACTATAAATAGTGTTACATATTCCATTGTAGTTCCATAAAATATTGTATTGTAGTTGTAAAAATTAGTCCACTTTATCATTTTCCGAAAATATATTTTTCATAAAAATAGTAACAATTTTATTTCGGAAAGTTTTCCTCGGTTAGTTATTATTTCGGTGAGTCTTTTTCAGTGGGATCGTTTCGGAGAGTTTGTATTTCGGTGAATTTTGGCGACACCAAATATTTCTGCTTTTCAGAAACGTAAATCAAGGAACAGATAACATCATCAATTTTATTTATTATAACAGAATTCGTGATTATTTTTATTTTCATTATAGTACAAAGAAACACATATATTTCACTGATCGAAAATAACAGTTTTTCTGACCCGATTTCCCTTTTTGCACTGCACTATAAAAATAAATCAGCCACGAAGCATTTTTCACAATTTTTCTTTTATTACAACTTAGGAACTTCATAAAATCTAAAACATTGGTCCTTAAGGGGCTACATTATATAATCAAAACCACGGGAGAACTTTTTTAAACTTCAGCTATATAAAGTTATTTAGTATTACCTAGAAAAATCAATGTAGGTGGGCGCGATCCATGTACGTTCCGACACACGTTTTAATAACAAAATATCACGCAGGTCTTGATAATAAAAACGTTAACATACTTACCTAACGGCAATGATATATTATTCAGATTTATAAAAAAGAGGAAAAATATAGGTTACGTGTTTGTTAAGGTTTTTTTTTAAGTAGGGATTATTAATAAACTGGTTAGTTTATAGAAATTATAAAATATTTATGGAACGCAATTATTTATGATAATTTAAAGTTGTGGAATTCATTTTTTATTTTTTTAGTTCAATACAATAATCAAACTTTTTTTTTAGGTATAAAATATGTCAGATATTTGTCAAGTAACTAACTATTGCATAATATTGTAATTATGCATTTAATTATAGTTATTAAGATACGAGTATGAGAACTACGACACGAGGATCAGTAATAATAAAGAAAAATAAGTATTTTATTTGGAATTATTAATTTATATTAAAAACATTTTATCACAAACAAAACACAGAAATATTATAAAAAACATATTTTAAATTATAAATTTAGCGTGGAACAATTATTAAACTCGTATGTACACAATGTATTCAAGAAAACAAATGGTTTAAGCGGCAACTAGTTTCGACTTATGAGCCATTTTCAGGCCTAGAAATGAATAAACCAAGTTCGACAATAACATCTTAAAAAGTGGCAAACAACTTACCATATACACTTAAGTAATTGCTATCTATTTTCCTTTTAACTTTTTACAATTTTTTAATATTTGTCGCTAGTCAACAAGTGCTTTTTGGGCCAAGCTTTTTTCTCCGCCTCCGAAAAATATGAACGAGGTGTCATTCGATTTGGAATAGCGTGTAGATGATTTTTGAAAAAATTCAAGAGCCGCTTGCAAAAATTGCAAAAGTTATAAACAATTAACTGAAAAATAAAAAAGGGGTTTGGTTTTTTGCAAATATCTCAAAAACTATATGACATTTTTCAAATTTGAAAAAAGATTCAAAAAGAGGAGGAAATTTCCCAAAAAAATTATACCTCCCGGAACTGTCGGATCAAGATTTATAATTTTCCTAGAGTGTTGAAAATACGGCCGTTTTCAGCTATATTTTCAACACCATAGGAAAATTATAAATATTGGTCCTACAGTTCCGGGAGGTAAAGTTTTTTTTTGGTAAATTTCCTCCTATTTTTGAACTTTTCTCAAATTTGAAACATATCAAATAGTTTTTTTTTGGTAAATTTCCTCCTATTTTTGAACTTTTCTCAAATTTGAAAAATATCAAATAGTTTTTGAGATATTTGTAAAAATCAAACCCCATTTTTTTCAGTAAATTGTTTATAACTTTTGCAATTATTGCAGGGTTGGAAAATATCATGATATTTATTATAAATATCAAAATATCGGATATATACGATATATATCGGATATATATCAAAATTTGATATATATCCGATTATTAAGTATTCATTGTTTTGGAAAATGTTTATATTACTTTTAATTTTAATTTGTGTCAAATAAGAACTACACATTCATTTTATAATAAACAAAAACAAAATACATGTAAGAAGTAAGAACGAGTATCAATCTGATTCGGAGTTTGGATCTTCTGGTTGAGAATTACTACTAGAGGATGCCACAGGCTCTTCAAGGTCTTGCTGTTGCTGCTTGCATAACCAGTCTAAATTTGTGGCTTTTTTGGAACAGTCCTGATTAACAAATTTAAAAATAAAAGTTAATTTGGCAGCTTTGTCAGTCTCCAGTCTATTTCTTAGCTTAGACTGTACAAGTCCAAATGTGGAAAAAATTCGTTCCAATCCGGCAGATGATGCTACTGCGGTCAGTAGCTTTGAACACATTTCTAAAAAGGTGTGTTTTAAATTTGTCCAATCAAAAAAAAAAAAATCTTTTTTATTATCTAAATCTAAAGTAACTGCTTTCTACCAAATCATGGGGGGCGTGCTGATGTTTTAACATTCTCTGTGGGATTCCCTGCATCTCTTTTTTACATGTTTTGCAAATGGCCCACTTACCACTATTCTGATCTTTATTTACGCATCGAAAATTTACCCACACTGAATGTTTACCTTTTTCTATTTTAATTATTTAAATGATTAAACAAATACTTTTAAGTATAGAAACCAAGAGAAAAGTTTCACAATAGGTAGGTACAATACACAAGGCCTAACTATAACTAAAAATATCACAGAACAGAAAAGGAGAAAATGGACGATAAATAAACACTCTACTCAGGGGAATTCCAGAGAGTTTGTATCAGTTCAATGGTGCCACGTTGCCAGGTTGTAATATTATTAACGAGATTTAAGGATGTTTAAATATTGGATATATATCATCAACATTGATATTTATTTAGCAATAAAAATCATGATATATATCATGATATATATCATGATATATATCGTGTGATATATATCGGCCAACCCTGAATTATTGCAAGCGGCTTTTGAATTTTTTTAAAAATCATCTACACGCTATTCCGAATCGAATGATACCTCGTTCATATTTTTCGGAGGCGGAGAAAAAGTTTGACCCAAAAAGAACTTGTTGACCAATCTTTTAAACTTCACTAGTATATTTTATTGTCGATATCAAGGCTATGGAATAAATATTATTTATTTTAATTTAAAAATCAGCACATCGTTTGGTTTTCTCTCTAATTGTTTATATTTTACAGTTAATTCAATAATATTATTTGATCATTACTATTTTTTGAAATTCTTTAAAGCTGTTATTTTCTTTGTTTGATTTTCTTCAAGATTTGGTTAAAAATACAGAAAAAATTGCAAAAAGTTCAAAATTGCTAAAAAGATTAAAATCAAAATTGTTTTAAACTGTCAAAAACTGATAAAAAAAACTTATTTAAACACTTGTTAAAAACTCAAAAAAAGGCATTAAAAAAATTAAGAAAAACAGTTAAATTTGATAAAATTGTTTTAAACTGTTAAAAATTGCTAATTACAAATATCATTTAACGTATTTAACGAGATATTTGCGAAAAACTGATTTTTGTGACCTTCGACCTTTAATATCTCAAACTAACAAAATTAAGAAAAAATTGCAACTGTTAAAAATGATTAAAAACTTCTAATAACATTAAAAATTCTTTTTATCTTTAATAAATCTTTTTAATTTCTCTTATTGGTTCATTTAATATAAATCGTATGTAAGCCTACAGAATATTTGAATTTAAAACTATATAGGTACGTACAGCAGTTTTTTTGTTATGGGTACTGATAAGTTTTTACCTTCAATATTTTAAGAATGATTTTGTTTTCACTGATTTTTGCTACACTAACCTCAATTTTTCTAGAACTTAATAGCACTGTTAAGATCTGCGATATTCACTTATTCTTCTTACAAAATTTAGTTAGGAGCTTATATTAAACGTGATAATAAAAAGACTAATTGCCGAAGTATGTAATAGTAAAGCATAACGCTTAATGAAGTACTATTCTTTGGTTTCCTTTTTTTTCCCTATTTTGCTTAATTTTCCCTATTTCACTTTATTTTTCCCTATTTTACTTTATTTTTACTTGGTTTTCACTATTTTTGTATATTTTTGCTACATTTTTCACTTATTTTGTCATTATAAAATTGCAATAATTTCGACATACGTATCGGCGTCGTATTCTATCGACCACGCAAAAATAACCATAGTAATCAAATTAACTATTCACATTTTAAATTAATAATCGTTACTAAAGAATGAATAATTACTTTTCAACAACTCTATTTTTCGTTACGTTACAATTTCTGATTGTTGAATCCTACCAGTTAAGGAACTTAGTTTCAAAAGTCTTGTGGAAAATGCATTTTCCAACCCGCCTCTCACGCACATAGATTCGACCCGAGCTTTATGGCTTTCACAATATCCTTCGAAACAAGGTGAAAGCCGAGGAGCTCTTCCACCACTCCCTACCACTAGGATAGGTCATCAGTCCTTGCTTACACTAATTTGAGTTTGATTCAGCTTTTTGGATATTTTAATAATTGCATTCGCTGTTGTGTGTGTTTTTGTTTCTGTCGGTGTGATAATCTTTTGTCTGAAATTTGTATTTTTGTCAGGTTTCACACCCGGGTTATTTTCTGTAAACGACGCCCACCTGAAAGAAATTTTTTTTTGTGGACTAGGTTTTTTTTGAGGTAGAGAAATTTTGGGGTACATCAAATATTATATTAAAATTGGAGTGAAAATGAAATGAGTAACTTGTCTAGAAGATTAGTTAAGTTAAACATGGGCAAAACCACCGCCCGGAAGTTGGCACCCCAAATGCCGGAACCCTTTGATTTTTTCGGAGTTCTGGACTCGTCTCGAAGAGTTCTAGAGTTTTCGAGGGGGTGCAGATAAAGTTCTGCAATTTTTTTGAGGATTTTTTAAAAAACAAATTTTGGGGTGCTAACTTCATGCCGCACCCCTTTTGTGAGAAAAAAGAGTTCTGGGTGAATAGATATCTCAGAAATAAAGAGTTCTAGAGTTCTCGGTAGGTTTTGGAAAGAGTTCTGGGAATTTTCGGAAATTACAAAAAAAAATAAATTTTGGAGTGCTAACTTCATGCCGCATCCTTTTTTATTTTTTGGGTAGTTTTAAATACAGCACCCCTGAGTTCTGACTCGAAAAAATACTGAAAATTATGAAAATGGATATTTTCAAGGGGTGCTACAAAGTTACGATTTTCGTCGCTAAGGGGTACCTACTTATCGTTTCGTCCAGTAATCCCCTCTTAAACTAAAAGTAGTAATGGTCCTATTTTTTCCTATTTTTTGTCAATTTTTATTTGTATTTTTTCCAATTTTTTTCCCATTTTCCACTCTCTTTTTGTATTTTGTCCATTTTTTTCCATTTACAGAATTTTCAGTATTTTTTCGAGCCAGGGTGCTGTATTTAATACCAGCCCTAAGTGACCTAAACTGCCCAGTAAATAAAAATTTGAATATTTTGGCGAAAAATTTGCGACAAAAATCGGAACTTTGTAGCACCACTTAAAAATATCCATTTTCATAATTTTCAGTATTTCTTCGAGTCAGAACTCAGGGGTGCTGTATTGAAAAGCAGGCCTAAGTGACCAAAACTACCCAAAATAAAATTCTCCGAAACTTCCCAGAACTCTTTCCAAAACCTACCGAGAACTCCAGAACTCTTTATTTCTGAGATATCTATTCACCCAGAACTCTTTTTTCTCACAAAAGGGGTGCGGCATGAAGTTAGCACCCCAAAATTTGTTTTTTAAAAATTGCGCAAAAAAATTGCAGAACTTTATCTGCACCCCCTTGAGAACTCTAGAACTCTTCGAGACGAGTCCAGAACTCCGAAAAAATCAAAGGGTTCCGGTAATTGGGGTGCCAACTTCCAGGCGGTGGCAAAACCTTATTAGGGATGAAATGATTTTGGTGGCTTTTTGAACATATTTAAAGGCTTCAAGCCATACATTGTTCAGATTTTTTTCGGAATTTTATGTCATCAAACAACCTAGATATCCGCTGGTCAAAAAAATTATAGGACACCTGGTATAGTTCCTTTAAATAAAATTATTTTTATTTCCGTGAAAACTATGTTTAAAATTATGCTATAGCTTTTTGTTACACTATATATAATTCCAGATAAGAGATATTTGGAATAATTTTTTTTAAAGAATTTTAAAGATATAAAGTATTTTTTACTTTTTTTAAATATTTTAGTTTTGTAAAAAAATGTTTATGAATTTTCAAACATTCTAATAAAAAACACTTTTTACCAATCTTTATCAAATTCCAGAGATATAGTAACATTTTTATATTTCTTGCTTTTTTTTTTAAACATTTTAACCCATTTACATTGATAAAGTGTACGCATTGGAGGTCACGCTAAATGACCACCTACTATTCTAATTTAGTTCACGACTAATTTTTTTTTACGCGGGAAAAACTTAAATGACTCATTCAATTTACGGCGTTCGCGATTATGATTATGAACCGGCTGCCAAAATATATTCACACAATTTTAAACAATATCGTTCGGTTTGAATTAGTGTAATGCTTATTTCTAGTATGAGGTATTTAACTGTATTTTCTCACGTTTGCCACACAGAATTTGGTTGATTTATATCAGCATTAATTTAGAGTTAGTATAAACTAAAACTTGAGATTTAAGACGCTTTGTTTCGTCTAAAATAACTTGGAAAAGGTAAAAATAAATATCAAGAACGATACAATAATTTTATTTGTACGAGAAGCTTGTTTATACGAACAAAGATTTCCAATCGTTGTATTTCACATTTGCTATCACAAGAATGAAAGAAACTTAATTAAAAGAATAAATGCAGGGAGGCAACGGACAACAAAAACTGTGGAAGAGGCAATCTCGAAAAAGATTTATAAAAAGCCAACATTAAGTACTAGGAATCTAGGCTGGGCATTGGAAGTTCCTAATTGTATTGTGTGGAAAGTTTAATAAAAACCAAATATCATAGCCTTATAAATCCCCTAGAACTTAAGGATTAGAACCCAAGATCACCTCTTCAGTAAGGAATACTTTGTTATTGTTTTTATCGATATTCGTGGTACTTAAACCATTCGATTTTTATTTTTTGGTTTTTATTACTAAACTTAAGAAAACAAAAGAAACATTAACTTTTATAATTACTAAACTTTCACCTATTTAATGTTGGATATCTCAAAAACTGTTGATAATTTATATAACAAACCTTGTGAACTTTGTGTACTAGAAAGTTAAAGATTTTAGAAAAATATGTCAAAACCAAAATTTACCCAGTGGCGTAAAAATTATTGCTGCCGTTTTCTGAAAATTTAACACCCTGTAACTTTGTTAATACTCAATTTAGAGAATGGGTTTATAAAGACTTTTAGTCTTAATATTAAGTAAATATTCCACCGCCGAAGTTTGTCCCCTTTATTCTGGGACACCCTGTAGAATATTAAATTCCATAAACTATCATGTTTTGAAGGAAGAAAATTCATACTTCATTTGACAACGTAGATTTCACAAGCAACTAACCACAAGGGTGTCGTAAATGCAACGAATACGATCCCCCCTGTCCCGTTTTTCCGCATAAACATTTTTGGCACACAAGTTGAAATTTCGCCTAGTAGAGAAAGTACTATGCTTATATTTTTGCTTATTTTTATCCTTACCGATACTCGTCTACTTTAGACAAAAAAAGTTTGTCCAGTCGAGGGAACCCCGTCAGGAACTTTGTTCCTTACATAGTTTATTCTCTCTTTCTCTCTCCTTTCTCTATTTTTCCATATTTTGCAATATATTTTTCCCTAATTTCCAATATTTTTTGTCACTATTTTTTATTATTTTGTTCACTATTTTTCATTATTTTTTTCCCTATTTTTCAGTATTTTTTCACTACTTTTTTTCATTATTTTTTTCCTTATTTTAATTTTTTTCCCTTACTTTTCATTATATTTTTCCCTATTGTTTATCTTTTTTGCCCTATTTTTCATTTTTTTCCTTATTTTTATTATTTTTTATCTCTATTTTTTGTTATTTTCTTCCCTATTTATTTCATTATTTTTTCCCTATTTTTCATTAGTTTCTTACCTATTTTTTCCCTATTTATTTCATTATTTTTTCCCTATTTTTCATTATATTTTATCCTCTTGTTCAATATTCTTTTGTCCTATTTTTCATTTTTTTCCTTATTTTTATTATTTTTACCCCTATATTTCGTTATGATTTAATAAAAATTTGAAGTCAAAGTACCACAATTAATTTATTAAAGTTGAAAGGGCGACTAGTTTCGGACAAATTTCGCAATCATCAAGCGTGGTACTTTGACTTTGAGTTTTTATTAACGCAGTTATAATCAAGTTACTGTCATCTGTCATTTTAAAGTCGACATGTTTTGAACTACACAACCATCATCAGGTCTTTAATAAAAAGGATATTTTTTATTGTTTCTTCACAATGTACTTTTTATTACAGCCCTGATGATGGTCATGTAGACCAAACCGTGTCGCCTTTCAGACTGTATGTCTTGTATTAAAAAATTTTTGTGGAATGACTTCGAGTTGTTTCATTCTTTATTGAATACTTTAGTACATTTGAGTATGGACAATATTTTGTTACCTCTGTCCACACCGTTGCCCGTCAGGTGTATCTAATCGTCAAGTAAATCATGCTCTTAAACTTTTGGTAATCAGAATTTTGAATTTTATACAAATTTCATAATTTTTAAAACTCTAGACCCCTATAAATTTTTTGACTTAATATGCACAAACTTTTCGTAATAGTTTTTTGTTATGGGTCGACTGATACTTAATTTGAAAGAGTTATTAATTTCGCTTCATTTTTCTGAAAATTAAATAACCTATTTTACTCTAATATTAATAAATTTAATTTATTAAACAAAAAATAAAAAATGGCAATATTTTAAACACGTAGATAATATTAGTTTAACAGGATTTGAAAAGTATGAAAGAAAGTTTCTTAGCATGTAAGATAAATATTGTAATGAAATAATTTTTATGAGTTTTGAATTTTATAAACAAAGTTTATTGTTAAAAAAAAGGTTTAATTTTTAAGGAATTTATTAATGGTAATTTGTATATAATTTATTATAAAAAATCTTATTTTAATTTTTTTGGGCACATTATTATTTCATTATGAAAATAAAAAAAAAATTTTTAGGTAATAAGATTTAATTTTTTTTTAATTAAACTAGTAAGAAAATTTTAATTTTTGAAAAAAAAAATACTAAACATACGTCAGATAAAAATTGATATATTGTCATTAATCTTTTAAACAATACGTCATAATAATTTATAGAAATTAATTAATACAAAAAGAAGGTAGAAAAATTATATACCAATAAGAAATAAGACTAGTGTTAAATTTATAAAGGATTTTGAAAATAAAAAAAAAATCCAAAAGTTTCAGAGGATTTTTTTTTTGAAAAGGAAGCAATTTGGGAGGGAAAACATAGAGGTTGAATAAATAAATAAAAGAAGCTGTTTTGAAGAAGGAAAAGTGATACAAGATTTGAAGGTGAATTTGTCAGAAGAGCCTCAAGAAGAGGACTAAAATTTATTTTTTTATTTGATTTTTTTTGTAATGTTTATTATTTTTTTATTTTTTCATAGAACCCACTCCAAAATATATTTAACTTTTTAATCCGATATTAAGTCTCAAAATTAGTTTTAAAAAGACTTTTTGAATAAATTATGTAACAAATTGTAACCCCAACAATAATATTTTCTCATAGAACAAATTATATACACAAATCTACGTATTCATCAACATGTACAACGTGTATGAACTTTTTGTTTATCCCCAGAGTAACGTTTAGTATTCGAAGCACGACCTGGTTAAGTCGCAATTCCTGAAGTTATTATCAAGATGCTTATTATGAAGGCAGACTAAAGTCCCCCGACTAGGCCGTTTCGGAATCACGGGGACGACGGACCCTTTTAACTTTAGAGAAACTTTGATGTAACTTACTTCCTCAAGATTAAACGTCACTTGAAAGTTTAGGTACAATGTAGGAAAAAATACGAATTAGAATGAAGGTGGAATACGGTCATTAAATTTACAATGAATTAGATAATTCAAGTAAGGTAGATGTTATTAATACTGATTTCTCTAAGGCATTTGATTAAAATTAATTTAAATCCATTTATACAGTAATAAAATACTCTGTATGAGTTTGTTTTTCAAGATTTAATATAATTTTGGAAATGTAAAAGAAAATTGTAGTTAAGGAATAAGTAAAAATTGATTATTTTTTAGGAATAAGTAAAAATTGATTATTTTTTTTTAAATAATCAAATAAGAAAAATATTAATTAAAAAAAACAGATGAAAAGAAGATAATAAATAATCAAGCAAGATTTGTTTTTTGCGTCACAGAGAAATTTTTAAAAATGTCAGTAGATAGACCAAGAGAGAGCTGGATAAGTTACAGAAATGACCGCTAGATGGGGCTGCGAACAAAGTTTTAGTATCCACAATCATTAGTTGTCCAACTTCGTTATTAGTAGTCAGATTTAGATATGACAAAGGAAGTTTGTCCTTGGTGCCCTTTAGTCTTTGGTTCTGAGCATGATTTTTGTTCACGTATTTATTCTACCTGACAATTATAATACAACTTCGTTTGTCCTATTTAAATCTGACTATTAATAACGAAGTTGGACGCTAATGATTGTGGATTGTTCGCAGCGCCACCAGTAGCTCCACCTAGCGGTCATTTCTGTAAATTATCCAGCTCTCTCTTAGTCTATCTACTGATGTCAAATGTATAAAAAATATTAGGAGAGGTTGTGTAAAACAATAATGTGATATTTAAAAACGGGACTAAATGTATACTAATAAAGGAACCATATAATTTAAAAAAATCGGTTATGTCTCTCCAAAACTTTCCCTACGAGTATCCACGAATACTTTTTCAGATATTTAATGTTAGTTTCAAATTTTGAATTTTTTTTATTTTTGATAAGTGACAGTTGGAGAAATAATTTTGACTGTTCTGAAATAGAGTTTTTCAAGGGCTTTTAAATGACATATAGCAAATCAAATTCAGTGACATATTGCATTTGTCTTTTTTTGATAGTGACACTTCCATTTGACAGATGTCGTACAAAAACTAATGGGTTCTTCCGACGGGTAACCCAAACCCATATACCAAATTTCAACTCAATCGGATTAAACGTGTGGCCTCTATCGTGGAAGAATACACACAGACAGACAGATAGACAGACAGACATGCTTCCATCTGGAAATGGTCTTAATCATCTCAGGTGACCTCAAAATGGATATTTCCATCTTTATCTAGAAATTTTTTTTAGCTCGTTCACAATACTTTCCCTTCTCGGAGGTGGGTCGGGAAATCACAGTACAGAAGTCAGGTGGCAGAGGTAAAATAACACATCGTGATAGAGAAGAGAAAGTTGTACAGGAGACTGAGTGAAAATTGTACAAGAGACTAAAGAGGAAAATTGAATACAGGACAACAAATTTTTTTTTATTATGAGTTTTGTAATGTTTATTTTTTTAATGTTTCTAGAACCGAACCCAAAATATGACATACGTTATAATTTTTTTAAATATTACAATAAAATTAATACATCTCTACATCTTTTTATAAGGCAGCTCATGTAACCAGAGGTTGTCGGCTGAGGAGAGTTCTATCTCTCCTGCTAGGGAATCTGGTAATGGATGGGCTGCTGAGAAAATGGATACAAAACACTGGGATATGAATATTAACCCAAGGAAAATTCAATACTAGGGTTAGGAATGGCCCTAAATGCAGTCACGCTCTAGACATAACATGAGGGTTTGAAAATAAGCCCATACAAGTCCAATATTGTCGCATTCATAAAAAGGAGGAATTTAGAGGGCCTTAGACCAATATGGTTTCCTGGTGAAGAGGTAAATCTGAAGGGAGGAGTAAAACATCTTGGGGTAATGTTAGACCCAATTTATCTGAAACTTCAAGATTCAAAAAATTCATACGAAATCGGTTGCTACTTTAATAATAGCTAGACGCACGTATGGAAAAACATTGGGCTCAATTCAGTCTTACACATGGTAACATATATGCATCTCTAGTCTTGTAGCCAAAGATAAAACAACGAACCACTATCTCCAAATTGGGCAAGATATAAAGACTTGTCTGCTTGGGAATAAAGGGGAATATAAAAACAATACCTACAGTTGCTATGAAAATACTGCTTAACCTCCCTCCACTACATTACATTATAATAAGAGAGGCTAGAATGGCTCTACGACAGCTACAGGACCCATCATCAGGGTTGCCAAAGCTACTCCATCTGGAGTAGATCTACTCCCTTTAATTATACAGGTCAATTTTAATATTAAACGTAGTATGTTATGACATAAAAGTTTCGAACCTGACATAATCCCTCTTCATAGGGGTGTCACCCCTTCGATTTTTTTAAATGAGAAAGTGCATCATGCGACACCTCATTTGAAACCTATTGAAACACTGATTTCAAAAATGTATAACACTTTGGTTCAAAAATTAACGGAGTCTGAGTTACGCGAGACAATAATAGAGCCTATTTTGGGTTTCCTCTCTAACCCTTTGCAACATCTCTGGACCAATATTACCACATTCTGCAATTATTAATTGTATCCACTTGGGTTTGAATCAGTGTTTCAGTAGGTTTCAAATGAGGTGTCGCATGATGCACTTTCTCATTTAAAAAAATCGGAGGGGTGACACCCCCATGAAGAGGGATTATGTCAGGTTCGAAACTTTTATGTCATAACATACTACGTTTAATATAAAAATTGACCAGTTTGAGCTTTTTTCTTAAAATATAAAAATAGAGTAGTTAATATGGGGGGGGGGTAACACTTATTCCACCGCACTGTATAGTTCGAAATGAACAGGTGCCGATTCTGCAATTATTTTACCTACTGTCTTCTAGTTCTTCTTTTTTTGTCTCAGAAATCTATTTTGACATTTGATATGACGGGCTCGCTGTTGCTGTTAAATGAAATGACTGTCGTCACGTCACAGAAAGCCTTTTCGATGTCGAACGGTGGCTGAAGAACAATTGAGGCCACCGTTCGAGAGAGAAGACTACGCGTGGCCTTCTGATAGTTAGTTGACTTTTTTGAAAGGGACACGCAGCGTTACTTTGATTTTTTAGTGACAATTGTGTTTGTTTTATTGTCCTTAAAAATGGATTGCTATTCTCGATAGGACTGGTGACTTCGGTCGATGAAGAACCAACCATATCGATCCAGTTTGACGACGTTCCCAAATGGCTCTTCGAACCCCTGAAGTATACGACCCAGTCACAACCCCCCATAGAAAGATATGACCTTGAAGAAGGACCTCTGGTGGCGCATGCGTAAATGAAGGTGACTCAATATACTCTCGGAACTAGTCTTGAACACTATATATATAGTATATAATACTATTATTTTCTGGACTACTGAGGTAACACTGCTCATCATTCTAAGGAAAAAAATCATGGGACACACAAAATTAGAACATGTGGGTGGCAACATGCTTCCATTTAACCAACTTTGTATCTATAGTGTTCAATTAAATTTGCGCCATTCTGTATATTTCATTTTCGTTAGTGTTTCCGTTATATTTATTATTTATCCATTGGTTAAACCTTCTAATTTTTTTCCTATATTTACCCGCTAATTATTAACGATTTGTCAGTTAACTTTTAATTCAAATAGAGTTTGGTTCGTGGATTAAATTAATTAGTACAATTAATATTAGAAGTTAATTAAGAAGCGTTTACCAAAGTAATTAACAGCTTTTTGCACGGGTATTACTTAAGGTTACCTTAAGACTTAAGCGGGTCTTACATTATGATTTTGGTTTGCACCAGTATTCAGATTTAGTTAAAAAAAGCTCCAGATTTATCAAGCTTCACTTAACACATTTAGAGCCGAGGAAAATGCCACAAAAAATATTTACAAATTAAAATTGCGGCACTAAATGTGTTGAAACAATACTTTTTTATATAATTTTTTAACACTTTTATTGCCAGAAAACATGACAATTATTCGTAAAAAAATGTTTGCAAATTAAAAATTATGGCACTGGACGTGTTAAATTAAAAAATCCAAATAAATTATTTTTATTTTTTAATTTTTAACACATTTAGTGCCGAGGAAAATGCCACAATTATTAGTAAAAAATATTTACAAATTAAAATTGCGGCACTGAATGTGTTGAAACAATATTTTTTTATATAATTTTTTAACACGTCTATTGCTAGAAAAAATGACAATTATTCGTAAAAAAATGTTTGCAAATTAAAAATTATAGCACTGGACGTGCTAAATTAAAAAATCCAAATAAATTATTTTTGTTTTTTAATTTTTAACACATTTAGTGCCGAGGAAAATTCCACGATTATTTGTAAAAAATATTTACAAATTAAAATTGCATTACTGAATGCGTTAAAAAAATATTTTTTTATATAATTTCTTAACACATTTATTGCCAGAAAAAATGACACCATTATTCGTAAAAAAATGTTTGCAAATTAAAAATTATGGCACTGGACGTGTTAAATTTTAAAAAAAATCCAAATAAATTATTTTATTTTTTAACACATTTAGTACCGAGGAAAATGCCACAATTATTAGTAAAAAATATTTACAAATAAAAATTGTGGCACTGAATGTGTTAAAAAATTTTTTTTTATATAATTTTTTAACACGTTTATTGCCAGGAAAAATGACACAATTATTCGTAAAAAAATGTTTGCAAATTAAAAGTTATTTCACTGAACGTATTAAATTAAAAAAAAATCCAAATAAATTATTTTAATTTTTAACTCATTTAGTGCCGAGGAAAATGCCAAAATTATTTGTAAAAAATATTTACAAATTAAAATTGTGGCACTGAATGCGTTAAAAAATATTTGTTTATACAATTTTTTAACACATTTATTGCCAGAAAAAATGACACAATTATTCGTAAAAAAATGTTTGCAAATTAAAAATTATGGCACTGGACGTGTTAAATTAAGAAAATCCAAATAAATTATTTTTATTTTTTAATTTTTAACACATTTAGTGCCGAGCAAAATGCCAAAATTATTTGTAAAAAATATTAACAAATTAAAATTGTGGCACTGAAAGCGTTAAAAAAATATTTTTTATATAATTTTTTAACACGTTTATTGCCAGAAAAAATGACACAACTATTCGTAAAAAATGTTTGGTAATTAAAAATTATGGCACTGGACGTGATAAATTAAAAAAATACAAATAAACTATTTTAAGTTTTTAATTTTTAACACATTTAGTGCCGAGGAAAATGCCAAAATTATTTGTAAAAAATATTTAAAAATTAAAATTGTGGCACTGAATGCGTTAAAAAATATTTGTTTATACAATTTTTTAACACATTTATTGCCAGAAAAAATTACACAATTATTCGTAAAAAAATGTTTGCAAATTAAAAATTATGGCACTGGACGTGTTAAATTAAAAAAATCCAAATAAATTATTTTTATTTTTTAATTTTTAACACATTTAGTGCCGAGCAAAATGCCAAAATTATTTGTAAAAAATATTAACAAATTAAAATTGTGGCACTGAAAGCGTTAAAAAAATATTTTTTATATAATTTTTTAACACGTTTATTGCCAGAAAAAATGACACAACTATTCGTAAAAAATGTTTGGTAATTAAAAATTATGGCACTGGACGTGTTAAATTAAAAAAATCCAAATAAATTATTTTTATTTTTCAATTTTTAACACATTTAGTGCCGAGCAAAATGCCAAAATTATTTGTAAAAAATATTAACAAATTAAAATTGTGGCACTGAATGCGTTAAAAAAATATTTTTTATATAATTTTTTAACACATTTATGGCCAGAAAAAATTACACAATTATTCGTAAAAAAATGTTTGCAAATTAAAAATTATAGCACTGGACGTGTTAAATTTAAAAAAAAATTCAAATAAATTATTTTTCTTTTTTAATTTTTAACACATTTAGTACCGAGGAAAATGCCAAAATTATTTGTAAAAAATATTTACAAATTAAAATTGTGGCACTGAATGCGTTAAAAAATATTTGTTTATACAATTTTTTAACACATTTATTGCCAGAAAAAATTACACAATTATTCGTAAAAAAATGTTTGCAAATTAAAAATTATGGCACTGGACGTGTTAAATTAAAAAAATCCAAATAAATTATTTTTAACACATTTAGTGCCGAGCAAAATGCCAAAATTATTTGTAAAAAATATTAACAAATTAAAATTGTGGCATTAAATGCGTTAAAAAGATATTTTTTATATAATTTTTTAACACGTTTATTGCCAGAAAAAATGACACAATTATTCGTAAAAAATGTTTGGCAATTAAAAATTATGGCACTGGGCGTGTTAAATTAAAAAAACAAATAAATTATTTTCATTTTTTAATTTTTAACACATTTAGTGCCGAGGAAAATGCCACAATTATTAGTAAAAAATATTTACAAATTAAAATTGTGGCACTGAATGTGTTATAAAATATTTTTTTATATGATTTTTAACACGTTTATTGCCAGAAAAAATGACACAATTATTCGTAAAAAAATGTTTGCAAATTAAAAATTATGGCACTGGACGTGTTAAATTTAAAAAAAATTCAAATAAATTATTTTACTTTTTTAATTTTTAACACATTTAGTACCCAGGAAAATGCCAAAATTATTTGTAAAAAATATTTACAAATTAAAATTGTGGCACTGAATGCGTAAAAAAATATTTGTTTATACAAATTTTTAACACGTTTATTGCCAGGAAAAATGACACAATTATTCGTAAAAAAATGTTTGCAAATTAAAAATTATGGCACTGGACGTGATAAATTTAAAAAAAAATTCAAATAAATTATTTTAATTTTTTAATTTTTGACACATTTAGTACCGAGGAAAATTATTTGTAAAAAATATTTACAAATTAAAATTGTGGCACTGAATGGGTTAAAAAAATATGTTTTTATAATTTTTTTAACATTATTTTCATATGTTTGACGAACTTACATTTTTTCGACAATTTAGAGTGACCCTCTCCGTAAAGTAAACATTATTGAGGCTGAAATTGAATATCATTATAATACGTACTAATAATAAGTATTTTAAATAATAGTTATGAATACTAGGATTCTTATTCTTTCTGTCAAAAATTGTTCTTCCCAAAAAATCAATTTTGCGCTGTTGCCAAGTATTTCCAATACTTGGCTTAGGTTTGGATATAGAGATTTCTATGGTGCAAAATATCTTTACTTTAAGCTAATCCTTCACTTAACCAAGTTAAGTATTGCAAAAGGCTTAAAAAAGCGTTGTCCTTTAAAGGAGCGAGGCAATATCACGTACCAAGATCAACACGATTGCATAATCCATTATTAATATTGGTATTACCATAGTTTTTTTTTTATTCGGAATTCGTCACCTGGTCATTAACCCGAAAAAATAAACCACATGGTTTAATAAAAACTTTGATTTTAAACAACCACTACAACTATTTTCAAACAATACATTTTTATTTTCAGTAAATACTCCATAAATATTAGATTTCAACAATGAGATTAGTTACACAATAGAGCGATGAATTTTTGGGAAACCCGATACATTATCGTTGTGGATGTCTTTTAAAACGAGATTAGGTTTCCATTTTCGAATGAAATGTTTTCACTCAGTTTTGCTATTTCACAATAAAAACGCAGTCTGCTGGAAACGAGATATGTCAGAAAGCAGTCGTTATTACTAAATCCAATATATCGCCGACGAGTAGAGAAATAGACTCAAGTAAGAGAATACAGGTCAGAGAGAACGAAAAAAAAAAACTATATAAGAATTGAAATAGTGACACCATAGGCGTGTTTATAAACTACGAGAATTGTTCGAAAGGTTCGTAGCCTAACCCAGAAATGGCGGAGTGTCTAACACCATTTGAACGAAGAGAAAACAGTATATGAATTTATGCATACATAATTATAATAAAATTGGATCGAGTTAATTTATATGGGTATAATGAAATGATAAAATCCTTCAATAATTCATACATCAGAAGATAAATGTTAAGAGATCCATATACCACATGACTTGCATGGTTACCATGGAAAACGTGCTTGGGTCCTAATAAATTGGATGTGAAAATTGTTTTTTTTTTAGTATTTTTCAGTTAATTTTAAGTAAACCTACCCTCTGGTCCAATTTATCTGCGCGTAGAGAGCCACAAAACATAATTATTCGTTTTTGGACGAGATCTCGCCTAATATAACAACTAAAAATATGCGGATTTTTTCATATTTATAATATTTATTAAAAAGCGGGTCTGTGCTTCTTTTTTCAAATTTATCTAGAGAAAAAAAGTTGATAGTAGTATCGTTTTTACTAAAAATAATATAAAAAAGTTTCGAAGGTGCGCTCTCAAGAATTAAATATAGAATCGACTGATGAAAACTGCAGTTCCCTATCTTTAATATTCAGGGAGCGCAAACTTATTTTCAAATTATGGCCAGTTTTATTTGTAAAAAATATAGAAAATATTTTTTTGATTTCAAGTTTTTATTGATAAACATTATATTCAAACTTCCATTTGAAGTTTGACAAAATCTTTTATAATTTTGCCCCTTTTAGCATTGTTTTTTTTTTAATTTTAAGTTTCATATTTTTCTATAAATCTGACTATCATCAAAATTTGAACTTTTTCAATATTTGGGGCTTTCAACCAAAATAATCCAAGGTTTAGTTTAAAATTTTTTGAAATTAATTTTTTTTAACTGGATTTGTTCACAATTTTTAAAATTTTAAAAATATTTATTTTTTTCTAAAATTTAATCAAAAATACATCTTTTTAAACAATGTTTTTTAGGTTTAATTTTAATAAAATAGCACCAAAAATTTCTTGTATTTTTTAAATTCGATTGGATTAAAAAAGATTTTTTTTTCGAAAACTTTCTTGTTCTTATATATTGATTATATCAAAAATTTCTAAAAAAGTTTTATCATTTTTTTTATAACAATATTCTAATTAAAAGAAAATTTCAATTAACTAATTTTGCTTTTTTTAATTTTTAGTGGATTTTAATAAAAAATGGCACAAAAAATTTCTGGTATTTTTTAAATTCGATTCGATTAAAAAAAAAGATTTTTTTCGAAGACTTTCTTGTTCTTATATATATTGATTGTATCAAAAATTTCTAAAAAAGTTTTATCATTTTTTTTTATAACAATATTCTAATAAAAACAAAATTTCAACTAATTTTGCTTTTTTTAATTTTTAGTTTGGATTTTAATAAAAAAAAACAGCCCAAAAAATTTCTCGTAGTTTTTAAATTCGATTCGATTAAAAAAAAATGATTTTTTTCGAAAACTTTCTTGTTTTTATATGTTAATTGGATCAAAAATTTCTAAAAAAGTTTTCTCATTTTTTTTATAACAATATTCTAATAAAAACAAAATTTCAATTAACTAATTTTGCTTTTTTTAATTTTTAGTTTGGGTTTTAATAAAAATAGCACAAAAAATTTCTCGTATTTTTTAAATTCGATTCGATAAAAAAAAAAGATTTTTTTCGAAAACTTTCTTGTTTTTATATGTTAATTGTATCAAAAATTTCTAAAAAAGTTTTCTCATTTTTTTTATAACAATATTCTAATAAAAACAAAATTTCAATTAACTAATTTTGCTTTTTTTAATTTTTAGTTTGGGTTTTAATAAAAATAGCACAAAAAATTTCTCGTATTTTTTAAATTCGATTCGATAAAAAAAAAAGATTTTTTTCGAAAACTTTCTTGTTTTTATATGTTAATTGTATCAAAAATTTCTATAAACGTTTTCTCATTTTTTTTATAACAATATTCAAATAAAAAGAAAATTTCAATTAACTAATTTTGCTTTTTTTAATTTTTAGTTTGGATTTTAATAAAAAATAGCACAAAAAATTTCACGTACTTTTTAAATTCGATTCGATAAAAAAAAAAGATTTTTTTCGAAAACTTTCTTGTTTTTATATGTTAATTGTATCAAAAATGTCTAAAAAAGTTTTCCCATTTTTTTTATAACAATATTCAAATCAAAACAAAATTTCAATTAATTAATTTTGCTTTTTTTAATTTTTAACTTTTGCTATTTTTGCTGGTTTTCTATAGACATTTCAAAATTTGCGATTTTTAATCTAAAATTTTGATTTTTCTATCAGTTTAGATATTTTTGGAAATTATTTTTCTAGCAACTTCCGTTTTGAATATTTTCTTGGAATGTCCTAAGACTGGGTTTTTTTCTAAATTTAGTTTTTTTATAATTTAAGTTTTTTATATTTTTTTGAAATATTCTTTAAAAATCTGTTTTTTATTGTAATTTTTTTTAAATCCAAAACTAAAATTATGAGATCAAAATTTTTTCAGTCTGTGTTTTGTACCACAATTTTGGACATTTCTTCAAAATTTTTCTTTTTGAAATCACAAAAAATTGAATATAATAATTCAAAATTTTATTTTTTGCAATTTTTATGTTTATTTTTCATTAAAAACTGCAGCACTTTTTATGTTATACATTTTAAGACAAATATTAAAAAAAAACAACTTATATAATAATAAAATTTGGTTTTAAAAATCTGAAATTTAGATTTTTCAAAAATTTTATTTTCTGCAATTTTTAATTTTTCTTCTTCTAAGTATAAGATAAATTCGGATTTTTGACAAAAATTCCAAATTCTCTTAATTTTTTTCGTTTTAAAACGATTTTCTATAAAAATTGGCAATTTTATATAAATATGTTCTTGGGAAAAAAGAATTATTTTTCTCGATTTTTATTTTTTTTTTTTAAATTTTATTTACTTTATCATTTAATTTACATTTTTAGGTAGGAACTTGCAAAGATAAATATTTAAAAAAAATCTAAATTTCAGATTTTAGTTTTTTTATCCAAGATAAATTAGGATTATTGATAAAATTTTCAAATTTTCTAAATTTTTTTCTTGGCACATTACACTTTTTTCTTTTTAGAACAATTAAATATTTTATAAAAAAACTGGCAATTTTATGTAATTATGTTTTTGGAAAAAAATAATAATTTTTTTCGATTTTTATTTTTTATAAAAAATACAAATATCAAAACAGTTTGATTTTGTCATTTTTTTAAAACGAAAAAAAAAATTATTTACATAATTATAATATTTGGTTTTAAAAACAAGAAATTTAGATTTTTAAAAAATTTATTCTGTGCAATTATTTTTTTTATCTAAGATTAATTCGGATTTTTGACAAAATTTTCAAATTTCCATAATTTTCATTTCCTGTAGCATTTCATTTTCTTCATTTTAGAACAATGAAATATTTTCTAAAAAATCATAATTTTATGTAATTATGTTTATTGTAAAAAAGAATTATTTTTTCAACTACTATTTTTTATAAAATATATAAATCTCAAAACAGTTCGATTTTGTTATTTTTTTTGGCCAAACATTCCAAATTTCAAAAAAAATCTCATTTTTTTAATTTTATTTTCCTTATCATTCAATTTACATTTTTAGTTAGGAACTTGCAAAGATAAATATTTAAAAAAAAATAACAATTTAAATAATAATAAAATTTGGTTTTAAAAATATAAAATATAAATTTTTAAAATTTTATTTTGTACAATTTTTAGTTTTTTTCTTTAACAAAATATTCATAATTTTTTTCTTTTTGGAACAATTAAATATTTTCTAAAAAACTCGCAATTTTATGCAATTATGTTTTTTGTAAAAAAGAATTATTTTTTATCATTTTTTTCTATAAATTTTAATAAAAATGTCATGCCTTCATAAAACATACTTGTGTGAATTAATTTTAATCATTTCACAATGTATATAAACATTAAATAAACAAGAGATAACAGAATGTATTCAAGTCTTGATAATAATTACAGTATTTGTATCCTGTAAAAAATACGACGATTATTTTAATGATATTTGTCTCTAATAAATAACAAAAATTAAAAATTTCATTAATTGACCATGACAAAGTGATAATAATAATTGTCAATTTGCATAATAATAGCAATTTACACAAAAGTTTAAATTTATAAATAAAAGAATTATTTATAAACGATACAGTCAATTATATGGTAAATGAATTGCTTTGTTTTGATTTTTTTTAAATCGTCTGTTATAATAACATGTTTTCTGAGAAATAATTTTTATCTAAAAAGGTATGCCAAAGTCGCCATCACAATTAACCAATTTTTATTAATTTATTTTTAATAACAAGTTAAATTAATAAAAATACAGGTTCCAAAAAGAGTCAAAAACAAAAATATTTACAGGTAAGGAAAGAATATTTTGTATATCAGATACGACCTCTAGTTTCCTCCCAATCGGCGAGACTGAGACAACAAACTACGAATGAACTGTACATACATTTCAGATCCCACTCCAGAATTTGATTTTTATATCCAAAGCAAGATCAAATCTAACATTGTAACGAGGCCGGTCATGTCTGATGGAGTGTACGCAGAATATTGGTGATTCATCGAAACAGCAAAATACTAGAACGAGCAAAATGGATATAGATAGGGCGAAAAGAATACTCCATCAGCAACACCATCTCCCAGACCCTTGGTATTGCAAAATCACCAGCTGCACTGACCATAAACTCCTCCATTTACTGCTTATTCATCAGAACCCGAAATTATCCTCTTAAAATTGAATCGGTTAAACGCCCTTATCCGCTTCCAAATCAATACCCATCGACAAGAAAAATGGATCGAGGCAATATCCAACCTCGACCACAGGGACGGATCCAGGTTCTGCCCATGATTTTTCTCTTAAATTGACAGATGGAACTTTTTTCTCATTATTGGCAATTGCTGGATGTCACAAAAAGTTGATATACATTTGTGTATATTGATAATATATACACCGTACTTTGTGGCATCCTTTCTTTGTGTATATTGAGGATATATACAGCGTACTTTGTGGCATCCTTTCAATGGCTAAAGACGCCATAGCGCTCTCTCTCTGACTCGTTAAATGTCCTATACCTTTCTCTCTAACACGTTGAATTCCCTATAGTGAGGTTCAGAGTGGTGTAGCATATCTACTCTCGCCGCCCTTTCTCCACACTTCCGAGCAGAAGCCCACTGCATACAAAAGCCATCCCCAAAACACTCTAATAAACCCACCTAATCCCAACTTCAATCCTAGATTCCGAAATACCACCCATATCCTCATACAAAACATACTCACTCCAAATCCCCCTAACGAAGACCCCAGCCTTGATCCTTTCACCCCTGAGGACATGGCTACGGTTTGTCAGCAGGGAAAAAACTCTGCTCCAGGTCCTGACCACAGCAAACGTCAGGCCCTGAAAAACCTCCCTGCTACCATCCTCACCATTCTTATGAACGCGTGCCTTCAGCACTCCTACTTTCCAATTTGCTGGAAAATCTCCCAAATCCCACTTCCCCCAACTCGTACAGACCCATGTCCCTGGCGAATGTAATAGGTAAGCTCTTTGAAACACTATTCAAGGATTGTATCTGGAATTTCCAACTTAGATTTAGGCCTGAACAATCCACCAAAGATGCACTAGTGATACTCCACACCCTAGCCTCCAAATCTCTCAACATTGGTCACTGTGCATCAAACGAACCTACATTTGTCCCATAATTGATTACAGACCCCTCAACTTCTCCTCCTCCTCTCTTACACGCCGTTACTGCAAGTGATAGGAGGATTCTCAGGTAGTGTTCCTACCTCCCCTGGCGTTTCCTATCAAACCAAATTTACGACCATACTAATATTCCAATTATAGTTTCCAGGCTAAAAACTCTACAGGGAAGACACATCAGGAGAAAACTGCACAGCTCCAACACTCACGCCCAGGACATCTTACGGACGAAGTGGACAGATGAAACGAACAGAAGAGCTTTATCCAAGCGACCAAAGAAGAAATTCCCCCAGCCGAATCCAAGGATTCTAAAAGAAGCGAAGGATTTTCCGGACGAGCTCCTAGATCTCCTTGAGGACGCACCTCTATGCATCAGATGAGCTGATTCCCCCACTGACGTCGACGAACTCCACTGAGCCTCCCACCTGGAAGGCTCGTAAGTATCCTAAATAACTACCCACAATCAAATATCTTAGTTATTCCTAATATTCTTTCATTTACAGCTCAACATTCCACCAAGTATCCCTGAAAAGGAGTAAGCTGCTGCTACAGCAGGGTACATTGAACAGGACAACACCAGGACAAATAACAGAGGAGGGTTTAGTAGGTATGCCCCTGACTGTGCTTGCAGAGCGGTCAGGGAAGTGTCCTGCACTACCTCACGCATAGAATCTAGCGTGTGGTGTCTTTAAAAGATTCCCGCCTCCACAGCTCAGGACGATAGTTGTAATACAAAAAAAAACCGACGCTGCTGACTAGACGCAACGTGAAATCCATCGACTGTTCTGGAAACGACGTGAGCGGCAAGATTCAGTTAAATTAATATATTTTGTTAGTCGTTTTTCATATAAATTAGAAGTTTTATTACTTAAATAAATTAAGTAGTTATAATTTTTATAATCTAAATTGTTTTCTTTTTCTTAACAATTAAACGCTATATATAGATAATACCAATTAACTCGGTTCATAACACGTAATAACCGTATAAATTACACATTTTAACTTGACAAACAAAAGCAGAAAGAACATAAAATTATTAATAGATTAGGTCTTAGTAAAAGTACGTATTAAAAGTGAAAGCAACAAGTTGCTGGTAATTACCTCTTTCTAATTACTGAATTCTAATGACAGACGAGTGAAATTCCTTACCTGAAACAAAGAAATCGTGTTAAAATAAAAATTAAGTATATTATGATTTTTTTTTCTCTTTCATGGATATCATCAATTTTAAATTAACATTTAAAGGTGAGCGTACGTTATGGAAATTGGACAATAAAATTGTGTAGATAATGTGACAATTAGAATGTTTCATAGAGAAAGAAAGATGGAAATGAAAATACATGTATACAAGCATTAAATAAAAGCAAAAATAATGCCAAAAGTACCTTTTACATAAAATTTTAAGAGATATTGCAATGTAACATCTGGATAAATTTCACATAATTTATCCAAAATTTTATCTATATCTTGATAATTTAATTTTAAATTCAAATCATCCTATTACTTATCTACAACAAAGAAAGTACATTAAACCACCTTTCTGCAAGTCCTATCCTATAAATATACGTCATTAAAAGTTTCTGTCTTATTTCTAAATACTACCTCTCTGTCGCTCTTATACGAGACTAAGAATATTGACTTAATAATTTGTTCGACAGTGTGTCGTTACAAAAGATTACGTCACAATTTGTCAGCCAATCAAATCAGGTCAACTTATCTCCAGACGCTTCGTTCGATTAAGATACATGAAACTGGTCTCAGTAATGTGGTTCAAAGTAAAATAATATCTGCACCCTCTTGTAACAGGACATGCTTGTTTATGTATATAAATTTTCTAAGATTCAACCAATGTTAAGGCGGCGTAAGCAAATGGATAAGCATAGAGAAATTTTTGAACATATAAGACGCACTATCGAGGCAAAAAATATATGCGGATTTGTTTTTATAATGTTCTAATGGTATTAAATTAGTTCCTGACTATATTAAAAAGTGAAAAAAAAATAAGAAAATGGACAAAACAACACAAATGTAAAAATTTTACCTTAAAAATCGCTATTAAAACTATTTCACTAACTAGATTATTAGAAACGGTACATAAGGGATATTTCATTTTTGCTTTCATTTACAAGTCTTATATGTTCAAAAATGTATAATTTGAACCATAGAACATCACCAAAAAAAAACATCAGAGACATATTATTCTGGCAATTTTACAGTTCCGGTAGTTTTTTTATAGATGATGCTACCTGCAAAATAATTATTTTGGGGTATATAATTCATGTCTACGTAACACAACGTTGCCGCCATATTTTTAAGTAGTAGAAAAAAGGAAATTCGATATTTTAATCGAAAATTTATGTGGTTGTTTCAATATTTTTAAAAATTACTATTTTAGTATAATACCTAATGAAAATAATTGGGTTTCTTTTTTAAGAATTAAAATTATGGCGATTGGGCGAAAAAAAAAGGAATTCAAAACTATTGGGGAAAAAATGAAAAATAAGGCGAAAGAAAGACGCAAGAAAACGAAAAATTTCACAAAAAATCGTAAAACGATCGCAACACAATCACAAAAAATTGACAGAAATATCGCAAATTATCACAAAAAATCAATGAAATAAAAAAAAAATGAGAAAAAATTAGAAAACGAAAAAAAGAATGGAAAAACAGAACAATGAGAGATTTGAAAATATTGAAAAAAAATAAAAAAAAACAAAATCAAAAATAAAAAAAAAACGAGAAAGAATTAAAAAAATCTGAAAAAATCGGAAAGAATAAAAAAAGATAAAAAACTTTGAAAAAAATTGAGAGAAATTAGAAAATATTGGGAGAAAATGAAAAATAAAATTGTAAAATACGTAATAAACGCAAGCAATCAAAAAGTATCACAAAAAATCGCAAAATAGTCGCAAAAAAACCGCAACAAAATCACAAAGAAATCGCAAATTATCATAAAAAATTAAAGGAATAAGAAAAATGAGAAAAAAATTAGAAAACGAAAAAATTAGAAAAAAAAATCAGAAAAAAATTAGAAAAATGAGAAAAAAAGCGAGAAAATCGAAAAACTTCGCAAAAACCAAAGAACAACCAAAGAACCAGAAAGCTTTGTAGAAATAATAATTGGATGTACAAAAAAATTTTTGATCAATCTCGTATAAAAAAAAGGATCTACAAAATCACAAAGAAAAAGCAATTATCATAAAAAATCAAAGGAATAAGACAAAATGAGAAAAAATTAAATGAGAAAAAAAATCAGGAAAAATTAGAAAAAAAACCGAAAAAAATCAGAATAATGAGAAAAAAAACGAGTAGGGGCCCTAATGAAAAATTCAAGTTTTCAACCTGGGAGGGAGTAGGCTCGTTTCGCCATCTTGGATTTAAGGGAAAAAATTTAGTTGTTTAAATAGAGTTCGCTAAAAATGAAATTAATAACCTTGAAAACGGAATATAAAATACTATAAATAAGAATTTTTTTCAAATTTTTTTTTAGCAAGAATTGTGACCTTGAGAAAATTGAGGGGAAATTAAAAAATCCTTATAGTTATGATATCTCCCTATTCTAATGGCCATAATTTTTTATCTAAAATTTTGAAAAAAATTCTTAAATATAGAATATTGTTTTCTCTTTCTATCAACAATCACACGTTTTAATACAATCGATAGTTTGTATCATACGGGGGTTCATCGATATGCAAACTAAAAATTTAAAGACAAAAATGCATTTTATATCCCATAACAAAAATAAATAAATAATATATTAAAATGAAATTAATATCATTGACAAGGGAATAAAAAATACTATAAATGAGAATTTTTTCAAATTTGTTTAGCAAGAATTGTGACCTTAAGAAAAGAGAGAGGCCAAAGGAGGGCAAATTAAAAATCCTTATCTCCCTATTCACATGGCCACAATTTTTTATTTAAAATTTTGAAAAAATTCTTAAATATAGAATGTTATGTTACGGGGGTTAAACGATATGAAAACTAAAAATTTAAAGACAAAAATGCATTTTATGTCCCACAACAAAAACAAATAAATAATATATTAAAATAAAATTAATACCATTGAAAAGGGAATAAAAAATACTATAAATGAGAATTTTTTTCAAAATTGTTTAGCAAGAATTGCGACCATGAGAAGAGGGAGAGACCAAAGGAGGGGACATTAAAAAATCCTTATAGTTATGGTCTCTCCCTATTCTCACGGCCACAATTTTTTATCTAAAATTTTGAAAAAAAATCTTGTATTTAGAAAATTATTTTCTCTTTCTATCAACAGTTAGCACGTTTCAATAACGTGGATAGTTTATATGTTACGGGGGTTAAACGATATGAAAACTAAAAATTTTAAGACAAAAATGTATTTTATATCCTATAACAAAAATAAATAAATAAATAATATATTAAAATGAAATTAATACCATTGAAAAGGGAATAAAAATACTATAAATGAGAATTTTTTCAAAATTTTGTAGCAAGAATTGTGACCTTAAGAAAAGGGAGAGAACAAAGGAAGGGAAATTAAAAAACCCTTATAGTTATGGTCTCTCCCTATTCTCACGGCCACAATTTTTTATCCAAAATTTTGAAAAAATTCTTAAATATAGAATATTGTTTTCTCTTTCTATCAACAGTAAGCACGTTTTAATAACGTCGATAGTTTGTATTCTACGGGGGTTAAACGATATGAAAACTAAAAATATAAAGACAAAAATGCATTTTATGTCCCACAACAAAAAAAATAATTAATATATTAAAATAAAATTAATACCATTTAAAAGGGTATAAAAAATACTATAAATGAGAATTTTTTCAAAAATTCTTAAATATCGAATATTGAAAAAAATGTTTAGAGTAAACTTAAAGAACACTAAATTTTGAATTTTTTTTCTTTTTTGTCTATATAATATTTACGAAGTTACAGCAGCTTAAACTTTCATGAAAATCGTGGAAATCGTCATGAAAATTGTAATTTTAATTTCTAACAAATCCATTTTTACCTCTCGCCCTTCAGATAAGAGAGGTATAGGAATCATGCTAAAAATTGGGTAGTGAGTTTTCAATGGATAAACACGTTTTAGGGTCCCTAGAATACGATTTTAATATTTTCGCGATGATGTCTGTGTGTGTGTGTGTTAGTGTGTGTGTGTGTGTGTGTTAGTGTGTGTGTGTGTGTGTTAGTGTGTGTGTTTGGATGGATGTTGTAGTAACGATAACTCAAAAACTACTGAATAAAAAAAATTGAAATTTTGCATACAGGATTCTGATACCCTAGATTAGATCTGATTAGATTTTGGTGCCAATCGCACAACCGGAAGTGGCAGTTGCTATGGGTGATGACGCCTATATTATACAAAACGGCAATAAAGTTTTACACATATATTTTGTATACCCTATAGTTTATTTTCATCTCATTAAAATTTTCGAAACTTTTGCCATTGTTGCCAGATTTACAAAAAATAATTTTTTTTCATACTTTTTTGTGTCAACCTGTAAATTTTTGATTAAAAAATGGCGAGAGTTCATGTGCTGGCCACATCAGATTTTTTTATTTATTTAATACCAATAATGAAAAACAATACAATAAATTATTGAAAAAAAAAATCGCTCAGGTCTTAAAAATGTTGGGTGATCGAACTCTAATAAACCAGGGCTGGGCTATAAAATGTTGTTATTTTAAATTTTGCTAGTTTATCCAATAAGATGGCACTAAAGAATGGAAAAAATATTATATTTTTAGTCTTTCTAGCTGTACTCTCATCTTTTAATTTGATATCTTGGAAAATAGAACATTCCAAAATAAATTAAATTAAATTGTTAATTCATATTACAATTTAATTTTATTGTAAATCATAACAATAATTTTGTTGTTTACCGCAGTATCGTTTGTAGATTTCATGAATCATCACTGTGAAATAACTGGTAATTATTCACAATAAATTATAACCACCGTTTTAGGTGGGTTACAATGTTTATTACATTTTCTAGCCTGAATTAATATTGTGTGGGATAAACAATAACCAATCGAATATTAATTTTAATTAATTATAATAATAGCAGTTATGTATTAAAATATTATTATTATTATTATTTTGTTAATTTTAAAATGCGTTACTTTATATTTAAAATAACATTCTAAACTGGTTTTTTTTCTGTATAAGGTAAATTTCCTAAAAAAAACTTGTTTCAATTTTCAGTTCATTTTAACTCTCCAGCGTGTGAAGTCGAAACCATTTAAGCGTGTATCTGATTTTTCTAATTTTCCAGTATAGACCCTTTGATGATATATATTCAGATGAATGCACTGACGACATCACAAGAAATTCGATAGGACATTAACCTGTCGGGAGACATTATCGATCACTAAACTTATTTATTTGGCCGGTTGTTTTCTCGTTAAAGATGACAAACATAAGGGGCCTAAGGGACAAAGAAATTGATTCTTGTTTTTTTAGAAGTATTGGATAGGGATGCGGGTTAAGTTAAACTAACATTATGCATGGAATAAAATTCAGTTAAAACAATTTTATACTGAAACATATCACAGAGTGAAATATTCACAAGCTGTAAAAATATGTTAAAATTGCAATTATTTTTTGCGTATTAATGATTGAAATATAAATAAAAGGAGCAATTTGTATTAGTAGTTTTTTACTTTTTCTGTATTTTTTGCTTTTCATCAAATCACAATATTATGTAATTTATTCTCAAGGTCCTATTTATTATACCTACTACACTTCTCCATCTTTTATAATTTAATTTCAATAATCCATACCTCATCTATTTTATTATTTATTATTTTCTTTCATTTTGTTAAAAATTTTTACCAATTCTCCATTCTTTTGATTTCTTTACATTATTCCTTAAGATTTCTTATTAATTGGAAATCCTTCAAACTTTCTTATATTATTCTTCCTTCTAAATAAATCCTTATATTATCCTTATATGACAAGATATAAGAAAAGTTGTCCACAGTAAACCCACCTATTGGCCAAGAGACATAAGTAAAATACCGGATCTATTAGACTTCTTTATCTCGGAAAAAGTATCACTAAACTTTATAGAAATAGAAAAATTCGATCTTGATTCTGATCACTCGGCAGCTATTCTAACGCTGAGCCAATAAAAGCTTGAGAAAAGAATTGCAAGAAAAAAATAACTTGAACACCAGAACAGCTGGAAATAGAAACAGAAAATTTCAAAAAAAATTAATAGCATTCGAAAATACGAGATAAATCACTCACATTACAAAAGGCACATGCAAACCCAGTAGAAATTAGAAAACTAATCAAAGAGAAAATAAGAGCCAGATAAAAATGGAAACAAACGAAAATAAACGAAAACAAATGAAAACAAACGAAAACAAATGAAAATAAACTAAAACAAATGAAAATAAACAAAAACAAACGAAAACGAACGAAAACAAATGAAACCAAATGAAAGCAAACGAAAACAAATGAAATCAAAAGAATACAAACGAAAACAAATGAAAACAAACGAAAACAAATGAAAATGAACGAAAACAAATGGAAACGAAAACAAACGAAAACAAATTGACAAAACGATTCTAAACAACAAAACACATACTCTGAAGAGCCAGATAAAAAAGGAAACAAACGAAAATATAGGAAAACAAATGAAAACAAACGAAAATATAAGAAAACAAATGAAAACAAACGAAAACAAATGAAAACAAACGAAAATAAATGAAAATAAACGAAAACAAATGAAAATAAATAAAAACAAATGAAAACGAACGAACGAACGAAATCAAATGAAAACAAATGAAAAGAAACGAAAACAATCAAAAACAAATGAAAACAAACGAAAACAAATGAAAACAAATAAAAACAAATGAGAACAAACTAAAACAAATGAAAAAAACCGAAAACAAATGAAAATAAACGAAAACAAATAAAAACAAACGAAAACAAATGAAAATGAACGAAAACAAATGGAAACAAACGAAAACAAACGAAAACAAATTGACAAAACGATTCTAAACAACAAAACACATACGCTGAAAAGAGAAATATAGAAATTAAAAAGCTAAGAGTCAGATTACTCCATATGGAAAGCAACAATCCATCAGTCACAGTCAATGTCAGTGGGAAGGCGGAAAAAGAGAGTCTTCTGATACACAATTATCTGTTAAATAATATGAATCAGTTTCCAATATCATCACGACTTAAAAAAGTCAATCAGAAAGTCATACGCATCCATAAAAGTCATACACAGCAATCTACCATTTTCAGAATTTTCGTTTCGACTTTTAGGCCGTATTCTTGATATTCGACCTACTTAAAAATTGAAGCTACCTATTTTATATTATTTTATAATAAATCCGTGACAGCTTGTGATAACGCAGTGCTAACGCTCCCGCTTTCAGATACGAAGGTCCTCGATTCAAACCCCGTGACTTAATCTTTTTTATATAATATTTTTTGGTTATTCCTTTAGTGGGTTGTAGAAAAAATGTACTGTTCAACTCGGGTGGATTGTCCATATTGCACTCGTCATCTATCAGGTACTAATCTTTTATTTTATGCCTATTGGAAACCAAATTATCAACATTATTAGTCTAAAATTGGTTCGTTTCACTGCATATGAAAAATATAGTGTGTGTATGTTTCAAGGGTGAAACACGATTTTAAACTTCACGTAACACCCTCTCCCCTTGACTGAAATTGTCTTTCATCCTTTGTCACATAAATAACTATTTGTACAATTTTTGTTAATCACCGAATTTTTGGATGAATTGGTAAGTAAATAACACAAAATATCGTCATATAAAGGGTGGCGCACATTGCACAGTTAATTTGAAAACTTACTGTACACACACAAAAGCACCAAAATAAATCTTTGATTTCTATTTAAATAATGGTTTATTTCCAAATGGAAAGTATTTTGTCATCTCAGTTGTTTTTATCAATAACAAAATATTGTGTTTTTTTTGAATACTAATAACTTTCAAATATTTATTATACATGCACGAATCACCCAGTATATTTACGTCTTTCGAAAATATGCCGTATAATTGCACATAACTCATATTAGGGGCATCATTAGCGTCAAAACTTTTAAAAATTAAACAAAATAAAAGTGCTCGGTTATATAACTTCCAGCCCTCTTGAAGCGCCTTCGAATCGTTTTATTTCCTTTCAGACATAAAAAGGTATACGTGTCAGAGGAAAGAAACATCTCTTTGTCCGTTAATTAGTTAGAAGTTCAGAGTTTTTGGCTCTTGGCCAAAAAATTCCGGGAGATCTCGCATGAAAACAGGGTCGAATCAAGGCTATAAGAGAGTTAAATAAGTTACTTATAAAAGTAATTAAGTTAAGGGAAATTAAATATAATAGAGGATTATTCATAGAGAATGGGAACAAATATACATTATCACTTGGCAGGAATATTTTAACTTCTATACTATTTTTTTTTGACCGCATGCCGCACTACCCCCACTTATACAGTAAAAACCCCTGCCCCTTATGACCGTAAATCTCATTGTTTTCAGCTTTTACCGCATCTCCCATAGCTTCACTTAATTCGAAAAAAAAAAATTAAATATATGTTGAACAATATTAAAAATATGTCGAACTACATTCTAAAAATGATAATAGTGTCATAATGACTCACTTTAGAGCACTAGTACAATATAAATTATCAAATAATTTATGAAACAGTTTTTTTTTTTAAATTATTATCAAATATTAAATATTTTAAATGATCTCTAAATATTATTTGCGACAAATTATCGAAAATTGGGTTACAAACCTAAAAATCGGCTGTGTCACCCCAGGACTTTCCCGACTCGACCGTAGAGAATATGTTATTTATTATTATTATTTTAATTACAAAATATTAAGCATTACAATAATGTATGGAACACATTAAAAATAGCGAGCTGATGGTGAATTAATATTTCAATGTTGGTAATGACATAAGCTGCGCATGCGCACGTTATATATCATACTGCTACAATTAGGATCTCTTAAAATCATGTGTGAAAACTATTTGGAATTCGGGAAAAATTTTCATACAATAGTTGTAGGGAATTTTAGATGTGTATTTTTCTCGCCATCTAGCGGCGAAACTATGAGGAATTCCATAAAATTTAAACATAAAAGTTAAAGAAAATTTGATGCTTTATAACTTTGCACAAGAAAATTTTGCACTAAATACATTGTTTGTCCTCAAAATCAAGAAAAACTAGAGAAAACCTACATGCACATTTTTACGGGCCCTCCAGTGGCGAAACTATTGGAAATTCTGAAAAAAAGTTTGAAACAAAAGTTATAGAGAATTTTATTCTCTAAAACTTTGTACTACAACATTTTGCACTAAAATGTATTGTTTGTATTCAAAATCAAGAAAAACTTTAGAAAACATACATGCACATTTTTTATGCGCCCTCTAGTGGCGCAACTATGGGAAATTTTGGAAAAGGCTTAAGACAAAAATTGTAGGTAATTTTCTGTTCTAAAACTTTGTACTACAACATTTTGCACTAAAATGTATTGTTTGTCCTTAAAATTTAAATAAAGCAAAAAATTGTTACATGTATATTTAACCAATGTCGGTCTTGAGGACCCTCCACTGTACCAATTTAAACCAAAAACTAATGGTCGCATTCTAGGCACACACCGACCCTCCATACCAAATTTCAGCTTGATTGGTCAAACGGTTTGGCAGTTATCGTGGAATATTACACACAGACACACAGACAGACCATACGCTGGAAATGGTCTCAATCTTCTTGGGGGACCTCAAAATGGATATTTCCATCGATATCTCAAATTTTTTTTTGCTCGTTCACCTTACTTTCCCTTTGATGGGTCCGGGAAAGTAAAAAAAATTATAAATAAAATTTTTTACAAGATACGAAAACTATTAGAAATACTTTAATTTACCAAATGACAAAATTATGTATATTTATAAATCTTCTAATATTAAAATTTTTATAGCGACAAAATAATAAATTATGATTTAAGTTCGGTCCTGGTTCTTGAATCAATTAGAAGAATGTAAAGCGTAGGCAGTCACATTTTCTAGGGCAGTAAGAAAATGTACCGGTTGGACACTTGGAATATTTTAGAGGGATACACTGATATTGATAGATTTATGTCTTTCATAAATAAAAATATACAGCGTGATCCATTTATACATTTAAAATTATCATTACTTAAAAGGGCATTAATAACAGTTTTTGATGCAGATTCCGAATCTGCAATTAGATTTTGAAAATTCATTATATAGGATGAACTTTTTAGATAGAAAATAAAGAAATATATTTTTTCTAATTCCGGTCCTGATATTGTAATTTCTTGTATTATTATAGGTATAATGTACTATATTGGTTTAGTATATGCCTACCAAATTTAAATGAAATTGGTTACTTAGGCTTAAATGTTTATGGAAAAATAATAAAATACTCTGTATATTGTAAACAAATAATATTTGACCCAGTATATGAGGGTGCTCTAAAGTCAGTCCAATGCCTAGCGAAGTTTGTAACTTTATTCGTGAAACACCCTGTATAAAAATGATTTTTATAGAAATAAATTATTATTTTAGGCAGATTAATGCTATATATTTAGAATCTTTAAAAATTTGTTATTTAATAATTTATTATTAAGTTGTATTTTTCAACTTTTATACATATAACGTAAAGTTCTGGGGATATTTAGAAAACTACTATAATCAACAATATTTAAATTCCCTGATTTTTCCACGCTTTCTCCTAATCTGACAACTAACGAGTTTTTTATCTACTCTTTATTTCTAACAAATTATTAATAGGGTGCTCAAAGACAAAAGTTCTTTTTTAGTGATAATTTAATTAAGTTTATTGGATTTGGAAACTTTTAACACAATAAATTTTTTTTTTTGAAAAAATTCGTCAAAAACAAAGTATTTTTTTTATGATAATTTACGTATTACTGAATCACCTTGTATATTTTTGATATAATTTTTAATTTAATATATTTTATTGATTTATCTCACAATATATCGCCACTATGTACATACAGGGTATCCCTCAAATAGTGTAAAAAAATTCAAGGGGTGCTCCTAAAATTAATAAAAAAAAGTTCCTATAAGCATAGGTCGTTAAATGCATATTAAGGGAGTTAGAGGCTTTAAGAGTAAACTTTGAAAATGTTTTTTTTTTATTATAAGTTTAAAAAACAAGATAAAATTTCGATTTACATGATTAGTTTAATTTTCATAAAATTGTATTAACCTGTGAGCAAATCTTTTTTTTCTCAAATAAGGGTTCAGCAATTTTCTCGAAAACGGTTACTCTAAGCGACTTGCAACAAGAATACCTTTCTGAAAGATAAAAGCATGTAGATTTTAAAACCTGGACCCCGTTGTAAAAAAAACAACCCCAAAAAAGTATGTATAAATTAACCCTCTACCCTTTCCGATTATAAAAATACTTTTTCGATATCACCGATGGATTTAGGGTTAAATTTTATGTGACTTTGTTTTTTAGTAAACTTTAGTTTAATTTAGTAAACTTTAGTAACATTTAGTTGAACTTAGTAGAATTTAATAGAATTTACTAGAATTTGGTAGAATTTAATAGAACTTGGTAAAATTTAGTTAAATTTAATAGAATTTAGTAAAATTTAGCAGAATTTACTAAAATTTAGTCGAATTTACTAAAATTTAGCAGTATTTAGATGAATTTAGTAAACTTTAGATGAATTTAGTAAAATTTAGTTGAATATAGTAGAATTTGCTAGAATTTGGTAGAATTTAATAAAATTTAGTAGAATTTAATAAAATTTAGTTGAATGTAGTAAAACGTAGTTGAATTTACTAAAATTTAGTTGAATTTACTAAAATTTAGTTGAATTTAGTACAACTTCGTAAAATTTAGTTGAATTTAGTAAAATTTGGTTCAATTTAGTAGAATTTTCTAGAATTTGGTAGAATTTAGTAAAAGTTAGATAAATTTAGTAGAATTTACTAGAATTTAGTAAACTTTAGCAAAATTTAGTAGAATTTAGTATAATTTAGTAGAATTTACTAGAATTTACTAGAATTTGGTAGAATTTAGTTAAATTTAGTAGACTTTAGTAGAATTTAATAGAACTTAGTAGATTTTACTAGAATTTAATCGAATTTAGTACCATTTACTAAAATTTAGTAGAATTTAGTAAAATTTAGTTGAACTTAATAAAATTTAGTAGAATTTAGTAAAATTTAGTAGAATTTTGTAAAATTTAGTAGAATTTAGTAGAATATAGTAGATTTTACTAGAATTTGGTAAAATTTAGGAGAATTTAGTAGAATTTACTAGAATTTAATCGAATTTAGTAGTATTTAGTAGAATTTAGTAAAATTTAGTTGAATTTACTAGAATTTGGTAGAATTTAGTTAAACTTAGTAGAATTTAGTAGAATTTACTAGAATTTAGTCGAATATAGTAGAATTTAGTCGAATTTAGTAACATTGAGTCGAATTTAGTAGAATTTAGTAGAATATAGTAGAATTTAATAGAATTTAGTAGAATTTCTAGAATTTAATAGAATTTAGTAGAATTTAGTACAATTTACTAGAATTTAGTTGACTTGAGTAGTCTTTAGTAAAATTTAGTTGAATTCAGTAGAATTTAGTAGAATTTAATAGAATTTAGTTGAATTTAGTTGAATTTTAGTTTACTAAAAATTTAGTAGAATTTAATAATTTTTTTATATTATATATCAATTAGGGAAAAATAAGTAACACTACATTATTTTTGAAGTTACAATAACATTTATTTAATAACAAACTATTTTCTCAGCGTTTAATAGAGGCATTAAATCAACTTAACTGCTCCACTTGCACTAAATTGCTTATACTTTAAATTTATCTTTAATATCACATTTCAGTATCCTCCATTGTCATAAATCCACCTATTACTAATTTCGTCCTTTTTCCTCGAGTATTTATGGTCCGACCTACAAGCTAATGGCACAATGGAAGGCACTCATGTCACGTAAAATATTAGACAGACTCCCAATAGTTACTCGGCTCTGGCATTTAGTGAAAAACCGACCCACTTAGTGATGGCACACATTTGTAATTAATCGTTTATGAAACTTCGAACTCTAGGCTCAATTTGGTGCTTTTATATTTAATACGTTTCGATTAATATCGTAAATGTAGGATTCGAAAGGTCAGAAACAGAGGAAGAACTTTTTATAGTATATCATCATTTGGACTAGGGAAATTTTATCAGTCAATTTAGATTTTGCTTTAAGAAAAAATGGTTTTGAACATAATAAAATTAATAAATATATTATTAAAATATATTATATCGCTTCCGAAAACGTACCGTAAAAATCATAAACTATAATAAATACCATGAGCTTCCTTTGACGGTTAAACACGATGAGCACACGCAACGAACACTATCGTATACCCCGGTCCGATAGATTCTCGGCAGCGAAGCCAAGCTCAATCGACCGCAAGCCAGTGCACCAGACAGAGAGACGCTTGATCTGATGGACCTAAAGCTAGGAATAGTGATGGAAACATCAGCTTCCTATCTTTAATATTCAGGGAGCGCGCGTCCAGAAACCATTTCAGACAAGATAACATATTATATTGGGGCCTCTTAAATGTTCTTCTGCTTGACCAACGTGAAATGCAGATAGTGGGTATTATTTTATTGGATAAGTTTAACTAAAATTTTGCAGAATTAGAAATTTCATGAGAAAATGAGATTTTGATGTCAAAAAAGAACGAAAATATTCCAAAGAATTTAATTATGACTCATAGAGCAAAATAGACAATTTTTTTGGCCTTTCTGTATTAAAATACCTCCATAAAACTGTTTTTCAAAAATATAAATTTTGCAAAATTTTCAACAAAAATCGTTAAAGGGGGCTTTGCTATATTTGAAACTATTAATTTTCCATTATTTCATTGATTATGACTCATAGAGCACAAAAGACAATTTTTCTGGACTTTCAAAAATATAAATTTTCCAAATTTTTCAACAAAAATCGTTAAAGGGGGCTTTGTTATATTTGAAACTATTAATTTTGCATTATTTTATTGATTATGACTTATTTAGCAAAATGGACAATTTTTTTGAACTTTCTGTATTAAAATACCCCCAGAAAAGTATTTTTCAAAAATTTAATTTTCCAAATTTTTCAACAAAAATCGTTAAAGGCTTTGCTATATTTGAAACTATTAATTTTGCATTATTTTCTTGATTATGACTCATTTAGCAAAATTTACAATTTTTTTGGACTTTCTGTATTAAAATACCCCCAGAAAAGTATTTTCCAAAAATTTAATTTTCCAAATTTTTCAACAAAAATCGTTAAAGGGGGCTTTGTTATATTTGAAACTATTAATTTTGCATTATTTTATTGATTATGACTTATTTAGCAAAATGGACAATTTTTTTGAACTTTCTGTATTAAAATACCCCCAGAAAAGTATTTTTCAAAAATTTAATTTTCCAAATTTTTCAACAAAAATCGTTAAAGGGGACTTTGTTATATTTGAAACTATTAATTTTGCATTATTTTCTTGATTATGACTCATTTAGCAAAATTTACAATTTTTTTGGACTTTCTGTATTAAAATACCCCCAGAAAAGTATTTTCCAAAAATTTAATTTTCCAAATTTTTCAACAAAAATCGTTAAAGGGGGCTTTGTTATATTTGAAACTATTAATTTTGCATTATTTTATTGATTATGACTTATTTAGCAAAATGGACAATTTTTTTGAACTTTCTGTATTAAAATACCCCCAGAAAAGTATTTTTCAAAAATTTAATTTTCCAAATTTTTCAACAAAAATCGTTAAAGGGGACTTTGTTATATTTGAAACTATTAATTTTGCATTATTTTCTTGATTATGACTCATTATTTAGCAAAATGGACGATTTTTTTGAACTTTCTGTATTTAAATACCCCCAGAAAAGTATTTTTCAAAAATTTATTTTCCAAATTTTTCAACAAAATTATTGATTATGACTCATTTAGCAAAATGGACAATTTTTTTGAACTTTCTGTATTAAAATACCCCCAGAAAAGTATTATTCAAAAATTTAATTTTCCAAATTTTTCAACAAAAATCGTTAAAGGGGGGCTTTGCTATATTTGAAACTATTAATTTTGCATTATTTTCTTGATTATGACTCATTTAGCAAAATTTACAATTTTTTTGGACTTTCTGTATTAAAATACCCCCAGAAAAGTATTTTCCAAAAATTTAATTTTCCAAATTTTTCAACAAAAATCGTTAAAGGGGGCTTTGTTATATTTGAAACTATTAATTTTGCATTATTTTATTGATTATGACTTATTTAGCAAAATGGACAATTTTTTTGAACTTTCTGTATTAAAATACCCCCAGAAAAGTATTTTTCAAAAATTTAATTTTCCAAATTTTTCAACAAAAATCGTTAAAGGGGACTTTGTTATATTTGAAACTATTAATTTTGCATTATTTTCTTGATTATGACTCATTTAGCAAAATTTACAATTTTTTTGGACTTTCTGTATTAAAATACCCCCAGAAAAGTATTTTCCAAAAATTTAATTTTCCAAATTTTTCAACAAAAATCGTTAAAGGGGGCTTTGTTATATTTGAAACTATTAATTTTGCATTATTTTATTGATTATGACTTATTTAGCAAAATGGACAATTTTTTTGAACTTTCTGTATTAAAATACCCCCAGAAAAGTATTTTTCAAAAATTTAATTTTCCAAATTTTTCAACAAAAATCGTTAAAGGGGACTTTGTTATATTTGAAACTATTAATTTTGCATTATTTTCTTGATTATGACTCATTATTTAGCAAAATGGACGATTTTTTTGAACTTTCTGTATTTAAATACCCCCAGAAAAGTATTTTTCAAAAATTTATTTTCCAAATTTTTCAACAAAATTATTGATTATGACTCATTTAGCAAAATGGACAATTTTTTTGAACTTTCTGTATTAAAATACCCCCAGAAAAGTATTATTCAAAAATTTAATTTTCCAAATTTTTCAACAAAAATCGTTAAAGGGGGGCTTTGCTATATTTGAAACTATTAATTTTGCATTATTTTCTTGATTATGACTCATTTAGCAAAATTTACAATTTTTTTGGACTTTCTGTATTAAAATACCCCCAGAAAAGTATTTTCCAAAAATTTAATTTTCCAAATTTTTCAACAAAAATCGTTAAAGGGGGCTTTGTTATATTTGAAACTATTAATTTTGCATTATTTTATTGATTATGACTTATTTAGCAAAATGGACAATTTTTTTGAACTTTCTGTATTAAAATACCCCCAGAAAAGTATTTTTCAAAAATTTAATTTTCCAAATTTTTCAACAAAAATCGTTAAAGGGGACTTTGTTATATTTGAAACTATTAATTTTGCATTATTTTCTTGATTATGACTCATTATTTAGCAAAATGGACGATTTTTTTGAACTTTCTGTATTTAAATACCCCCAGAAAAGTATTTTTCAAAAATTTATTTTCCAAATTTTTCAACAAAATTATTGATTATGACTCATTTAGCAAAATGGACAATTTTTTTGAACTTTCTGTATTAAAATACCCCCAGAAAAGTATTATTCAAAAATTTAATTTTCCAAATTTTTCAACAAAAATCGTTAAAGGGGGGCTTTGCTATATTTGAAACTATTAATTTTGCATTATTTTCTTGATTATGACTCATTTAGCAAAATTTACAATTTTTTTGAACTTTCTGTATTAAAATACCCCAGAAAAGTATTTTTCAAAAATTTAATTTTCCAAAATTTTCAACAAAAATCGTTAAAGGGGGAGGGGCTTTGTTATATTTGAAACTATTAGTTTTGGATTATTTCATTGATTATGACTCAGAGAGAAATGGACAATTTTTTTGACTTACTGTATTAAAATACCCACAGAAAAGTATTTTTCAAAAATATAAATTTTCCAAAATTTTCAACAAAAATCATTAAAGGGGGAGGGGCTTTGTTATATTTGAAACTATTAATTTTGGATTATTTCATTGATTATGACTCTTAGAGCAAAATGGACAATTTTTTTGAACTTTCCGTATTAAAATACCCCCAGAAAAGTATTTTTCAAAAATTTAATTTTCCAAATTTTTTAACAAAAATCGTTTGCTATATTTGAAACTATTAATTTTGCATTATTTTCTTGATTATGACTCATTTAGCAAAATGGACAATTTTTTTGAACTTTCTGTACTAAAATACCGCCAGAAAACTATTATTCAAAAATATAAATTTTCCAAAATTTTCAACAAAAATCGTTAAAGGGGGCTTTGCTATATTTGAAACTATTAATTTTGCATTATTTTCTTGATTATGACTCATTATTTAGCAAAATGGACGATTTTTTTGAACTTTCTGTATTTAAATACCCCCAGAAAAGTATTTTTCAAAAATTTATTTTCCAAATTTTTCAACAAAATTATTGATTATGACTCATTTAGCAAAATGGACAATTTTTTTGAACTTTCTGTATTAAAATACCCCCAGAAAACTATTTTTCAAAAATATAAATTTTCCAAAATTTTCAACAAAAATCGTTAAAGGGGGCTTTGCTATATTTGAAACTATTAATTTTGCATTATTTTCTTGATTATGACTCATTATTTAGCAAAATGGACGATTTTTTTGAACTTTCTGTATTTAAATACCCCCAGAAAAGTATTTTTCAAAAATTTATTTTCCAAATTTTTCAACAAAAATCATTAAAGGGGGGCTTTGCTATATTTGAAACTGTTAATTTTGCATTATTTTCTTGATTATGACTCATTTAGCAAAATTTACAATTTTTTTGAAATTTCTGTATTAAAATACCCCAGAAAAGTATTTTTCAAAAATATAAATTTTCCAAAATTTTCTACAAAAATCGTTAAAGGAGGGAGGGGCTCTGATATATTTGAAACTAATAATTTAGCATTATTTCATTGATTATGGCTCTTAGAGCAAATTGGACAATTTTTTTGGACTTTCTGGATTAAGATACCCCGAGAAAAGTATTTTTCAAAAATACTGTAAAGTTTTTTTTTGTGCCACCCTGTATTTTCATTATTCTTCTGCTCAGTATATCTTAATTTCAGATTCGCTTGACATCCTTTCTTAATTTCCTCGCGTCGTATCTCGAGATCTCCCTCTCTTCTTGGTATTATTATAAAATGTCTTTCCCATGTTAACAATTCTCTCTCTTTGCCTCTTCAGCCAAAACAATTGACTCTATATCGTCTATGTCGCTTATTAAAAATATCTTCTCTTCCCCTCGTTATGTAGGGTAAGTTTTTATATTATATTATATTTTCACTTTTGTCCCCTGTTATCATTATTAATTTATTCGACGCTTTAACTTGTATTTACTGTTATTTTTAATTCTTTTTTTATGCCGGTATATTTTTTTGTTATATTTACTTAAAAGTTCATATCTTATCTTTTATAACAATATAAATTATCTGATGTTTGTGGTGCTTTTTCAACAAAAAGAGAATCTATTTTTAATTTGTTTTTACAGATTTTTGTCTTATATTTACTTTATGTGAACTTTTAGGGTTTTTGGGAACAAGTTTTTTGGACACAACACTTTTTTTGGACCAAACGTTTTTTTTTGGAACAAGTTTTTTTGGACAAAACATTTTCTTTTTGGGACTACAAGTTTTTGGACTAAACAATTTTTTTTTTGAGCGAGCAAGTTTTTTTTCCTCCTTTGGGACCCAACGTCTCTACTGCCGGATCCAGGAAACTTTAGAAGAAACTCGAACACAAGCCAAAAGCCAAGCTGAGTTACATTTCCAGAAAAAAAAAGAAATAGTCTTTAAAAGATTAAAAATTTTTTGAATAATAAAACAAATATAACATTTAATTTTAGTTTAATTTCCTTAAACCCACAAAAATAAAGAGAGGACGGATTTTGAAATATATCATATATATTTTTTTGTCAATTTTTTCTAATTACGTCAAAAAATCAATTAAGACCGGCGCCCAAAAATTTTTTTGTTTAATATTTTACTTTTTGATATATTTCAAATTCCATTCGTGAAACAAACCCATAATAAAAAGAATTGAGCTTAAATCACATTTATTACTAATTATCAACAAATTAAAATAACCTTGTTCACAAAATTACAACCTGTTATACTAAATGACTTCTTTACGTATTCGTATCAATTTTTTAGTGAATAACCTACTTTAGAATCGACTTGAAGCTAAAAATACCCGCTTTGTTTTTCACAGACACAGTGAGAATTATTTTTAGAACATCGCACTATGTGAACACTTTAATAAGTTTAAGTAGGATTTATGTAAATATGGGGAATTTATTTATAACCAATTTACCTGGTTGCATGGATTTTTTCTTAGGTTTTTCACCGCATTTAAATCAAGTAGCAGATGTTTTAGATTTTAGAAAATTTTCTATAAATTATATAATATGTTACAAATAGAAACGGAAATTTGGATAAATGGAAAAAAATACATAACACAGTTTATTTTTATTTATCTATGCTTTTGAGATATTCTGAAAAAAATACATGACATTTTTTAAAATGTTTATCTAACAAAAAAAACCATTTTACATCCTATATTAACATTAGTTTTAATGGAATTACATTTTTTGTCAATGTTTTAATCTGGAGTACCTCAAAGATTCATCCTAGGCCCCCTTATTTATTTCTTCGACTCTCCACCTTCCTCTTATATGGCAGCACATTAAACTATTAAACGCGCCCTTAGATATATAAAATTTGACAATCAATAAAAGACCCTACTTTATATAAAAGAAAGTAAATAACAAATTAGGATATTGACTCGTTTTCTCATATAGATAATTCACGTCAAAAAGACCCTCAATAACAGAAGAGTCTTGAGTGAAGGGCTGTAAGTGTCATTCGTGCACCCTATTCTACACCAAATAATAATAAGCCTTTTTGTAAATTATCAGATCATTATTTACCTTTCAATTTCTGGTAAATTGTGCCACATCTTTTATAGTGGACTGTGTCATAGCTTTTATAGTGGACTTATTTATCGTTTTCAGAACTTAAAAGGTCATTAAGGAATTTTAAGAATTAAATGAAAACCGAAACCATTACTTCCTCAAACAGGAGGTCAGTGAAATTGGCACCCAATTTTGCGAATTTCACCAATTATTTTCGTTTGTTCTTCCAGGAATTATTAAAGAGCAAACAGATCTACAAATCATCTTAAAGATTTTTTGGCAGTAGTTACCAGCACCTTTGGGTAATTACTGGTAGCCCTAGGGAGCAACCCATGCCCGTATTTATAGTCGGTACTCAAGACGCTGCCGATCCTTGAGGTCGAGTCTGCCATGGCTCAAGCATACGCAGACTCGACCTTAAGCATCGTTACGGACTTGAGCACCGACTATAAATACGGGCACCAGTCTAGTTAAGTCTTTTTAACTAAAGCTCAGTTTTTCTTCTTTTTCAAGTACCATTTATTCTTTTTAATAATGGCCTGATGATGGTCAGTTACCGAAACTAGTTGCCATCTGTTGATTGATTGATTTAATATATGTTTTGGCTAAGGATTTAGGCTAAACACTGCAGAGCCTTTAGACTTATTGTGCTATGCCAATTGTATCGTTGTTATCAAGTGAAAAGGTTTGTTACTTTTATCAGGCTTAGCAGTCTCTTCACAAAATTTTCTCTGGGAAAGGCCTCCTATGTATTTTCTGTTCCCAGGAGCTTGTACCTCCAGCGTATAAGTGCTTGACTAGAATAATGTGAGAGGCTGTTTCTTCCTCCTCCTCATTACATAGTCTACAGATGGGTTCGTCTTGGTAGATGCCCATTTTATGTAGGTGTTCCCTAAGGTGGCAGTGTCCAGTTATTATTTTGGCTAAACTTCCCCCCATACATCTATATTTGCAGCAATTGTATTCATACAGAGAACTTCAGCAGTCCGGACATTCCTTTTTCATGGGAGAGGAAATTATAGTTGGTAATTTTAGATTTTGGATCGATGTAGTAAGAGAATTGGAAAATTGGAAAATATACCAATTCGAAGTTGGCAATTGGAATGGAACTCTTCACTGAAGGGCAGATATTTATTCTCTATTATTCCAGATATTACGGAGTGGATTAACTCTGTAACGGCCCCTATACACAGGAAAAAGGTGCACCTTCTTACCAGTCACGGTAATTCGATGGTGCACCTTTTTCGCTTAGGTAAAGCTGAGAACAACCTCTGTCTTAGCTGTAATTCGGTCTTCTTCCCTTCTTGTGGCAATTTGAGCCAGATGACTTCCCCTTGGGGAAGCCTGAGTCATTAATTCATTAATTAATTGATTAATTAATTAGATAGTAAGTTAGTCCGGATCAAATGGTCCGTTACAATAAGTTCTTGCCGTAGTGCAAGCAGCTTTAAATTAAGTTTTATTAACGTATTAAGTTTCTTATTTGGTTTAATCTCCTTTGATCTTTAATCACGGAATTTCCATTTTTATTTTTATTTATTTTCTTTTTCTTTCTCGTTCTTTTCTCCCATTTTATTGGGTTAGGTCAGTTATTAATAATAAGGTTTATCAAAGGTTCATTTTGTTATTGCAAGAATTTCAGTAATTTCTTTTTTTTTCCTTTCATTGTTAATTGGAATAAAGCATACTCAATTTATTTACGTAAGAGGGTTAATTTAAGGTACTTCTATAGCAAGACTACGGCCCTCGACTCCAGCCCCGGGAACAGATAGTGGAATGAGACAAAGAAGATTAATTAATTTATATATTTGCTAATAATAGAGTATCGTTGGTCAGTGCTTTTGATGTTCTTTAGCAGCCCATCTAGTCAGCCAGAGTCGTACTGAGGATTTCGGAATACCAAACATGGGCTCGGGCTCGTAAATTTGGTCGCTGAGGCTTGTCGTGTCAGAGCGTCAGCTTCCTCATTGCCTGTTATCCCCTTGTGTCGGGGAACCCATTTAAGTGTTACCTTGTTTTGGTTTGACAGAACCAGTAGGGTTCTCTAGATAGTTCCAGACCAGTTTCGATCTGATTTTTTTGCATGCTAGAGCTTGTAGGGCTGCCTGACTATCGGAGTGAATGAGGATTGTTTTTCCTCCGTAACCCCTTTCAATGTTCTCATTTGGACATAGCTCTATGGCATGTACCTCCTCTTGGAATACTGATGCGTAATTCCCCAGTGACGCATATTTTTTGCATTTGGGTTTGTCGCCATATATTCCAGCACCTGTTCCACTGTCGGTTTTGGATCCATCAGTATACCTTCACCTTTCCAAGTTAACTTAATGTTGAATGGCTTCGTGAAGTTATTTTTTGGTATAATTTCATCACTTCTCATTTCTAATAACGAGCTTGTGATGACTTTTGTTACACTGGTATGTCCTTGTTCAGTTGGACACCAGTTTACCTTGAACTCCAATCTGAATGCTGCCATTCTTGCCTCCGCTTTGATATGAATATCAAGTGGCGGGAGGTTTAGTATGGTTTTCATAGCCGCGGTTGGAGTGCTCCTCATGGCACCTGTAATACAAATGCAGGCTAGTCTTTGGAGTTTAAAAAGCTCCAGTAGTCCTTTTTTGATTTATTTTAGGCCACCACACCAGAGAGTCGTAGGATATCATGGGTCTTACTACAGCAGTGTACAGCCAATGTACCATGTGTGGATTTGGTCCCCATTTGGTGCCCACTGCTCTTTTGGTAGCCATTAATGTCATTTTTCCCTTGTTAATGGTTTTTTGCAAGTGCTTATTCCAATTTAGTTTTGCATCTAGAGTTATGCCTAAATACTTCACCTCCTGGTTCCTTTGTAGTTGCATGTTGAAGAGCTGGTAACCTAAGGTTGTTCAGCTTCTTTTTCGTGAAGGGAATTAGTGCTGTTTTGCCAGGATTGACTTTAAGCTCTTCCTTGAGACACCACCTCTCTACGATGTTCAGCGTCTATTGCATCAGGTCTGAGACAATATTTGTAAAAATCCTCACTACAAGTACCAGTACGTCATCTGCATACTCCTGGGTATAGAAATCGCCGTTGTTGAGCTGCACCAGGAGCTCTTCAATTACCAAATCCCACAGTAGAGGGGATAAAACCCCTCCATATGGGCATCCCTTGGAGATTGACACCTCCATGGTCTCACCCAACAATGATGCTTCAGCTGTCCTATGGTTTAGCATGTTATATCCACCTACACGCGGTGTCGTCTACGCCACGCCTTGCCACATCGATCTGTTACTTTTACATTACCTGACTTTGTGAATTTTTGTTTATTTTGAGTGTTACTTTGTAAGGGTCGCTTACTAAAATGCTCGATTCAGTAATTTAAACTTTAATCGAACAATTTTCAATGATGTGTCTACCGACACTGATTCTATCTGAATATGTCTATATTTCCCTCTTGCCTCACAATGACGTCTCAGATTCCTAAACAATCAATATCTATTGATTTATGACGCTATTAAAGCACTTAACTCCTCATCATAATTTATTGAAAAATTCGATTTTTAGTAATAATACATATAAAAAAATAAACGGATTTTTTTATAATATTGGTATCATTGCCAAAATCAATTTCTTTAGGTTTATAGGTCTCATGTTTTTTTAACAAATAGCAATTTCATTGTCATTCAGCAATTTTCGCGTAAATAAATTCGATGACTTTCTCATTTTAGGTAATTTTTAGCGACCGAGTGAACGTTAAAAAGGTCGTTATCGACGTTCACAAAGGTCACGTATTATTTATTTTTACGATCGTCGCTAAAAATAAGACTTAAATCGTTTCGGCTGAAATTTTTTAAAAGTATCATCACATCCTAATAACTGTTTAATTTTTATTATTTATCGCGTGCTCCGTTATAATAGCCAAACAGGAAAAGGAAATAAAGAGGTCATTCTTACTTTATCAAATTAGCTTTCACTGCAAAGCAACTAATATAGTCCAGTCCGCCATATTGAAAAATGCTACAAAAAATCAGTTTTTCAATAATATCTTCTTTCCAGCGCCATCTAGGTTAAAAGGGTATATATCGTTTCGTCTAATAATCCCCTCATAAAATAAAGTAGTAAGGGTTGTTTACCTGATGAATTATCGGTTCGTACAGACGGCTCGATTTTACATTAATCTTTAGGTCCCAAAGGGTTTTTCAGAAAATTGGATTATTTTATTTAAAATTATATTATCTACCTATGGTCTTTTAAGAATTTAACAAGAAACCGATCTTTGGGTTATTCCAAATAAAATTGATTGGTTTTAGAGAAGGGCTAAAAGATAATGTGAAGTAGGTATAGAAATAAAATATTTTATTCAAAAAATCAGTTCCGTTTAACAAGTTTGAAACATGGAGAATTTAAACGTTAAAAAAAGTGTTTCGAAACGTCGTAAAGTGCAGTTAATTGTGAACAATTTTAAGTGTAGTTTTGCCAACAACTTAATAACTGGTGAAATCCGATTAATAGTTGTGGAGAATTTAAACGTTAAAAAAAGTGTTTCGAAACGTCGTAAAGTGCAGTTAATTGTGAACAATTTTAAGTTTAGTTTTGCCAACAACTTAATAACTGGTGAAATCCGATTAATAGTTGTGGAGAATTTAAACGTTAAAAAAAATTGTTTCGAAACGTCGTAAAGTGCAGTTAATTGTGAACAATTTTAAGTTTAGTTTTGCCAACAACTTAATAACTGGTGAAATCCGATTAATAGTTGTTAATTACACTTATTTGGTTGTCATATTGAATAAGTGAAATAAAATAACATTAATTAATGAGAACCAATATATAATATTCATTTAAAAATATTCTAATACATACGGAAAAGGTAATGTACCTGAAAAACGGCTGGACCAAACGATATATTTTTAATATATACCTTATTTACCTATTAAGCGGATTATGGACGAAACGACAATCGCCCAGATTAAAAGTAGTTATAATAAAAATTATAAGGTATAACATTTCCTAGAACTTTCGCAAATAAAGTCAAGCTCGACAAATTTTTATAATTCGCAAAATTGCTCCATATTTTTGAAAAATTTCAATAAATATCGATTTTTTAATCCGTACCATGGTTTTTACTCGTTTCCGCATAACAAATTTACGGTATATACAAAGTTTTACATTACATCGAATTATATTCTAAGCGAATGGTACAGCTACAGGTGTTTGGAGAGTTCGGATCTGAGCAGGTAAACAAAATCTTCTCTTTACAAAGCCTTTACGTCTCTTCCAAACTATGGACCCAACACAGCAGTTATTTTTGACAGGTATCCAATCGACGCAGCCAGCAAAAGTACGAAAAGTGCAGAAAGATTTCACCGTTCAAATAAACAAAGTTCAGCTGAAGTACATTTCGACGAGTCGATAGTTCCGACTGTTTCGTAGGAGAAATTTCTCTCAAATGAAGGTAATAAACATCGCTGGATTTCGATTCTAAAGGAAAAATTTGAAAATTGTAATTTCGGAGTAAAACAGGCTCCAGAAGATGCTGATACATTGATCGTTCAGTATGTTTGCATCGTTCGACTCCGTGTTTATAGTAGAAGATACAGATCTTCTTGTCCTGCTAACAGCACTGGCGAGATCTTAGCCTAACGTTTACCTTCGCAAATCAGGAAAAGGAAAAATTATTGAAAAAATTTACTCCCCTCAAGTCTGTAGTATGGAGAAATGATAGCAAACAACATATTGTTTTTACATGCGTTCAGCGGTTGTGACACTACATCTGCTCTTTTGAAGGTAGGAAAAATTAAATTCATAAAAACCCTCCAAAAGATCGAATATTTAAATCAAAACATACAAGCTTTCAAAGAACGAAACGCAGATCCAGAAGTCATTGCTGCTGCAAGTGAAAGCTTTATTTTTATCGCCCTTTACGTCCCCAAGGAAAATGCCACTACTTTGGGCTCGCTACTTTATCAAAATTTTGTAAGATCCTTGACGAAGAGCAAATTTAATCTTGCTGCATTACTCCCCCCACAAAAGAAGCTGTATGGCAACATTTTCTTAGAACCTAGCACCAAGTTCAGGCTTGGTATGGTACGCACGAGACTCCGGAGCAATGGGGTTGGGAAATGAGCAAGATTGGACTAACTCCAGTGAAGACCACAAAAGATCCGGCACCGGAAGCACTCCTGAAATTAATTTCGTGCAAGTGTAAGAAGGGGTGCGGTCGAGCCTGCAGATGTAGGAAGACAGGGTTAAAATGCTCTAATATCTGCACATGCTGCCAGGGAGACGCGTGTAAAAAGACCCGAATCTTTCGCGGGCCCTGGAGAAGAAGAAGAGTATGGCGACAACGACGACATCGAAGGGTTGAATATTGCAACATTTTTAACCGTCGAGATCGAAGAAGAAAATACAGACCAAAACTTGGAAAAGAAGGAAGAAAATATTGACGAAACATACGTAAATTTTTAAAAAATTGAGAAAACATGCGTAAATGAGCCCGGACCGTCTCGAGCATCGAAACGAAAGAAGAAATATTAAAAATGACGCATCGTGGATTAGGCCTACTGGGGAAACCACATAAAAAAACGCGTCTTTCACTCTACCTCATGGTGGTGCGGAAATGAGTGGATTAAGTAACCGATACTCATTAAAATTTTGCGAAAAAATGGAGCGTATTTGCGAAAAAATAGAGCGATTTTGCAAATTATAAAAATTTGTCAAGCTTGGCTCGGCTGTTGCTCGTAAACTATTGATTGGATTAAAAAACTTTATTGGCAGAAGTTTTAGAACATTTTATGCCCTATAATTTTTATAATAATTACTTTTAACTTAGATGGCGCTGGAAAGAAGATATGATTGGAAAACTGATTTTTTGTAGCATTTTTCCAATATTGCGGAGCGAGCGGCGGTCGTTTAAGGTCGTAAAAAATCAGAGTATTAATTAGAACCCCAAAATATACTAATTTACCAAGTTTATACACTCCAGGCCCTTTTGCAGCGAAACCCTCTTTTTTTGACTTCATTGACTGGACTAATATACATATTTTAATATAAAGACTGCCTCACAAACATTTTTTTTACTTTACTGTTCATATTTTATCAAATCTTTTAACTAAAAAAGTTATTGAATAGAGTAGTTACTAAAATATTTTGAATAAAAAAAAAATTGGTGGAAATCTTTAAATCTTGGAAGAAAGACTAAAAGGGGTGGAGCCCAATTCGGCACCCGAATTTAATCCTTTGTCGCTTCTAAAGGTGTAGCCTTTCTGGTCGTGAAAGTTGGATTAAGGGTTCCAGGAAAATGAAATAGGAATATTTAATGATTAAATAATATATTTTGGTTATTCCTAGATACAGTTTAAAAAATGTATTCGTCTTCGGAATCATTTCCAATTTAAAATTTACTTTAAGGTTGATAACCACTTAAGATCAAATGACCAATGGGATTACGGAACCCCGTAGATAAAATTGACCGCTAAGACCAAGTTACCAACACCCATTAAAAGAGGTTGATCAAAATTTAGCAAATCTATTACTAAATAACGATACTGCTAACTCCTGACTATTCCATTGTAATTTTAAACATATCTTATACCTATTTAAAACATAAACATTTTTTGATGGCATAAAAGTGAGTGTTTAAATTTTTTTTTTTGTTAAAAAATGGAATAATGTATAAAATAGCAATTGATAATACACTTGCAATGATATCATTTTTAGTAACAATTGCAACCAAAGCACAAATTCACAATATCCCAAGTGCAAATGAAATCATTATTTGTGTCAAAGGGGGAATTAAATTCTAAACGTTGGCAGCGCTCTGTTGTCAAATTCGCCAAATTTTGTCAGATTTGTTTTTGTATTTTTCGTTTTTCTTTTGCATATTATAAATAATTAATTGCAGTGTAAGGTATAAACAGTTATTTTCATAACTAGTTAAAAGTGAGTATTGAACACTGCGTCGCAATGCCCAAGCAGTTATCTAGTTATTGTCAGGAGATGGTAGCATCCTTAATAACATATTTTGAAAGAGAACGAGATTACGGTGGACCACTAATTCCACTTACGCCCGGTTGTACCAATGCATCCTAGGGAGGATTCTTATCCTAAGTCAGACTTAAGTCTAAAGTCGATTTTATACTGTTGCACCAACGAAAAATCTCTGGCCTGTGATGTAGATGTAACCTGATCACAGATCCTAGGCGGTCGATTTCGACGACTTAGGGCGAGGATTATAACCTCTAAAATATACGACATTTGACATTTTCTAGAAAAAGCTGCTAGAAAGTGAATGTAATCGAGGCAAAAAAACATTTTTTTCTGTAGATTATATTTCACATTAATAAAAATAAAAAGACTTTTACGAATTAATAGAGTGGTATTAGTTTGCAAAATTCGGTTGTAATTTGTAAGTTAAATAAAGTGATGTAATGGATGATATAGACGAAGAAATATGCTCTCCCAAGACAAATTCGCCCTAGAATGAATTATTTCGAAACTTTATCAGAGGAAGAATTTTTTAAAAGGTTTCGATTACAAAAAGAGGCCATCTTACAATTACTTGTCCAAAGAGCTTTAATTGAATTAATATATGTATTACAAATAGTAACAATAAATACAACTTTCAGAAACAATTCAATTACTTTTAACCCAAAGATCTTTTGCTACTGGCGGTCATCTACTAGCTACTGGAGATTTTATAGGAGCTGATAAATCCAATATATAAAGAATTGTATCAAAAGTGTCACGAGTAATTGCCAATTTAAAAGAACAATATATATATATGCCAAGAAATGAAGTTGAAATTGCTGCTGAGCAAAATAAATTCTTCAATGTTGCGGCTTTTCCTCGTGTTGTGGGGACAATTGATTGCGCTCACATAAGAATTTTATCACAAGGTTTGATTTCACCACTTATTTATTTTTCAGTTCCTTATAATCTATGTACATATTTTTCACAGTGGGTCTCGATGGCGAAATTTTTAAAAATAGAAAAGGCTACTTTTCACTAAATATCCAAGCGGTATCGAGTGCAGATCTACTTTTAGTACTTTTTTATTTTGTACAAAGGAGAGAGAAATTTCAACAGAAGTAGTATAACAAGCAGAGTTAAGGTAGAAAATTTATTCGGAGGGTGGAAGAGACCGTTCCCTATTATGGCATATGGATGTAGAATGAAGTTGGATAATATCTTCCCAATTATCACCCGATGAAGTGGAAGTGATTCAACATCACCTCCAAGAAACGCTAAGAGATGAAGATATTCAAATTCCAGTCAATAATAATGAACATTTTGATTGCCTACGATATCTTGTAAATAATTATTTTGCCAGAACGAAGGAATATTCATTTTTTATTAATTTATAAATTTTATAATATTAGAATTTTCAAGAAATAATATTCTATATCCTCTCTGTAGATTGGTACTTATAAAGTACTTATAAATAATATTATATTGTATTACTATTAGTAAAAGGCGCTTATTATTTGTTGAGCTCAGAAGTTTACTACCGAGGCGTTATAGCAGAGGCAGTGTAATCTGAGCGAAACACAAATAATGAAGTCTTCTCCGACTAATATACATATACTAGTATACTAGTATTTTCTTCAAGTCTAGAAATAATTCAAGTTGTATGTAGCAAAAAATAGACAGTTTCAAAATTGATAAACGTCCAACTAAATAAATATTAAAATGACAGTTCCTATATACCTACTCGATTACAAAGCCCAAAAATTGTGTTTATATTCATGCTATTTATTAATTAAAAATTTTAAAATAAAAATGTCTTTCCTTGAATTTCACTTTGTCGAATATTTGAGTTTTTACCAAATTTCAATTTTTTCCTCAAATAATTCATCGTTATCGGTTTCAAAATTGAAAAAGTATAAAAAATAAATAAAAATTATACAATTTTGAACGATGAAAAAAATTGAAATTTTCTAAAAAATAAAATGTAATATCGAAAATCATAATAAACATCCTTGATTATAAAACTGAGAAAAAGAAACATTCAACCAATAATTGCATGACCTGCTTTACCGATATTAACAATCAGCGCCATCTATACAGTAGTTTAACAATATTGCAATGTTGCATTGTAAATTCAGTTAAAATGCATCCTACATAAAATGACGTTCTATAACGTTGGTGCAACACAACTGTATCATAAGTCCATCACACATTTAGGTCGAGCCTAGATAAAATGCATCCTAGGATACGTTGGTGCTGTAAAAGTGTAAGTAATAACTATTTGTTACATTATTACTTCTTTATATTTTAGTTTTATTGAGTAAATATTATCGTTGCCTGAATATAAAGACAACGTTAATATTATTGTAATATTGCAATGAATATTTTTTAAAATCCATTATTTTTTTAATAAAACCAGAATGCTATAAATAGATATTTAAATTTATATAAAATTTTCAATTCCATACCTCTGGTATAAATGTGAGGATGTTAATGATAATTATTATTACATAACTACAATCAGTTTATCATTTTATGTCAATAACTGGAAAAAAACGTGGCAACAATGTAAAAATCTGTCATGTTACGTCATTACAAGTTTATCGTAAATATCCTTTAGGTAGTATATTTCCAAATTGGTGATTACTGTAATGATATATTCTATATCAGAATATAATATAATAGTATATTGTTTAACAAGTGTTGAAAATAGCACTTTTCACACGCATGTGACGGTTTGTGGCACGAGTGCCATAAGTCACAAAGTGTGAAAAGTGCTTTTCACACGAGTTACACACTATACTTTTCCTACGGCTGCCACTTTATTTTCAAAATTTGCTATAGATTTGAATTTATTTTAATGAGAAATGATAACTGTCAGTAGTGACAGTGTCCGCATGCTAGACTTAATCTCAATTCATTGATATATGTTATGTTAATATGAGTAGTTGTAATGTCATTTTACTTTGCACACTGCGTGTGTAAACGTTTAAACACGCTGTTTGAAATTGACGTTTTTTGAGGCAAGTTTTTGTGTATTTTCTAAGCAGTCGTAGGAAAAATCTATAATTTCATTAAACTAGGCAGTTTTAATATGCCAAAAAGCTATCGTGGGCGTGTCGTTCTTTAACTTAAGAAAATAAATTATTTATCGAATTTCCACTATGACAAGTACAAGAAACCAAAGACTGGCGAATCAATAAACAGGAATAACCTTCATTCACGAATAGATCCATTAGCTTTAATAAAAGATGACAAGAAGTTTGCACTTCGTACAATTACTTTCAACATAGACTCGATAATTTTGATCGTAGTTCGATTTCTAAATTTAAATGGACAATTTTTAATCATTTTCCTTAAATGAATAATTTAGTATAGTAAAACTGTCACTATAAAATGTCATTGCCATTATTTACTGAATCTTTAGAGTTAGTAAGCGTTTTATTTACTAGCTGCTAGAATATTACTTTATATATTGAAAAAAAAATTCACGATTAATACTATTTATACACCGTTATTGTATAAACATTATTTTATTATCATTTACAATTTATAAGAACATGAAAAATTCCAAATACACTGAGCTGGGACTCGAGTATACTTTTATTAAATTATTATCGTATGTTTTTGATTTTTAGCAACGATTTACACGTAATTGTTTATATATGTTTAGTAAAAACTTTGTATAAATGGATACACGGTTTTTAACTTACCATTATCGGATAAAGTTGTTATTTAAGTTTGTTTACCTGAAACAAAGAAAAAGAGAAAAATTAGCCACTAAAATTGATCTAATTCCTTTTTTTAAAGTCGCTGTACTTTTTATTTTAAATAAATAATGTGTTAACGTGTTTATTTCAATTTCATTTTTCATTTACTAGATATATTTTTCTATTTTTAATCTTTTAACTTCGGCTGTCGTATATAAATTATTCGTAAAAATTCATCGTAAGTAAACAATTTTGTATATTTTATTATTTCTCTACAAATTTTACAAATTTTAATAAATTTTTACAAACTTTTACAATTTTCGAAATTTTTGAAATTTTGGACTAATTTTTTAATGTTTATTTGAACTTTTTGAAATATTTTCAATTAATCGAATAATTTTGCTTTATATTAGATTTTTACTTTTGGAAATTTTCAAAAGAAAATGCGAAATTTCAATCTTATCGAAATTTTTGGTATATTTCCGGAATTTTCGAATAATTTTTAATGTTTTTTGAAACTTTGACATTTTTGAAACGGTTAAAATTCTTGTTTTTAATGAATCGAATAAATTGATGTTTTTTGAAATTTTCGATATATTTTAGAAATTTTTGACATTTTCGAAAAAATTCGAAATTTCAAATTTTACGAAATTTTTGATACATTTCTGAAATAATAGAATACTTTTTAATGTTTTTTGAAACTTTGGCATTTTTGAAACGGTTAAAATTCTTGAAATATTTTTAATGAATCGAATAATTTGATGTTTTTTGAAATTTTCGATATATTTTAGAAATTTTTGAATATTATGACATTTGTACTTTTTGAAATTTTCGAAAAAAATGCGAAATTCAAATTTTTTCGACATTTTTGATATATTAAATTTCAGAATATTTTTTTAATGTTTTTTGAAACTTTGACATTTTTGAAACAGTTAAAATTCTTGAAATATTTTTAATGAATTGAATAATTTGATGTTTTTTGAAATTTTCGATATATTTTAGAAATTTTTGAATATTATGACATTTTTACTTTTTGAAATATTCGAAAAAAATGTAGTTTCAAATTTTTCGAAATTTTTGATATATTTCTGAAATTTTCGGATTATTTTTTAATGTTTTTTGAAACTGACATTTTTGAAACGATTAAAATTCTTGAGATATTTTTACTGAATCTAATATTATGTTTTTTGAAATTTTCGATATTTTTTAGAAATTTTTGAATATTATGACATTTTTACATTTTGAAAATTTTCGAAAAAATGTGAAGTTTCAAATTTTTCGAAATTTTTGATATACTGCTGAAATTTTAGAATACTTTTTTAATCTTTTTTGAAATTTTCGAAAAATTTTTAGAAATTTTTATTTTTGAAATTTTCTGATATTTTTTTAATGTTTTTTGAAACTTTGGCATTTTTGAAACGGTTAAAATTCTTGAAATATTTTTAATGAATCTAATAATTTGATGTTTTTTGAAATTTTCGATTTATTTTAGAAATTTTTGAATATTATGCAATTTTTACTTTTAGAAATTGTTGAGATTTTCGAAAAAAATGCGAAATTTCAAATTTTTTGAAATTTTTACATATTTTTGAAATTTTAGAATAATTTTTTAATGTTTTTAGCAACATTGACATTTTTGAAATATTTTTACTGAATCGAATAATTTGACGTTTTTTGAAATTTTCGATATATTTTAGAAATTTTTGAATATTATGCAATTTTTACTTTTTGAAATTGTTGAGATTTTTGAAAAAAATGCGAAATTTCAAATTTTTTGAAATTTTAGAATAATTTTTTAATATTTTTAGCAACATTAACATTTTTGAGATATTTTTAATGAATCGAATAATTTGACGTTTTTTGAAATTTTCGATATATTTTAAATTTTTTTGAATATTATGACATTTTTACATTTTGAAAATTTTCGAAAAGTTTCAAATTGTTCGAAATTTTTGATATACTGCTGAAATTTTAGAATACTTTTTTAATGTTTTTTGAAATTTTCGAAATTTTTTAGAAATTTTTACTTTTTGAAATTTTCTGATATTTTTTTAATGTTTTTTGAAAACGGTTAAAATTCTTGAAATATTTTTGGTACAAACTTGGGCTGTAGTAAAATATTCACTTAATTTTAAGGCAAAAACATGAACAACAATAACATTTTTTTTTGTATAACTCCAAAACGGCTCTATATTTTTTTATGAAAATTTTTGTGTCGGTCTATATTAATTCGTCTAATATTATAGTAATAATTACTTGAACCAGAGGCATACAGTAAATAGGGGGTCCAACATGTATACCCCCTAATTTTAAATAGGTCAAAGTTTAGTAATATCAATTTTTGATAAATTCTTAAAAGAAATTTCCTTTTTTCCGTGCAAGTGGCTTCGGTTAGTTAAAAAAAAATAAATTAAAATAAAAAATACTATCTGTAATGTCACGTTCTTTAACTTTTCTAAGAATGACAAGCCAGAAAAGAAAAATTTTTATTTGTAAAACAGCTCCCTTGTAATCTAAATCCTGATTATGCTGCAGTTAATACTTCATTTTAGTAATATCGAAATCTAAAAAAAATATATTTTTTGCTTAAAAAAAAATGGGTCAAAATAGTTGCACCGTAAAAAAATCCCTTTACGTATTTGGTATATTATACCTTAATTAAAACACCAAATGTGTACATGAAGCAATGCATTTTTTGTAAATAAGAAAAAGTTCTATTAATAAGTAAAGAACAATAAATAATAATAGCTGCGCAAATGTTAAATATTTTAATATCAATAATTTGAAATGCGCTAGAACAATAAATGAAGCTATTATTTATTTATTTATTTTTCTTAGTGTATTTTTGTTATAACAACAAACTAAAATCTTAATTCCCAACACACAGGCCTTTTTAAATTGCGTTTATCTACAGCATAACCGATTAGATAGGTACGTTTATAAATTAAAGGAAATTAATTGATTATTCTAATTTATGTAATGTAGAAGGAGCACCACGTTTACCGCACGGAATACGAAATGCACTTAAAATCTAGCAGATGGTTTTTCCTACTAAATAAACTCGAGGCCAAACGCTACGCCATACAAATTTAAATCAGAAGTTTTTGTTTCTGAAGAAATTATTTAAATTAAATAAAGGTATGAGGAAATAAATATATTCACGACTTCAAATCCAATATATGTGATGTCATACACAAAATCTTGTTATATTGATGCTGTGCGGCATCCTTTATATGAAAACATCCCATAGATGGTTTTTAGGGAGTGTAAAATCTTAAATATATATTGATATAGAATTTTATATAACAAAATTTTAAAATCTAGAATTTTAATTCAAATAATTCATTCTGTGCAAATCTAGAATGAAGTATTCCAAATAGTAAAATTTTCAACTAAAAAGAATTATGTTGATGACATCAAAATGATTCATGAACATGATTGTCTAAAATTCATGGTAACTTCATCAAGGAAGTTTTTATAAACTCGTTGCTAAGAGGTAACTAAGGGGATTGTTGATTCAGATTTTTGAAAATACTAAAAAAAATCATTTCAGAGAGCTCTCAACATCTAATAACTTCACACTCGCTACTATAACTTACGTTTCATCGAATAGTATAGAAATGATAGAAAGGATAAAAGCGGAATATTTTTTCACCTGGCCTAGACGCTTGTGCGATAGAAATGCATTTGCATTTTACCACGGCACATTCAGTACTTATAACTATTTCCATTCTGGTAAGCCTATATAATTTCTTTAAATTTTATTTAACCTTTTAACTGCGGGCAAAATTTTGCTCCAAGGACAAAAATATAATTTCGAAAATTTATCAAAATATTCCAAAATTTCAAAAAAATAAAAATGTCTGGACATTCAAAAATTTCGATAATTTCAAAAGTACATCGAAAATTTCAAAAATATGTCAAGAATTTCGAAAAATTTGAAATTTTTTCGAAAATTTCAAAAAGAAAAAATGCCAAAATTTTCAAAAATTAAAATATATCAAAAATTTCAAAAATCATCGTAGCAATCATTTAAAGTTGGAAAAATACGATTTTCAATTGTCTATAATAACTTCAAAACTAATCAATTTACATTAAACGTGTAATAGATTTTTGAAATTATCTTCTCAGGATAAATCTAAAAATGTAAGAAAATACAGGGTGTTCCATTTAAAATAACAAAGTTGATGTTCACTTCCGGTATCCCCGAAAACCTCATATTCCAATTTTTCAGATTTTAATTCAAAATTTTTTATTGGCGTCCGAAATTAGCACATAAATAGGAGATAACAAAAATGTTTTTCAATTTTTATTTTCCAATATATTTGACCTGGGGTATTCCAGCTTGGTCTGAATCCAGCAGAACCACTTGTATTTTTTAAAAGAAAAGAGCACAAAATTTTTTTATTGGCGTCCGAAATTAGCACATAAATAGGAGATAACAAAAATGTTTTTCAATTTTTATTTTCTAAAATATTTGACTTGGGGTATTCCAGCTTGGTCTGAAGCCAGCAGAACCACTTGTATTTTTTAAAAAAGAAGAGCACAAAATTTTTTATTGGCGTCCGAAATTAGCACATAAATAGGAGATAACAAAAATGTTTTTCAATTTTTATTTTCCAATATATTTGACCTGGGGTATTCCAGCTTGGTCTGAATCCAGCAGAACCACTTGTATTTTTTAAAAGAAAAGAGCACAAAATTTTTTATTGGCGTCCGAAATTAGCACATAAATAGGAGATAACAAAAATGTTTTTCAATTTTTATTTTCTAAAATATTTGACTTGGGGTATTCCAGCTTGGTCTGAAGCCAGCAGAACCACTTGTATTTTTTAAAAAAGAAGAGCACAAAATTTTTTATTGGCGTCCGAAATTAGCACATAAATAGGAGATAACAAAAATGTTTTTCAATTTTTATTTTCCAATATATTTGACCTGGGGTATTCCAGCTTGGTCTGAATCCAGCAGAACCACTTGTATTTTTTAAAAGAAAAGAGCACAAAATTTTTTATTGGCGTCCGAAATTAGCACATAAATAGCACATAAATCCTGCGCATGTCCCATTAAATTCTGCCGTAGGGGGTATTCCAGCTACATAGACGTGGATTTTGCTGTAACTTGTAGCATTTAAAAATTAGCAGTCCATGTAAACAGGAATATTTATACTCAATAGTATAATATAGTACTAACCTGTTACACTATCTTCCCTTAATTTCAACTTTGGTAAACATTTATTAGAATCGTTGCTTATTTTTGTAATAAACACCTGTTGGAATCGTATGAAAATGATTTAATTATACCATTCAGACCTTAATATCGATTGATAAGTCTTTGTACTTGTAATATAATATATTTCTTATTATCCAAACCATCTCAATATTTCATGTCCTTAGATTTCCAGGTATAAATATATTTGTTTTGATTTTTAATAACTTAGGTTATGATTGATTAATGCCATATCGTTGTCGAAGGTCGAATCCGTAAGTTTGTTTACATTCTTCTTTCCCATTAATGAAAGTTCGGTCTTTTTCTTAGTGGTAATCCACTTAAATTACCTCACTACCTTTGATGTACAAGGCCATTTAGGTCAGATTTTCTGTCTTTGAATGACAAACGTTCCTTTTGGCGTTTGATCGGCAACAAGTGCAGGTCGAAGAGTCTTCGCGACTTTTTTATTCGTTGTGTCCATGGTTTTGATGATTCCCTTTTAAAAAAAGGGACGTTTCTGGACCTCCGATTTTTTGATGTCGTCAGCCATCTTGTCGATGCCGGCTTTTGTTTTTTTTGATGTTCTGAAACCCCCTTGTGCACCAATATCACTGGTGGCAGGATAGCAGTGCCGTGCGGGATCGTTTCATGAAGGATATTTACGTTCTGGAAATGGACAATATACGTTCTGGACATTCTGTAATGTTCTGATATTTTTTTGGATAATTTTCCACCTATGAAACCCCTTTGTCTTACCGACAATCACTGGTAGCAGGATTGCAGTTCCTTTGGGATCGTTTCATGACGTTTTACCACTTTTCGTTCTTCTGTACAACTGTTAGTTGTAACCATGCGGGTTATGCCCGTTGAAACCAACTTTGTGAACTTCATTTTTTGGATTCAAGAACTTGAATCATCGTCCATCGTATTCGTAATGTTGATCAACGAGACCTTTTCAACATTCCTTTTTGGTGCTGAAGATTATGGAACATTTTCAGTGTAACTATCTCTACAGTGTACCAAGTAAGGTGTTTTTATTTAAAATTTAACTTTGGTTTTATTTCATTTCATTTTGAGTTTAATGTCACTTAGTTTTGACAAAATTTAAGCGGTTTAATATTAAATTTAACATTTATTTAACTTTTCAATTAAGAATTTAATTTTTCTAAATTTTACAATATGAATGTGTACAACATTCTTTCAATTACCTACTGTAAACTAAACATAGCTATTTGACATAAATATGAACTGATAGAAATTTTTTATGCAAATTTTAAGCAACATTGGATAAAATTTTGTGTATGGTAATTTTTTTGCAAAAAAACATCAAAGGCCCAGAAAGCGATAATGTCCTTTAAAAATATTATTATGATTTTAATAAGAATTCTGGGTAAATTTATTCAGAAAGAAATTTAAAATGAATATCAATCGTCAGGTTCTAAATATTTAAAACAGTAAAGTATTTGTATGTTTTCTTAAAATAATTAGCTTAATCTAAAACTAAAGTAAATTGTCAAGTACTACAAATAAAAATAATCAAATTTCAAAATCCATATTTGCCGGAGGCTAACACGTGACCTGAAACCTTAAAACCGCACTTAAGCCTGTTATAAGGTAAAACAATCTTGCTAACATATTAATAACTCAAAGAAGGGATTTAAAATAAATTATTACATTGGGACGAACAAATCAAGGTATAGTCTATTCAAAACAAAAACCGTTGCACGTCATCGATGATTTGATGATTTCCAATCAGAAAAAACATTATGCTTAGAAACGATATCCCTAAAACCCCCAATTAGTGACGTTCGTACATGAAAGGAATTTTTGTGTGCTCTATTTGGTGGTAGCACTGCCGTATTATTATTTGCACATCGATGACGTACAACGGTTTTTGTTTTGAATAGATTATATATAACATGACCTATCAACGTCGGTGGGTAATTAACACAAAATTTCATGTAGCTTGTATTATACTTTGAGCGAAATTTTTTATTGAAATTTTTAAAATTTTTGATCAAAATTTTGTCATTGAAAAGACCTCGTACTTTTTCTTATGCAAAAGGGAGCACCATTAAAATGTCTAAATTTATTATGTTACTAGCTGAATACTTTACTTGATTTTTTATTTTTACCCATTTTTTCCAGTTTTTTCTATTTTTTTCTATTTTTCTTTTATTTTTCATTATTTCTTTTTTAAGTTCCTCTTTATTATTCACTATTTTTTCCATTTTTTCCTACTTGTTCCCACATTTTTCCTTATTTTCCGTATTTTATCCTAATTTTATTTTAATATTACTTATTTTGCGCTATTTTTTTTTTCCTAATTTTTCCTAATTTCGCCCTATTTGTCTCCATTTTGCCCTATTTTTCCATATTTTAACCTAACTTTCCAACTTTTCCCAATTTTTCCCTATTTCCCACCATGTTTATCTATTGTTTCGATTTACTCCTGTTTTTTTCTATTTTTTCCCATTTTTTATTGTTTTTTCTATTTCTCCTCTTTTTCCTATTTTTCTTATTTTTCCTGTTATTTCCTGTTTTTTCCTATTTTACCCTTATTTACTCTATTTTTCCCCGTTTGGTCCTATTTTAGCCTATTTTCCCCTATTTTGCCTCTTTTTCCTATTTTTATCCATTTTGTCCTATTTTTTCATAATCTTCCCTATTATGCCTATTTGTTCCTACATTTGCCTATTTTCCTTATTTTGCCTTATTTTTTCAAATTTTTCGCTGTTTTTTTTTCACGCTTTTCCCATTTTTTATCTATTTTGACTTATTTTTGCCTACTTTTAACTATTTTGTCGTAATTTTCCTACTTTTCACTAATTTTCCATATCTTATCCTACTTTTACTGTTTTGCAGTATTTTTTCTGCATTTTGCCCTATTTTTTTCCTATTTTACCCTAATTTTACAACTTTTCCTTACTTCTCCTATCTTTATCTACTTTTCCTTGTTTTTCTCTATTTTTTTCCTACTTTCCCCTAGATTTTCCTTTGTTGCCACTTTTTCTTATTTTTCTGTATTTTTCCTTATTTTATTTTAGTATTTTACATTATTTATCATATCAGTCAGTCAACCAATCAGTCAGGACTTTGACGCTTATATTATAGATAGTACCTAAATTCTATCCTATTACGATTTCGACCTACAGGGCGTTGAAATTATAAATTCCGATTTTTTAAATTGACACAGAAAAGACAAAAAAGTCCTTCTTAAATATTTTTGGAAGTTACTGACTAATACATTTTTTATTTTCAATTTTTAAGTGTTCACAAATTAAACACTTCTGCGTCCTAGATCTAAAGAAAAATATTTTATTAAAGTTAAACAATTATTTATTATTTAAACTTAAAATTTATATTTAAATGTAGTTTTTAATAATTAAAAATTGTTACTAAAAACTGAGTAACAATCCATTAAATTAAGGATATATTTTGTGTTATCCTGGATGAAATAAATTCCATATATTTTTTTTATTATTTTTCTTTTCGAAACCAGGAACATAAAAAAATGTTACAACTTACACTTATTTTTCAAAGATTTTATAAATTCGTACCCATAAAATCTATTTGAACGTTTAACCAATAATTTCTTTCTACAAAAGCAATTTTATGAATTTCATTCTTCGATATACGAAAAAACAAGCGTAACCTATGCATACGTAATTACACAATTTTAATTCCACACCGAGAAAGAAAATGCCGATCATTCTTCCTGGAAGAAAGAAGAAACAGAAAAAGAAAAAAAATAGACGAAGAAGAGGCAAATCCCTTTTATTAAAGGCGCACCGAACTATCTTCATTCTTGGGTCGAGCCGACAACCGGACCCATTCAGTGGCGTATCCATAAATAGTTTGAAACTAAATTAATATATACAATTTTAAAAAAATAATCAGGTAGATAAGTTACATGGTATTAATATTTGACAAAATAATCAATTATTATATTTGGAAATATTTTTTATGCCATATTTTTATCGGGAACATATTTAATATAATAGAGAATGAATAAAAATCTAGATTTTTCAAAAAAAAAATCGATTTTTATATAAAAACAGTCAGGATTTTTTAAAATTATTATCGATTTACTCACAGAAACATCCAGATAACTCATATTAATAATTTCTTATTAATTTTTTTTATCTAAACAAATAAGATTGTTTTACTTAGTGACGTAAGATGGAATTCACTTGCCAATTGCTTACATATTTTTATTGAATCATGGCCCACAAAGTTTAAAATTAGCGAGGAACATAAAAACGAAATAGACAGTATATTTAAAGGGAAATTTATCACATTTATTTAAAAAGATCAGCTAAAAATTAATTAAAATCTGTTGCACTTTAGGCTCCAAAGAAATTCTCTCAAAATAAACAAGATTATCCATACTCAAATGTGGTAAAATTATTCAAATAATAAAAATCGTAGTCATACCACAATAATGTAGTTTATCATCGACTCCTGATGATGCTAACATAGTTAGCGAAACGTACGTAGAGTGTTTTAAATAGTGTAGTTTTGGTTAGTGGTGACGATATTCTTCAACAATAATGTAATTAAGATCTTTTAACAACGATGGGTAACATGTTTCGACCATTCGATGGTCCCAAACACCAACTTTATTATATTTTAATTTCTTGCTTGCGTTTATATTCAAAGTTAAGTTTGAAGTTAAGTGAAATTAATTAATTAACTGTAACGTATTTTATATTCCCTGTATTATAAATCCCTGACTCCTAGTTTTATCTACGGCTAGCACCTAGTGATATTAGCCTCGCTATATACGCCCAATTACGACCAAATTATGGCCTAGCTACCTTCTAGGTGCCAGACAAATTTTGAAACTAGAGCAAAACGATATCAACATAAGTATTTATTTTTATACTAGTTTAACCTATCAGAAAATGGGGTAGGGCAGATCAGGAAAAAATTGAGAAAAAAGGGAAGTAAGAGGAAACGCGGGAAAAAGTGGGGAAAAGTTGAAAAAAGTTTGAAACGTAAAAAAAAATTAGTAAAAAAGTAGGGATAAAAGGTTCCTCAACTAACCAATAAAAATTAGCTTGATTGCTCCGTACCTCGCTGCGCTCGGCACGGGGATACATTTTTCTCTACTCTTTTTTGTCCTACTTTTTTCACTAACTTCTTTACGCGCTTAACTTATTTTTCCACTTTTTTTGTATCGAAGTCTAAAAAAGCGACCGGCTTTGACAATATACCCACATACATCTCTAAAGGATGTGCCAATTTTCTGCTGGCCCATTGTAACACCAATTTTCAAGAAGGGCAAGAGGAATAATATAATGGATTATCGGCCGATCAGTCTACTAAATAATTTAGGTAAAATCTTTTAGAAAATGATCTGTAAATGCATGGCTTTCTTCCTGAAAGATCTACAATTACAAACCTCTGGATTTTTTGTGAACATGTGTCAAATGCAAATTTAAATAAGCAACAGCTGGATGTCATTTATACTGACTGTGCTAAGGCATTTGACAGCGTCAACCATGGTATTGTGATTTGGAAACTGTAGGATTTGGGCTTCTCGGGTAGATCACTGAAGCTATTAGTTTCTTACTTGTCCGGCCGAAGCCAGAGGGTCAAAGTCGGTAATATTTTATCCTTTTTGTATTTTCCAACATCGGAAGTGCCTCAAGGTAGAAAATTGGGCCCTCTCCTTTTCATCAATGATCTGCCTGAAAGTCTAGGGAGATCTGTTGGGTTGCTCTTTGCTGATGACTTTAAATTATTTCGATCTGTTAGTGGAGGGAGTGATGCTGCTGCCCGTCAGGAAGATTTGAAATTTGGCACTGGAATGGTCCAAGAAGAACAAAATGACCGTTAATGGGTAAAAGTGTTGTGTTGTGTCTTTTTATGCTGATAATATATGCACCCACAGCAACGAGATTGAGTAGGTGCAGAAGCGGTTCATGCGGTATATTTATGTTAAAAGAAATGGCAGTTACCCATTCATGGTTTCTTATCATTCTATGTTGTCAGAATTTCACCTCTGCTCTCTTGATGCCCGGAGAAGGGCCCAAGCTGTGATATTTGTGTATAATATTATAAATTACCTAAAGTATTGTGATTGTCATCTTATTAACTTCATTAAATTTAAAGTGAAAAAAATCAATCTAAGGGTGTTATCACATGGCCTATTTTGCATTGACAGCAAGAATCCGTCATATCTCACTCACCTGTGCACCTATGGAGGGTATAGAAGGAGGCACATCGCAACGTTAGAAAAAGGGAACCAATTTTGGAAGCCAGTTGGTGGCGCTGTTGATCGACTGTTGATGACAGTTTAAGCGAGTTTTGACATTTCCTTTGACTTTTTTTTAAATAATAATTTTAATTCATTACGTAAACTTTTAAAAGATGTGTATTTTATAAAAATTGGGTGTCTCATTAAATAAAAAACGTTATTTGAGATTATGGATCTAATCAATCTACAAACTGTTTTTCAACATACGATCGTCAGCGCCGCGTCGGTTATTTTATGTACCATTAGTTGCGTATAAAATGTTGCTCACATTTACAACGTCTTGTCCATTAGAGATTGCCCTCCTTCTATACGCTCCATATGTGCACCTATTCTTGAAAATCAGGGAGTAGAAATTAAAATAGAAATAGGCGTGGCTCCCTGAAATGTATCATAACCCTATTCTTGAAATATTTTGATGGAAATATGTGGGACTTTTATTCTCCCAGGGAGTATAAAATTTCTATTGGTCATTAGCGAGTGAAATTTGTAGGGAGTAGAAATTTATTTGAAACATTAGTCTAACTATTAAATCTGTCTGTCCGATTTATTTTGTTTGTATTTCGTGTCTTTATTTTTACGAGTTTTGCTGCGAAATTTACTAATATAAAGGACAATATTAATGAATTATTGATATGAAATAATCTCATGAATGACGATGTGGAGGAAGCTCTGGAGGAGGTTGAAATAGGAAGAGTTCATAATACTTTCCTCCAAGCTTCCCAGGTTTTATTGGCTCCCTCAGGCATACAATTTAAAATTGTGGCCAGCTCAGACCAAAGGGCTTGGCGCTGAGCCCGGTGAATGTGGGGGTAAATTTGCCCGAATACATCTGTGGTCGTTGCGTTAATGTTTTTTTTTAATACGACACCGGTCCATCTAATACATTACAGTTATGTCAAAGAATACGATAGGTATTCTTTGGTTATGTCTTATGTCACATGGTTGTCAGAAATTTAACTGCTGCAATTGGATAAAATAGAATCTCAACACTTGGCAACTATGTGTGTATTTTCGCTCACTCCTTTTTTTCAAGAATAAGGTTTTTTGTACCGAGAGAAAAAGCTGGGAGTAGAAAAAGTAGGGAGCTACTTTGGGAGTAACTTTTCTCTTGATTTCAAGAATAGGTACACTGCTGGGCATTTTCAATGGGATGTTGTCGGAGGGTATAGTTCTTGATTTCTTTAACACTGGCACGGGGAAAATGAGGCTCAATTTGTTGCTGCATCAAGATGAAAACCCTATTTAATGTGATATGCTATTTGCTACTTTATATACCTCTACTTTTATCATCTCTTATTCTACTTGTTTGTCTTATAGTTTTTGTTACTTTTCCTTATATTATATCTTATATTTTTAGATTGTAAATTTAGCCTATAGTTGAAAACCTTTGGTGTATATAAAGTGAAGATAAATAAATATAAAAATTTACGAAAAATTTATCTACTTATATGCAATAAATTTTAATCTGCAAATTTTTGGCGCGCCTCTGGTACCACCAAGAAACCAAAGCAACAAAACAGGTAGGTAGAAAAGCATAAGCATAGATGTAGAGGATTTTTAACCTTCAAAGAATACTCGTATTTATTACCTGACGTTAAACTTGCTGACTAACAATCATTGATATACCCGAGTCAAAGATCTATTCTAAATTCGACAAGAGACTTCGGTTCCGTATACAGGATGTTTACTTTATTACTGTTTTAAATTAAAAAGCTAATTTGTGAAAAAAATAAAACGAATATATTTGTAAATTAATTGAATAAATGTTTTAAATAATAGATTTTAGAACAAAGCCTACCTTGAACACTTGCTTCTATTGTGTTGCTAAATTATTAGCATACAGTTTAGAGACAAAAAAAACATCCGGAAAATAACATGGCACGCATGAATCCTTAATAAAATCATTAATAGAGGTTAAACGTGAATTAAAATATCGACACATTTCCATATTAATTACCAATTTAAATTAAAGCTTTATTTATTATATAAAAAACTTCCTGGATTATTTAATTGTTGCAAATGGTAGGGTTTTATTTGTATTTAGAAACTATATACTGTATAAGTTTTTGTCCAACTTGATCCTATTTGCTGTTTTTTTTTCAGTAATTTTTCTAAGACGCTCACAAGCGCCCTCCGCATATTTTGAAGAAACTTTTCCCAGAATTTTCAATAGCTGTAGTTTTTCCAAATTTTTAACAATGCACTTTTGTGCAACATTTTATAATGCAAAATTGTAGTGCACCAAATTTCTTTAAACATTTATATTTCACTTTTTTTCGAATTCTCCATAGTTTCTCCGTTAGAGGGCGAAAAATATACACATTTAGGCTTTTCGTCTTTTTTTATTTTGAAGACAAACAATACACAATAGTTTTCACCCATGATTTTAGGATCCTAATTGTAACTATAAAATGTTCCTTCTTGTACCATTTTTGTTTTTTTTGCCATGTTTTTGGCGTTTTTACCCTTTTTTTGCCCTTTTTCTTCCTTTTTTTAATTTTTTGGTCTTTTTTTGACTTTACTGAGCTTTATGTCTATATTTGACTCTTATTTTGCTTTTCTTTCCTTTTTTAACACTTTTTGCCGTTTTTTTTGCTTTGTTAATTTCTTTTTTAATAGTTTTTAATTTTTTGGATAAATAAATAATAAAATGATTGTCCACAATATTTTTCTTACTAAAATTATTTTGATTCCAATTAACAAAATAATCAAGTTCAAACTTCGAAATTAGAGGACACAAAAAGGTTAACTAGTTTAAATAAATATATATTTTTTAAATTTTGCATGTGATTATTATTAGCATTATCTCTTTAATAATGTATTTTAAATATTTAAAAAAAAACTAATTAAACATTTATTTTCTTTATCACAAACAGAAATGACAGAAATTATAACTCATTGTCAATATTATTCAAGTTATTTTTTTAAATATGTATAGGGTGACAACGAAATAGTATCGAACTTTTACAGGATATTTCTCTTATTAAATAAGAAAATTTTGTAGTATAAGTTTGGGTCAAAAGGTACCAATTTTAAAGTAATAAAACCTTGTTTTTGATACAAAATCTAGTATAGTGGATCGAAGAGATATTTGGAACTACTTATAAAGGTCGACGTAGTTGCAATAAAATTTAAATCTCACGTTATCAACTTATGAAAGTATATTATAATGATTTTATATCTCATACAGAAAAAATCTCAATTTATCAAATTATTCAGCCTCGTTTATCTTTTTCAAAAAAAAACTTCTTTTAAACCTTTCAAAATCGTTTTATATTTTCGCTATTTTAACTGTAACAATAGTTCTTTTTTAATTGGTACATAATTTCTTTTAGGTAGATTTCCATATATGGAATCTACCTATTGTAATCGATTCAATGACGGGACCCAGAACCGGGAATAGGGGCGCTACGCCGTTTGTGACCTTCTGAATAAAAATCAGAAAAAAAAAATTATCGGTATATACCTATATATGTGTAGACATTCCGTTCCGGCACGATAGAGGTCGCAATTTTTGTCCAATCGACACCAAATTTGGTACAAAAATTCTTTGGGGCAGTAATTCGTTGCGTATTGCAAATGGGCATTCTACCTCTAAGGGGGTGAGAATTGCAGAGGGTTAAAATTTAAAAAAATTCAGATCTCCGCCATTTTTGAAAATACTAAAAAAGACCATTGGACTTTTTTTATTCTCTGATTATTATGAAATTAATTTATCTGAAACTTTTTTTCATCTGACCCACGGGGATGGACCTGGAGGGGGTTGAAATTTCAAAAAATGTATATCTCCGCCATTTTCAAAAATATTGAAATAGGTCATAAGACTTTTATTGTGTTCTAATTATTATAAAACGAATTTGTCTGAAATTTTTTTTCATCCGACCCACGGGGATGGAACTGAAGGGGGTTGAAATTTCAAAAAAATTATATCTCCGCTATTTTCAAAAATATTGAAACAGTTCATAAAACTTTTTTCATGTCTTAATTATTATAAAATTTATTTGTTTGAAACTTTTTTCGATCTGACCATATCGTGGAGTGGGGAAGGATGCTCAAATTTAGACAATAGAAATCTACCTCCCCTGTCGACCCTACCGACAGGAATTTTTTTTTATAATGTTCTATTCACAACTTTGAATAAATTCTTGTGACATTCTATTTTTTTTAAAGATTTTCTCTGACATGCCTGTTTATTATTTTTTTCATGTTTTTTTTTAATAAAAATTTTTCTTACCCTTTACCATATTACATAAATTTTCTTTTAATATCATTTCCAAAAGTTTTTTTTATTTTCATAATAATAATAATACTTAATAATGATGTGCCAACAAATAAAAATAAGATTCTTCATATTTCACAATTGTTGATTTCAAACATTTTATATACTGCCATTTTGTTATAAATTTCCAAGGTGTAAGGTTTATATTGTTAGTGAATATCGCAATTGCTACAGTTGCTTCTTAATTAGACAAACAAATGTTGCACATGGAATTGTAATAAATAATTACTATTTAACAGAGTTATTGAGTAAAGAGATTTTAACAATTGTCACGCGGGATTGAAATTTTATTGCAACTACTATATACTTAACTAACTGATTCTATGAGTGGGAAAATAAAATTTAACAAAAAAACAAATTTGACTGCTCAATGCAAACCGCTAGGACAAACATGACAGGTAATTAAGTTTTATTATCTTACAGGTATATTAGGTACCAATATTTCACTTAATAACCAAATTATCAACACCACAATAAATTTTGAAAAATTGAAACTATTACAAATAACTGAAAGTTAGTTTTAATACACTTTCAAACAAATTAGTACAGACTTTCTATACAAAAAATGGTGGAGCCTCTTAAGATATTTAAGCCAATTTCTAACAATATCAATCTGACGTGGTGAAGTTAACATATTATACCGTTTTAATTGTAGGTTTCGTTTTATTTTATGTAGGCTGGTCTCGTATAACAAACGGAATCCGAACACTTTTAACCTTTTGACCTTGCTGTAATCGCTGCTAATTTTTTTTAACCTTTCCCAGCGATCAATCTGGAACCATTTGACTTATTAGACGTGCGTTGTAAGTTTGAGCACCTCCTTAATTTATGATCAGAGGTTATGTCGTTTTATAGTTTTCAAAATTATGACATGAAAAAATTTACACATATATCTTTTAAAGTTCTTTAATTGGCAATTATTTAAAACAATTTTCCCACTTTTCCTACTTTCTTTTTTTTACTTAAAACTCTTTGTATACATTTTAGTTTTTTACTTTCCCGACCCACCTCCTAGAAGTGAAAGTATTGTGAACGAGAAAAAAAAATTTCGAGATAAAAACGGAAATTTCCATTTTCGGTTCCACTGCGACGATTAGGACCATTTCCAGATGGAAGTCTGTCTGTGTGTATGTGTGTGAGTATGTGTGTATTCTTCCACGATAGAGGCCACACGTTTAATCCGATTCAGCTGAAATTTGGTATATGGGTTTGGGTTACCCGTCGGAAGAACTCATTAGTTTTTGTACGACATCTGTCAAACGGAAGAATCACTATCAAAAAATGACAGATGCAATATGTTACGGAATTGGACATGCAATATGTAATTTGAATGCCCTTGAAAAACTCTATTCAGAGCGGTCAAAACTATTTCTCCAACTGTCAGCTGTCAAAAATAAAAAAATGTCAAAATTTGAAACTTTAGAATTAAATATCTGAAAAACTATTAATCCCATTGAGTTGAAATTTTCTATATCGGTTTGGGTTACCCGTCGGAAGAACTCATTAGTTTTTGTATGACATCTGTTAAACGAAAGTGTCACTATCAAGAAATGACAGATGCAATATCTCATGGAATTTGACATGCAATATGCCATTTTAAAGCCCTTGAAAAACTCTATACAGAACAGTCAAAATTATTTCTCCAACTGTCACCTGTCAAAAATAAAAAAATATCAAAATTTGAAAATTTAACATTAAACATCTGAAAAAGTATTCGTGGATACTCGTCGGGAAAGTTTTGGGGCGACACAACCGATTTTTGCACCAACTAACAAAAGTAGGAATTAGAAAATATCCTAACTATAATAAAATACATATCAAAAAAACCTAAAAAAATCCACTTTTAAAACCTAAAAGATCCGAATGGATTAGGTTTTTTAAACTCGGGTTTTTCCAACCCTGATTTTGTGCGACTTACTGTTTTAATCAAACGGAGGTTAAGAAAAAAGGCAACATTAAACAAACAGCTAAAGCTCAACCCATACAGAAAATTGGAAAAGAAGAAGAAAAAGAAAGCATGTTAAACTTAAAAAAATGGGTGTTGTTGACTTGGTAGTGGTCAATTTTGTCAGCGGGGTAATCCGGTCTTTTGGCCTTAAGTTTTAAAATTAGGTGGGCCTTCTGGGCACAGTGGTTATCGAACATAAAGTAACTAATTCTTTTGATTCAAAGTAATATTTTTAAGAAAAAATAATAGAAATAATTTCAGTGATTTTTTTTATTTTTTTTTTCTCAAATTAAATATCCTTGTATGGTAAAGATTTTTTTCTTCAAATAAAATCGATGATTTGACAAAAATTTTATTTAAACTATATCTAAAACAAATTAAAAAAATCATAATTAATACAAAACAATATGATAAATCACAAGAAATATACTATTACAAAAATACAACACAAAAAAATGTAAAATATATAAAATACCGAATAAAAATTATATTATATTTTTATAATGATACGAAACTGCTTTAATAAATTGACACCTTGAAAGTGTGTTATTTTTGTATTGTTTTATTAAATTCATTAAATACACATGGTGTTTTTTATAATTCGAGTTTTTAAGTTTGGTATTTCACATATGTCCTTAACTGATTATCGAGAATAATATCGATAAATTTGAATATTACCAATTAAAAGTATTAGGGTAGTAAAATAAGACAGAAAGCCTACACCTTTAGAAGGGACAAAAGATTAAATTCGGATAAAACTGACCGCTGTGCCCAAAACGGCTCCACCCAAAAAAATCGGCTGGGTCGACCAAGAAAATTATATGTTTTGCAATTTTCAAAAAATCCATAATTTTGGCTCAAAATCTCAAAACAAGGCGCAAAAATCTATATATATATTTCTTTCACGCCATCTACCGGCAAAACTATTAGGAATTAAAAAAAACAGTAACGAAAAGATATGTAGAAAATTTTATGTTCTACAACTTTGATATCCTGTAATTTTTCATAAAAATGCATAATTTTGGCAATAAAAAATAAAACATGAAAAAAATTAACTTTTTTATATAAATTTTCAGCAAAATCACCAATATGGTTTTCGAAAAAATTAATAAATACAATTTTTTAAAGCTAAAGAAGTACTCTATCGATATCAACTATTTTTTTGTGAAATAATTTATTTTGCTGAAAGACACATCCACAATATTTTCAAAAATTCCGAATTTACGGTTTTGGTCCAAAAGAAAAAAGTTTTTTTTTTAAACAATTTCTAAATTTTTTATTTCTTTGAAAACCGCTATGTTTAATATTAAGGTAGCGCCCGTCCAAAAACCATTTTAAGATAACATATGATATTGGCGCTTAATATTTGAAACATTTTATAATTTCATTTTATTATAAGTGTTAGTAACAAATTTTTTTCGTCCACAGTATTTTTAATAAAATAAAAATATCGTTATTTGAAAGTGACATATAATGATAATATGGTGAGGTCTATTAAAAAAAATCATTTTTTAATAGGGGTTATTAATAAACGATTTTGTATACTATAATTAGACTCGTAAATTTAGTCGATGAAAAGAATAAATCAATTCTTAAGCGCTCAAACTAAATTCATTCGTTTTGCTCTTCTCACCGTAGGTTACTACGACTATTGTAAGCATACCTGAATTTATAAATAGAAAACTCTTAAATAATACTTGGAATTAACTCCATTTATTTCTTACAAAGCTATACAAAAATTCTGGTGTGCTGACTCGATGTTCTGTGCTTTATCTATTAAACAACTGGCCAATCCTTCGGTAGGTATATGCAAACAATGAACGGTACAGTCGACGCCAAAAATATCTATTTTCTCCGATTTGCACGATACTGTAACATTCATGGACTACTAATCTTCGCGAAAAGCAATTAAAAGTGTAATGCGCGATACACGACACGACAATGTTCTCGCCGAGGCGCAGCTTATCTTGATAGTTTTATTGGTTTTTCTTTGGTTCGTGAAGAAAATGTAAAGGGAATGTTTGCAATGAGAATTTAAGTAATTAATTTTATTAACGAGAAATTTTCTATTTTTAATAAAGATACTAAAAAAATTATATGTAGAAGTGGATTATAAAATTAACGTCTATTCAAAAAGCGTAATGAAAAACATTAGATATAGAGATGACACCCTATTAAATGCACTCACTATAATAGAAGACTTACAAAGACTAATTTAGCTGAGAACTGCTTCATTTTATATTTTTAGTAGACTATATTTCTGATCTTTTAATGCCTGATACGAAGTGCGATACATCATATTTCAAAAACAGGTGAAGAAATGAAAATTGAGTTAAATTGCTTATTTAATATCGATGAAAAAAAAAATTATTACTCAATGCAGACCAAACTGAACTGTATTTCTCCTCTCACATTGGATTTTTTTAACACTACACTAATAAATTTAATCTGTTTTTATCTTTACAAAATTTATTATTTTCGTAAATTATTACTGCACCAATTATTTTTATACTCTACTCAGTATATCTTAATTTCAGACTCGTTTGATATCCCTTATTTATTTCCTCGCGTCGTATCCCCTCTTCTCTTGGTATTACTATAAAATGTCTTTCAGGTTCCTAGTGGTATTAGTATTAGTATATTATTATTATTATTAGCCGCGGCGTTTCAAAAAAATAAGTGCAAAATGTTGAAGTGATTTCAAATCATTACCTAACAAATATCTTGATCATTTATAAAACAGGTATATTAATTTATGCATATTATTCAAAAATAATCATCTCTTTGTCCTAATTTAAAATACGTACCTTTCCTCAACTGAATTTATGCAAAATACTGAAAAATACTATTTTGCTAATAAAACAATGAATATAAATTAAAAAAATATCTTTTACATGGTTTATGTTCAAGCTATATATTCTACACGCTTAGTTTCTCATATATCCTAGGAATTTAATATCATTAAGTATTCTCTCTAAAGCAGACCGGTACCTCTTAATTGCTGTTTCGCCGTTTGTACGAGTTTAATCATAATCTAATGGTCATTATGACCCATTTTAACGCTTAACTGCAGACTGGGCCACCTTTATGGGTATTTAGACTAAACGTATACAGGGTAATAATTCACAACGAAATTCAGTATTCAAGAAAAAAAATGGATTAAAATATGAATATGAATTCGTAAAATATCCAAAATATTAATTATATACTGATATATGGACCACCCGATAGTCTATATGCCTTATCAAATATTCTCAAATCAAAAATTATAATAAATTATTTATATTTCTAATGATTCTTTTCAGGATAGAAGCATGCGCACAATTTTCTACCTAAACAGGGCCGGTCCTGCATTTGCTATCAATAAACACACCATTCATATGTGAAGAAACAGTGTATAAAATTGGCAATTGCAGGGGAAACAAACATTGGTGAAGTGAATTATGGAACCACTGACCCATATCGTTTTTGGAAATGTTCAACAAAAAACACAAACAAAACAATTGAACAATCAAACAACTACAACGCTAAACACCTCTCCTACATACATCGGACACCGAGGAAGCTCAATCGTTGACCACATCTTGCTCACAGACAGATTCAGAGTTCTGGTCGCAGATTGGTGCTTCATCGGAGCCTCGATTACCTCTGACCACCAAACATTGATGGTCGAAACAAACCTTTTCAACCCAATTCCTCCAAATCCGATCCTATAAAAAAACAGATTGGCCCCTGTTTCAGCGAACCATCACTGAAAACCTGCCAGCAAATCCCGTTATCAACTCAAATGAGGACATGGATAACCTGTCAACCTCCCTCAGTAACATCATCTCCCAATCCCTTGATGTTGCTGTCCCCACCATCACCATAAACACTTCCCCCCGGACATCCTGTCCAACATTCGGCGGAAACGCCAAATCTATCGTCAATTTGCAAGAACCTGGGAGCTCGTCCTTAAAACCGAATGGAATCGGCTGAACGCATTGGTAAGGCTTCAGATTAACACGTATCGTCAGGTTAAGTGGGTTGATGTCACTTCAGGCCTTGATCATAGGGACGGGTCCAGGTTCTGGCACAAACTGTCGGTACTCAATGGTCAAAAGAACAAACGCACCTCCCATCTACTGTTAGATTGTCAAGTCCTCCACACTCCCGAGCAGAAGGCCACTGCATTCAAACGCGACCTACAAGAAACCATGACAAACCCAGTCAATCCCAACTTCAACCAAAACTTCCAGGAAAACACCGACCTCATACTCCAAGACATCCTCACCACACCCAATTCCCCCTATCACCGAGCCACTGCTCAACCCATTCACCCCAGAAGACATCGCCGCGGCATGTCCGAAGCGGAGAAATTCAGCCCCAAGTCCTGCCCAAATCAAGCGTCAGGCCCTGAAAAACCTACATGCCACCATCCTTCCCATCCTCACCCTCCTATTCAACGCCTGCCTTCAGCACTCCTTTTTTCCATCAAACTGGAAAACTGCCCACACCATTCTAATCCCCAGGCCTCACAAGGCTCCCACCTCCACCAATTCCTACAGACCTATATCCCTGACGAATGTTCTGGGTAAGGTCTTTGAAAATCTTCTCAAGGACCCTATCTGGAATTTTCTGGATTTAGGTCTGAACACTCCACCATAAACGCACTAGTGAAACTCCACTCCCTTACCTGCAAAATCCCTAAACCTAGGTCACTGTGCGTCGTCAGTCTTCTTCGATGTCCAGAAGGCTTTCGATCAGGTCTGGCATGCCGGACTTGTTCGGAAGCTTTCCAACATCGGCCTCCCTACCCAATTCATCAAACTTATCAATTCCTACCTCACAAATCGTTCAGTCATAGTTAAAGTCCGTTCTTCCACCGCAGATCCCTTTACTCCACAAGCCGGTGTCCCCCAAGGTTCAGTGTTAGCCCCCGTGCTGTAGGTCATAAACACAGACGACATCCCCCCTCCAACTCCTAGAAAAGACATATATCTCCGCAACAGCTGTAACCACCAGAGCTCTGCACAACAAAACCCAACAGATGCTAATCCGTTTTTCGGAATGGTGCAGCAATTGGAGGATTACCCTAAACCTGCAAAAAACCCAACTCATCATATTCAAACATTCTTCCCTTTCCAAAAGACGGGGTCAATCTCTCAATGATGTGGCCCTAAGGCCTAAGGACTGGATTGACTACTTGGGAGTGCTCTTCATGCGTACTCAACTGGTCAACCGGAGTCCAAAGCACTCTGAACAGGACAATAGTTGTAATACATAAAAAAAGAGCCAGCGTATAATTCGTCTCCCGAGCTTCGGCATGCGTACGATCCGACTGCCTAATAGTTGTATGTTAACATGAAAGTTTGATTATTCATCAGTGTGTTACGATGTGGTCTAATGTTAACGTTTGTGCGTTAAAAATAGAATATCCGGGTTCGATTCCTGAGGATATCTTTTAATCTTTCTTTTTTAATACACAGGCTAGATTTAGATAGTCAAAACTTCTTTTAATAAAATAAATTAAAATACACAAGTTAATTCATTTATTTCAGTTTATAACATCTTTTATTTATTAAATTGAGACAATTTTTACACACGCGGCGCATGCGGAAGCTTGGGAGACAAAGTGGACGCTGGCTCTCTAGACTCTTGTCATACATATGAATTTGCGTTCCAGTTATAGGTTATATTTCAGTGGTCTCTCTTCTATTGATTTGTTTCTTTCTTATTTTTGTCTTTCCCTGTATCATATCTTAGGTTTCTTACCTCCCCTTCCTTTAAATATTCTACTATTGTATTTGATTCTTTATTTGTCCATCTTCTAAGTATTGCTATACGTTTTTTACCTTTTTTATCTTCTGGTTTATTCTTTAATTTCTCGACTTATCAATAATATTTGTCTCACCTTGATTTTGTATAAATTATTTTATTTTATTTATTTATATCAGTTTATAATATCGTTTCATTTAACATTTAAATAACAAAATTGTTTCCCTTTTTTACAATTCAAAATTGGCAAATCTCCTTTTCTTATCAAACTAGATTAATTTCATTATTTAAAATTGCCTAGTAATAATTTAGCCTGGATCAAAAAATACATATATACCAAGAAGCGAAGGCCGACGAAATTTCTTTAATGTTCTAAGGCCAAAAATTTTTGTGACAGGTGACGAATACCTAATATAACAGCTGAGTTCGGCTTCGTTGCTCTTTTCACTCGTTTTACCCCGTTCTTGATCTATCCGTTCTGATACTGACAAAAATTCATTTAAATTCATTTTATACATATGTTTAGAAAACAAAGTAATATTTACAATAAAATAAAGAAAATGAACAAACAATCCGCACTTTATTCAAAAATATAGCACCTTTAGACAGAATTGACATTGACGTATAACTAATATAACTCACGCATGCGCGTATAAATTTCGGTCCATGCAAATACCGTAGCCTTCGCTTCTTTGTCGATAGGTATTCTTTGCCAGGATTGATAATCTTAAATGACATCTGACTACTTTATATTAAATTTTCTTATCAATACATTTTTGTCACTTGACAGTCTGATTCATGTTGACATTAGAATACGTGTAAGAGTGGAAGGTGCGGAATTAAGTCACTTATGATGGAGCATAAAGTATGAATTCCTGCGCAGCCCATTCAATGCGGAACACCCTGTCGCGCTGCTCTATTTTAATTTCCCGCCATTTTGAAAACTTTTACAGATCACTTCCGTTTCCGTACTTTGATAACTCACAGAGCACATTATCCAGAGGATTATTTTTATAATCCGTATACTGATACTTTTTAGTTTGAGTGTTACGCTAGATGATCTTGCTAGGGCGTTACTTTGGACCCTTCATTCGAGAGAAAATGGTTTAATTTTGGACTCCTGACTGAGTAAATTACCGTCTAAGATTAGATTGAAGCTGGGATAAGAAGTTAAGCTGGAGTTAAGAAGTTAAGCCGCACCAAGCAACTAAGAAGAAGATAAGTCGCTTAGTTATCGGTTTAAATTTATTATGAACCGTACTGAAATTAAATTAAAATTGTATTATTTAGTCAAAATTAAATTCTATCCTTTAGTAACTTTTAAAAATGTTGTTTGTATCGTCATTAATGATTACTTAAATATTTTAATTTATTTCTGGTTTTATATTTCCTTATTATGCAAAAAAATGGGATCTTTTACCATTAAAGTTTTTTGCTGTTTTATTTCCTTTCAGTAGCTGAAATAAAAAATAACTGACGCTCCATTCTAGAAAAATTGAGTTTAAACACTTTATTTATAAAAAACAATAAATTATTTAAGACGTTATATTCTCTATAATGATCAATTGCATTTTTCCCAAAACGGTTGAAATTATCAAGATTATACAATTATAACAATATATAAAAATACCGAAAACGAATGGTAAAATAATAAAACCATATTCGTTACCTAAAGTTACGCCTATGTGCCAATTTTGATAAAGATTTATGAATAAATGTCATATACACTTTTACATATGCATATATGTCATTTTAAAAGATAATATTTCGAAGGTTGAACAAAATTATGAACTTTGGTATCTTGAAATCCTGTTATTAATTTTTTTATTTCCATGCAAAGTGAAGACTTTTATTTCAGTTTCTGAGAATAAAACCCAAATTGCATTTAAACATCTTTTATACTTTCCAATAATAAAATTAATTCTGTAGAATTTTACAAAAAAAATTAATTTCTTGTACTATATGTATAACCCTCTGTACTCTGGATGACGTTTTACAACCAGAGGTTCTGCAGATGAAATTAATAATTACTTTGGGATTTCACTAATCTCTAATGATAGCAGGAAGTTAAATAATGAGGGTAGTTTGTATGTTACTTGGTATATGAGGCACACGGGAGCGTTCCAAATTCTTGCTTGTACAACACACCGGTTTTCAAATAAACTATGGCAATGCGGAATATGAAATAAGGTAAAAGGTTGTTTTGTATGTATATTAAATAATTTAACTGCGAATTTATTACAATTTTTTTTTAAATATTTAAATTTAGCCAAGTGGCCTTTATTTTATATTTTAAATAAATGTATTCGTTTGGTAGTTTGAATTAATTTCGAATATTTTGTCAATCTGTTATTAATTCTAAAATTAACACCTTGTAACATTTAATTCTTTGCAAGGAATATTTTTTCCGTGGTATAAAGGATTCCTACAATATTTTACTTTCCCGACCCACCTCCTAGAAGGGAAAGTATTGTGAACGAGTTAAAAAAAAATATCGAGTATAAAGATGGAAATATCCATTTTGAGGTCACCTGAGATGATTAAGACCATTTCCAGATGGAAGTCTGTCTGTGTGTGTGTGTGTATTCTTCCACGATAGAGGCCACACGTTTAATCCGATTAAGCTGAAATTTGGTATATGGCTTTGGGTTACCCGTCGGAAGAACCCATTAGTTTTTGTAGGACATCTGTCAAACGGAAGTGTCACTATCAAAAAATGGCAGATGCAATATGTCACAAAATTTGACTTGCAATATGTCATTTGAAAGCCCTTGAAAAACTCAATCAGAACAGTCAACATTATTTCTCCAACCTATCAAAAATAAAAAAATGTAAAACATTAACAATTTACAATTTTTTTACAATCTTTTCCATTTTTTTTTTCAATTTTTATTTGACTTTTTAATATTTTTTGAGGTTTTGTTGAGTTTTTTTGAACTTTTTTGATGTTTTTGAGGTTTTTTGTGATTTTTTGAGGTTTTTGAGGTTTTTTGAGTTTTATTCAGGTTTCTTGAGATTATTTGAAGGTTTTTGAGATTTTTTGAAATTTTTAGAAGTTTTTTGATTTTGTTTGATTTTTTTTTGAGTTTCTTTGGGACTTTTTAATATATAGATTTTTTGAGAATTTTTTGAAGTGTTTTAAGATTTTTTGAGATTTATTTGAGTTATCTTGAGTTTTTTGCGATTTTTTAAAATTTTTTGAAATTTAAATTTTATGAAATTCATTTTAGTTTTTTGAGACTCTTTGAATCTTTGAGTTCTTTTGAGAATTTATAGAGATTTTATGGGATTTATAATTTTTTTTACGATTTTGTGAGATTTTTTAAGGTTTTTAAAGAATTTTTGAATTTTTTGAGGTTATTGAGGTTTTTTGAGATTTTATATTTTTTGTTTTTTGAGGTTCTTTAAGTTTTTTTTCAGATTTTATTTATGACATTTTTTAAGGTTTTTTGAGTTTTTGAGATTTATTGACTTCTTTGAATTTTTAGAGATTTTTTGATCAAATTTATGAGTTTTTGAGATATGTACTATTTTGATTTTTTTGAGGTTTGAGGTTTAAATTTTTTGAGAATATTTAGATTTTTTAAGAATTTTTAGAGATTCTTGAGATGTTTTTGAAGCGTCTAAAGATTTTTTTTGAAAATTTTTGATGATTTTTTTGATTTTTGAGATCTTTTATGGTTGAGGTATTTTACAATTTTGAGATTTTTTGAAATTTTTTGACACTTGAGATTTTTGGAGTTTTTACTTTCCCACCTCCAAAAAGGGATAGTATTGTAAACGAGCTAAAAAAAATTTCGAGATAAAGATGGAAATATTCATTTTGAGGTCACCTGAAATGGAGAGTAAAAGATTTGGTTTATAATAGAGATATAATTTACACGATAATTAAGTAGCGAAAAAGATCAAATTTATATATTAATTTTTTTAGTTTTTATCTATGTAAAATTGTAACTTGAATGCCTAAATATAGTTTCCCTTATCATACCTCTTTTAAAATACATTAACTATGTTACGTTTTAATCAGTAACGTACAATACTTTGTTAAATAGGTTCTTTTTATGTTTATTATCTATTTAGATTTTTGGGATTTTTAATATACCGACACTTAATCATATCAATTCGGTTACAAAACAAAACGCACCCCAAATACTTGCCTTTTTTAAATTATGATGTTTTTAATATACGTGACGTATTTACTGATCTGGGGATTTTATTCGGTGATTTAACTTATGTTGGTACATATGACATTTCGGTCACTAGAAAAATCGATTAAAATCGAATAGAATGTCCGTATCTGTTATGATTTCACATTTTTTTCAGATCAATATCACTCCATCTCTGATTTCGGATTTAACTATTATCAATTTTCTGATTTCTAAACTTTATTAGGTATTATTAATAATTATTCCAAATAACCTATTCATAATTTAACAATTTGATTATCAATGACACATCGAATGATTTTAACGATCAGTTGACACTCCTTATCGATAAAGTATGTGACGTAGGCAAAACTTATGGTATGACGTCATCAAGCCCGCGAAATTTAAATAAGAGGATGTTTTAGCTTAAGGGTTGTCTTAAACAAATAACAAAGTAGTATAAACAGTACATTTTGACTTTCTATATTCAAATATCAATTAAAAAAATGCCAAAATTGTTCATTGAGTGTCCGGGTATACCCAAATTGTGGTTTATTTTTACAGTTTTTTACTATCTAGTAAGTAATAATAATAAGGTCAGTAAAGTTGGCACCCACTTTTGCGAATTTACCAAACATTTTGTGTGCATTCGTTTGCCAATCGATTGTCCATTATTGTCCACAAAATTCAACCGCACAGGTCGTTTGTTCTTTGCTTGTCCACGGTTGTCCACCAATTAGTTTTGTTTGTCAACCCACCGGTTAATTATGATTAATTATTAAAATTTAAAAAAATTTTGATATTGTGAAGTTGGCACACCCTTTTTTGAATTTTGATTTTTTTCGCGCATGCGTTTGTTCATCGTTAGTCCATGATTGTCCACCTAAAATTTTTGTTTGTCCAAGCATCATTTCAAAACGGAGGGCAAAAAACGAATTATCGTTTGGTTATATTCTCTGGACAAGAACAGACAAATGATTTTTTAACATCTACAAATAAAATTCCACTATGCAAAAAATAAATATTTTTTCACTGGGTTTAGAGTATACAGGGTGGATAGAATTTAATTTGCGTATACAGAGATCTCATAAACCGAAATAGATTCAATATCCGTTAAACAGGGAAAAAGATGTGTATTTTCAAGACGAATTAATAGATTTTTTTCAAAATTACAATACCAGGTCCGGTTTCCGAGATATTTAAGAAAAACCGAAATTGGCGATTTTATTTATGGCTAAATATGGCTTCACATAGCGTACTTGTACATTTTATTTCATCTTTGAAACCCTCATTTTTTCTCTGTTCAACCATGTAGAACACCAAGTTTTTGACAATATACTAAACTTAAAGATTTTTTCTATGTACGGTCCTGTTCATTATATGGCCCGAAAAAAGTTTGTATACATCGCGGGTATAAACAGATGTTTATACCTATGGTACATAAATAACTATTATTTTTTAATTGTAGTTATTTAAGAAAATTTACATTCAAATATTTAATGGAAATTAAACCCAAAGTAGACTTAATTTTTAATTAATTTTATTTAAAATGATTTATAAATATTTTCAGTGAAAATGGAATGAAAATAGGGAGAGACCATAACTATATTTTTTCTCATTTGGTCTCTCCCTTTTCTCAAGGTCACAATTTTTGCTTCAAAATTTTGAAAAAATTCCTATTTATAGAATTTTGTATTCTCTTTTTAATGGTATTGAATAGATTTTAATATATGTTTTAATTAAACAAAATAACTTAGATAATTGTAAATTTTAATAAATAATTTTTTGTTTAACCCCTGTAACAAGAAAACTATCGATACTATTAAAACGTGTTAAATGTTGATAGAAAGAGAAAAAAATATTATATATAAATGAATTTTTTCAAAATTTTAGATAAAAAATTGTGGTTGTGAAAATAGGGAGAGACCATAACTATATTTTTTCTCATTTTGGTCTCTCCCTTTTCTCAAGGTCACAATTTTTGCTTAAATATTTTGAAAAAATTCCCAGTTATAGAATTTTTTATTCTCTTTTTAATAGTATTAAATAGATTTTAATATATTTTTTAATTAAACAAAATGACTTAGATAATTGTAGATTTTAATAAATAATTTTTTGTTTAACCCCTGTAACAAGAAAACTATCGATACTATTAAAACGTGTTAAATGTTGATAGAAAGAGAAAAAAATATTCTATATAAGTGAATTTTTTCAAAATTTTAGATAAAAAATTGTGGTTGTGAAAATAGGGAGAGACCATAACTATATTTTTTCTCACTTTGGTCTCTCCCTTTTCTCAAGGTCACAATTTTTGCTTAAATATTTTAAATAATTCCCATTTATAGAATTTTTTATTCTCTTTTTAATGGTATTAAATAGATTTTAATATATTTTTTAATTAAACAAAATAACTTTGATAATTGTAAATTTTAATAAATAATTTTTTGTTTAACCCCTGTAACAAGAAAACTATCGATACTATTAAAACGTGTTAAATGTTGATAGAAAGAGAAAAAAATATTCTATATAAGTGAATTTTATCAAAATTTTAGATAAAATATTGTGGTTGTGAAAATAGGGAGAGCCATAACTATATTTTTTCTCGTTTTGGTCTCTCCCTTTTGTCAAGGTCACAATTTTTACTTAAATACTTTGAAAAAATTATCATTTACAGAATTTTTTACTCTCTTTTTAATGGTATTAAAATAATTTTAATATATTTTTTTATCAAAAATAAATAACATAGATTATAATATATAATTTTTTGTTTAACCCCTGTATAACAACAAAACTATAGATGCTATTAAAACGTACTAAGTGCAGATGGAGAGAGAAAAAAATATTCTATACGTGTGAATTTTTCAAAAATTTAGATGAGAAATTGTGGTTGTGATAAAAAGGAGAGACCACACTATAAGGATTTTTTTAATTTTCCTCATTTTTGGTATCTGTCCTTTCTCAAGGTCACAATTCTAGCTCAAAAATTTTCACTGGTATCAAAATGATTTTAATATATTTTTTAATTAAAGAAAATAACATAGGTAATTGTAGATTTAAATAAATAATTTTTTGTTTAACCCCTGTAACAGAAAAACTATTAATGCTATTAAAACGTACTAAGTGTAGATAGAAAGAGAAAAAAGAAAAATTCACAAAGTACGTACAAAAATTAAATATTCTACATGGTTGGATAGCGAAAAAATGGGGATTTCAAAAATGAAATAAAATGTACAGGTCCCTATTAAAAAAAAAACAGTTGATGTTGGGCCTTTAAAGATGAAAAATTTTAGGTGGACAATCTTGGACTACCGATGAACAAACGAATGCACGAAAAAAAAACAAAATTCAAAAAAGGGTGTGCCAACTTCACAATATCACAATTTTTTAAAATTTATATAATTAATTATAATTAATCTTTGGACGGACAAACAAAACTAATTGGTGGACAAACAAAGAACGAACGACCTGTGCGGTGAAATTTTTTTTTGCAATTTGTGGGTGCTAGAGCAAAATTTGCAAAAAAACATTTTTGGGCCACCATTTTGAAACGAAGGGTGGACAAACGAAAATAATTAGTGGACAATAATGGACAAACGAATGCACACAATATTTTTGGAAAATTCGCAAAAGTGGGTGCCAATTTCACTGACCTATAATAATAAATGGTCTGTATTTCTACTAAAAAAAATAAGTACATTTGTTTGCTCAAGATTTAGTTATTGTGCCCTACAAAATACGAACTATATCAAAAAATAAATAAATACAAAATTCTAATAACAAATTAAAATTATAAAACAAAGTAAAATAAATAAATAACAGCAATTTATAAAATAAATGTTGCTTAATTGCATTTTTTAAAGCAATGAGAGTACGTTCTTGTTTGATAATTACATTGCGGTTATTGTATAGATCAACCGTTATGTATAAAAAAGTCCATTTATATATTGCAGTAAAGTGACGCGGCATAGATAAATTTGATTGATTTCTAATATTAACATTATGATTAGATGTTCTAAAAATCAATTTATTTCGAAGGCGTACTGGTATAGATATAATTATTATTTTAATAATTAATGAAAGAAATAAATAAAAATCAAAAATACTACGAAATATAAAGTCCATTGACGAATCTACAACATGTATTCTGCATAATTTAAAATCGATTTCGATTAGTTAAGCAGGGGATAATAAATGACAATGCCGTGAAGTAATTTAGATATTACTAAACTTTGACAGAGATTAGCTTTAATTGACTTATTGCAAAGTATAGATTTATGAAAATATATCCAATCTAAGTAAGTGCATTATAGCATAGCCGTAACATGTTTATCGTATCTCATGTATTCGTCGAAGTAGACTCCAAAATTTTTAACAGATTTGTAACAAATGATTTATCATTAACCTGAGAATCTAAAAACAATTGTGTGTCGTTGGTAAAAAATTTTGCTTAAGGTAAGGATACCAGTAGTCGACAGTGCTCCGAAAGTCGACACCCCAATTTTATACTAAAACAAACAGGAAAAGTCAGCAAATCTATAAATAAATATAACAATTGGCATGACTGATAGTCATTCTGTTAAGGCCGCATTGAGAAATATAAACGAATATTCCACTCGGTCCGTGCGAGGCAATACTAAACGGACATGAATAAATAAGAAATTTTGGTTTGTATACCTTCCGCTCGTGCACGATTACTCGGTTATCTTTAAAAAAAAAATACAATTTTGATTTTTTTAGATAAAAGATAAAGGTTAACTTTAGGATTGTATGCATGTAAAATTTTATTATAATTTTTCAGAACCCCTAAAGGTTACCAGGAAATTGTAGTATTTTTATAGTTTTTAAATTGTCGTAGTTTTTTAGTTTTTATTTTTTTTTAAATTTGACTTGCATACAATCCTAGCTTTATGTTTTGTAATGCCAAGAATAATTAGAAATAAAGTAGAAAATTAAATATGTTGCTATAATCCAGCACGAGCTGGACCCCTAAATCAGTCCAACAAATCAGCGGACGGTAGAGCCTTAATGACACAGAGAGGTTAAATTGAAAGTTAGTGCATCAGGTGATATTTTGTGCAAAGTTGTTGTGTGTAAGAAGTAAGTATGTTAAAAAGTTTTGTTTAAAAAAAAAATTCAGTACTTTTAAATTATGGCTGTACTGGTAATTGCAATGGTTAACAGTATATGTTTGTTATGATAGTTAGAACATGTTTGTAATAAGAAAAAACCGGCATGTCGACCTTTGGAACAGAAAAACTAAGTTCTAACAGTCGACAGACATGTCGACCTAAGGAAATTTAAATATTATTAAATGGGTTGGTAGGTATGTGTAATATTTTATGACAGTCTGCTTACTATTTGTTTGAAACGAATATGTCAAGAGGATCTAAAGCCCGACATGGCATGTCGACTTTTGGAGAATGACATGTCGAGCATTGAAGTTATATGATCTACTGATTTAGTCTTATTTACAGATGGAACGTAAAAAAAATTTAAATTACTCTGAAGCAAATATGTTAGCTGCTATAGAAGATGTAAATAGAGGAATGTCATACAATGCTGCAGAAAAAAAGGGGTTCCAAGAATAACACTAATGGCCAAGTTCCAATTTGTAGAAAAATGGGACCATCATCCAAATTTTCTTCTGAACATGAATTAATTCTTGTTAATTGGGTTCAATATCTTGCTCTTGCAGGTTTTCCTTTAACAAAGGAAACCTTCATGGAGAGTGTTTCTAAACTAGCATTAGAATTAAAGATCACCTTTAATGGAAATACCAAACCAGGAAAAAATAGTTAATCCTTTTTTTAAACCGACACCAAGATATTACATTTCAAAATTTAACTTCTCAAAGAAGAGTTGTTACACACGAGAATATAAATAAATGGTTTGAGGAAATTGCCAGATATTTAAAGTAAAAAAAGATAGAAAAAGTCATCAAAGATGCAAATTGTGTGTTTCACTGCGATGAAACAGCATTCTTTTTAAATTAAAAACCGGGCAAAGTTCTGGCTCCCAAAGGATGTAAAACTATATATAATGCTGCAGGTAATGATGAAAAATTCATAATTACAGCCAAGTCTAAAAAAGGGTGGATGACCCAAGAGCTATTCTTTGAATACATTGCAAACATTTTCGTACCCTGGCTTGAAAAGGAAGGTATTCCCAAACCAGTTGTGATGTTCTTAGATGGACATGTTTCACATCTATCCTTATAACTTGGTCAATTTTGTATTGACAAAAATATTGAATTAATAGCTCTATATCCAAATGCTACACACATTATGCAGCCGATGGATGTGTCTGTATTTCATGTCTTAAAAACCATTTGGAGACAGAAAGTTGCGGATTTTAAAATTCAACATAATGGAGAACATCCTAATAAGTACAATTTTGCAACAGCATTAAAAGAAGTTCGCCCCCATATTAAAGATTTAATAATAAAAATCGGATTTAAAAAATATGGTTTGGTTCCTTGGAATCCAAATGTAGTTAAGGTTAATGGACAGCCAAGTTTAGAAACTAAAACGTTAAATACGAGAAAAACTGCAGAGGACAAACTATTTTTTACAATGTTGGAACGTGAAATAGGCAGGGATAAAATAACATCTTTTATGAGCAGTCAAAATGAATGGGAACGGCTCACTGAAGACATATCTTTATTTAATTATGGAAATTGTGGCATGATCACCAACAGCAAAATATCGAAGAACAGGTAACATTTTTATATACATATGAAGTAATAGAACTATATTTTTTTTTTTCAGCAATCTCATGAAGAACTAGAACCGGAACTGTCTCGGGACACAGAACTTTCTCCTTGTGGACCAAGAATTGAAGAATCCACACCAGAGCTACGAATAGCGCCAGATACTCCATTGAACAAAATATCAAACATTAATGCCCCCTCTTGTTCTACTAACACTGATCTGCACCATCACAAAACTACCCCTTTAGTGAAGGGATTTAAAAAAAATATTCCTTCTCCTTTTAAAAGAGTTTTGTTTTGGAAGGAAGAAGGACCAATTGAAGTCAAAAGGAAAAGGAAAAATTAGCAACCATTGCTACTTCGCCACAAATGTTAGAATATTTTAACAAAAAGCTGAATTCCAAAAAGGAAATGGAAAGACAAAAGGAAGAACGGAAATTAAATAGAGAAGAGAAAAAACTAATATGGAACAAACAAAGGCAGAATCGAAACAAAAGACCAAAAACGCTGCGACTACAAAAAAAGATGTCTTTCATCTTCAAATGATTCTTCTACTCGGGGTTCTCTTCAAGAATCTGACATGTCAGAAACATTAGAAAGTGAAGTTGAAGAGGACATATTAACGCCAATAACATGAAGTATAATGAATTAAAGGAAGGCGATTATGTTCTTACCCAATTTAATGGTGGCAAAAGAAATTCGTCAGAGTTTAAATTTGTCTGTGTTGTAAATGTATTGATAACACTCAAAAAGAATTTATACCAGTTGAAAAAGACAAGTCAAGACCGCCCGGAAGTTGGCACCCCAACTATCGGAACCCTTTGATTTTTTCGGAGTTCTGGACTCGTCTCGAAGAGTTCTAGAGTTCTCGAGGGGGTGCAGATAAAGTTCTGCAATTTTTTTGCGGAATTTTTAAAAAACAAATTTTGGGGTGCCAACTTCATGCCGCACCCCTTTTGTGAGAAAAAAGAGTTCTGGTTGAATAGATATCTCAGAAATAAAGAGTTCTAGAGTTCTCGGTAGGTTTTGGAAAGAGTTCTGGAAATTTTTGGAAATTACAAAAAAAAATAAATTTTGGAGTGTTAACTTCATGCGGCATCCTTTTTTATTTATTGGGTAGTTTTGGTCACTTAGGGCTGCTTTTAAATAGAGCACCCCTGAGTTCTGACTCGAAAAAATACTGAAAATTATGAAAATGGACATTTTCAAGGGGTCCTACAAAGTTCCGATTTTTGTCGCTAATTTTTCGCCAAAATATTCAAATTTTTATTTACTGGGCAGTTTAGGTCACTTAGGGCTGCTTTTAAATACAGCACCCCTGAGTTCTGACTCGAAAAAATACTGAAAATTATGAAAATGGACATTTTCAAGGGGTGCTACAAAGTTCCGATTTTTGTCGCTAATTTTTCGCCAAAATATTCAAGTTTTTATTTACTTGGCAGTTTTGGTCACATAGGGCTGACTCCTTGAAAATATCCATTTTCAGTATTTTTTCGAGTCAGAACTCAGGGGTGCTGTATTTAAAAGCAGCCCTAAGTGACCTAAACTGCCCAGTAAATAAAAATTTGAATATTTTGGCGAAAAATTAGCGACAAAAATCGGAACTTTGTAGCACCCCTTGAAAATATCCATTTTCATAATTTTCAGTATTTTTTCGAGTCAGAACTCAGGGGTGCTGTATTTAAAAGCAGCCCTAAGTGACCAAAACTACCCAGTAAATAAAAATTTTAATATTTTGGCGAAAAATTAGAGACAAAAATCGGAACTTTGTAGCACCCCTTGAAAATATCCATTTTCATAATTTTCAGTATTTTTTCGAGTCAGAACTCAGGGGTGCTGTATTTAAAAGCAGCCCTAAGTGACCAAAACTACCCAGTAAATAAAAATTTTAATATTTTGGCGAAAAATTAGAGACAAAAATCGGAACTTTGTAGCACCCCTTGAAAATATCCATTTTCATAATTTTCAGTATTTTTTCGAGTCAGAACTCAGGGGTGCTGTATTTAAAAGCAGCCCTAAGTGACCAAAACTGCCAAGTAAATAAAAACTTGAATATTTTGGCGAAAAATTAGCGACAAAAATCGGAACTTTGTAGCACCCCTTGAAAATGTCCATTTTCATAATTTTCAGTATTTTTTCGAGTCAGAACTCAGGGGTGCTGTATTTAAAAGCAGCCCTAAGTGACCAAAACTGCCAAGTAAATAAAAACTTGAATATTTTGGCGAAAAATTAGCGACAAAAATCGGAACTTTGTAGCACCCCTTGAAAATGTCCATTTTCATAATTTTCAGTATTTTTTCGAGTCAGAACTCAGGGGTGCTGTATTTAAAAGCAGCCCTAAGTGACCAAAACTGCCAAGTAAATAAAAACTTGAATATTTTGGCGAAAAATTAGCGACAAAATCGGAACTTTGTAGCACCCCTTGAAAATATCCATTCTCATAATTTTCAGTGTTTTTTCGAGTCAGAACTCAGGGGTTCTCTATTTAAAAGCAGCCCTAAGTGACCAAAACTACCCAATAAATAAAAAAGGATGCCGCATGAAGTTAACACTCCAAAATTTATTTTTTTTTGTAATTTCCAAAAATTTCCAGAACTCTTTCCAAAACCTACCGAGAACTCTAGAACTCTTTATTTCTGAGATATCTATTCACTCAGAACTCTTTTTTCTCACAAAAGGGGTGCGGCATGAAGTTAGCACCCCAAAATTTGTTTTTTAAAAATTCCGCAAAAAAATTGCAGAACTTTATCTGCACCCCCTCGAGAACTCTAGAACTCTTCGAGACGAGTCCAAAACTCCGAAAAAATCAAAGGGTTCCGATAGTTGGGGTGCCAACTTCTGGGCGGTCAAGTACCGTGTTAAAAAAATTGGAGCAACCTGAATTAGTGTTGAAGAGTGAAAGGGTTAGCTATAGGTTTAAGGAACCCATTGCTGTAATATCTTAATTAAGTAATAAATTAATTAAACATAAATGGATTGTTTTATTAACCTCACTAAGTAGGGTGACAACTACCGGACCAAGTTATGTCAACTACTAGAACTAGACAATCTGCACATGTCAACCTTTGGACCAAATGCATATAGACAGAAAAAAAATTGCCAAAAATAAAATGTAAACAATGTATTATTTTAATATGAATGCCTACATAGAACACACTTAAGCTGTTACACACTTAAGCTGTTAAGTCGATCACAAAACAAATTTATAAAATATTTCTTAAGGTGTCGACTACTGGTATCTTTACATTAATTCTGTATATGTTTGTATATATTAGATGTATAGAACAAAAACAATATATTCCCTAGTACCGAGCCCTGTGGTAACCCAGACGTTATCTGAATTAAGTACAATTTCACCGAATCCATAATAAAAATATTTTTCCAGCATGCATGGTTTATGAGTACCAAAAGTTTTGCTAAGGTCCAAGAGGACTAAAATACCTACCATTTTTTTATCCATGACATTTAAGATGTTACGGGAAAATTTTGTCATAAAAATTTAAAAAAAAAATGAGAACATATGGAAGTTAAAAATATGCAATATTTTTATTAAATTTGTTTAGTTACTTGCACATATTTTAAATTTGAAGACTCATTTCCAAAAGGAACTATAATAATTTCCCTTTTTTAAAATTAATTTCTAAAAATAATTATACCCACAATTTAAGTAAATCTATTTTAAGCCACTTGTATAATGTAAAAAAAATCTAAAAATACCATAAAAATGCGGTTCTACTTATTTTTAGAAAAAATCTGATACAAACCTCTGTTAAATTAATACAAGGTGTTCCAAATTTCATCTCGTAAAAGGAGTGTTCCTTACATCAAAATAAAACAAAAAACATACTTCGGAAATAAATTTTGAAAAATTCACAGTAAGTAGATTGAGAGCATACTTCGTTCATAAAATTCTTTATTTTATTTAAAAAAAAAGACGCTTGTTCGGTCTTACAAGTAAATACCTATTGCTTTATACGAACAAAATACGGACCAATGTTTACTCAATATCCTGTAACAAGATTAAAGGATTTTTCAAAACTTCTCTTTGTAATTTCGATGTGTACCCTAACACAAAGCTTTGTCACTGCATATTGGATATGTGAGTATTCCTAAACCTATTTCGATACGTCGAAGAAAATTGAAAAGAAAACTTTTCACTATATAGAATTTTCTGTTTTATATTCAACAATTTATATGTTATTATTCTTATTAAAACTACTTTATTAACATTTATAAAAGTATCACTATATTAGTTTCTAGAGATTCTCATATTACTAACTGGGACCAACTGAATGGGTATGGAAAAAATAAATAAACACTTTTAAAAGTCGGAATTTAAAACACTTTCAAAGAAAAAATGAACACTTGTGGCAAAGGGAAAGCAATTAAGTTGGAAATGTGTTCATATCGTGAGGAGATTTACAACCCCCAGCTGTGTGTTTCTAAATTAAGAACCGTTTATAAGAGGAAGCGGAAAATAAAAGATTAGAAACATAAATTAACAGACTCAAATCTTATATCTAATTTAAAAATGTAATAATTTATATTCCAATCAACTAGTAACACAATTTTTAGATATATCTATTAAAATTGTTATCATTATTGTTATTATGACTAATGTATAATCTATCTCAGTATGGGTTTAGTTAATTGATGTTTAAATATTTATCTATGTTTATCTATTTAATTTACACTAAGTACCATTTCAAAATAATTTCTGTTCAATACAGAACATTGTCCTAGTAAACAAAATATTTATATATTATCATTTTAATATTTTTTTGCACATTATTTGAATATCATTTAATTTACAAATTAACAGGTACTTACGTTTAATAAATAAATCTTTTGATGATAAGAAGGTAAATATTTATTATTCATTTGTAAAAAAATAATTCCCAACATACTTCTAATAATGAAAAAAAAAAGTTTAAAAGAATGGAATTCTTGAAATAGTTAAATCTATTAAGTAAATTATACAGGGTAATGTCGTTACCAAATTATATCTTCAAATTAGTCAAAATGGTTAGTTACTACTTATATTGGGCGAGATCTCGTCCAAAAACGAATAATTATGTTTTTTCCTGTTCTGCGAAGAAAAAATTGGACTACCACATTTTCCTCAGGTTATAGTGCGGCCTCTTAAGGTTGTTAAGAAGTATAATATGACAAGGTTTTGAAATGTTTATATCTTTTTAATAGTTATTCAGGTCACAAGTGATATTAAACAAGTAGGCACATTCCAGGACGAGTTGTAGGCGAGTCATAGAAGCCTGTGAGTACCGTAAAATCGCTTTCGGATCGTTTTATGTGCAATATTTTTTCTGTAGCCATTTATTATTCATTATTGGAATGACAAATCAATAGCACACCAACGCAATGCAACAACAAACGTATTTTGATGAGCTTTGTCAAACTAAAAATCAAGTAAAATTTGTTCCCAAATTCGCCTACGTAAAAATCGACTCGGAAAGTTCAGAAAGTAAAAAAAGACAATTTTACTTTCACTCTAATAAATCATAGTTCGATTTTCGTGACGACTGTAGAAAAACATCATTAAGTGTCTTGACAATCAGAAATGTCAGCATTATAAAAAATCGCCAAATTATTTAAAAATAATTGTGTCAAGTTTCAAAAAAATCCTCATTTTTGTTTTTAAGAAAATTCAATTATTCTAAAAAATAGTACAAAAGCTTTCAAGATTCAGAAAATCGTCAATACGCTATCACATCCAACTTTTCGTCTGATGCAGACCAAGCGATTATTTATTGTCTTAAATGTCTTAATTGTCTAAACAAAGTAGTAAAAATCATTGTTTTATTAAATTTCATAGAGTTTATTTATTGTCTGCTTACAATTGGCTAAATAAATTCGTAAAATTGAACTAGTTCTAAAAAATAAATTTCTACTTGTAATATTTCAACTAAAATTTAATCTCTTAAAAGACTCAAATTACTACTAATAACAATCGCAACAACAATTAATTATTATAAAAATCACAATTCTTGAAAGAGAAAACAGTGCTCTTTGAAAAATTAATGAACAAAGAGGGAAGGCGTGGGTTCGAGAATCCTATCCCAGTAAAAGCTAGACTCCAAGTTATAAAAAAATTTACATTTTTAACAAAAAAAGAAAATATATTTTAGTAAATTTTAATTATTAAAATTTTGTTTATTTCAGTTGGCAAGGATACTTTATATGTATTTAGCTTGCCAGGAATATCAAAATTGAAATATGTGCTAATATTAAACTGGGCAAACTTTGTTCTAATAAACTTTACTATATTGTAGGTCGGATTCTATTCGTTCTATATATGGGCGTATTTTGTATGGATTCGTTAACAATTTGGTATTGAAAAAGTTTTTATTACTTCATATAACTGTAACATATAACTGTAATCAATGAAATAAACAAAACTATCAAATATCAAAAATATTAAATACAGAATATAACATATTATACTTTACACTCTGATATTATAAACTTGAATATATATAAGTAATGTGTCAAATATATATTGAATCTATAAAACTCACAATCTTATGTAAAGCGGCCAAAAATGGTGTAATTCAACGAATTATTCAATACAACTGATTTTCCTTCTATCTTTACCAACTTTGTATTTAAATAATCTAATTATGATGAAAATCATCACGATTTTTCAAATTTACTTACTTCTTTTTCATTTACATTATTTTTGAAAATATACTGATTAGTTGTAGCCATGGTTGAAGTATATCAGGTTAGACATTGCGCAGGATATGTGACGTCACCTGGTGCCCATCAAAATTTTTTAATGTGTCATTATATGAGGTTATTATCTTTTTTGACATATTTTTATTTATTTTCACCTATAAACTGATTAAAATGTATTGCGCTATGTTTGGTGTAAAAGTAATACTCGCTCTAAAAACAGTACAAAGTTTTTTCGATTTTCGAAGTGCCCTTTATTACAAAAACAGTAAGTTTTATATGAATAAACATGTTAACATTTTTAGACCTTATTTTAAATAATACAAAAAGTTCTGTAAGATGTATTGTGTAATAGTTTTAAGTAGTTACGTATTCATTTATTAGTTAGCATTTTATTCAATAATGACACTAAAGCACTGCACAACTTATGAAAAAGTTTATAACATTTATTTTACATACCAACTTGTATGACTTTAAATCTAAGTTATACTCCTATTTACATTTGCTATATTCGTTCTAGAGTGTAAATTAAGCACTAGGTATACGAAAACCTAAGTAACATAAACCTGCAATAACAATGTGCATCAAAAGGTTTCACTGATAATATAAGCTATTTGAAATCACCTTTTTTAAATAATTTTTTGATTAAACATTTATAAAATCACTAAAGTTAATCTAAAGTATTTTATTTGTTACATATTTGACAATTAGTTTAACGATAAAATTAGCCATAACATAATTGAGCATTTTCTGGTTTTTATATCTAGCAATTAAATAGTTTTTATAATACAAAACACATCGGAATCGTAAAAAAAGTTTATACCTTTATTAAAGTAGTTATCACTTTTTAGTGTACAATACTTTACAATCTATTTTTATTAAATATATAGCCGTAAAAAAATAAAAACCACCCGAAAGACACAATAACCATATGCAATCCAATGTTAAATTATTTCGTTTGGACTCCAGCTGACGTCATGCGCAAACTTGGACGAATTTGGGACGTCTGAGTGTCTAACCTGTGTAATTTTTAAATCATGAGTTGTAGCCTATTATGTACCATCATTTAATATTGAAAAATTGCTCAAACTACCTGTTAGTGTTAGTCATACTAGTGAAAACTACATCACTATTTGACGCCATCGAATTTGTTTTTGAATCTGACATTAAAGCAGTTTTAATTAGTTCCTTTACCCCTTAATCTTTTTTTTAAATCTCCCTACATAGATGCGACTGTCCCTATTACAGAAAAAGTTATCGTTATTCATTAAAATTTAATTATATGCTAATTATGCATTGCCAATTATGTAATTAATGATAATAAAGTTTGTTTAACTGTGTTGGTTTAATAAAAGGTTTTTGACTATAATTGACCAATAACTTGTTTGGTCTCTTTTTAAAAAAATATTATTTTATTATTAAAAATATTTTCAGGAGAGCTTTACAAAAGTTATTACTTAAAGACCATCGATTGACCAGGTTTGATCAATTTCAAACCTGATTGACTATCACCAGTACAAATCTAATAAACGTTAAAACACCTCCCCAATCACTTATAGCTGAAAGCTGAAATTTATTTATACTTCGAACCTTCTTCAATAAATAAATTTCCACGTTTGATTTTAATAACTTCTGATACTGTTTCAAATGACAGAAACAGATATCTTTGACAAATATGTAATATTAAATTTTTGATCTCTTCATAAATATTCAGTGTTTCAGGCACCATTATTTTCAGTTATAAGGGATTTGGAAGATGTATTGGTCTTTATTATTTTATTTATCAATTGATTTTGAAGTTTGGTCGAGTATGGACAATTAATGGTCAAACATCATTTTATAATGAAAATTAAGTGTGAATTGTGGAAGTTAATTCATGAAAATACTAATACTTTTCGTCATTAAAAGTAGTCATATTGACAATTATGGTCAATCAAATCTACTATTTTGATCATAAATATTTGCGGCAGAAGTAAACTTGCCACCAATAGTCCTATTGTACCTGCTATGAATTTAGGATTATAAAATTGCACAAGTAAACATGCCACCAGAGACAAGGGCAGCTACTTACGTCTATCAACTTAGCAAGACAACTTCAGAAAAATTACAACGGTATCTTATTAGTAAATTGCCGCTAATTAGTTGTGGAAACAGAAATTTTGCCGCTTTTTTTTATTAAAAATTAAACATCTTGCTAACTTGATATCAAGTTAGCAAGACAACTGCGTAAATAATGCCGATAACAATAAATTAAAAGCTGGAGAATTTGCCGCTTTATTGACGTTAATTAAGTAGTTGTGGGAAACAATTGTTGCCGCTATTTTTTAAAAATTAAACATCTCGCTAATTTAATATCAAGTTAGCAAGACAACTGCCTAAATCAACAAACTAAAAGCTAGAGAATTTGCGCTAAATAGTTGTAGAAATAAAAAATTTGCCGCCTATTTTTTATAAGTATAGCAACTTCAAATTTTACAAAAAAATTTTTACTCAAGTGAGTAAGTAACTCTTTTAATTTGAATATATTTGAATAAGTAAATATATCGTTCAAGCCATTAGGAAAATTTTTTGTACAAAGCGAAATGTAGTTTTTCTTCAATTTTTATAACAATTTTGCTTACTATTCGTCAGAGGCATGTAAAAATTTTGATTAAATATTTATATGAAATTTTATGTTCTACAACTTTGATCCCCTGCAATTTTTCATGAAAAGGAATAATTTTGACTCAAAATGTAAAAAAAAAATTAAAAAGGGAAGTGGGCAAAAAGAGGGGGCCGGAGTTCCGGGGGTGAAGTACTGGATCCATCAACGAACTCGATCCGTTGCCGAGTTCTCAACCTGACAGACGGACAGACAAAGTAAGGACAATAGCGCCTTTTCTTTATACATAAAGGAGGAAAATGCGCTAAAAAAGCGGACAATTTTCCAGCTTCTAGTTTTTTGATATCGTCATTATTTACGCAGTCTTGCTACCTCGATATAAAGTTAGCAAGATGTAACAATTTTTTTTTCACAACTAATTAGCGGCAAAATCTCCAGCTTTTAGGTTTGTGATATCGTCATTATATACGCAGTTGTCTTGCTAACTTGATAAAAAGTTAGCAAGACGTTTAATTTTTAATAAAAAAAGAGCGGCAAATTCTTTTTCTCCACAACTAATTAGCGGCAAATTACTGATAAGATACCGTTGTAATTTTACGGAGTTGTCTTGTTAAGTTGATAGACGTCATCTACTTGACAGGGTAGAAGCAAAAGATTACAAACACCTGCAAAAAATAAGGACGCTTCCGTTAGAAGTAAATTGAAGAATTATATGAAAAAAAATAAAATGCAATATCAAAAATTGATTTTCTTTTTCTATTTAAGGTTACCGAAATAAAATCAAAGGTTACTGATTTATCTGATTTTAGGTAATAGCCTTAAATTAAAAATATTCCTATTTTACTTTCCCGGACCCATCAAAGGGAAAGTAAGGTGAACGAGCAAAAAAAAATCGAGATTTCGATGGAAATATCCATTTTGAGGTCTCCAAAGAAGATTGAAACCATTTCCAGCGTATGGTCTGTCTGTGTGTAATCTTCCACGATAACTGACGAAACCTTTGACCAATCAAGCTGAAATTTGGTATGGAGGGTCGGTGTGTGCCTAAAATGCGACCATTAGATTTTGGTTTAAATTGGTACAGTAGAAGGTCCTCCAGACCGACATTGATTAAATGCACATGTAACAATTTTTTACTTTTTTTAAATTTTAAGGACAAACAATATACTTTAGTGCAAAATGTTGTAGTACAAAGTTTTATAGCATAAAATTCCCTACAACTTTTGTTTTAAACTTTTTCCAGAATTTCCAATAGTTGCGCCACTAGAGGGCGCGTAAAAAATGTGCATGTATGTTTTTTCCAGTTTTTCTCGATTTTGAGGACAAATAATACACTTTAGTGCAAAATGTTGTAGTACAAAGTTTTAGAGTATAAAATTTCCTACAACTCTTGTCTAAAACTTTTTCTAGAATTTCCAATAGTTGCGCCACCAGAGGGCGCGTAAAAAATGTGCATGTAGGTTTTCTCTAGTTTTTCTTGATTTTGATGACAAACAATGCATTTTAGTGCAAAATTTTCTGGTGCATAGTTGTAAAGCATCAAATTTTCAAATTTTCTTTAACTTTTGTGTTTAACTTTTTATCGAATTCCACATAGTTTCGTCGCTAGATGGCGAGAAACATACACATTTAGGATTTTCCCTTTTTTAAAATTGGAGGTAAATTATGCTCTTTAGAGCAAAATGTTTCAGTGCAAAGTTGTAAAGCATAAAATTCCCTACAACTATTGTATGAAAATTTTTCCAGAATTAACAATAGTTTTCACACATGATTTTAGGAGATCATAATTGTAGCAGTGTGATATACAACGTGCGCATGCGCAGCTTATGTCATTATCAACATTGAAATATCAATTCGGTAGACGCATTCACCATCGGCTTGCTATTTTAAATGTGTTCCATAAATTAATCTAATGCTTCGAATTTTGTAATTAAAATAATAATAATAAATAACATATTCTCTACGGTCGAGCCGGGAAAGTTCTGGGGTGACACAGCCGATTTTTTTAATCCTTCCTGTAAGAGACTGATAAATCTTTGACGTTTTTATTAAAAAATTACCAATAGATTACCAAAAAATTACTAAGAAATTATTAAGAAATTACCAAAACATTACCACGAAATTACCAAAATATTACCAAGACATTATCACAAAATTACCAAAAAATTACCAGACACTAGCAAAAAATTAATAAAGAATTACTAAGAAATTACCAACAAATTACCAAGAAGTTGCCAAAAAACTGCAAAGAAGTTAATAAAAAATTACCAAGAAGTTACAAAAAGTTATCAGGAAATTACCAAGAAATTATCAATAAATTATCAAGAAATTATCAAGAAATAACCGAGAAATTACCAAGAAATTACCGAGAAATTACCAAGAAATTGTCAAAAAATTACCAAGAAGTTACCAAAAACTACAAAGAAATTACCAAAAATTAACAAAAAGTTATCAAGGAATTACCAATAGATTACCTACCAAGAAATTATCAAAAAAATTACCAAGAAATTACTAAGAAATTATCAATAGATTACCAACAAATTTCCATGAAATTACCAAGAAATTAATAAAAAATTACCAAGAAGTTACCAAAAAATTACCAAGAAGTTACGAAAAGTTACCAATAGATTACCAAGAAATAACCGAGAAATTATGAAAACATTACCATGAAATTACCAATAAAATACTAAAAAATTAAAGTTAAATAAAGGCTAAAATATCAATGAAGCATTTTCCTTTATTTCATTTTCCTTCAATTATTTGCCTAATAATAATAATAATGTACATTTAAGGTTGTCGAAACAGATAAAATAGCTTAAAATTACAGTACAAAAATACAATACAAAATATGAATCTAAAAACAGAAGATAAACGTGTAAAGATACCAAGGTAAAGGCAATAATAATAAATTTTTTCTAAAAAAAAATACACTCGAAAAACTTTACATATTCTAAAAACAAATTATTGTACAACAAACTCATCCACACTATAAAAAGTAGAGTTTAATAATTGATATTTAATTTTAATTTAAAAAATTTCTAAAAATATCTGTGTTTTTAAAGAACCTTTTTTATCAATGGCATGTTTACTGGTACCATTTTATGTTCAGGTATATTTGGTGGCAAGTTTACCTCCGAACAATTTTTTAATGGCTAATTTCAAACATAAATTTCTTATTCAGGTATATAATTAGATGTGTTTAACTATTTGCTTAATTATTATTTATTATATTATAAAATATTGTGTGTGTGTGAAGTTGGCCCCCCATTTTTCAAATTTTGATATTTTGAAAATTGTTCCAAATTGTTCTAGAGCCCCCCATTTTTTTTTCGATAGTTAGTTTTGTAAAGCGTTTTATTTTATCAGAAAAGCATAAAATGTTACAAATATTTTTTGTTTGATTTTCTTTGTTCGCATTCTTAAATTGGCAAGAAATAATTTTGTTTCTGTAAGACTTTTTAGAATCAATATATTAAATTAGAGGTCCAATTTTTTTTTTGTACTTAATCTTTACTATATAATTTCGTAGAATTAAAACTATAAGGACCAATGTTCAAAATATTGGACTAATCTGGTACAAAAATAAAATTGAAAAAAGTAATAAAGGAAATAGTTTTTGTTAAATTTGGACTTAAAACATTTCTTTTAAGACGTGAAAATGGGATACTGTTAGGGACATAAAGAATAATCAGGAACAACAAAAAAAATCGAAAAAAAAATAATGCGGGGCTAACTGTAAATGGTTTTAACTGATTTTGAGCTTGAAATATTTTTTTTTAAGATATGAGAATTCGGAACAATGCTAAGAATAACTAGAACAATCTAGTACAAAAAAAACTTCGAAAAAAAATAGGGGTTGGACCCAAATGGTTTTTACAGATTTTGGGCCTGAAATAATTTTTTTAAGACATAAAAATTTCTAACAATGTTCAGAACAACTAGAACAATCTGGTGCAACAAAAAAATAATGGGGGAGAAATAGCTCTAAAAATCGTTTTTTGATTTTTGCGACCTTAGTATTAAGGTTTAAGGAATAATTTTCTGGAACAATTTGGTACAAACCTAAAACAAATTGGAACAACTTTCAAAATATTAAATGGGGGGCTAACTTCACACCCACAAATACTATAGAGTTTATAACATCTTTAAATTTTAAGTTGGAATTTTCTTGAAGTTATCAATTTTAATAAAGCTTAATAATGCTGAGGAAAGAAAGTCTGCATGACGGTTATTTTTATTTGTAATTTTACTTCCTTGTATTAAATGGTGCTTATTGTCATTTTATTTTTAGTGAACATTTTGAAGTTCAAGGTTAACAGTTTTTTTTTAACAAATTTTGATAAATAATAATGACTAGATAAATAATTGTTCATAGAAATCAAAAATATCTAATACCTATTTATTTATGACGGTTTATTTTTTACATGTAATTTTATGCTTTTTCCACCCCAAGTATAAATAGTATTTAATTGTGCATTTATATTAATGATTCTTCCCTATTATAAAATGGTGCTTATATGGGATTAAACTTGCCATTGCGTTTTTAGTCAATATTTTCAATGTCACTGATAAATTTTAAGGATTTAGTTATAAATAACTAATCCTATATAAATTATTAATTCATAAATTTAATAAAATGTAACATACATTTTATGGTTATAGTCAACTTTAATACGGAAATAGATTAAAAATTGATGTTTCAGTACATAAAACTAAATTTAAAGCACAACTCGCTCCCAGTATTGCAATAGAAAGTTGTGTTTTGTAGTCTCGCAAGGTGATTGTCGAAGAATATCACGTATCAAGAGACGTTCCGTAGGGTAAAAAACTAGGTCGCGTTTCAATGTCTTTGCAATAAAGGGTGCGGTTGTCAATATTAAATGAAAATACCTTATCTGCTGGGATGTGCCTGCTGGACATCTTCTCCGTCGATCAATCCGAATATCCAAAGATCCCAAAATGACTAGAACCGCAGAGAAATGTCACAACACCACCATGACACAAAACTTGCACCAGCACTGATCGGGAATCTTAGCTAAACATTTTCATTCATGGGGATTCACGTTAACACAGCTGAACATAACAATAAACACTACACTGAACTGAACACAATTTGAAATTCAATTGACTAGTGCTGATAAATGAGTCAAAATACAACAATACAGAATAGCCAGGCCAAGAAAGCCTCCGCGAGCTTGCGCCTACAGCTTCCGTCAGCAACTACTTCGTTGTCAGTGCTTATTTGTGATCATTTTTGTGTTACTGCTAGTTTCCCATTCTATTTTGTAAAAGCCGCAGTAACACTGGCGTCCTCTCGCTGCCAGATGTCATCGCAATGGCATTGACCATCGCGATAATGGTGGAATCTAACTTATCGTCAAGGCAATTTCCATTGAGTAACCTGGTAATAATATTTTCAAACGACGAAATAATATGAAAGTCATTTACGAATTATTAAAATTACTAAACATTTCGTGATATGTTTCTAAAACAAGAATAATTATAATATTTAAGTACTTCATATTTTGTATTTTTTTATTAATTTAAAAACAGAGAAAATTATACAAATGCAACCGATACTGTTGCGGTATTTTGTTTAACAATTTGTTCAAGTATGAATCGTGATAGTGTGACGTGGCAAAACAGTTGGTCAACCTGAAATATTTCCAAACTAAACTTGTTGCTATGGTAACTTCCACTCATAAACTTGTCAAATTTTACATTGGGTGTGGGTTAGTTCAAGTTCAGTGAGTTTCAGTGTCTATTCGCTTCTTGATTTGATGTTTTTTTTTAAATCTTGTGTTACCTCTGTCTATAATTGTCTTTTAATTCATTTAATTTTATTTTTGCCTTTTTTTAACGTACATATTATTTGTAGTATTTATGTTTAATACAATTATTTGTTTTAGATGGTATCAGATTGTAACCATTACATTAAACCATTACTTTTGGTTCGCCTTAAATAGAGATATAATCTCGCCTACCTTAATTATATATTTTGCCATAATTAAAAACGAAATATCTTTTTTATTTTTACTTTCAAAAAATCAACTTGTAAACAAACTTTCAAAATGACAAGTATGATAGTTGTCACTTGGATTTCATTCCTCCGGTTAGCCGCTCCTGAAACAATTACCATGGTTGCAATTTTTGTTTGGAAACCTTTCAGGTTGACCAACGTAAATTATGATGACACGACTATCACGGTCCATTTTAGAATCATTTTATTACAATTTATTTTTAAAAAACGTTTCTTCAGTTCTGCGGTTCTTCTTTAAGTAAAGTAGTTAGTAAACATATATAATAATACAAAAAAGCATTACGGTATTAAAACTCGATAAGAATTGGCTCATATTCATTAAAATGTAATCACTTTATTCACTTTTATTAAAATTCGAAATGTATCCGCTAGAGGGCTTAACATTGGTTGTTAGTTTTTGGCACGTTAATCAATGTCACCCGAATATATAGTAAATAGGAAGGAGCATATCACGCTTGCTTAGTGGAATGCGATTGGTCTTGCAAATCGCGCATACGTAGCATGCACAACAAAAATATAAACAAATCCGTAACATTCTAACGGTTAGTCATGTTAATGATTGCCGACTGAACTCACATTACCACGTATAGCCGATGATAAATGCTCCTTCCTTTCCTACTTACTATATCCATAGTAAATTAATTATATACGAAATTTGAACTATCCTGACTTCTCCGGTGTAATTACAAATGGACTCATCGACGCTGGACTGTGGTAGTTATGTGCAAAAACCGAAAAGCATAAATGTTTGATTGTTGGCAATATTTGCAGTGTTGCCAATGTAAAATAAATTTGAATACAAGTTCTTTGATTTAAGGAAAAAAAAATATGAGAAAAGCATAAATACGTATTATTAGATTTTATATAATTATTCCGAAATTATGATAAATATCCACCTGCCACCTGCTAACAAATTATTATTATCCCACGTTTGGCAACTATTATCCTAAGCTGTCAGTGGTGTCACCAACTAACCGGGTTAGATAATAGAAACTGGCTTAACTGTGAAATTGACATTGACAATAAAAACGTCAAAGTACATGTACACATAACCTTATTTTACAAATAAGAACAACAAAATTGGAATGCATTCCTTTTAATATAATTTTTTAATAAAGTAAGTTAAAATGGAACGCTTAATTGAAGATATATCAAAATGCAGTTGTAGCGATAGTCATCAAGACGTGGTTGCTTTTTTAAATGTGAGTATTATGTTTTATTTTAAAAAGTCTAAAGCAGGTGTGAACACACCTATTAAGTGATGCCTATCTTTACCTTATATAGGACGATTTTATAAATTAATATGTATATATATACATATTAAATTATCTCCTTAATTGGTCATTTTAATTAACAGAAATTTATTTAAACATCTAGATCTTAATATGGGTATTTTTTAATTATAGGATAAAACTGAAGCAGTATACAGGTTTAGAGATAGATATTTTGAAAACCATGGCATCGAAGATGCTATTAAAAAAGAGGAAGAAACTGAAAAACTTCAAATTGAAACCCTAAAAATATTCAATGACCATGAAGGTTTAATTGCCGATGGCGATCGAGCAAAATATAACTATTTAAAAGGTAAATTACTTAAAATAACATATTTGTTTTACTATATAAAAAATATGTATATGTCTTATTTTATAGGCAAACTATTAAATATAGTTCCTAGCTATAATAAAGAAGCGGAAAATCTATTATCAAAATCCTTAAAATTAGATCCAAAGTTAGTGGATGCTTGGAATGAATTGGGAGAATGTTATTGGAAAAATGATGAGCTAAAAAAGTCAATTAATTGTTTTGAAGGAGCCCTAAAAGAGGTATGTAGACAATGTTTTTTCAAATTTTCGATTTTGAATCTATTTTTGTGAAAATATTTGAATCAAAATTATTGTAGAAAAAGAACAAATATTCGTTAAGAAGTCTCTCAATGTTGGTTAGACAAGAACCATCAAAATCTAGAGAAGAAAAAGCAAAAAATATTGAAAAAGGACTGAGTTATGCAAAAGATGCAGTTCAATTGGATCCTCAAGATGGATTGTCTTGGACAATACTAGGAAATGCTTATTTGTCTTCGTTTTTTGGTATTCAACAAAATCCAAAAATTTTAAAGCAGTGTCTTAGTGCCTATTTACAAGCGGTATATATAACACTACTTTTAATTTAACTGTTTAATTATAAATATTTTTTTGTCTATAGGAAAAAGACTTCATTGCCAAAAGTACACCAGATCTTCATTACAACAAAGGAATAGTATGTACATAGATTTTACTATATCCAACAAAAAATCTCATTAGCTGTATCTATTTTCCAGACTTTAAAGTACGAAGAGGAATTCAAATTAGCTTTGGAGTCGTTTAACGAAGCATCTATGTACAATCCCACATGGGAACCCCCAAAAGTTAAAGAGAAACAACTAGTCCAGTATTTGAACGACATTAAAGAATTTGTTTCAACATGTGGAAAAATGAAAGTGAAGAGGTTGCAGCAGTTGTTACAGGTTAGCATTAAATAAACTATTTTTTATTCATATTTATTATGACATAAAATATTTTAATTTGTAGTTAGATTAATATCATCAAATTTTATTCATTTTTTCCATGGTTTTTGTTTCCTTATTTTCCAGTTAAATGTTTCATATCCTTCTTTCTATGTCTTACCTGTTGTTGTTGCCATTTTTTCCCAATATTCATCTATTATATTTTTTAGTCAGCTTCTTTTATTATTGTGGTAAAACCAAAGAAATCTCTACTGCTTTTTGTTTGTTTCATTTTGTTTAATTCTAATTTTCTCCATTATCATTTATTTAATTTAGGCCATAGACTCCAAACAATTGGGTCCTTATAGTGGTGGAAAATATATATCACCAAAAGGTGAAAAAGTGAAACTTGCAGAAACCAAATTCAAAGATCTGAAATCAGGAATAAATGAAGAGACAGTTATTTTAGGAAAAGTAGTATGTTCCGTTCGAAATGAAGACACAGTTCCTTTGTAAGTTTTTTAAAGTTTAAAATAAAAAAATTATATTGATTTCTATTTTAGTACTTTTTGTATGGTAGATAAAGACAGTATGTGTGTGGTTGTGACAATATTTAACTTAGCAGATGGCAAAGGTGTCATTATTGGAGATTCAGTAGCTATTGCGGAACCTTATGCTACTGATGTTGATTTTAGTTATAAGGAAATTGTAAGTAAATTAAATACAAATTCACTTTTTCATTTCATAATTGATATTTTGTTGTTGTAGGACTACAAATTTAGACTGATAAGAGTAGAAAACCCGGTGATATTAGTTGTAAATGGAAAAAAAGTTAGTAAGGATCTACAAGCCGAAGTCCAGATGTCTATATTTAAAAAATATGAGTGACAATACAAGTATCGTAAGTTTGTATATAACAAACATCTTTTAAATTACCTAGCAGCTTTATTGGCTTAAAATTACTAGTCATACAGTGTGTGACAAAAAAAACGTAATAGAAGCTTGCAACAATATATCATGTAGAGATATAAAATAAATCATACATAAATTAACAATTATCAAATTTTTTTAAGTCACAATTGAAGGGGCAAGTGGATGAATGTGTTGTTACAAATAAACAGTTTTTTACAAAATTAAGTTTTTTTTCTGTGAATTTGATATTTTAAAATTTATTGTCCCCTTGATAACATTTTTGTGGCCTAATTATATTTCATACCATCGATTAATGAGAGAATTTTATCACTGTGACTGTTCAGTCAGGTAGTACCTGTTCCTGTTCAGTAAAAGTGAAAAATTTTTGGCAGTTCTAACAACCAATCAAATTTTGTCATTTTGTGTCATATGAAACAATTACACCCAATCATGTCAACATTACCCTGATAATTGCATTCGTTCCAAATAAATTTCAAAAAGTCACGTTTTGGCAATGTTGAAAGTCAAAAAAATATCCGTCGAATATTCCTCGGACTTTGACAAATGCCTCATAATTTTATGACAAATTTCTCAAACTCGGTCTTTGGTAAAAGCCGAGGTTTCGATTCATAAAATTATCTCGTCTATTATCAATGTCCTAGAGATATTACTACTGATAAGTGATTTTTCGGAACGCCATTTTCGGAAACTATGACTGTGTCTACGTGTTACAAGTTTCAAGAGTAATTCTATTATTTAAAGTCTCCTTCACGATCACGGCTCATCAAATAAGTCTACTCTTTGCTATTTCGTAGTTTGTCGTTTGCGATTATCGCATATTAGTAATAGGACTGTAATAGTAATTTCTTGTTATGGACAGTTAATGATTTTTTATTTTTAAAATAGCAAGAGGGACCTTTATAATAAAATTTGTTTTATAATAAAATTATGTGTTTAAAACAATGATTTTTTAAGTAATTTTATTAAATACTGCATTAAGAAATTATTCGCACATTTTTTAATATCGACATGTAGTCTGGCCAGCAAGTGCTTTTTGGGCCAAATTTTTCTCCGAATCCGAAAACTATGAACTACGTGTCATTCGATGCGGAATAGCGTATAGATGATTTTTGAAATAATTCAAGAGTCGCTTGCAAAAATTGCAAAAGTTATAAACAATTAACTGTAAAATAAAAATGGGGTTTGGTTGTTTTCAAATATCTCAAAAACTTTTTGACGTTTTTCAAATTTGATAAAAGATTTAAAAAGAGGAGAAGATTTACCAAAAAAAATCTACCTCCCGGAACTGTCGGACCAATATTTATAATTTTCCCACAGTGTTGAAAATACGATCCATAACGGGGACTCCGGCTTGAGTAAGGACATTTAGGACATTTAATGTTATTTAAACTTATTAAAAATATAAAAATTAAAAATTGAAAAAATTCAGGCATCTACTGGATATATTTATGAACAATAATCCGTGGTCAAAATTTTTTTACCGCGATTTTTCTATTAATTATGCTTTAGTTAATTAACAATTTTTTCCTACTTGAACATGAACATTGTAAGTGCGATAATGGTGAAATAACAAATCTGAATTTTTTTTCCTTTTTTGGACCCATTTTTGAAAGAATTTTTTCTTTCAATGATTAATCAAGTTTATTTTTAACGTAAATAACATTGAAAAATAACAATTTTTTAATTTTTCATCGGGAATCTCTTCTGAGACCGTTCAAAAAAAAGTCCAAAAAGGAAAAAAAAATCAGATTTATTATTGAACAATTATCGTACTTAAAATGTTTTATGTTCAAATAGGAAAAAATAGTTAATTAACTAGTGCATAATTAATAGAAAAATTGCGATAAAAAATTTTTGATCGCCAATTATTGTTCATAAATCTATCCAGTAGATGCCTGAATTTTGTCAATTCTTAATTTTCATATTTAATAAGTTTAAATAATATGTATTCATTAAATGTCAAAAGTGGGTGGCGCTTCCGCAAGTCACAGTCCTCGTTTTCGGTCGAATTTTCAACACTCTGGGAAAATTATAAATACCTATTAGTCCTACAGTTCCGGGAGGTCTAGTTTTTTTTTTGGTAAATTTCCTCCTCTTTTTGAATCTTTTATCAAATTTGAAAAATGTCAAAAAGTTTTTGAGATATTTGCAAAAAAACAAACCCCATTTTTATTTTTCAGTTAATTGTTTATAACTTTTGCAATTTTTGCAAGCGGCTCTTGATTTTTTTCAAAAATCATCTACACTTTCTGCAAGAAACACAATAAATATGAAACATTTGGAAACACAAATAATGTCATATTATAAAACATATTTATACATTCAAAAAATATTGTATATGAAGGAGATACAAAACATGTTCTTCCACCATTATATCTAAAGATCTCAACAATCGTAATATAACATATTCATCCACTTGTCCCTTCAATTATAAAATTTATTTGTATTTGTTTTAATGGTTTTATTGTTGGAAGTTATTTAAAAAAGAAGCCTTATGTGAAAGTTGTTCCAGAAAGACTGAGAATATTTCATATTAATGAGAGCAATATAAAATATAGATATTTTAACCTGTAATTACTCGTTTTATCGTTAAAAGATAATTTTTAGAGCTCTGGTTATAAAAAAAAATTTATCTTAAATAAAACATTTAATATTTCGATCAATAAAACAACGTTTTATGCTTTTCACAAAAATATAACAATATTTATATTTATTGTACCTTATCTCAGTTATTCTAGTTCACATACAAATTATTTTAAGATTTTCATCTTCATTCTTCTTTTAAACAGTTTAAAAGTATTCAAATTTTTTTTCTATACCCATTTTTCTTAAAATCTGACAGTAATGGAATGTTAGGAATGTATAACAGATTTGCCACATTATCCAATATTTGGAAGAATAATTACTTTCATCAAACAAAATTATCCAAATGAAATCTTTAAAATACATAATTATTGCTTGATATTATAGTATATCATATTAAAGATCATTTGTCTCAGAGGTAATTTACAAATACTTATATTTTAGGGACCTTATTTAAATGTTTCTTTATAAAGACTTCTACATGAAACTGTTAATATACGAAATTTACTTTACATCGACAACACTGTTATGTTGTTCATCAGATTGCTAAGGCGTTGCTATATGTTTTAAAATGTATTTTCTCTCTCATTTTTTGTCATGTAATAAAAGGAAAACGGTTGATATAAAAAAGGCAACGTAGCTTATATGTTAAATAATCAGTACTTAGTTAGGGAGTGGCTTTGAGTTCATGTGCGGTACGTATGGGCGGGAACAGGAATACATGGTTAAATATTTTATTTAATGTTTTTCTTTGCTAGACCTCTGTAAAAATGAATCAGCATTTACCCAGATGTAGCAACACTTTTGCCAAAAGGCATCACTATTCTGAAGCGGAATTTAACTTCATAAAAAACGTATACGAGAAAATTTTTCATTTTTTCAGTGGACCAGACGGTAAAATTTTGCGGGGGTATTAAGGAAAGCTTCAGAACGCACAATTTATCGGGCGTTAAAAAAAACTAGTGTGAAAAATGAGCGAACATTTAATATGAAAATAGAAAAACGGGGACGGAAAATAATAATAACGCGCCGCGGTGATACCTCACAAGTGGTGTGGAAATCTATTAACAATTACTTACCTCACTTTAATTAAAAAATAAAAAAAAATCGCATTAAATTAACATGTAAATTTATGTAAAACAATAAAATTTATCGCCACTGGAAAAATTTCCTCTTTCCCCTTAACCACCGAAAATCTCCACTACATTGGAGCAATGACAGATCTCAACATTCCTTAAGACATTCCATTACTGTCAGTTTTTAAGAAAAATGGGTATAAATTGCTCCAAATTTAACACTAAAAATTGGTAAACTGGGGGCCTATTCTCAAATAGTGACATATTGTGAGATTTTTACATTGTCGAACGAAAAACGCAATCTCTTATTGTCAAATGTCGCATTCGACAATTTTCTATAGGCAAATTGTAGAGTGGTCTAGAACAGTCGACAATTTCATGTCGAATGCCAGATTTTTAACTATTTTATAAGGTTAGAAATGAAAAACAAGAAAATTATCAATGGCCTCGATACAGACTAGGTATATATAGAAATTCCTTCAGGCTTTTCTAGTTTATGAAAACATTTAGTTGAATAAATGAATTGACTAGAGAGTTTATTAATATTCTGGAAAGTTTTTCTTTTTTATTAGGGTTTGTTTATGTGATTGAGTACAATAATTTACATTATTTTCTTTGAGTGTCATTATTCTTGATATTAGGGATATTTAAATCAAAACTAATGTTTACATAAAGCGACAGAGACATAACATATTCGAGACTCGTTAGTTCGGTGTTACCCCAGCTCATTCTATTCGACCGGTGTTACCCCAGCTCATTCTATTCGACAATGTTTGTCTTATACGACTTGGAAGTCCAAACCAATCGAGAACAGACCCCCAGACCTTCAAATAAGTGACCTTGAAAGGAATATTATGTCATTTCACTAAATAATATATTTAGATCCTCATCTGGCTCTTCATGCATTATTATTTTCTTTTGTCCTGGTAATCAAGGTGCACTTTGCGGTCTTGTACTAGGGTTTAATATATCTTTTTTTCAATATTTGTTTTTATGGAAAATTGTTCATTTATACTTTATTTTTATATTTTTGACAGTCTAGGTCACATAAATATAGTAATAATTTTATGGCATCACTATATGATCTTACCTTGTGATTATTAATAGGTACCAAGTGGAAGACTATTTCCATATTCTAAAAATGTGATTAAAAAAGTAATTCTAGTTTTGTAGCGATAGTTTTTATACATAATTTTTAATAATAATTGGAAATTTTCTAAAAAAAATATCTCACTTCCATTATTAATTTTGTAAATACAATTTTGTTGTAATATACCTAATGTTTCTTACCTTTAAAGTATTATTTTCTCCTTATCATCAAATTTTTAACTAGAGATGTAATGTATAAGTTGTAACTTTTTAAGTTTACGAAACTAGCTTTAGTTGGCAAGACGTAATTATTCACTTCAAGCTTATTGCTCGTAGGTCTTAGTAAAAAATTGTTAAAATTCGAATATAGAAATAATTCGTGATGATAGATAAGGAATACATAGGCCGAGAGTTTGGGCAGGCTTCTATTTGGGTTAATAGTGTAGTAAAATCTTCAAATGTGAGAATTGTATTACCGATGACACGTTTTAAGTGATATTTCACCGATTTTACTCCGGCCTCCCAGAGACTACCAAAATGAGGAGAATTTGGAGGTATAAATAGACAATGAAAACTATTGTTATATAATTGACTTTGAATATCAGTCGCATATTTTTTTAAAAGACTTATTAATTTCAGCTTAAGCGCCAACAAAATTTGTACCATGGGCTGAGAATATTTTATTACACATACCGCGTCGTGAAATAAAGCGTCTGAGCGACGCTAAAAAGGCTTTCGTCGTTAAGTCACTGGCCAATTCCAAGTGTAAAGCCTTTGTACTAAAGCATACAAATAACCAAATATGAAGGATTCACACTTATCTAAAACAAAATGGCTATCGGCAATCTTTCCATACACTTCACTATTTTCCTGTTTTATCCGGTTCGAAGGACCAATTTGTTGTATCGTGAAATTAATACTTCTTAATAAAGCTTGGGTGGTTAAAGATTAAAACTTTTTATTGTAGATTTACAATAAAATTGAACAATTATAAAAAGAATAACAATCATATAAAAATTAGGTAGAGAAAAAGTCTCTACTCTCTCTTCCGGTCACACTCGCTCGGTTCTTCCCCGAGCCACGTTGCACACGTCATTTAAATCTAGACTTAGGAACAACTATTTATTTGGAACGGTATCGAACAATGCGAAAAGTAAGAAAAATGATAAGCATATAGTGAAAAATGTAGTAATAATCATATACTACACAGTATAACAGATTTAAATAAAATTTAAGGAATCAAATAATTAATTAGATACGAAAAGTCATAATAATAATAAACACATTTAAAACAATTGCAATTTTAATAAAAAAAAAATATCATCCAAGCTTATTAGATAAATAAGGTTGTGTTCTAAAAATTATATTCGAAAGGTTTTAGACTTCTAAAAAAGTCTTATACTGCTCTGTCCGTCTGTCTGTCCGTCCGCGCTATAACTCAGGAACCACAAGAGACAGAGACAAACGGACAACGGTAATGGTCTCCGCATACTTTGAATATGTGCCCAAGCGAGTTTAAAATTTCTGCGACTTCCGGTTTCAAAACTGGAGAATTATAAGATGTATGTTTTTTTAGAAGTCTCATTTGCCTGCTTACCAGCAGGCGCCGCTTACATATTTATTGTTGAATATAATGAGTTAAAGTAATTGGTTATACAAGAAAATTTTTTTGGTATAATCAACAAAGAAGGTCTTAATAGAAATAAAATTTGGTTTATATTTGAAAAAGAATAATTTAAAATTTAACTGTAAAAATAAAAATCATTCAGTATAAAAGATTTTGGACAAGATTTTAGAATCAAGTAATGATTTTTTTGTTTGATAAAAAAAGGGGAGTAAAAAAGTCGTAATATTTATCAAGAGAGAAAGAATTATTGAATGGATAATGGAAAAGGCTGAATTTATTGATATTTGTATGTATTCAATATAGAAAAGTATAAAATATGAGAAACAATTAAACTGTAAATAAAGTTTATTTAAATGTTCAAAAAAAAATTATTTTGGTATTAAAAAATATGATTTTTGGAGAAGTTGTAAGATGTAAAATGTATAAAGAACAACAAAGAAGTAGAGAAGTGGTAGTATGCATAACTAAATTTGACAAATTTTAGAGAAGAAGAAGAGGATTGTAGCAGGCCACTGAAATTAAATTACTATTTAGTTTTTTTTTGTAAAATTTTATGATTTTTTGATTAGAACGGAACCGACCTCCCATTGAGATAAGATCAAAATTTATAATGATATAGAGCAGATCGTTATAATATGTATAAAGAATGCATGAAGAGGAATAATAATTAAGAATATAAAAAAAAATCGGCTGTGTCAGCCCAGAACTTCCCCGACTCGGCTGTAGGATTATTTTAATTACAAAATACTAAGTATTATAATAATTTATGATACACATTTAAAATAGCGAGCTGATGGTGAATACGACTACCGAATTGATATTTCAATATTGATAAACACATATAAGCGGGCAAAATATTTTAGTATGACTGGATAGAGGAATTTTTTAAGTATCTAATGGTACAAAAATATTACCATAGTTTTATTTAAAAAAAGAATCGAATCCAAATGTGCACTAATTAGAAATTAGTTACGGATTACTAAAGGGTTTCTGCCAGTAGTTTAAAATGTGTTAAGACCTTTAGTGAAAATAAAGAATAACTGTATTGACATTCTAGGTTATAAATAAAAAACTTTATTAAAATTTAATTAGGACTCTTTGTACACTTATTTTTTTTATCGATAGATAAAAAATAGACATTCACTTTGATCACAGATATTCACCAGATACCTATATGTAATCTGACTCAGGTTTCTTAAGGCTTCAAAAACTATAAATTGCTCTCCCACAATTTCAAAAAATTGTCCAATACCTCTTCAAACCACAATCTTTTTAGAGGATCTTTGAAGGCTGGTGCTAAGGTTTTCATATGCATTTCCAAAATTGCTTCGTTGCCTAATATGCTGTTCAGTCTGCTGAGTAACCGTGGATCACCTAAAAAAAAATAAGCAGGTCAGATTACTAAAAGTGTTTGAAATAAAATGAAACCACCACTAAAATATACTATTTCAAACAAGTCCTTTATGCAAACAACTTTTTATTTTGTAAGAATGTAGGCGTTGTTTATTTCCGGGCTGTTATGCCGTTTTCTTCTTTGGATACCATTTCCAAACGTCTCGACTATAACTGCGACATCCATCTTTAGTGACGTGGGCGAAATACTATTCGCGACTTATCAACAGCGAAGGAGATTTTAGTCTCAGCTGAAGATGGTTGCCGCAGCTCCATTCGAAACGTTTGGAACTAAAGCCACAGAAGACTAGGCATGGCATAACAGTCGGGATAAAAAATTTGAACTTTTCATTTTTTAAATTTATTTAGCAGTAACATTTTTCTATATTTTTTAAAATAAGTAAAATTTATAATTTTTGACGCACCTCGTATACGGTCAAAAAATTTATTATTTGATGGTTGTATTTTAGGTTTTAGACAATACAGAACTTTTTATGAAGAATAACATTTTTTGGTTAAATTAATAATAAAAAAGTTTCTCATATGGTGCGAACTTAAGTAGACACACTGTATATTGCAAACTAATTAAAAAAATTAAATTTTTTTCAATACAAATTCATGTGATACCAATTATCTACAAACTGCTTGAACTTTTTTTTATTAGACTAATAGTAAACTCACAATGCTTTAAACACCAGCTCATGGTCACATGCAAATTAATTTTTTTTCTGGTTTATATTGAGTTTTTTTGTCAGGTAATCCTTAAATCACACTTTTAGTATAAAAAAATTTTGAAAATTGTAAATTTTATATTAAAAATACGTTTTTGGTATATCTAGCTGACTCACTGGGGCAATAGTTCTGTAATGTTGCGTCCTAAACTATCGCACTGGATAGTACGCTCGGATCTCTGTTCCTTTATTTGCACTGGTATTATCCTTTTTAAAAAGCAGCAACTAGAATTTAAATCAGGTTTTTCGTAAGCAACCTCACATCACCGTGTTGGTAATGAAATCATCTTTATTTTGATATAAGGTTTATTGCGTAAGCAGATTTACTAAAATCGATTTACCTGTTTATACCTGGCAACTTAAGGAAAAAATAGGCAGCTAAACACGTTCTATAGCCCTCATACTTCCAATTGACATAGTTTTTGCATAAACAAATAGGCAACCAATCCATGACGTTTTTTAATACATTAAAATTGATATAAATTACTTTTTATCCCGTAAGCAGATGGGTGAAGCATATGTCCAACTCGGATCTTAGTGTATGATTATGGTAAGATATTTGTTATTTTTCTGTTTTTCAAACCCATATATTAATAACATCAAACTGAGCATTTTTTGATAGATAATAACCAAATACTTACCATGTATTTTCAGCAAAGAAGGATACGTAAAAATAGAATAATTATATCTTAATTTGTACGCTGACCAATTGGTGACTGATCTATTGCCGCTGGCCACTTTAATGGTGCCCATGTGTTCTGCGTACCACGGACTAAAGTAATGAGCCAATTCTAAATTGCTTATTTGGGCTATTCCCTGCCTCTTTAATCTCTCCTTCATTTGCTGATAGTTGGTTTTGTTAAAGACGAACACCTGCAAAAAAAATTATAGTTTGTTAGCGTGGTACTGTTAATGATGATGATTGGATGTTGAGGTTGATGAACTTAAAAGAAAAAGTGTTTTTCTAACAGATTTTTTTAAATATAGGATTAGTAATAATGGAATAATGTATAAATTATTGTTTGTCGATTTATTGGTATTTTGAATAATAACTTAACTTTGAAATTTTTGTAATATAATGAATTTTGTTTATTATGGCTTTATCCTTTAATGCAGGTTAAATAATAGGTGTCGGCCAACTTGCGCCCGCTCATTAATTCAGCCAGTTTGCGCCCAATGTATTAAAGGTATCTGCTGGATTGCCTGTTTGAGCTCACCGAAATAATTCTTAAAAGAGTTTATTTTGTATAATGTAGAGATTTTAAACGCTGAACTATTTAATGAAAATATTGGCATCCTTTTGTCCTTTGGGATACCCTGTATATTTTGCAACAGTAATTATGACAATTAAAATATACTGTTAATACCTACAGCAATTGTTTTAAAACATTGTATCTTTAGTATTATTCATACAATCTACATACAATATAGTGACATTTAACAAAAGTTTTCAGTTTTCGCATAAACAAAAGATAATTGCAATTATTACTTTCCCGGACCCATCAAAGGGAAAGTAAGGTGAACGAGCAAAAAAAAATTTTGAGATATCGATGGAAATATCCATTTTGAGGTCCCCCAAGAAGATTGAGACCATTTCCAGCATATGGTCTGTCTGTGTGTTTGTGTGTCTGTGTGTAATCTTCCACGATAACTGCCGAACCGTTTGACCAATCAAGCTGAAATTTGGTATGGAGGGTCGGTGTGTCCCTAGAATGCGACCATTAGTTTTTGGTTTAAATTGGTACAGTGGAGGGTCCTCAAGACCGACATTGGTTAAATATACATGTAACAATTTTTTGCTTTATTTAAATTTTAAGGAGGAACAATACATTTTAGTGCAAAATGTTGTAGTACAAAGTTTTAGAACATAAAATTACCTACAATTTTTGTCTGAAGCCTTTTCCAAAATTTCCAATAGTTGCGCCACTAGAGGGCGCGTAAAAATGTGATGTATGTTTTCTATAGTTTTTCTTGATTTTGAGGACCAACAATACATTTTGGTGCAAAATGTTGTAGTACAAAATTTTAGAGAATAAAATTCTCTATAACTTTTTTTTCAAACTTTATCCAGAATTTCCAATAGTTTCGCCACTAGAGGGCGTGTAAAAATGTGCACGTAGGTTTTCTCTAGTTTTTCTTGATTTTGAGGACAAACAATATACTTTAGTGCAAAATTTTGTAGTACAAAGTTTTAGAGCATAAAATTCTCTATAACTTTTGTCTCATACTTTTTCTAAAATCTCCAATAGTTGCGCCACTAGAGGGCGCGTAAAAAATGTGCATGTATGTTTTCTCTAGTTTTTCTTGATTTTGAGGACAAACAATGTATTTAGTGCAAAATTTTCTTGTGCAAAGTTGTAAAGCATCAAATTTTCTTTAACTTTTATGTTTAACTTTTATTGAATTCCTCATAGTTTCGCCGCTAGATGGCGAGAAAAATACACATTTAAAATTTCCTACAACTATTGTATGAACATTTATCCCGAATTCCCAATAGTTTTCACACATGATTTTAGGAGATCCTAATTGTAGCAGTGTGATATACATTGTGCGCATGCGCAGCTTATGTCATTATCAACATTCAAATATCAATTTGGTAGACGTATTTACCATCGGTTCGCTGTTTTTAATGTGTTCCATAAATTAATGTAATGCTTAGTATTTTGTAATTAAAATAATAATAATAAATAACATATTCTCTACGGTCGAGCCGGGAAAGTCCTGGGGTGACACAGCCGATTTTTTTTAAATGTTTGAGATAAATAAGCTTTCGCGCAAATATTAACTACATCTTTTCATCGCTCTTAAACACTTAAACAAATTTATAAATATTTTTTTTTAAGTTTAAAATGATTAAGAAAACACGCAATCGTAAAGAATTATCGCTAATTTTAAAGCTCTTGTGGTATTACCCCCGATAATTTTTCTTTCGCTAAAAAGGTATTTCGCTTTCAGGTTAATAAATAACTATTTATTTATCAAATACATCAACAACATATTCATAAAATAAAATAATTATACCTCTGTATTTTGATATCAACTGCTTTAAGACGCTCAACATTATGTTTTTATTTATATTTTATGATTCGAATGCCAATGCGATATGGATTGATTATTTATTACGGGCGCAAATCGGTCGACCGTCAGGTAACTTTATTATTTTGGGCGCAAACCGGCTGAATTAATGAGAGGGCGCAAGCTGGTTGGGCGCAAGTTGGCTGTATCCAAATAATATTACACCTATCCGCATTAAGATATTTCATTGATTACTAATATTTCTGTCTATAAATAAAGACTTATTCTATGGAAAATTAGGTCAAATTTTTGTTACAGTTACTAAAATAATTATTGTTAGAATTTATATACTAAAAATAAATTTTGAGTCCAACAATTAATATTATAAACAATGCGACTAATTTTAATTTCTATCAAGTCAATAAAACTATCTTTTTTTGTAGATTAGAGTCATGAAATTATCTTAAAACAATATGACCTACCTATTTATATATTTAAAATATCGAATAAAAACAACATTGTCTTATGTACGAAAAAAAATTATGTACTGTTTTAATTTGGATTAAAAGAGATAAGAAGAAAAAAGAACAATGACTTTTTTTAAGCAAAAAAAATTATATTAATTTTTTTATCAAAAATTAATCAAATAATTTACTTATAGCATATCTTGAAATATTTATTGGAGATCTGAATTTATGCATTCCAGTTATTGTAGTTCAGATAAAAACAAAACAGGTCTTAATTAACAAAACGGTAATTACCAATTTAAAAAGAAATAACCTTGATTATTTATTAAACCAGTCAATAACAAAAATTATCTGATACTTATAAATTTATTAAATAAATGAAATGAAACTCGAAATCATCTACCACAAAATGTTTAATAAACGGCAAATGCTTTCAGCTAAAGAGCCAACTTCAGGAAATATATAAAAAATATTAAAAATTAATATTAAGATGGCATATCACCGGTTAACAGATTAATAGGTGATGGAGGAAATTAAGGGATGAAGGAAACTAAAGATACATAAAATTTTAAATATATAGTTTAAAATTGATAGGATAAAAATACTACACTGATGAAAATAATGAAGTCATTTTATCGTTTAAGAGGAATGTATTTTATGGCCGACAAAAGGAGCATATTATTATGAAAATGGGTAAATAGAGTACAGAATTAGTAAATCATTTCTGTAAAAATAAATAAAATTGAATATTGAATTAGAAAGTATTGATCTTTTAGCTACAGTGGAAATAGAAACAAATCCTGAAGTCATCAAGAAGCAGGAAGAACAAAATTCTGAATTATTGGGGGCAACTGAAGAAAATCTTCAATCTTTGTGGGAACGAGACGAAAATTAGTTACCAGTGGACGGACGGTACAAAAAATGAAAATCGAACACAAAAAAACATGTCGCAAGTCGCAAAATGAAAAGTAATTGGAAGGTAAATAAACGTAAAAATCTCAGGTAAACGAACAAAAAAAAGCGATATCAGAATAAAAAGTCATTTGCTTATAAAATATGTACGTACATTATGCTCCAAAAAAATCAATGAAAATACTGTTACTAATTAGACAATCTTTTTTTATTAATTTCAACGCTTATTTGCAATAAAAAAATCTCAAGATTAACTTAAAAATCGATTATGAACGTACGTTTTTTTGGTTTTTGCATTTTTACCGATATTTTTCCATCCGAACAATATATTTTTTCTCACGATCTTAAAGTTGAAGTCTCAACGAAGACAGTGAGCACTGATAATGTTGAAAAATTGAAAATTTGTAAACCAACTTTTTCGACTGAAAATTAGACTTATTTTAATTTAAATTCGTACAAAATCGAAAAATAAATATTTTGCTTTGAAAAAATTACAGCTTATTTAAAACAGAAAAAAGAACGTTTTCTCAAAGTTTCATAAAAAAGAAATAATTTTTGCGGGAAAAAGCTATTTTTAGCGTTTTTCTGGATAATTAGATTTTCAGGTTACACAATAGGTTTTATTTATGTTTTATTTATGTTTTTGACAAAATATTTAATATTTGCAGCCCAATTTAATTTTCCTTTTCCATTTTCGTAACAGAACTAAAAAAACTCCCAATGTGTCTTCTTGAAACATGACTTAAAATAATTTGAAATATTGATCAAAATTAACACCAACTTTGAAAACAATGTTTTGTTAATATTAAAATTATGTTCCTTACATGGCGTCACCAATTATATTAGAATAAAATAAAATAAAGAATTCATCATGGCATCTATAAATCTTATTAAAAATAGCCATCAGTGTGTTAAAAAAGGATAAATAGATAAAAATGGTGGAAACGAGACCTCCAGGTACCGAGTAAAATTGACAGTTCTAAACGAAATTACGTGACTTCTAATTCGAATATTCATTTTCTTACTGTAAGGAAATGATATTTTTCAATCATCTATGTAGAATACCAACAACTGTAAGGAAATGATATTTCCTTACAGTTTTTAGTATTCTACATAGATGATTGAAAACATATTCGTACTGTTCTCTTGATTTCTTTGGCAATAATTCTAATGAAGCAATATTCACTGCCTCAACCAGCTCTGGAGGAGTCCCAGGAATGGAATATTCATTATCACTTATCATATTACACTGTTTTGCTTTCGAAAACACCAGAAATTAAATTTATATGCGTCAAGTTTGACAATTCAACATTAATAAGTTTCCATAGTAATGCAACTTATTACGAATTTCAAAGCGCCATTTACTTCTGATTAAAATTATTCGCGATTTTTTCAAAATCAATAGAGAGGTTCGACAATTTTGTTTTTTAACTGAAATCGAGAGATTTTGTTATTTAAAAACGATCAAAAAAGATTTGAGCGAAAAATATTAATATTTACGCCCGCTGTAAAATTCAGTACATTTTTCAGATTTGAATTTAAAACTATATTTTATCGCTATCTATCTATGGTATATTTTAAGACGAATGTCTCATCGCAGAAAAAATATTTTGTATCATCCAAACGTGACACGTGATTTGCTTAAATAAGTAGTTTGAACAAACGTAGATATGAACTCTAGTAGCAGCGTGGAATAGTGCTGGTTAGTGGTGCGAATCCCGCTCACAGCATATCTTTTTTTTTGCGTTTTATCGTTATATTTTACTTTTCAACCTTATTAAATATTTTTCAATAAACCGTGTTCTACCAACATTTCAATAATAAACTACCAAAATCACGAGTGTCTCATCGTAGTAAAAATATTTTGTATATACTTTTTACCTACTCGGGGGATATGTATTTTTTTATGTAAATAAGTCTGGACTACCTAAACTAGCATGTGTATTAAAAAAAAATAATTTTTTTTTAAATAACGTTTAAAAGTAAAATATAACGATAAAAAGCAAAAAAAGAAGATATGCTGTATGCGGAATTAGATCCCGGACCTATCGCACCACTAATCAGCGCTATTCCACGCTGCTACTAGAGCTCATACTTAATTTTGTTCAAACTTATTATTTAAGCGAATCGCGTATCACGTTTGGATGATACAAAATATTTTTTCTGCGATGAGACACTCGTCTTAAATATACCATAGATAGATAGCGATAAAATATAGTTTTAAACTCAAATCTGAAAAATCTACTGAATTTTACAGCGGATGTAAATATTAATATTTTGCGCTCAATTTTTTTTTGATCATTTTTAATAAAAAAATATATCGATTTCAGTTAAAAAAAAATGTCGAACCTGTCTATTATCGATTCTATTAAAATTCTACTAATCACCCTCAAAACGGTAACCCTGTAAAATGTGTTTGTATCGTGAATACAGCGCAGCAGCGGACAAGAGGTGAATAGTTCATGGCTACTGACGTCACCGGCCTAGTCTCGCGCACAGGTACCGTTTTCCAGCCTCTCGCCGTTTCCTGATTTTAAAAGGCTTACAGCGGACGTAAATATTAATATTGTGTGCTCAAATTTTTTAGCAATTTTCACAATCGTTCAGGAATGTTAGACTTTTCTTACTCGGTAAACAATGTACTATTTTTTTAGAATAAATTATGATAAATTTTCATTTTTCTGAAAATAAGGAACCATGCACGAGTTGAATTGGCCACCTTGTAATATAGTTACAAATCACCCACATTATTGAATTTGCCTAGGTCTAGACTGCTTTCAGTTTTCGTTTAACCAACGAACCAAAACAAAAACAAAGGTAAAACCGCTTTAAACGATAGCACAAGCGATAACCCACAGTTTGTTTGTTCTACCAGTACAAAAAAGTAAAACATACCTACATACTTCTGATAGTAACTAACCATTAAAATACGATGTGTTTTAGAAAAAAATATTTAGTTATTATAAACAGAAAGAGATAATTAATTAGAGTACCATAAGTGTCTTAATATAATTGTTTATTGAGTTATAACAACTGATCATGATGATTAATGGTGAAAATTATTAGATCAATGACAATTATAAATATTCATTTCTAAAATAATGGTGGATTTACAAAAAAATTCTTCGACGAAGTAGATTTTTTTAAGTCTGTAATAATACAAAAGCTCTGAATAACGTAATTTTGTTCGTTTAACAAAATAAGTGTGGAATTCTTTGATTTTTCTTCCTGTGTTATCTGGTTCTGTCAAGCAAATTAATTTTTTAAAAATTGACATAAATTTGGTTTTTCAAATTGTCTTTTTGTAATATTCATTTTTTCATATATACAATTAATTCACTGGAAATTATGTATAGATAATTTTATAAATTATGCTTATGTATGGTGCCCCATTTCCCTTAAATAGTGGGTCATTTTTATGTTAGTTACAAACCTTATTTGTATTTTATAACAGATTTAATTATAACATATTATAATAATCTGCCTTTTCATCATGATGTAAATTTTGAAACTTTATCTCAATTTTGGTAAAAAAAATCATAAATTTTTATAATATAAATAATTATTGAATTTTGAGTGCCCTACTAATTTTCGATGCGGCTTTATTACTCTTTTAATCTGGATGTTTTTTCTTTTTAGCTTATTCAATGTATCTTCTTATCATTTCTTTGTCTTCTTTGGACCTATTCTCTGGTTTCTTGTGTCTCTTGATTCGTTTGTATCTTTTTCTCATCTCCTAGTTAATTCCCATTTTCTTCTCTGTTTTCTTCGATGCTAATTGTTAATCTTCATCGGGTTTCTTTTCTCTTTAATTATTACCTAACGTTTTTATAAATTACACAAATCTATATAAAAATTATGACTTTTCTTCTGATATCTCGTATTTAATTAAATTCTTCTTTTTATTTAAAACCAAAAAATCTTATTCCAATTCTTTTATACCGAATAATTTTAAAATTCTTTAAATTACTTTCTAAATATAAACAAATTTTATTTCTATTAAAATTTCATCAGACCTTCAGGGTGTCGATTTTCGAATCCTACGATCGGTCATTTCAAGAGAAGGGATGAGGATTTTCAATGGAGCTGCCATTTGAACTGTATTTTCGAATGATCACTTCCACCAAAATAGACACTTGTCATATCGCTTGATATAAAACGTGAGAACCTGAACCCATCGTTTGAAATATTTTCCAGGCACATGCGCAGTTTTGTCATTGTCAGTAGTACGTCATCTAGCCAACCTATAGATAGTTAAAATTATTTGATTGAATATGGCATTTTTTGCAAACTGGGATGATGACGAAAATTTTATCTTAAGACAGGTTGTAGAAAATGTCCAAGATGCAGAGGAACAAGAACGGAGATTACCTAGACAAATATGGGAAAAAACAAAGCCTTTTGGGGTTTCAGAGGAAACTTTTATAAAAAAATTTAGATTGTCCAAAAATACCGCCAGAATTGACACCATTTTTGACTCCACCGTCTAGGATATCTGCGATTGATTTAGAGACAAAGGTATGTATTTAAAAATTTATATTATTCTTGGTTACTTAGGAAAAAAATATGTTTTTTCTAGTAGGTGCTTGTAGCTTTAAAATTTTTTGGTCATGGAGCATATCAGGAAAACATTGGCAAAAACATCTTCAATGCAATAAGTCAGGCATCTGTTAGTTTGCGTATTAAAGAAGTCACTGAAGCCCTAAATATGAATCCTGTATTAGAAAGACATATCCACTTTCCCAATAACTTACAAGAACTGAGGCAGTTAAGTAATAGGTAAGGATATTACAAAACTGTTATTACAATTTCCCAGGGGTAGTTGGTTGCGTTGATGGTACCCACATAGCAATAAATATGCCCACAGAAGATAAACGTATATATGCCAACCGAAAGAATTTTCATTCATTAAATGTTCAAGTGGTAAAGCATTATCTATAGGGTAATCAATTAGTAGGTACATTTCCAGAAGAAATTTTTCTTTATTTTAGGTTTGTGATGAGGCACTTAAAATTATTAATGTAAACTCACAGTTTTCTGGAAGCTCCTATGATGCTCATGTTTGGAGACAATATCAAATGTCTGTAGATTAATGACAGAAATTTAAGAGAATGTTGATGAACCACTTTTTCTCCTTGGAGATTCAGGTAGCCAAATTGAAATTTTGTAAGTACTTATTACTGAAGATTTTTATTAATTTGTAGGTTATCCATTGAGGCCTTGGCTTCTCAATTCCATTGAAAATGCTGTTCCAGGTACTCCTGAAGAGAGGTTCAGTAGCCACTTAAGAACTGTAAGAAGCAGTATTGAAAGGCGCATTGGAAAGTTAAAAAACAGATTCAGATATCTACTTCGTTATAGAACTCTACACTATAACCCAAGGAAAGCTGCAGCAATAACAAGGGCGTGTGTGGTTCTACATAATTTGTGCATTGAAAATAATCTTCCTGAACCAGATGATATACCTGATCTAAATTTAAATTATAACAAATCCTAATTATGTAGAAAATGAACATCAATTACACATAGTAAATCCACTGTTAGCTGAAGCTAGACTTTTGAGGCAACAGATTGTAAATGATTATTTCAGGTTCTGACGTATTGAGAGGGTGGTAGATGTAGTTATGCTATAGAAAAAACTTGTAAACCAGTAAAAAATCAGGTTTTTTATTTATTCTCTTATAATTCTACAGTTCATAAAGTATGGATTGACATTGTAAATGTTTATTTACAATTACAACATTTTTGGCAACAACCTTTAAATAATTTTAACGTTTCAATAATATTTTGGTTCATGTTTTTCATTTCCTCCAATATTTTATTGTCAACAGTTATTTTGTGTTCTATATATTTTTTTGCTTTTTTGAGGTAATAGCTTTCAAGTATCTGAGTTCTTCGATCAATGCCTTTAACAGTTTGTTGAGATACTTTTATCGAAGACTCTAACCTTCTAGTCTTTGTAACCCGTTTTTTAGGGGTACATATACTTGATGTTTATAAGTTGTAGTTGTGTTCAATATTCTCTTTGTCATTATCTTCCGATTGTGGAACAAGTTCCTAAAAATAATTAGATGTCAAGTAATTAATATTTGATGTTACTGTGCTATTTAAAAACTTTTAGTTTTAATATAATTTAATTACTAACTTCATGATCCATCGTTACGTTATGATCAAAACTTAATTCTTGTTCACCAACTTCAGTAATTCCTACCACAAGCGTTGGGGTTATCATGTCTAACACAATGTTGTCATGTTCTGATAATGGAGTTTCGTCTATTGGTCCCCCTCCTGTTTGCATTCCCAACTTTTTATTAAGGACTACTTTAGACTTCACTTTTTTTTAATATCTTGCCATGTCTAAAAACAATGGGAATCATACTGTTAAAGGGCACAACACCTTTATAATGTTAACGGGCTTGAATGCATGAATGTATTGGCTTAATGTAAAACCTAACTTTCGCCATTCTCTCCACTCCTTTTGGACCCATTGGGTATCTTATTTAAAGTTTCTGCAATTTCCTCCCACAGTTTCTGGGCTTTTTTATGAGTAAATTCTGGGGAAAATTTTCCAAAATTTAAATAACTATGTTCTTGCATAAAATGCGTCAACACGTTTTTTTGGCTACCGTTTACAGAAGTGTTTCTTTTTTTGTTTCCATATTGCACCTAATATTCAAGCAATGCAAACGTTTTAATGCAATGAATTTATTGCATTTCACTGAAAAGTGACATAAAATTTACTTCAAACTTCAAAATGAGCAACTTGTAGTTCATATCACATCATATTTTCCTTAAGCAGTAGTCCAAACAGAACAAAAACATTTGACAACACTGTTCTAAATTATACCTATTTTTCAAATGGTCATATCATTTCAAAAATACGTACTTCTTTACTGAGGGATCAAAATCGGGGATGTGCTTTATCGCTTCCCTCGGATGATCTATCCCATCGTGTGATTTCGAAAATCGACACCCAGATATGCAAAATTGTTGATTGAACAACATAATTTTGAGAACACACCACGTATTTATAATAATAACAATAATAAATTAAATTCTATCAATCATACAAAATGATTTCATTATAATAATATATTCAGTATTTCTATGTTTTCATCTCTAAATTTTAGTTAAATATCAAAACAGAACTTTTCCAATTATTTCTTTTCATGACTTTGATGAAATCAAAAAACAGCTATTCTTATAGTACTTCCATGAGTCCATTAAACCTTTTACAAAACTATATATGGTTGATTGAATTATTTATAAAGTATAAAAAAAAGTTGTCATCTCGACAGCGAACAACCTCCAAAGCTAATTAATTGTTATCTTTTATACATTTTATACAATTTTTTTGTATATCATTATCGTCGGGTATCAACATCTAATTTATACAATATTTTTTAAGTCAAAAGGCCTATTGAGCTTTCATGATGCTATTTTTGTAATCGAACACAATTAACAATTAATTGCGATGCTTGGAACTCGAACAAAGAGTAATGACGAAAAAAAATTAACCTGTTTTTCCTTTTTAAAATAATCCAATCTGAAATTAATGCCAATTCTAAATTGGTCTGCTCCTACGCATTATTACGCTAAATTATTTCAGTCAATTTATTTTAATCATGTAATAAAAACATTTTATTATGAAATTAAACTAACCATTCAAATCATTCCCAAATCACATTTTTTGGCAAACCTCGTATACGACGTTTGAAGAATATCGTCACGACTAACCAACAATTTTTTTATACGTTTCGCTAACTATGTTAGCATTATCAGGAGTTGATTATAAACTCAGGTAACGATATCCAAATATCCAATCTAAGTAGTATACAACTGAAAAAAATATTTATATTTGCATTTTAGAACCTTTGATGAAGGACAACTTTTTATCCTTAAAATCAATAATAAAAATATTTCCATTTGATTCCAAATTAAGTAGGTGTATGGCTATCAATAGATTTTTAAAAATATGGGATCGTTATACAGGGTCGTTACGTGGGTAGGGCGATCGGCGTGGGCGCCATGGCCCAGGTGGCGCCGCTACTTAAAAATAAATTGTTATAAATGAATCTTTTAAAATTTTTGTACTTGTTTGATTCTAAAGTACCTAATTTCAAATAGTAAGAATTAGAAAGTAAAACATCGTGAAATTTAGGTTGTTACCAATAATTGGAGCCGAGAAAGTTGCTCTATACAAATTTATGGTCTAAAATATGTAATCTCATAAACTCCTTTATGTACAAATGTGAGTTTATGAGATTTTCGAGTTTTGACCTGAATCGAATATCAAAATACTAATGACAACGAGCTAAGCAAAAAAAAGACGCTCTCGACACTATATTCATTATGGTCATTAAAAGTCTGCAATGTGCACTCTTCTGAAAGTCTGTACGCGTCTAGAGTCGTTTGACCTAGGTGCCAAAACCATACCAGTTAGTTTTTTTTAAAGGACTGAACTGTGCCATGTAAACCAGTTACTATTTTTTAGTAAAAAAAAATGGACTGAACTGCGTCAACTGTAAACTAGCCAATATTTTTTTTGTCTTGCTTTTTAAGAACTATACTGCACCTGTGATGCCTTTTGGGCCGCACAGAATAACCTTAAATAATAATATATCATAGTTCATTAAACTAGTTATAATTGAAACAATATAAAAGTTGTGACGTGAGTTATACGTAACGTGATATAGCAAGGTAACGCCGACAGGTTGAATTCCGGCTGTTGCCCAGGTCAGGAAATGTTTATTGTTACTTCTTTGATTTTTTCCGATTTTTTTGTGATTTTGTTGCCATTTATTTCAATTTTTCATTCATTTTTTAATTTCTTTCTTTTGTTCACAATTGTTCCGGTTTTTGGTTGTTCTTTACGATTTTTTCTAACTTTTGTCGGTTTTTTGGGATTTTTTATTGTTTTAGATATTTTACAATTTTATTCTTCGTTTACTTCCAATATTTTCCAATAATTTTTGTTTCTTTTTCGATGAGTTCCGATTTTTTCTAATTTTTTCGATACTTCTAATTTTTTCTCGTTCTACACTAAATTTTTTGATTTTTTTTCATGTTTTATACTGATTTTTTCAATATTTTCTATTTTTTTTTTATTTTTTTTCTTATTGTTCCATCTTTTCTATTTCTTTCTTTTCTTTTCTAATTTTTTCCGATCTTCCGATATTTTTTTGATTTTTCGGTTTTTTAGTAATTTTTTTTCTATTTTCTGATGATTTTCGGTTGTTTTTGATTTTTTTTTGTTTTTTGATTTTTTCAAATTCCTTCAGATTTTTTCTAACTCTTTCTTATTTTTCTGATTTGTTCTTTCGATTTTGTTGATTTCCTTTGATTTTTGTAGATATCGTTGGATTTTTTTTATTTCCATTGATTTTTTCGATCTCTTTCGATTTTTGTTCATCTTTTTCGATTTTTGTCGTTTTTTTTTTCGATTTTTGTCGTTTTTTTTTTGGTTTTTTTTCGATTTCTTTTGTTTTTTTTTTATATTTTTTTTCGATTTCTTTAAAGTCCTTTCCATTTCTTTCGATTTCTTTTGATGTTTTCGATTTTTTTTTGGATTTCTTTCGATGTTTGTTGATTTTTTTCATTTTTTTTCGATTTCTTTTGACTTGTTTCCATTTATTTTATATATTTTTCGATTTCTTTCGATTTGATTTCTTTTCCATTTTTTTTATATTTTTTTCGATTTCTTTTGAAAGTTTTCACATTTTCTTATTTTAAAATTTTAAAAAGTGAAAAAATTGATTTACGGTATTTTTAATAAGTTATTCTTTAGATGGTTTATAATTATTTTTTTTAACTGTTTTTATCACCTTTCTCGACGTTTCCGAGCTCCCTGAGTTCGAACATGCAAAAAAATTCTGTCCGGACGTCTGGATGTCTGTCTGTATGTAAACACTGTAACTTTTGAGCGAAAACTTCGATCGAGTTCCGGTTTTCACTTTACCGAGTTTTGCCCATGGAAGAATCCTATTGAATTTGAGCAGGATCGGACCGGCCCTTCTGGTACCAGCCATACAAATTAAAGTGGCTTGCATGGGAAAACTTTTTTCCAATTCAAATTTCTAGAACTTTTTCCACTTTACATCAAGTATAATATTCCCCTACATGTATGTGCTAATTTCCGAATAATTTCTAATGTTCTGAAGGTCCCTCAATTGATTTAGCGACCAAAGTGTTAAATTTTATTTACTAACATAATTAACATAAAGTGCGATACTTTGGTATCAAAAAGAAGAAAATTATAGTCGTTGGTGATATAGTAGAACAATAAAATTTACGTTAATTGTACCTTAAATAGCAGCAATAATGGGTCTTTCCACACACAATTTCTCGTTGGTTAACTGTGTTACATAATTATTTGTTACGCTATATTAAATTAGTATAATTATAACACCACATAGGTTAAATTAGTTTAAATTGATTATTGTTAGCAATAATAATATAGTTAGTGATTTATTGTTAGGATTTCACACGTAGATGAAAGAATATCTATTTTTTTTATAATTTTCTTTAATTAATTATTTATTGTATAAAAATGTCGTTATTGGGAAACAAAAAAGATGTACTGAACAAATATGATTAAGAATCGATAGATAGACAAATTTAATACGGTAGTCGACGTGTTAACATTGACTAATTATCGAACAACCAATGAATTGGATTTTCATATATTAAAATGGAATTAAATTTTAAGGGTTATTTTCTCACTCATTTATTTGTAATATAAAGAAATAATAAAAGGTACATTTTTAGGTACTTTAACAATGTCAGTCACTGTTCACTTGTTTAACTATGTACAATAATTTTAGGAAATCTCAGAAAATATTATAATAAAGGAATATGAACAAATATGACAATAGCAAACATTTTTTATTAAAAAAGCACAGCCGTAGCTGGTTATTTCAAAACGTGACTGCTCTCTTCAAGAGTTAATGAAACAGTGATAATTATGGCGGGTTATCTTGTTTACTGAACTCATAAAAGGAGGTAAATTGAACGACTGTCATTGGTTAAGAATTAGTGGTATGATTTTATGTACCGGTTGAGTTTGACTTCTTTGCAAATATACATTAAAGATTAAAGTTATTGCGAAAGAATGTTGGATCTTTATATTAATTGGAATGACGTACCTATGCAAGCTGTGACTCGAAGACAATTATTAGCCGTTTATAAAACGGTGTTGCCAAATGATAACTAGTTTGGATATTATTATTAAATGTGATTTTAACCCTTTAACTGCGGGCAAAATTTTGCAGTGCTGAACGCTCTAGACACAAAAACTATTGAAAAATGTTTTGGCATTAAGTGGAATTTTGAGTTAATTTAAATAATACACCAATAAACATAATTCTATTAATTTTCAAAAATTAAAAAACAAACTAAATTTTAAGAAATTTAAAATTTCGAAAATTTAAAAAATATATCAAAAATTAGAAAATTTAAAAAAATCAAAATAAAAATGTCTGGAATTTCAGAAATTTCGATAAACTCTAAAATATATCGAAAATATCCAAATATATTAAATATTTCGAAAATTTTAAAAAGTGCAAAATAAAAATTTCAAAACTTCATGAATTTCAGAAACATTTTAAAAAAAATTAAAAACTAAAAAAAATCTGAATTTTAAGAAATTCAAAAATTTCAGAAGTATATAAAAAATTTCAAAAAACATCAAAAAATTAATAATATCAAAAACATATCAAAAATTTTCACAAATTGAAAAGATTTAAAAAAAACCCGGATATTTAAAAAAAAAAAATAAGAATTTTAAACATTTGAAACATGTCAAGAATTTCAACAATTTAAAAAATTTGTAAAAATTTAAAAAATTTTAAAATATGTAAAAATATAGAAAAAGTTAAAGGGTTAAAGATAGGATTGTAAATTCTGAATGTTTTAGGGGAAATTAATCCATGTATGATAAAATAAACTCTTTAAACTCTTTAAAACTGGTTCTGTCTATGCTAAAGCCTTCAATAGGTCATTTGCTCGTCTTTTTATCTACAAATTTATTGGTATTGAAAGTAAAAAAATAATTCTGCTCGATTTTTACCTCAAATTTCATTTTGATCCTTTCTGTAATTATTCCACATGTCATAGAAAATTAACTCTAGTTCATGGTTAACATAATTACTAGTTTCTGTTTTTGTACTAGGCTGAATTAGATAATACGGTTGTTTTATATCATTATCATTATAGCTCTTTCTTTGTGATCGAAGACTGTAACCTTGTGCACGAAACAAGGTTTATTTAAATCACAGGATATGTATCAGACACGCCAAAAATTATCGGCTATTACGAAAATCATCTATATTATTAACAAAATAATTTAAAATCAACATTTGTAAATTTTATTGTAATTTTTTGAATTCCTAAAAAATATTTACTTTTTTGGGGTTAGTTTTTTTCTAATTTAATGCATACACTAAAAATCTTACATACGGCGGTTTTTTGTCACTAAACAACCCTAATTTTTCCAGCGGCAAAAACTTATTAAATGATCTAATTCTAGTACAGCAGAACTCCAATTATCCGAATCAATTGGGACCGGACCTCAGGATAATTGGATTATTTCCCAAAAAAAGAGTTTATTTTAATTAATTACTGTATGTATGTTAAAAATGGGAGAGAAAAACTATTTCTGAAAAATTATAATTAATTAAATAAAAAGGCTACACTTTTACGCGTACATACTTACTGTTACGTTTTTTTTTGTGCCACCCTGTATTTTCATTATTCCCCTACTCAGTATATTTCATATTCGCTTGATGTTCCCCTTCTTATTTCCTTGCGTCATGTCCCTCTCTTCTCTTGGTATTCCTATAAAATGCCTTACACATGCTAATAACCTTCTTTTTCTTTATCTATTGAGTACAATCAATTAACTTTGTATCTCTATATGACCTGTGTTATCTACTGAAGATTTGTTTCTTCTCTCCCCCTTTATTCTATTGGGGTTTTTTTGGTTGTTTGGTTTTTTCGCTGGTTCCACGTCTGAGACACTTGTTTTTTCATCTGGACGGTGGTCAAGTTTGCCGGGTCCAAGAAAACTTTTTTCTGGACAACTGAGGACGGAACAACTTGGAACTGGACATCTCTACCAACAAGACCCTCTACCGTAAAGAAGCTAAGTTTTTTTTTATTCGAAAAGAAAAGGAAAATCTCTGTTTTATCGTTGAATAAACAAATATAACGTTTCATTTGAATTTGATTTCCTTAATCCCAAAAAAAAAGAAAGGGCGGATTTTGAAATATATCATAGTTTTTTTGTCAATTGTTTCTAATCACATCAAAAAAAATCAACTGACTGGCGTCCAAAAATATTTTTTTTATTTAATACTTTACTTCTGATATATTTCAAATTCTATTCGTGGAGCGAACCCATAATATAATTTGAGCTTAATCACATTAATTATTTTTAACAACTTAAAGATTCGTTTCATTACAAGTGCTGTAGTACCATACTGTAAGTAATTGCTTGCTGAATATCTCGGTCAAAGTAAGCTGTTTGACTGTATTCACCAGTTTTTGAGCAGCCAAGTCGCGCATGCGCGTGACAGTGAGAAGTTGCATGTGGTAAAACTCAGGATTGACGCTCCATCCACTTCAACATAGTTTTAAGGCCGGCAAATGTTTCACTAGCTGACGGTCCCGTGTCTGATTTAACTTTGACATTAAGGTAATCTTCTTCCTCAATACTTCATCATGGTTAATAATTTGAAAACCAGGGTCTGACAAATCACACACTATTCACCAGTAACCTCTGAAGATCCAGGCATTTTCAAAAGAATGTTTCTCAAGTGATACATCCTCATATTTTCCTGTCTCTTCCCTTTACTTCTTCTCGTTTTCCTTACCTTCTTTAGTTGATATTCAACTTATTCCACGCACGTCTTAATATGACTGTCTTAACCAAGCTTCAAGCTTCCATGTCAAAATTATTTTTTTGTAGTTATAGCCAACACACTTTCTTCGTCTTCACCTTTGCCAAAAGTTTCTGGTCCATTGGTTGCAGCAAATTATTTCTTTATGAAATATATTCCAAAATTATTCTTGTTTGTGGGACGTTACGTTAAATGAATATGTGAATGTGAAGGAGAAACTAAAACATTGCAAATATTCCTGGTACAGTTGAGTCGATTAAAATAAAATTGCCTCTAGTATCGCCAGCAGAGTTGCCAGATCTAAAATGGCCGAGGCGGTAAATGTGCCATATAAAAAACTGTAGATTTAGGTTTGAAGACGGTAGCTGTCATATGACGTCATAATTTGTTATCTTGCCCTGCTGTTTAGTAAGTTCGCTTCTGGGAATACCCCAAATACGTCGTATCGACGTACTCATAGAGATGATGCCATACATGCCATGCCAGATGCATCAAATCGTCATTAAAACAGTAAGCACACACAGAAATATAATTTTGAGCAATTTATCTTTAAAGGTCGATTCACACATATCAGGGACGTGGCCGGCACGTGTTCCACCGGTGAGACCGAAATTATCTTAGTAGGAGTTGAAGGGTACTATTGATATGTGTTTTCCAAAATACAAGGATTCACGGATCTCAGGAATGTGCAGTGAAAAAAATAAAAGTAACAACTGCTCACATCATCCTGTTGACGCCTTTTTAGCAGGAATATCTCCAGCTTTGAAAAAATTATGTCCTACTGTCCAAAAATATTAATTTAATATGCTCACGACAGTTTGTTGACCCTCTTGCCACCTCAACGGGTTTTAATCCAATATGTTCAAATGAGCAACCGTTCCCTGTAGGAAGCTACCTGAACTACTTCATGGAAGGGCCAACAATCAAGTTCATCTATTGTTCAAAATGTAAGATGCTTATATCATATTGAAAAATCTTATCTCAAATAGACAGCGAGTCTTTCCCTTGCTGTGATAGCTTTTCTCCAGTGTGTGTCGAGCTTTTTCTGATGATCTTCTAACTTGCACAACAGTAAATTAAACAAATTTTCTGACATTCTAAAGAATTCAAAAAAATTTTGCTCCATCGTCTATCAATTTATTGTATAGTGTAATAAATTCCCTTCTGTTCCTCTCTTTTTTCATGTTTGATGGACCCAGTTCCGTTTCCATTTCTTCATCCAAAATCATTGCGACCTGCAAAAGTTCTTCATCGTAAAAAGTTTCCATTTCGGCCATTCAACTGCATTGTCATGATGAAACACTGAAACATGTGAATAGAAATCACTGTGTGTCACGGGGCACTGTCACGTCACTGCTATGTGTGAATCGATCTTAAGTTGGCAAGATAAATTGCTCAAACTTATCTCTCCGTCTATCTTGATCTTGTTACGTTATTAGGTTTTAGGATGGACGAAATTACCACAGGTTGATGTAGCTCGTTAGACTTTTATTTCAAGAGTGCCCTTTCATCTCGGTGACATTGACACTTGACATTTTACAAGTGTTGTTGCCAACTTGGTAAGTTCATAATCACAACAGACCTATTCATAGTTTTATCGATTGTCCATTGATACTTATTTTTTTAATTTTACTTTTGATATTAGATACTAAAGTCTAATAACTCCATTCTGTTTTTACTTTTGCCATTTTACTTTTGCCATTTTACTTTTGCCATTTTAGGGTAGAATTAATAGTCTCTGCGGTAGAACGGTAGATAGAATGTAAAAACGGTAGAACGTGTTCAACTTTTTGTAGCAGGAAGCGGTGACCAATAGATCACTTTACCACTGACACGAGCCGGCAGCGCAGTCAGACCACTATTACTAGTATTGCTGCTATCAATGCTATCAGCAGCAAGCAAAGTACCTAATTGAGTTATGCGGTACTCTAAATAATAACGGCAGAGACCTAAAACTGTCTCCAGTTGCGAGATATCTTAAGGTGATTTATAAATTTTGTTTGTTTTTTAATTAAAGGTTCAACTAAATCTATAATTCTTGAAATTCAAGGGTCGTAATTCTTAAAATATTTCTGGATCTTCTTCTTTTAGCCTTTGAAAAAGTCTTGAAGGTGTTTCTAATTCTTCTCTTCTTTGTATCCATGATCTAACCTACCATCTTTTCTGTTTATGTTGAAGCTGGTTAGACTATTCTAAAGAAGGTTCTCGAACACACTCCTTTAACAACCGCTTCATTAACTGATTTTTACAAGGATTCACAGACGAAGACATGCTTGCTGACGAATAGCAGCCGATAGTGGGACCAGGTTGCCAACCACTGCCTGCTGGTGTTACTATCAGCCGCTGGCTAGAACTGTTAGCAGCAGCTGTAAACAAGCCCAATCTGACCTGTGCTTAACAATCTTATAACGCGCACATATCCAGTGTCGCTGCTACAGTTCGATTTTTTTTTGAGAATTTTCGATCAAATCTATTCATAGAACCCAAATGGTTGTATTCCTGAGTATGTTTTAGTGAACTAGTGTCCCAAATGATCTTACACTTCCTCAACATGGTCCTGGTAATGACGGGCAGTGATTCTGGTTCCTGGCTTCATCCCTGTTTCTGCAGGAAAAGCCTTCTGCCTCTCTTCCTCCATTGGTTCATCTGAAGACATTGATGTGTTGTGTGGTTGTGGTTGCGGACGTTTGTGAAGTTTTTGTATTTTGTAATCGATAAATAGGAAGCCGAAATTTGTAGAACCATATTTTGTATTGATGGATAGTTTATTTTCTTATATTTTACATTTAAACAAATTTCGTCTTCCTAGTTGGTAGTACATTGATTTTTACGCTAGGGACCAGCGTTCGTAGGCGAGTTAGATATGTCACGGCGAATATTTTCCCAAAACAGTCCCATGAAGAATTATTAAAATACGATATTTAAATCTCGCCTTGTGTAGTTCATTGGTTCAATAGTTCACTGAACGTGTTTGTTTATTTAATCTAGAAACGTATTAGAACTGTACAAGGCTAATACCTAAATGGCGGAATAACAATATGATATATAAATACAAACAGGTATTGTTCTAAAGGAGGTCAGTCAAGAAAAAGTCTTTAGACTTTACTTTTGGCTGTCGGCACTCTGCCGACAATTTGAATAACCGACTCAAGTGACATGTCTCCTTAAAGTCTTCGTTAGTGTAGTGTTAAATTATTGTGGTAAGAATATTTATTTGTACATATTAGTTTATTATTTATTTGAGCGTTTGGTTTGCTATTTTATTGTGCTTATGTATTTTATTATTAAATATATATTTACTGCTCCCCCATGTATATCGTGACAATATAATATAGGGTGAGACTTTCTCAAGTGTCTTTGTAAGTCAAGGGGCTTATAATTATGTATCGAATATTTTCTTTACGTGCAAGTATGAGAGAGATGATTGCTCTAACATTAAAAAGAAGGATATCTAAGAATATTGTTTAGATCTAGAAAGTTTGCATTAATGTATGCAAGTCAAGACATGTAGAAAATAATTAAAAGTTCAAATATATTATTTTGGGTTTGAAGAGTAAATAATTTATCTACATTCTAAAATCATAAACTCCAATTCATACTACATAATGCGCGACTTTATCTCATCTTAGTTGACGCTTACTACCCCAAATACAATAACGCAGCAAGATATAAGCAAAAAAAACAAAGACATTCTGAAAATAAATCTGTATATAACAATTGCGTTTTTAACTGTACTTTTCCTTAAAATAAATAAAATAATTTTCACCTTGTATGTTAATTTAGTGACGACTAAATTAACTAAAATGTATTCATTAAATTGTCAGACCGAATACATTTTCCTTGCTCTTAGATGATTCAACTCAAAAAACAAATTTTTTCAGAGGCAATTTTTTTCGTTAAATTGCCGAACAACGAAATTCTAATTAAAATGTCAAGTTTACTTCGACAAAAAACCTCTCGTGTAATTATAAGTGATGATAAACATAATATTTTGTAGTTAATTTCTTGACAAGCGAAATCTTGCTTCACGCCATCGATTAATGAATTCATTGGCATTATTTCAGGATACACCATGAGGGAAAAGGTATCATTATCGTTATTAAAAACTAATAATAAAGTGAATTTTTATTTCCTGGCACTTGCATGCTATGACTGATGATTCGAAAAGGTGAACAAGAGCAACTGTTGGATGTTAACATATAAAAAAATTGATCTAATGATTGCGTTTTAGGTTTTATATCAAGCAGAGCATTTTATGAAAAATAACTTTTTTCCTTAATATATAAAATAAAATTTAAATAAAGTAACACAAAATTATAAAACGAAACTTACTTGATATAAAGAATTTCCAGTGACGTACGAATGTATATAGTGAGATCCATATTTTCTAATGAACGTAAGCACACTACCCACGTCACCAACAGTAATATTGTCAATTTCTCTAGCCACCACGTCGGCCAGATTTATATTGTTCGGCAATCTGTCGAGTTTTATGACGTCACGGAATCTCGACAACCGCACTAGTACGTAACAGTGTTCTTTTAACACGAATGATGCGTTAATGCCTAAATTTTTGGCCAAAGTTTCCGGTGGCCAAGAGGCCGTGAACGCTTGCCAAGGTTTATCTAATCTGAAAAAAAGAATAGTATATGACTTTGTATTCATCTACATTTTTATATATACGTAGGGGAGGTTGGGGCAATGTGGACTACGGGGGCAATGTAAACCACCTAGCTTTATTTATTAACAGCGGCAACATCGCGGTAGATTCTTCCATACTTATGTGCATAGGTATTCGACCGTTACGCAGTACAAATTTAGCAGCCGTGCGGTACTGTGTGTCGAAGTTAATAACCAAAACCTGTTTATCGGCGTCGGCGATCTAACAAACGAGTAAAACTAAAACCAGAATTACTTGGTAAGTACAGATAGTTTTGTTTATTTTTTGGTCTCAATACGTTGTTTAAAGTGTGCTTAACATATTCCAACTAGCGTCGTTAAGATTTGTTATCAACTTTTGATATGATCTACCCGTGTTTAATTTAATATCCATATGGGGCAATTTGAACCGTTAGTGGTCCACATTGCCCCGAGTAAAAATATTATATTTGTTTTTCTCGTTTTTAGGTGCTTAGTCAATATGGTCCGTAATTATGTAAGAAAAACGGAAAAACAAACATGGTCCCTTGTTGCAAAGGAAAATGCTATTAAAGCAATCAAAGGCGGACAAATGGGTTATTTGAAAGCAAGTAAATATTTTAATATTCCAAAAGCAACTTTAATTCGAAGATGTAAGGAACAAAATAAAAGAGTTTTACCCAACGAAAAAGGTTTGGGATTTTACAAACCTGTTTTTACCAAACTACAGGAAGAAGAATTAGAAAACTATGTTTGGCATTACTTTGCTTGATCTTCGTTCTCTTGCTTTTCAATTAGCGGAAAAAAATCAGATGCAGCACCCATTCAATAAAACTAAGAGGCTTGCTGGCCTTGACTGGACCTATGGATTCCGTAAACGTCATCCAAAAATTTCCTTGCGAAAACCAGAGTCGACTTCAGATGCAAGGGCACAAGCCTTTAACCGTTATAATGTCAAGCAATTTTTTGACCTATATAAAAGCATTTTAGATTCTAAAAAAATCAAACCAACCAGAACATATAATTGTGATGAAACCGGTTTAGGTACTGTCCCAAAATGCAACAGCAAAATATTAGCTAAAAGGGGCAGGAAACACATCTGCGAATAGAAGCGGAACAACCACTGCAGTAATTTGCATGTCATCATCAGGAACCTTTGTACCACCATTATTAAGTTTTACAAGAAAAAGGATGAAGGTGGAACTACAAGACGGCGCACCACCAGGAACAATATTTGAATGTAGTGAAAGCGGCTGGATTAACGCAGAGATCTTTTTACTCTGGTTTAAGCATTTTGTTCAGGAGGTGAAACCCACTGAGGATGATCCCGTCTTACTAGTTTTGGATGGGCATAGCAGCCATACAAAAAATATTCATGTAGTTGACATGGCCAGACAACAACATGTGCATATTATTTGCTTGCCGCCCCACAGCACCCATCGAATGCAGCCAACAGACGTCGGTTTTATGGCCCCATTAGCATTACGATATGGGGTTGGAAAAGTTTTTGAACAATCATCCAGGCACAGTTGTCACGGTCTTTCAAATTGCTAAAATTTTTGGTCGTCTATTAACGCTTTTAAAAAGTGTGGCTTAGTCCCATATGCTCCCAATATTTTTACAGATTTAGACTTTGCTCCGTCTGATGTGATTGAAAAAAATCTAGCATCGAACGATCTCCCACAATCTGATGAAGTCCTTAACTCAGAATCTACTACAAACGATCTGTCAGAATCTGAAGATAAAGAATCAATTCCTTCAACTTCTACTACAGGTATGACTTTGTCAAAACCCACACATTCTAAGCTGGAAGAAGAACTTCCTTCAGCATATCTTCGCTCTATAGAAAATAAAAGAAAAAGTACTTTTGGATCGGAAAGTCCTGTCGACATCAGTCCACTTCCAAAGAGAATTAAAACAGATCAACCATTACGGAAACATAAAAAGGGCAAAGTAGCAATATTAACATCTAGCCCTTATAAATTGGAATTAGAAGCTGAACTAAAAATAAACGAGGAAAAAGAAGCAAAGAAAAAACAAATGGTTAAAAGAAAAATTGCGAGTCAAGAAGATGAACCAAAGGAAAAAAAAGCTAGAATTAAAAATATTCCTTCTAAAAAAGGAAAAGCGAAGCAAAAAATGAAAATTATAGATGAGGAAGATTAAAACGAGGGCAGTAAAGATGCTGAATGCTTCTATTGCATGGAGTTATTCTCCGCATCAGTGAGCGAAGAAGGTTAGGTGCGCTGCTGCAAATGCTTACAATGGGCTCATGAAGCATGCGCAGGAATAGAGCCAGAAGACGATGAGGCTTTTATTTCTGAATATTGTGCCGAATGTTAACATTTTAAAGTGTACTTTTTAGTTAACAGTGCCATTTCTTATGTTCCTAAATAAAATTTTTTTTTGGTTCATATTGCTCCACCCCATGGGGCAATATGAACTTTTTACATGTGTTCAGATTTAATTTTTTTATAAAAAAATAGTTCTAAAAAATAAGTTTATAATGATAGTAGAAGGTTTACATAAGAATTGAAACTTTGCAGAATTTAATATTTCATCTTAATAAAAAAGTTATAAAATTTTTTTCTTAGATAGTCCATATTGCCCCAACCTCCCTTAATATACAAAAAAACTCATCTTAACGTGAGTTTCGAATAATAATCAGACATCAGTTTTGTACCGTGAGTGCTAGTATACAAACTTTTAGATATATGTTACGATTGTCTAACCTTTCAAAAGAAAAATCTCTAAAATAAGCTTGCACCAGCTGTCGTACGTTGTCGCAGAATTCCATGTGAAAGTCTCCTTCGAAGACTCGTTTTTGCTTTTTGGGAACACGTTCTGGACGGGATATATACCTCTCTAAGTCTGTAAAAATGTCTATTGTTGGTTCTCTGAATATCCAGTCTGATTCGTTTTTGGCAACTACCTAGAATAATTTAAATATATACATAGTGTAAAAATGGAAGAGGAAATGTCTCACTATATTAGATTTATATAAATTAAAAAGTTTTTTACTTGACATAGTAAATACATTGAGGGAGAGTACTTTGTGCTTTTGTTAAATTTTTGATTAGTTAATCACATTGTTAAACTAATCACGATCAAATTAACAGAAAAGTAGTAAATTGGTACTTTATAAGTAACTTTGACAAAGATTAGTTAATCAATGTTTGATTTAATATTTAAGTAGTGGTAACACTGTCTCTTCTTTTTATATATTAAACTGCATTTATTCAAATTTGATATAAAATGTTAAACATACGTTTTGAGATAGTTGACATGTATTAGAAAGAAAAAGTTTTACACATCATGTCGAATTTTAAATATATGTCAGTTTTTAGTTACCAGTTTTAGGAAATTATGAGTTTTTTAATGTTCGCCTGTCTTGGTTTATATTGTTGAATTATTATTTTATTTTAATGGATTTGCACGAAATAAACGATATTTTTGATGATGATAATGAACTTATATTCATAATCAAAGAACTTATACCGTAGACCATATGATTTATTTGACATTTTTGAAATTTTAATCTTTTTTTCGGTTTTAATTAGCTTCTTTCAATTTTTTCCAATCTTTTTATTATTTGAGATTTTTTCCATTTTTGTCTTTTTTGTTTCTTCAAATTTCTCGACTTTTCGTTTCTTTTTTCATTATTTTTTCAGTTTTATTCGATTTATTTCAATTTTGTTCATTTTTTTTTCAATTTTAATTTCACGATTTTTTCGGTTTTATTTCATTTTATTCCAATTATTTCGATTTTTGCAGTTTTTTCGATTTTTGTCGATTTTCGTGGTTTTTTAATTTCGATATTTTCCATTTTTTTTTTAAATTTGTCGATTTTGTTCCGGTTTATTCAAATTTTTATGGTGTTATTTGACGTTTTTTAAATTTTTATGGTGTTATTTGACGTTTTTTAAATTTTTTCGATTTCTTTCATGTTTTTCGAATTTTTTCGATTTTTTCAATTTTTGTAGATTTTTATCATTTTTTTGGTTTTATTTGACATTTTTCGAAATTTTAACACATTTTTTGGTCTTAATCAATGTCTTTCATTTATTTAGATTCTTTTTATTCTCAACGATTTTTTCTATATTGGCTTTTCAAATTTCCCGATTTTTTTGTTTTATTCGATTTTATTTTCGATTTGTTTCTATTTTAATTTTTTCTTATTCGATTTCTTTTCGACTCTATTCGATTTTTGGCGATAAAATTTTATAAAAGGTTTCGATTTTCAAAAGAATCAGTTCCTTTTATTCTTAACGAAATAAAAATAAATTTTCAAGCCAAACAAGCCAAATCAGAATTCTAAACAATAAAGTGCAGAGCCAATAATTCTGATTAAAGCTTAAATTCAAGAAAAAAGATTATGTTAAAATTAACAGAGACATGCCCATATAAAATCATGTTTAAGGTATAATCATAGCATAAAGTACCAACATTCTCTGTTAAAATTTAATTTTCTTTTAAATTAACTTAATCAGCTCGCAAAATACTGGGCCTTAGAGAACAATATATATGCTTCTAGTTAACAATTATTATTAAAGTCAAAGACAAAGTACTAAACTAAGCACGAAAATAAATATTGAAACAGTGGAAGAAATTTTGGAGGTAGTGGAAAAAACCGATGTTAAAGTATGTATGAAGCATAAAATAAAAATAAAAGAAAGTATAAAAATAATTAGAATTGACGATTATAAAGAACTGAAATAAAAACATAATAATGAAAAAAAACTTACATAAAATTGAATACAGAAAAATAAGAAATCATTAATTTTAATCTATAGAAAACAAATTAAAATAAGGGGAAGAAATAAAATAAATAAATAGATAAAAGAAAAAATGAAAATAAATGAAGAAATACAATAAATAAACAGAAGATTAAAAGATAAAATAAAAGAAATAGATATGGTATGGCTAAAGAAAAAAAACAGAAATATAGAAGAAATAAGTACGAAAGTACAAGAAACAAACCATAGGAAATATACAGAATTTTACAAGTTTGCCGAAAATATGGATAATTATGACAAAAAAGAAAATGACAGCAATCATAAGAACGAAATATATAGCCAAGAAATTATATAAATTGCAAGAAAGATAAAATTCAAAACAACCATACTTGAAGATATTTAATTGGTCAAACGGTTCGGCAGCTATCGTGGAAGATTACACACAGACAGACACACGACAGACACACAAACATACACACAGACAGACACACAGATACAGACATATAGACAGACCTAATTCTGGAAAGGGTCTCAATCTTCTTGGGGGACTTCAAAATGGATATTTTCATCAATATTTTTGTTTTTTTTGTTCGTTCACTATAAGTTCCGGTAAAAAAAGGAAAAATAAGATAAATACGAAAAAACATGAAAAAAATTGGCAAAATATAAAAAAACTTGAAAAATATGAAAAAATATGAACAAATATGACAAAAAAAAATGAAAACTATTTAAAAATGTGAAAGAGTATGAAAAAATAGGAATAAACAGTAAAATATACGGAAAATGAATAGACCACATCAGTTTGTAAATTAACTGACCTACACCAAAATCCAAAATAAGTTTTTGGTGGCGATAGGATGAATTGAAAAAATATGAAAAAATATGGAAAAATATAAAAAAGTATAAAAAAAAAATTAGAAAAAATATGAAAAATTATGAAATAAAATGGAAAAATGTCAAAAAATATGAAAAAATATAAATAAACAGGAAAAAATACGGAAAACCAGTCTAACTACAGAAAAAATTGTTAAAAATAGGATACACAGATAAATAGATCACATCGGTTTATAAAAATTTAGTTTTCATTAATTGACTGACCTACATTAAAATCCAAAATAAATTTTGGGTGCCGATAAGATGAATTGAAAAAATAAAAAAAATTGAAAAATATGAATACATATTAAAAAAACATGAAAAAACGAAAAAACAAGAATAAAGATGAAAAATTATGAAATAAAATGAAAAAATGTGAAAGAGCATGATTTTATGAAAAATAAGGAATAAACAGGAAAAAATACGGAAAACTTGAATAACTACAAAAAAATAGTAAAAAATAAAAAAAATGGGAAAAAATCTAAAAAAATAGAAAAAAACAGGATAGACAGATGAATAGACCACATCGGTTTATAAAAATTTAGTTTTCATAAATTGACTGACTTACATCAAAATCCAAAATAAATTTTGGGTGCCGATAAGATGAATTGAAAAAATGAAAAAATATGGAAAAATATGAAAAAAAAATTAAAAAAACATCAAAAAACGAAAAAATAATATAAAAGATGAAAAATTATGAAATAAAATGAAAAAATGTGCAAGATCATGAAAAATTATGAAAAATAAGGAATAAACAGGAAAAAATACGGAAAACTTGAATAACTACAAAAAAATAGTAAAAAATAAAAAAATGGGAAAAAATCTTAAAAATAGGAAAAAACAGGATAGACAGATGAATAGATCACATCGGTTTATAAAAATTAAGTTTTAATAAATTGGCTGACTTACATCAAAACCCAAAACAGGTTTAGGGTGACGATAGGATAAATTGAAAAAATATGAAAGATGTAGAAAAATATGAAAAAAATGAGGGGGTAATCCCACCCAACTTTCCGAAGACTCCTAGTAAAGTAATTGTTTAATCGATTATTTTAGTTTTTCTGCATTAAAATACATTAATTATATTACCTATCAAATGGTATAAATCCCATTTTAATATCTTTAATATTTTTAAAGTTATTCAATTTTTTTTTTAAACTTATATTAAATTTCAAAAAAAAATGAGGAATTCTACAATTTTTTGAATAAAATTTTGAAAAAAATCACAATTATAGAGTTTTTTACTACAAATCTAAGGGTAATTTTTTTTAAATTTTTAATATTAATTTTAACCTTAAAACAAATCAAACCTATTTTTGAATAATTTTAAAATCAATAAATAATTAATATCTCATTCAATTTTATTCAAAATAGGAAACAGACCTTTTTTTTAGGTTTTTTGGATCACAATGCATAAAAAAAATTTTTGTCAAAAATTCATGGGTAAACCCTTTGAATTGTTTTAACTTTTTTCATTTTCTGCTATAACTTTTACAAATACTATATTAAAATTATGAAATAATTTACACACATAGTACTTTTGGATCCTTTGCGGATATGCTATTTACTTTTTTCATTTATTTTATACTTATTGATAAAACAAAATTACAAAAAATTTAAAAATTTTTTTTTAATTTTGGCTATAATAATTACAATTCTAAATTTTAAGAAACTAAAATAAATTTTGAATTTATAGTTTTATATTATATTTAGAATGGTGCAAATCCGAGTTAAATAACTTTAATATTTTAGAAGTTATTCAATTTAGTTTAAAATCGTAAAAAATTAAAAAAACGTGAAAAATCGAAAAAATAATAAAAAAGATGAAAAATTATGAAATAAAATGAAAAAATATGAAAAAGCATGATTTTATGAAAAATAAGGAATAAACAGGAAAAAATACGGAAAACTTGAATAACTACAAAATGGTAAAAAACAGGATAAACAGATGAATAGACCACATCGGTTTATAAAAATTTAGTTTTCATAAATTGACCCATGACATCAAAATCCAAAATAATTTTTGTATGTCGATAGGATCAATTGTAGTAATTACTAACTAGGCGCAAATATATTTTTTTCTCTCAATGTAACTGATAACTAAAGACAAGTAAAAATCGGTAAGTGTAAAGAGTACGACGAGGTTTTCATATTGCTTTCTCGATACCAAGTATTGTTGTCTATTGGAAAAATAATTATTAAACAATTAATACATTTTATCTCTGATATTTTAGTTTAAACTCCTAAAACAAGCGAAAAATCCGAAACAGTGATTTTTAGATTTAATCGGAAATATGGATCAAGGATCAGTTTATTACGTAATTTATGTTTTATTATCATTAGACTCATCCTTAATTAAATTTTATTTTCCTTACTTTCATTGATAAACTGAGATAACCGTATCTCGTGAAAATATCTATCGATCTGCCGACTTTTAGTTGACTGTCTTCTTCCTGTTGGGCCTGAGTTGTCGGTGTCATTAAGGCGGCCGTCACCAGCACGAGCAATATTGCTCGGCTCCACATCTTCGCCGCCACTGGCACCTGCGACAAAAAATTACATATAATAAACTATATTGCAGAAATAAAGGAAAATAATTACACCTATTCAATAATATGTGTTGGTATAATTAGTAAACGAAAAGGCCTTGGCATTTTCAGTCCTATGTACTTTTAATTATAATAATTACAATTATGAAATTGAAAAAACTAAAATATATTGTGAATTTAGAGTTTTTTATTCTCTTTCGAATGGAGCAAACCGCGTCTTAATAGCTGTAATATTTCCAAAGTTGTTCAATTTTCTTCAAAATCATAAAAAAATTCCAAAGATTTTGAGCTCTTTTTTAACGAAATCAATAATTTTTTAATTAAAATTTTGAAAAAAATCACAGTTATAAATTTTTTTTATTACAAAATTGATTATTATAAAATCGATTTTTAAATCAATAAATAATTAATATCTGGCCGAAATGAGAAACGGACCTTTTTTTTGGATTTTCTGGACCAAAATATGTTCAAAAAATTAGTTTCAAAAAATAAAATTTTTGGTCGAAAAAATCGTGCCCCTTAAAATTTTTTTTTAAATTTACAATTATAGTTATAACTTCCACAGATATTATTTTAAAATTATGAAATTATTCACACGTGTAGTACTTTTTAAGACGGCGTATTTACTTTTTTCGGTTATTTTATAGTTTTCGATGAAATAAATTTACAAAAAATTGAAAAACAAATCTTTCTTTTAATTATAACAATTACAATTATGAAATCGAAGAAGCCAAAATATATCAAAAATTTAGAGTTTTGTATCCTCTTTTTAATGGCGTAAATTGCATTTCGATATCTGTAATATTTACAAAGTTATTCAATTTACTTTAATATCATAATAAAATTTAAATGATTTTTTGAACAAAATCTACAATTTGTGAAATAAAATTTTGAAAAAAATCACATTTATAGAGATTTTTATTACTTTATTGGTAATTTTTCCAAATTTTAATTATTAATTTTAACCCAGTAAAAAAAATAAAATTGATTTTTAAATCAATAAATAATTAATATTTTCTTCAATTCTATCCAAAATGAGAAACGGACGTTTTTTTGGATTTTCTGGACCGAAATACATTAATAAAGTTAGTTTAAAAAAAGTAAAAATAATAATTTTTTCGAACAAAAAAAACTCCTTAAAAATTGTTTAAAATTGACAATTATGGCTATAACTTTTACAAATATTACTTAAAAATTACGAAATAATTCACACATATAGTACTTTTCGATACCTTTTTAATAGTATATTTACTTTTTCAGTTTATTTAAAAGTTTTCGAGAAAACGAATTTATAAAGAATTGAAAAAAAAATCTTCCTTATTATTATAACAATTACAATTAGGAAATTGAAGAAACCAAAATATAGTGTAAATTTAGAGTTTTTTATCTTCTTTCGAATGACGAAAACCGCATCTTAACATCCTTAGTATTTACAAAGTTATTCAATTATCCTCAAAATTATAAAAAAAATGAACTGTTTTGAAAAATAAACACAATTATAAAGTTTTTTATTGAAAATTTATTGGTAATTTTTTCAAATTTTTAATATTGATATTTACCCTGGAAAAAAATGAAATCAATTTTTAAATCAATAAATATTGAGTATTTTCTTCAATTGAATTCAAAATGAGAAACATACCTTTTTTTAAACTACATTAATAGAGTTAAATTGAGGTAAATTTATTTTTTGATCAAAAAAATCACCGGTATTTTTCTTTTTGTAAAAAATATCCAGAACATTTAAAAAATATAATTATAATTTTTAACAAAAATGTTAATACTTTAATCGACGTTATTTATTGGTTCGAACCTCGCTACGCTCGGCTCGAAGATTATTTAAAAAAACTTAATAATAAAAAATTGCATGGTAAGTATTTTTTTTTCTATAGAAAATGTCACAATACGAAACATTTAAAAAACATTAAAAATAGATGACATATATAACTTTATTATTTTTTAACAAAAACGCTAGTACTTTATTTGATGTCATTTATGAATGAAGATCAACTGAATTCAAAAATCCATTAAATTTTCAAAAAGGAAAAAAATAATTTGCAATAACGTGAAAGAGTTTTAACAAATAGTGAATTTCATTCAACAGTTTTAAAACATCTTCATTAAAAAACATCAAAACATAGTTTCCGGAAAATTTCGAAACAACTTCACCTAGAAGGACGCATAAGGGCTTTGGCAAGATAGAAGCGTGTGTGAGTAAAAAAGGTAGAAAAATGGAAATATTTTCAGCCGGAACAAGAGTACTTCCTCCCCCCGTTTTCGAGGATGCTGGAATCTTTGGAGTTGCGGAACCCCTCAAAACTGCCCAAAACCATCAACTAGAGGGGTTAAATGTGCTTCAAAAGGTTTCCCTGTAGAGAAACATAATTTCCCCCCATTTTCGAGGATGCTGAGCACGGTGGTGGTGTTAAATAGGGGTGAATTTTTTTATATACTTTTTATATGTGCGGCAAATGTATATCCCCCTCCCCGTTTTTGAAGATGCTGAACACGGTGAGAGTGGATACTTTTTTTAAACAAGTCAAATTCCTGTAATTCCCATCAATCACTTCATCTCAATATTAGTCGGCGGAGGGGTTGGAAGGGGTCGGAACCGATATTCAACACCACCACTGTGCTCAGCATGTTCTAAAACGGGAGGAAATTGTGTTTCTCTCAAGGAAATCTCTTGAAGCGCGTTTAACAAATAATGGGGGGTGCTTTTTGGCCGTTTTGACTGGTTGCACAACCCAAAACTGGGGGGGGAGAGGTACTCTTGTTTCGGATGAAGATATTTCCATGTTCGTCCGACTCACACACGCTACTAAGAGGTGACAAATATATTAAGTAGTTGTGGTGCGAATAAAGGTCGGAAATATATTCTGACAGTTGTTCTACTCAGAACATTTTTTTCTTCCTGACATGGAAGGATAAGTGACATATTTTCAAAAAAATAGTAGGATGCCTCTTATAGAACAAAATGTTTCAGTAAAATCCTCTTTACAGCTTCTAAAAAGTTCAAAAAAATTGAGGCTGCTGAAAATTATAGTGTATCACTGGAGAAGAAAAATAATATAAAATCTAGGTATAATGAGAAAACCAAATTTGGTTTGAAAGGATTGCAGCTGAAAAGAAAAATTTGCAGCTGGTAAAGAAAGGTCTGCAGCTGCTATGGAAAGATCAGCTGATGCCATAGAAGAAATTGCTTCAGAAATGTCTCAGTTCAGAGAACAAATTATCTTCAGGAAAATGGCAAAGCCACACCAATGAACACTTTACCTAGCTACCCTTGCGTTAACCCTCATCATGTTATAAACGATGAAATGACTCATCGGCTACGAACTTTTTACTATCATCATCAGTAAAAAAAATATTATCGTTATATACCTATACACGGAGAAAAAAATTCACTAACTGTAAGTGAAAATTCGCTTACTCCAAGTAAAAATCTGTATTAAATACGAGACAAATGAACAGTATACCTAAATCAAGAAAAAAAAAGTTTCTGAAACTGGTAACTTGCTGTAAGTGAATTTATAGATCACTTAAAGTAAGTAAATGTTTTTGCTAAAACTGGTTACCATTTAACTTATAGCAGGAAATATCTCAACTAATCGCAGCAACAAAATTAACTTAGAACAGCTTAATTTTTATTGATTTTCGCTTAAAGTAAGCGAAAATTTTGACGAGACCAAGTCAACAATTCAGTTGTTTTAAGAAAAACCGGAACTTAAGAGAGCAAAAAAAATAATTTACTATAGCTAAAAAATATTCTTGTTCTAGGTAACACTTAAGCTACCCCAAAAAACACTTTTTCTACTTTAGCACTTTGGTTTAACCTGAATCAGGTGATTATTTTAGGTGCTCTTTTGAAAAAAAAGAAACAAAAATTATTTTGAATTAAAGGAGGGACAGGACATTAAATATACAAAAAGTATTCATTACAAAAATTTATTCACTGAAATATTAATTGCATTTTTACAGGTCTTCTTAAAAGTGAAAAACCTTTTGAAAATTACCTGATAATTACTATTTCCACAGCTTTCACTTCTGTATTCCCAATACTTATTTTTAAATATAAGTTTCGGTCCAGTTTTTATAATCAGGCTGTTAATGGTCTCATTATCAAGGAGTTTAAAACTATCTTCAGTGATTCCCTGGTCTAAAAAAAATTACTATGGTTAATACTGCAAATGTAACTATTACTGAGTATTTTTTATAACAAAAACGTCTTTAAAAACCCGCCATTTTATTTTTCAGTAAGCAGGGAGCGATAAAAGTTTTGATTGAGTGAAATAAAACTTGAAATAATTTATGTTTTCATGTAGGTACTTCCGCTTAAAAGTTATAAGCTTGTACAATAGTGGAAAATATAAATAATGGACAGAAATCCTGAAAATAACCTATAAGAACCTAGCTGATAGATTTTAATATTTTTAGTTTTAGTTCGTTTGAAATCCCGATTAAAAACAGCTGATGTAATACTTTTGTTTATTTACCACTGATAATATTAAATTTTCTTATTTTGTTAACTTACCTCCAAACTGAACTATTAAATCCTGTAAATCCCAACGAGTAAAATTTTACAATCTTCCATCTCACAGCACCTGTTTGCCCAATATCCACTTTCACTCACAAAACGAACACAAACACCGTTTTTTCCTATTTAAATATTCGAAGAAACTGGACGAACAAACGAGCCTGAAATATCTATTTGCCTATTTCGGTTATCGTTCGATAATTTTCGTTAGAACGAGAGTAACGACTGTTAATGACAATTGGCAATGTTTTTTATATACAAATCAGTCATTATCTTTATCATACGTCTGACGACCGTTAAATTTAAACGTCTATAAAAATATTAACTTAAAACAAGTGAACTGTTTAGTTAGAATAAGTAAAAATATTACAAGAGAGTCAAAAACAAGTGCAGGAAGTTTGTTCACTTGTTTTAGCTATCTGAGGTATATTTTTTTTATTGAAATTAACTTTTAGGATAACAGTTAGCTTACAATAGTTTAATGGAGTACCTATTCTAGAATGTTATGATTAGGAAAATTATTGTTTTTACTACAGCATGAAAATTATGCTGATATAAGATAAAAAGTAGTTGGTATAATTAAATAAATGTCAGAAAAAAAATGTTCTTGGCCCCGTTTTCTCTGTGTATGTATAAATGTATGTGTAGACGTTCCGTTCCGTCACGATAGAGGTCGCAATTTTTGTCTAATCGACACTAAATTTGGTACAAAAATTCTTTGGAAATACTATTCGTTGCGTATTGCAAATGGGCATTCTACCTCCAAGGGGGTGAGAATTAGAGGGTATTGAAATCTAAAAAAAATCATAAGACTTTTTTTATGTTTTAATTATTATAAAACTATTTTGCCTGAAACTTTTTTTAATCCGACCCACGGGGGTGAAACTGGAAGGGGTTGAAATTTTAATAAATTTATATCTCCGCTATTTTCTAATATATTGAAACAGGCCATGAGACTTTTTTTATGTTCTAATTATTATAAAATTAATTTGTGTGAAACTTTTTTAATCGGGCCTAAGGGGGTGGAACTGGAGAGGGTTGAAATTTCAAGAAATTCATATCTCCGCTATTTCTGAAAATATTGAAACAGTTCATGAAACTTTTTTCATGTCCTAATTATTATAAAATTTATTCGTTTCAAACTTTTTTTGATCTGACCATATCGTGTGGTGGGAAAGGATGAAAGTCTCAAATTTAGACAACAGAAATCTACCTTCCCCTGCCAACCCTACCGACAGCATTTTTTTTAATTATTATGATTTATTTTTTTTAGGAATATTTTGTTGACCTTAACTAAACTTTTTTCCTTTCTTTTTCCCCCTATTTGTTTACTAATTTCTTTGATTCAAACAATTTCAAACTTTTTTCCCATTTCCCCCCGTTTTGTTCTTTTTTTTACAATTTCTTTGTATTTTAGACATTTTTTGTATTTTTTTAAATTTTCAGAATTTTTGAAATTTTGTTTTTTATGAAAAAAATTTTTTTGTAATATTTAATGTTTTCTAAATTTTTAGAATTATTGTTTTTCTGAATTTTTATAATTGACTTAATTTTCAAAATTTTTGGATTTTTTCATAATTCCAAAGTTTTTTTGAAATATGTGTATGTGTTTTTGGCGAAATTTTTGAAATTTTTATTTAGAATTTGTTTTCGGTTATTTGGAATTTTTGAAAAGTGTGTGTGTGTGTGTTTTTGGCGAAATTTTTGAAATTTTTATTTTTTAGATTTATTTTTTAATTTTCGGAGTTATTGATAGAATTTTATTTGCATTATTTGAAATTCTTGTTTCTTTTTTTAATTTTAGAAATTTTTGAATTTTTTGGAATCAAACTGTCTCGAATTTTTAAAATATATGGATTACTAACTTTTTTAATATTTCCGGATTTTTCGATAGTTCAAAATTTTTTTGAAATATTTTTGAAATTTCTATCGGCCTTATATCTGTTTTTTTGATATTTTTGTTTTTTCTGATTCATTCGTTTTTCAGGATTTTTGAAGAGGGGGTTGATATTTCAAACAATTTATTTCTCCGCTATTTTTGAAAATATTGAAACAGTTTATTAGACATTTTTCATGCCCTTATTATTATAATATGAAAGTCTCAAATTTAGACAACAGTAATCTACCTTCCCTGCCGACAGGATTTTTTTTAATTATTATGATTTATTAATTTTTTTTAGGAATATTTTGTTGAGCTTAACTACACTTTTTTCCCCCTATTTGTTTACTAATTTCTTTGTTTCAAACAATTTCAAACTTTTTTCCCACTTCCCCCCGTTTTGATATTTTTTTTACAATTTCTTTGATTTTTAGACATTTTTTGTCTTCTTTCAAATTTTCAGAATTTTTGAAATATTGCTTTTTATGAAAAAAATTTTTTTATAATATTTAATGTTTTCTAAATTTTTAGAATTATTGGTTTTCTGAATTTTTATAATTGACTTAATTTTCAAAATTTTTGGATTTTTTCATAATTCCAAAGTTTTTTTGAAATATGCGTGTTTTTATTTAGATTTTTTTTTGGTTTTTAAAATTTTTGGAATTTTTGAAATGTATGTGTGTGTGTTTTTTTATAGAAATTTTTATTTAGAATTTTTAAAATTTTTTTTTTAGTTATTGATAGAATTTTCTTTGCAATTTTTTTTTCAATTTTAGGAAATTTTTAAAAACATTTGGATTACAAAGTTTTAAATTTTTTTTCGACGGTTCAACGTTTTTTTGAAATATTTTTGAAATTTATATCGGTCTTATGTCTGTTTTTTGTTGACATTTTTGTTTTTTCTGATTTATTTGTTTTCCCGGATTTTTGAAGGGGGGGTTGAAATTTCAAACAATTCATATCTCCGCTATTTTTGAAAACATTGAAACAGTTTATTAGATTTTTGTCATGCCCTTATTATTATAATATGAAAGTCTCAAATTTAGACAACAGAAATCTACCTCCCCCTGTCGACCCTACCGACAGGAATTTTTTTGTTAGGATTTATTTCTCATTTTACTTTCCCGACCCACCTTCTAGAAGGGAAAGTATTGTGAACGAGCTAAAAAAAAAATCGAGATAAAAACGGAAATATCCATTTTCGGGTCCCCTGAGACGACCATTTTCAGATGGAAGTCTGTCTGTCGGTCTGTGTGTATGTGTGTGTGTGTGTATTCTTCCACGATAGAGGCCACACGTTTAATCCGATTGAGCTGAAATTTGGTATAGGGGTTTGGGTTACCCGTCGGAAGAACCCGTTAGTTTTTATACGACATCTGTCAAACGGAAGTACCACTATCAAAAAATGACAGATGCAATATGTCACGGAATTGGACATGCTATATGTCATTGGAAAGCGCTAGAAAAACTCTATACAGAACACTCAAAATTATTTCTCCAACTGTCACCTGTCAAAAATAAAAAAATGTCAAAATTTGAAACTTCAGCATTAAATATCTGAAGAAGTATTAATCCGATTGAGCTGAAATTTGGTATATTAGTTTGGGTTATCTGTCGGAAGGACCCAGTAGTTTTTGTACGAGATCTGCCAAACGGAAGTACCACTATCAAAAAATGACAGGTGCAATATGTCACGGAATTGGACATGCAATATGTCGTTTGAAAGCCCTTGAAAAACTCTATTATTTCTCCAACTGTCACCTGTCAAAAATAAAAAATGTCAAAAGTTGAAACTTTAACATTAAATATCTGAAAAAGTATTCGTGGAAACTCGTCGGGAAAGTTTTGGGGCGACACAACCGATTTTTTTATATTGTAAATAAACTAATAGTTTCAGTAGTTCTTTTAAGATAAAAAATAGTAGTTTATTAAAAAAAAGTGCAACTTCACACTAATTTTAAATCAATAAGGTTTAGAAATAATAATCTAAAATTAAACCTTGCGATTTGAAAATTTCGTGAACGTATTAAACGCATATTGGCCAACCAAAAACCAATAAATAGCAAAGTCGTGGTTAGAATGTTTATTGCTCAACTAAACTGGTACAATATAGAACGTAGCTCATCCTTTGCATTGAATATAGATGTATGTAGTGACAGAATAATTGTATTTCTTTCGCAAAATAATTGCTAAATGATGCTAAATCGCGGAATTTTTAGTTACTTTAAAGCAAAAAATACAGAAATGTTACAAGTTTTTTTGTTATTTAAAATTTAGTTTCAGTTGTAGAAAAAATAATCCAGTATTATTTTATACACAAATAATTACAATGCCATTCAACGTTAGACTCAAAAGGTTGCAAATTTTCAAGGACTGTTTAAACTTCAAACTATTTTATGTTTTTAAGACACACACCATCACGAATAAACTCAGTGGCGTATTTAGGAGTGTCAATAAAGCCATGGACCAAACATTCCTTGGCATTCGCTCAATATTATATTTAAGGTGCGTCACTAAAATTAAAAAATAAACTCAATGGCGTACTTAGGAGAATTGTTATTGCCAAACTTTGTTTAGCATTATGGAAAATATGATGTACTAGAGAGCCATAATGCCCTTAAGTACAAAATATGCAATAATATTTTTTTTGTTCTTCTTTAAATGTAGCGAGAAAGTAAAAAGAACGGTACACAACTGTATAATGACTTATCCTCCAATAATTATGTGTAAAAATACCCAAAAATGGGAAATTCCCCACAAATCAGTATCACTCTTCAAGGGCGTAGATAACTTTTTTTCCCGGGGGGGCGGGTACTTTTTTCCTGGGAGAGGTAATGAAACTTTTAGACAAATTCTTGCTATGTATTTCAAATTCTTGAGAAAAATAAGCATTGTTGCTTTGTTTGTTAAATTTCCTGTGTGGAAAAGTGTATTCTTACTTTGTTTTTCAATTTTTTGTATGAAAAAATGCATTGCTGCTTTGTTTTTCAATATCCCGTATGGAAAAATACATTCTTGTTTTGAATTTCAAATTCATGTGTAAAAAATTGCATTATCGCTTTGTTTTTTTAATTTCCTGTGTGGAAAAATGCATTCTTACTTTGTTTTACAATTTTTTATATGAAAAAATGCATTGCTGTTTTGTTTTTCAATATCCTGTATGGAAAAATACATTCTTGTTTTAAATTTCAAATTCATGTGTAAAAAATTGCATTATCGCTTTGTTTTTTTAATTATCTTTGTGGAAAAATGCATTCTTGTGTAAAAAATATGCATTGTTGCTTTGTTTGTTTAATTTCTTGCATGGAAAAATGCATTCTCGCTTTGGATTCTAAATTTTTATATAAATAAATGCATTGTTGCTTTATTTTTTGATTTTCTTTGTGGAAAAATGCACTTTTGCTTTGAATTTCAATTTTTATGTGACAAAATATTTTTTGTTTTATTTTTCAGTTTCCTGTGGGAAAAAATGATTTGTTCCTTTGTTTTATAAATTTCTGTGGGAAAAATGCATTGTTGTTTCAGTTTTTTTTAAATTTGTGTGTGAAAAATGAATTTTTGTCGTTTTTTCCAATTTTTTGTAGGGAAAAATGAAAAATGCATTCTTGTTTTTTTTTCAATTCATATTTCAAAACTGCATTTTTGCTGGTTTTCTGTGAAATAGACTATACCAACTTAACAATTTACCGAAAAATTAGTAATTTTAAATTTTATCCTATGAAATTTAACTGTGAAAAATGTATCCTTGCTATGTTTTTTCAAATTCAAGTGTGGAAAAATGCATTCTTGGTTCTTTTTTTCAGATTCGAGTGTAGAAAAATGCATTCTTGCTCGTTTTTTTCCATATTAACAACGGAAAAATGCATTCTTGATCTTTTTTCAAATTTAACTGTGGAAAAATGCATTCTTGCTTCTTTCTATTTAAATTGAACTGTTGAAAAATATATTCGTACTTTTTTCCCAATTCATGTATGATTTTTTCTAGGCCGTTTTAGAGTTTTCTTCTAACTTTCGTGAAAAAATTTGCATTGTATATGTGTTTTTTTCTTACTTTAGTCTTCATTGGAAGAATTTTATTAAAACTTTCTCCATTGAAAACTGTGGGTATTTCTATATCACTTTTCCTTGATTTTCTGCGGAAAAATACTTTTTGACGTTTATTTCTTTGATTTTCTGGAGTTTTTCGTGAAATTTTCTTCACTTTTTTCTGGATCTGTTCCCACTGTGAATCTATAATTGTATTTAAACTTTGCCAGAGTGATTATCTGATTGATTATTTTCTCCTAACCCACACAATGAAACCCTCTTGTGAAACACGCTGTATACAAGGGCGTAGATAACTTTTTTCCTGGAGAGGGTAATTTTTTCCTGTGGGCAACATTTTATATATTTTATTTCTTCTTTTCCTGGTATTTTTGGTATCCTGGTGGGGGTAATTACCCCATTTACCCTCCCCATATCTACGCCCTTGTCACTTTTGATTAAAAAATACTCAAAAATAGGAAATTCCCCTCAAATCGGCATCACTTTTTGATTACTGACTGAGTTACGCGTCTAGCATATTATAAAGGTATTGATACTTTCTTTAAAATTAAATTCTAAGGGCCCCACATATTTTTTACAATTCTCTAATTTTAATAAATTCAGTGGTGCACTTAGGAGGGGTGGCGTAAGGTCAAGGATTAAACATTTTTTGGTATTTTTTCTATCACAAATAAAGTCAATGGCGTACTTTAAATTGCTATTAGAATTATGCTCCAAATATTATTCAGCAATATGAAAAATATAATACTTTCCTTATTAAAAACTATTGCGCTATCACTATTAGCACTTTTTACAATTACCTACTTTACAAATAAATTCAGCGGCGTACATAGAAGGGGTACCACTAGGAAGGTTGCTAAAGATCAAACATTCCTGGTATTTTCTTAATTTTATATTTAAGGTGCGTCACTGAAATTAACATTTTTTTATAATTAACTTTTTTTGTTTAATTTAGTAAACCATCATTAAAAAAACTAAATGCATTCGTAGGCGAATTGCTATTAGAATTATGCAACCAACTTTGTTTAATTATGAAAAACCATGATATAAATTAAATTCTAGGATTTTTTACGATTATCTAATTTTAATAAATTCCGTGGAGCATTTAGGAAGGGTGACACTAAAAGCCAAGGATCAAACACTCCTTGGTATTTTTTCAATATTAAATTTAACACAAATAAACTCAATGGCGTACTTAGGAGATTTGCTATTAGAATTCAGTGGCACACTTGGAAGAGGTGCCACTAAGGCCTTTCCTTGGTTTTTCGGCAATATTATATTTAAGGTGCGTTACTGAAATTAATATTTTTTGTTTAATTTAGACAATCATAACAAATAAACTCAATGGCGTATTTAGAAGAATTATGCTCCAAATTTTGTTCAGCATTATGAAAAACATAATTTATAACTCCCTTAAAATTAAATTTTAAGTGCGCCACCCATTTTTGCATTTTTTACAATTACATAATTTTATCTTACATACTTTAAGAATAAATTCAGTGGCGTCATTGAAATTAACATTTTTTTTATAATTATCGATTTTTGTTCAATTTAAACATTGATAAACTCAATTGTGTTCTTAGGGGAAGTATCATTTTCACTTCCTTCAAAATTAAATTCTGGGTGCGCCACTGAAATTTGTATTTTTTATAATTACCCTATTTTTCCGAATAAACCATTTGGCACTTCTGTCAAAATGTATATACAGGATGTCTCACATTGGAAGGGATAACATTGTTATATCATAGAGGCGGTTAAATGGGAAACAGTTGGTAAAAAAAAAGTTTCTCGCCCTTCTCCAGTTATATAGGGTAACTAAATATGCTATTTTTGGTTTTTTACGCATAGAATTTTTTTTTTTCAAAAAATATAAAAAAATTCCTCCCGGTAGGGTTGACAGGGGGAGGTAGATTTCTGTTTTCTAAATTTGAGACTTTCATCCTTCCCCACCTCACGATATGGTCAGATCGAAAAAAGTTTCAAACGAATAAATTTTACTATAATTAGGACATGAAAAAAGTCTAATAACTTGTTTCAATATTTTGAAAAATAGGGGAGATATAAATTTTTTTAAATTTCAACACCCTCCAGTTCCACCTCCTTAGGCCCGATTAAAAAAAGTTTCAGACAAATTAATTTTATAATAATTAGAACATAAAAAAAGTCTTATGGCCTGTTTCAATATTTTTGAAAATGGGGTAGATATAAATTCTTTGAATTTCAACTCGCTTCAGTTCCACCCCCGTGGGTCGGACGAAAAAGAATTTTAGATAAATTAATTTTATAATAATCACAACATAAAAAAATTCTCATGTCCTTTTTTAATATTTTCAAAAATGGCGTAGTAGTAAATCTTCGATACGACGTTTCGTGTCTTAACGGTCAACATCAAGTTATATTTTTAATACGGACCTGTCTTTTTTTAAATTGCAAAAACTGAAAAGCCGTTAAAATTCAAATTCAATGATACATCACACTTATCACTTTAACGACGTTTTAGCTAAAATAGCTAACATCATCAGTCACAATAACTTTTAATTGTAGTAGTATTTCTTTTATAAAATCAGTTTTAATTTCGTCAAAATATGCTTCCTTCTAGTAAAAATGCAATATTTCTAATTTATTTTTTTTGAATTCTTTCATTCAAAAAATAGTACTAGTAAAAAATTTCTTAGTAATAATCATTTTATGAGTAATAATTATTACTTATTGTTAGTTTTTTATAAGTTAGTTTAAATAAAAACATTTTTTATCAAGTTTAATGTATTTCTAATCAATTGTTCTTTTAAATTTATCTAACTGAAAACAATTTTTATTAACAATAATAAACGTTATTGTTAATTATAGACTTGTAAATATTTTGAACAAAAATAAATTCCAAAAAGCAAATATGTTATATATAATTTAAAAACATATTTCATTTGACACGAATATGGAAACTATTTTTTCTACGGCATAGTATAAATAGGCCAAAAAAATCTAAAACAGCATGGCACTCATTGGAAAAGGAAGAAAATATAGAAAAAATATCAGAAAAAATACGGGCTAACGGATTTTGCAGCTGCGCAAAATTTTTTTCGTTTTTTTTGCATTTTCTGAGAAAATTTTCCGTCGTAACATATATTATACACCATCAGAAAATAGAGTTTTCAATAAACAAAAAGCGCGTCGGCTTTTTTAAAAGGCAGCTTTTTTGACGTGCGTATTTTCGATTGAAAATAAGGTTACTTTTTCGGTTTAAAATCAAAATAAAGGGTAAAAATAAATAATTTCATTCGAAAAAACTACAGCGTGTGTATAAAAAGTTAAGTTTCCGCCAAATTTCGTGAAACAAAAATTTATGGGCGATAAAAATTAAAAACCAAAAAATGAGTTATTTGGGTTATGTGAAAAAGTAAAAATATAAAAATTGTAGATATTTTTATTACTTAGAACTTTTTCTATAGGAGTTGTAGTGTTGCCCGAAATCGTGATAAACCGTTTTCCACCCCTAAAAGTTCACCCTCTTCCACCCCCCTACCACAAATTGCCCGTAAAATAATGTTTCTGTTATTTTTACCATATTTTTTTCTTTTTCCAGTGGATGTCAAACTGTTCTAGATTTTTATCACTTTTTGCCATTTTCAAAGGCTTCGGGCACTGGCCTAAAAGTTTTATATTTCTCTTCTAAGCGAATGTCAGAAATTATCAAGACCTTTAAATGTTTAAAAAAAAAACAAAGTTTACCATATTATCTATTCAATAAATAGTCCAAAGTTGAATATTTCTTAATTTTTTAAAATATCTAAATTTCAACTTTTTACGTTGTCTTGTCAATTTTAAATCAAAAAGTCAAATTTTTTCATACTTTTTTATATTAAGGTATTAATTTTTGAAATTATAAAAAACTGACAAGGAATATTTTTCCTAAATTCTACTAAATAAACTTGTTTTATTAAAATTTTTATTCAACTTGAATTTTTCAAATATGGATCTGGAATTTTTGAACTGTGTTTTGCCACCTCGAACCAATTTTGATTGTTAAATTTTATTCTAATGAAGTTTCGTTGGTGAAAACCATATTTTCAGTGTATTCTTTGTATTTGAGTTAAAAGTACTTTATTTTTGTAAATATGAAAAATGGAAGAGGATTTTTTCTAAATCAAGTTTGATATTATCCCAGTATTATTAAAATTTTAATTTGAAGTTTTAATATTAAGTTTATCTTAACAAACAAGAAAGCCATAAATACATATAAGTACATATTTTCGTTAAAAGGTACAAATTGTAATTAATAATTTAATTAAAAAGCGTATTTTATAATTTAAATAAACTACAATTTTATTTTTGGAAAAAACAGATGAGAGAAATAAATAAACAAAGAGACTTGTCATAAAATTAAAAAAAAAGTCAATACAGTGTGTTTCATTGGGAAACGGGCATACGTTAATTGCAGGGGAGGGGGTAACTACCATATGATGAGTCTGGCGGTCTTTGTAACCGATATACAGGGTGTTTTATTTATTTTGTCTATTTCTTTAATGGCCCATAACTTACGATCCAATCTGTATATTTTTTTTATATTTGGGCTACTCATTCTTTATAAGTTGCCAAATCCATTAAGACATTCATAAAAAACAAAATCCAGGTCAGACTTCACAAAAAATGTACAAATTTGGTCATCCTCAAAACAGCACCCTGTATTCTTGAATTTAAAATGTTTGTTTCCATATTCAAAAAGAGCGCAAAACTGAATCTAAAGATGTCAAAATGAAATCCATTTTGTTTCATTTCATTGACTATTATCTTAAATAGCAAATATTGTGAAATCAATATTAATTCATGATCTTTAGCTTACTACAAATTGCAATGGATTAAACGTTACAAATATGTAGGTAAATAATATTTCAAACACCCCGTATCAAAAAGTCCGTAACCTATTAACAACACGGCAAAATGAAATTTAACACAACCTACTTAAAAAAAAAACAGCAAAAACAATGAAACTCCGGACTTTTTTATATAGAATGTTTGAAATATTACATGTTTGTATCGTTTTATCCTCTGCAAATTGTAGTAAGCTAAAATATCATGAGTTAATACTGATTTCTTAAGCTAAAATATCATGAATTAATACTGTTTTGATAAGCTAAAATATCATGAATTAATACTGGTTTCTTAAGCTAAAATATCATGAATTAATACTGATTTCTTAAGCTAAAATATCATGAATTAATACTGATTTCTTAAGATAAAATATCATGAATTAATACTGATTTCTTAAGCTAAAATATCATGAATTAATACTGATTTCTTAAGATAAAATATCATGAATTAATACTGATTTCTTAAGCTAAAATATCATAAATTAATACTGTTTTGATAAGCTAAAATATCATGAATTAATACTGGTTTCTTAAGCTAAAATATCATGAATTAATACTGATTTCTTAAGCTAAAATATCATGAATTAATACTGATTTCTTAAGATAAAATATCATGAATTAATACTGATTTCTTAAGCTAAAATATCATGAATTAATACTGATTTCTTAAGATAAAATATCATGAATTAATACTGATTTCTTAAGCTAAAATATCATGCATTAATACTGATTTCTTAAGCTAAAATATCATGAATTAATACTGATTTCTCAATATTTTCTATTTAAGATAAGATAATTTACATTAAAATGAAATGAAATGTTAACAATCCGATGGATTTCATTTTGAATTACTAAAAATTTTAATAAATAAGCAATTTGAATATGAAATTGAAGTAGTAAACCATTCTGAGCAAACTCCAAAAGCTTATCTTTAGATTCATTTTCTTGCGCTCTTTTTGAATATGGAAACAAACATTTTAAATTCAGGAATACAGGGTGTTGTTTTGGGGATGACCAAATTTGTACATTTTTTGTGAAGTCGGACCTGGATTTTGTCTTTTATGAATATCTCAATTGATTTGGCAACTTCTAAAGTGGAGCTCAAAAATAAAAAAAATATACAGAGTGGATCGAAAGTTCTAGGCTATTAAAGAAATTGACAAAATAGATAAAACACTCTGTATCTCGGTTATAAAGACCGCTAGTCCCGTCATATGGTAGTTATTAGGAATCACCTAGGTGCCCCCTATCGGCAGTTTCAAAATGAAACACCCTGTATATACCAGTTAAAAATATTTACATCGTTTACATAAAAAATAATTAAATATACAAAAGAATACATTTTTCAAATAAGGTAAATACAGCTAGTTAAGTTATTGAAGTAATGTAAATGGAGTAATAAAAAAAATAGCCATTTAGGAAGAAATTTAGAGAAGAAAAATAATATAATGGGTAAAATGATTCATAGATCACAGCCCAATAAAAGAGTGAAGAAGAAGAAGAAAAAAAAATATAAAGGTTAAAAAATCAATTTGAATAGAAGTAATCAAAAGAAGACCGTAAACTACTAAAACGATGTGGTTTCGTGCAATTCGAACTGGTACAAAAAGCTACTAAAGCCAGACATAATACAAACAGCAAATACTTTCTAGAGAGGACGATTTCGGTGTATTTCGCAAAATCAAAAAAGAAATATGACCAAGAAGTAGAAGTAAAAAGGAAGAAAACGATGAAGTTATAGAAATAAAAGACGAAATAGATAGTGATAAGAATAAAGAATCAAATCATGATGAATAGGAATCTGTGAAAGAAGAAGGAAGTGATGAGGATGATGAAGAGAAAATAGTCAGAATATAGAAAATTATCTATTTAATATAGAAAATTTATTTATTTTGTTTAATTTTTTCTTGTAATGTTTATTATTTTTTTAATGTTTTATAGGACCCAACGCAAATAAGAGATTCAGAAAATCATTACAATATATATATATAAATAAATCATACATTTATGGGATAAAGCAAAAAAATCCAATAAGTGCCAATAGAACATAGAAGAAAATTAATAGTAATTATTTATTTATTTCTGTTGTATTTTTTATTTTCCCTTATTCATAAAATTCAGTTACGTATCGTGACGGTTTGATGATCATAGTCAATCTTTTTATTTTTAACAAATTATCGTTATTCTACTTTAATTAAATCTCTGATTGACTTTATATAAGATCAGGCATGGTCTAGTGGACAGGATATCTCCTTTTTTAATTTTTTATGAATTGCAAAAATTTATTTAAAAAAATATTAATGATTTAAGTTTTTTTTAATAAATAACACGAATTTTAAACCGAAAATAATAGGCAGGGATGTATTTAGTTTTAATTATAAGGTAGGTAGATTTCAGATGACCCTTTCGTTTTTGATCAGCAATTTGTGGATACCTATATCGAAAACAGAAGTACGGATCTGTTATTGTTTATATTATAATGAGGAATTTACAAACTTAATGGAGTAAGTAGAAAATCAACGAAATATGTAGAAATGGACTAAATTCTTAATCGACTTGATATAGCATAATAATAATAAGACTTTTTAACATTTTAAAAAATAGTTTCATTTCTTCAGATACCTTAGATTTTTAATAATAAAAATTTGGTGATTGACAAAAATCCATGAACCTATTTTACTTTCTCGAAGGGAAAGTATTGTGAACGAGCTAAAAAAAATTTCGAGATAAAAACGGAAATATCCATTTACGGGTCCCCTGAGGCGATTAAGACCATTTCCAGATAGAAGTCTGTCTGTCTGTCTGTCTGTCTGTCTGTGTGTGTATTCTTCCACGATAGATACCACACGTTTAATCCGATTGAGCTAAAATTTGGTATAGCGGTTTGGGTTACCCATCGGAAGAACCTATTAGTTTTTGTACGACATCTGTCAAACGGAAGTATGACTATCAAAAAATGACAGATGCAATATGTCACGGAATTGAACATGCAATATGTCACTTGAAAGCCCTTGAAAAACTCTATTCAGAACAGTCAAAATTATTTCTCCAACTATCACCTGTCAAAAATAAAAAAATGTCAAAATTTGAAATTTCAGCATTAAATATCTGAAAAAGTATTAATCCGATTGAGCTGAAATTTGGTATATGGGTTTGGGTTACCCATCGGAAGAACCTATTAGTTTTTGTACGACATCTGTCAAACAGAAGTATCACTATCAAAAAATGACAGAGGCAATATGTCACGGAATTCGACTTGCAATATGTCATTTGAAAGACCTTGAAAAATTCTATACAGAACTCCAACTGTTACCTGTCAAAAATAAAAAAATGTCAAAAGTTGAAACTTAAACATTAATTATCTGAAAAAGTATTCGTGGATACTCGTCGGGAAAGTTTTGGGGCGACACAACCGATTTTTTAATTTTCCCGCCAACGCATTTTAATCCCACCTACTTTTAATTGGTCAGGATTATCTGTGACCTACTTCTCACTAGACGCTAGCGCAAAATATTATTTTCTAATAATCAGAATCTCTTCAGGAACATTAGATAATATACAATATTCTATCGCAAAATAATTTGGAACAAAATTTGGTACGGATTCAAGATGAAAAATAAAAAGCACCGACTGAAAGAATATGCTTTTTTTAATGTACTTAGACGTACTTGACGTGTTAAAAAATTATGTGTGTAAAAAGTATTTCGAACAAATCAGAAAAACTTGTTCACTAAGTTTAAAATAATACTCAGTATTTTTATAGCCTAAGAGCTGGCTATGTAAACTATTAGTAAAATTCAAAGAAACATGCTTTTTACCATTTTCCTAAAATATAAATAATGTTGTGAAGAAACTAAGGAGGGATCTTTTTTAAATACGATTTAGATAATAACGTTAATAATAACGGGATAATTATGCAAAAATAGAAAAGAAAGAGGAAAAAATGGGAAAAATAGAAAAAAGCAGGAAAATTAGACAAAAATAGAAGAAAAAACAGGAAAAAATAGAGAAAATAAGAAACCATAGGAAAAATGTGAAAAATGTGGAAAACCGGAGAAAAATAATACAAAATTGAAAAAATAGGGCAAAAAAATAGGAAAAAATAGGAAAAAAATAGAGAAAAAAAAAACAGAAAAAATAAGAGAAAACGAGCAAAATTCGGTCGTTCAGATATTAGATATTAGTTTAGGAGGGAAATAACATATTATGTAAACTAATAGCGTAAAACTTACTTCACACAGGGTAATCAAAAAAAAGGAAATATATTGAAAGTTAAATTAAAAATGTGTTTATAAAGGTTAATTTTTGTCATTTTTAATTAAATTCTTTTAGAAATAAAATCACAAATAAATCTAAAAAATCGTGTAATCCTACTATTAAGTTGAACACTATAGTTTATATAATTTGTTATTTCTCTCCTAAAGGCCCTCCTTAACATTAATATCTGAACGACCGAACTTTGCTCGTTTTCTCCTATTTTTCTGTTTTACTTTCCCGACGCACCTCCGAGAAGGGAAAGTATTGTGAACATGCCAAAAAAAAATCGAGATAAAAACGGAAATGTTCATTTTCAGGTCTCCTGAGATGATTGAGACCATTTCCAGATGGAAGTCTGTCTGTCTGTCTGTGTGTATTCTTCCACGATAGAGGTCATACGTTTAATCCGATTGAGCTGAAATTTGGTATGGGTTTGGGTTATCCGTCAGAAGAACCCATTAGTTTTTGTACGACATCTGTCAAACGGAAGTGTCACTATCAAAAAAAAGACAGATGCAATATATAACGGAATTTGACTTGCAATATGTCATTTGAAAGCCCTTAAAAAACGCTATTCAGAACAGTCATAATTATTTCTCCAACTGTCACCTGTCAAAAATGTAAAAATTTGAAACTATAACATTAAATATTTGAAAAAGGGAAAGTGTTGGGGCGACACAACCGATTTTTTCTCTATTTTTTTGCTGTTTTTTTTTTCGTATTTTCCCATACTATTTCTCATTTTTTTCTCTAGTTTTTCCTGTTTTTTTCTATTTTTCCTAGTTTTTATTCTTTTTTTTTTCAATTTTTTTACTAATTATTCTATTTTTTAAATATTTTTTCCCTATTTTTCCCTATATTTCCCTATTTTTTCCTATTTTTTCTTTGTGCAGTTTTTCAGAAAAAAAAACACCTATATAGATAAACTTGAAAAGCAGAACCCTCCTCAGTTTCTGCACAAGATATTTAGATTTTTGGAAAATGGTAAAAAACATGTTTCGTTGAATTTTACGAATAGTTTACATATCAATTTTCATATTTTTAACATGTTCAGTGTATGAGATAAGGTAGCACTATAAAAAGCCCCTTCGTTTTCGTCCACCCCCTAACTGTATTTCTGGAAAATGGTGATCCAGGAATTTTTTTAAAGAATAGCTTAATTAGTAATTTTCAAGTATTTAACATGTTTGGTGAGATTAGGTGTCATTATAAAATAGCCCCCTCCCCGCTTCTTCCCATAACTGAATTTACGGCAATGGTAAAATGGTATTTCATTATTTTTTAAGAATAATCTAAATACCAATTTTCAAGTCTGTAACATGTTCGGTTGTACGATTTTTAAGATGTAATAAATAACGTTTCTTAAAAAGCACACCACCCTCTTCACCTTCCGTAACTGCAGTTTTGAAACAGGATAAAATACGTGTTTGTTTATTTTTAAAAAATAGCTTCAATATCAATTTTCAAGGTTGTAACATCCTCGGTGTGTGAGATACAAGATATTCTCATAAAAAAGTTTTCCCGCCTTTATCCCTTAGGGTTGCAATTTCCAAATTTTTTACTTTCCCGGACCCATCAAAGGGAAAGTAAGGTGAATGAGCAAAAAAAATCGAGATATCGATGGAAATATCCATTTTGAGGTCCCCCAAGAAGATTGAAACTATTTTTTCCAGCGTATGGTCTGTCTGTGTGTCTGTGTGTAATCTTCCACGATAACTAGTTTAAATTGGTACAGTGGAGGGTCCTCAAGACCGACATTGGTTAAATATACATATAACAATTTTTTGCTTTATTTAAATTTTAAGGACAAACAATACATTTTAGTGAAAAATGTTATAGTACAAAGTTTTAGAGCATAAAATTACCTACAATTTTTGTCTTAAGCCTTTTCCAAAATTTCCAGTAGTTGCGCCACTAGAGGGCGCGTAAAAAATGTGCATGTACGTTTTCTGTAGTTTTTCTAGATTTTGAGGACAAACAATACATTTTAGTGCAAAATGTTATAGTACAAAGTTTTAGAGCATAAAATTCTCTATACCTTTTGTTTCAAACTGTTTCCAGAATTTTCAATAGTTACGCCACTAGAGGGCGCGTAAAAAATGTGCATGTAGGTTTTCTCTAGTTTTTCTTGATTTTGAGGACAAACATTATACTTTAGTGCAAAATTTTGTAGTACAAAGTTTTAGAGCATAAAATTCTCTATAACTTTTGTCTCAAACTTTTTCTAAAATCTCCAATAGTTGCGCCACTAGAGGACGCGTAAAAAATGTGCATGTATGTTTTCTCTAGTTTTTCTTTGATTTTGAGGACAAACAATGTATTTAGTGCAAAATTTTCTTGTGCAAAGTTGTAAAGCATCAAATTTTCTTTTTAACTTTTATGTTTAACTTTTATCGAATTCCTCATAGTTTCGCCGCTAGATGGCGAGAAAAATACACATTTAAAATTCCCTACAACTATTGTATGAAAAATTTTCCCGAATTCCCAATAGTTTTCACACATGATTTTAGGAGATCCAAATTGTAGCAGTGCGATATGTCATTATCAACGTTGAAATATTAATTCACTATCAGCTCGGTATTTTTAATGAGTTCCATAAATCAATGTAATGCTTAGTATTTTGTAATTAAAATAATAATAATAAATAACATATTCTCTACGGTCGAGCCGGGAAAGTCCTGGGGTGACACAGCCGATTTTTTTTCTTATTGGCCGTCCACGTCAGGGAAATAGTAAGTATGCCAAATTTCAAGTCAATCGTGGCAAGTGGTATATAACATAAATAAGATATCTGACGTCTGCCACGGCTTTAGCCCCCACTTTTTTCTCTGCCATAGCTTAAATTGTTTTATTTTATGTTTAAATATTAAAACAAAATAATAATAATTCATGTACCTCGTGATATTTTTTTTAACAACTTTTACGCCTCTTTGGAGCGCTCTACCAGCATGTTAGCCCCTAACCGGAGCAAACTGTCTGCCAATATCTTTCCACGTTTCTTGAAAATAAAAAAATGCTTTTTTCGTAATCAGAATCCGTGTACCTTATATAAATTTTTTTATACCCCCGCCTTAGGTCCCAGCCTCGTGATGGCAGACAAGCAAATTTATGTTCGGCTACACCAAAGGTTTATTTTTCAATACAAATTAACCGTGTACCTTATGGATACATTTTTTATGTAGCCAGCTCTCCATCTATTATGTATAATATTATATATATTATCGGCTAAACAACATTATTACAAATAATTATATGAAAACACATTTTTGGAAGTTAATTTTATCATATTTAATAACTACAATGAATTTCATGCTGGATGGTTTTCTCGTATAAAAAAATTCTAGATTTACTACTAGATTATGACAAAGTGTTATTTAATAACTCAAAGGAATTAAACTATAAAATGTATATATTTTTCGGCCTTGAACATCAGTCATTAGAAGTTATATTAAATTCACTTCCTCAAAAAGAAACTATATAATTATTACATAGTAAATGAATTTGGTTAATATATTTCAAATAATCTAGTGCTGGAACGATTTCTCAGAAATGTTTATTACTTTATTAAATTTTAATATTTTTATAATTATTATAAATAGATATAAAAATGGATGAATACGAGTCAAAAAATAAAAATGAATATATAAATAAAAGGATAAACCAAATAAGAAATACAAAAATAAAATATTCATTTAAAATTTTTTTTTCATGACATTAAAACAACAGACTTAGTATCGATTATTTATCGTGTAACAATTAAGATAATTTTGAACCGGATAAACAATCTAATATGAATTTCCGCCTGACAAATACTAAAACTTGGTCAAATAAAGTGAGTAATGTTGGCTAGAAAAGTTTTAATGGTGGCATTTTTTTCTAATCCCTGGAAAACAGGGTTTCAAGAAAGTCATTCCAGAATGATGAATTATAGGGTTGGTTTGAAATTTTAAAATTTGAGATTTTTTATCTTATTTGTATAGAATTTAAAATTCAGATTTTAGATTTTAATTCAGTATAAAAAAGTAAACAAAAATATCTTACAAACATTTTGTACCTTTTAAGTTATAGGGTTGGTTTGAAATTTTAAAATTTGTGATTTTTTATCTTATTTGTATAAACTTTAAAATTCTGATTTTAAATTTTAATTTAGAATAAAAAAGTGCTCGAAAAATTTTCTTACAAAAATTTTGTATCTTTTAATACAAAAAAGTTATAGGGATGATTCGAAATTTTAAAATTTGTGATTTTTTTTTATTTGTATAGAATTTAATTCAGATTTTAGATTTTAATTCAGTATAAAAAAGTAAACAAAAATTATCTTACAAAAATGTTGTACCTTTAATACAAAAAAGTTATAGGGTTGGTTTGAAATTTTAAAATTTGAGATTTTTTATATTATTTGTATAAAATTTAAAATTTGAGATTTTTTATATTATTTGTATAAAATTTAAAATTCTGATTTTAAAGTTTAATTTAGCATAAAAAAGTAAACGAAAAATTTTATTACAAAAATTTTGTACCTTTTAATACAAAAAAGTTTTAGGAATGGTTTGAAATTTTAAAATTTTTGATTTTTTTTCTAATTTTTATAGAATTAAAAATTCAGATTTTAGATTTTAATTCAGTATAAAAAAATTATCTTACGAAAATGTTGTACCTTTTAAAATAAAAAAGTTATAGGATTGGTTTGAAATTTTAAAATTTGAGATTTTTTATCTTATTCGTATAAAATTTAAAATTCTGATTTTAAATGTTAATTTAGCATAAAAAAGTACACGAAAAATTATATTACAAAAACTTTGTACCTTTTAATACAAAAAAGTTATAGGGATGATTTGAAATTTTAAAATTTGTGATTTTTTTTCTCTATTTGTATAGAATTTAAAATTCAGATTTTAAATTTTAATTTGGCATAAAAAAGAACACGAAAAATCTTATTACAAAAATGTTATACCTTTTAGTACAAAAAAGTTATAGGGGTGATCTAAAATTATAAAATTTGTGATTTTTTTTCTCTATTTGTATAGAATTTAAAATTCAGATTTTAAATTTTAATTTGGCATAAAAAAGAACACGAAAAATCTTATTACAAAAATGTTATACCTTTTAGTACAAAAAAGTTATAGGGGTGATCTAAAATTTTAAAATTTGTGATTTTTTTCTTATTTTTATAGAATTTAAAATCTAGATTTTAGATTTTAATTCAGTATAAAAAAGGAAACAAAAATTATCTTACAAAAATTTTGTACCTTTTAAGATAAAAAAGTTATAGGGTTGGTTTGAAAATTTTAAAATTTGAGATGTTTTATATTATTTGTATAAAATTTAAAATTCTGATTTTAAATTTTAATTACGCATAAAAGAGTACACGAAAAATTTTATTACAAAATTACTAATAAAAATTTTTCATATATGATTCCAACTTACTGAGATATACTGTATAAATCTTTGCATCATTTTTTTTTGGAAGATTTAATAATAGACTTAAATAATAACTATTTACATTAGAAACATATATAAAGTAAAGATACTTAAATTTTATAAGGAATAAAATTTTTGGTAGAGATTTGTAGTTTTTGAGATATTTACAAAAATAGAAAAAATTGATTTTCCACCCTCTTTCACCCCTGTAAAACAACCCCACAAGTCTATGTCGTCCTGAAACTATTCTGAATATTTAACCCCGCCATTGAAGGAATATTTATGCAAAATTTTGGTAAATAAATTAATTTTTTGTTTTATGCCAATTTGTTACATTTATAATATTTACATGCCAAAAAGACCCCTCCCATATCCCCTAAAATGTTCTGAAAATTTTACTAATACCTCGAATAACATTATATCAAATTTTCAGAAAATTCGGCCAGATTTCAAAAAATTTATGGGTTCAGGATTTATCAGGTTTTAAAAAAAAAAAAATTAAAATAACAAATTTTTTTATATTCCTACTTTGTTTTCTATTTGTTTAAATATGAAAGTATTCTAATAAGGTAATAGAAAAATAAAAAAAATATTTTTAGAATCTAGGTCCTTTCAATAAAAATATTTAAAAAATCTATTAGAATAATTGTTTTATTAATTAAGGTAAAGGATATGAAATGGGAAAGGCTATATTGATAAAAGGTAACTTACATTTTTATACGGAACTCATTGGAAGGTCATAAATGTAATAAATTAGTCTTTAATATAGTTTTTTACACAATAGAATTTTTTATTATTAAAATATAGTTTTTGTGTCATTTTTATAATTTATTTTATTTTAAACCGAAATTATTCTTCCGGATGTTTATGGATAGAACGTGGAGTACAAAGATCAATGTCACTATTAGAAAATTAAATAATAGAAATTCAAAAAAAAATGTTCACTGGCTCCTTTACTGGGTTAGTTCACAATAGTATATTATATACCAAGGGACTAAAGTGCATCTTTTAATCCCGAGGGTGAATCACCTGAGGGATTAATAGACACTTTAGTCCTGTGGTATACAGGGTGTTGAAAATTTCAATGTACACTATTGGGATTTCGTTAATCGTTATAGATACAAAGTTGGTTAAATGGAAAAAAAAGTTGCATATTATCAAGACAAATTTTAATATCAGGTCTGGTTTCAGAGATATTTGCTTAAAACCAAAATTGACGATTTTCGTTTTATTTAATTATCACTTTTATTTTAAAAGATAGAATAAAACTTTTTTAATCTATTTTGTTGAAGACCAAATGCCATTTAACATAGATTGGTCAGATTTTCTATACGACGTTTCGTCTTTAAAGAACATTCCTCAATTTCTTTTTTTTTAAATACGGACCTGTCCTTTTTATTTTATTTTGAAATCTCCCTCTTGTTCTCTATCCAACCATGTATCAAACTAATTTTTTTTTATTAAATTTCGATAATGAACTGTACTTTAGGAAATTTTGTAAGTACGGTCCTGATCATTTTCATTTTGAATATTTATAAATCTTTTTGAATAAATTAAATTAACATTAAATAATTGGGCACTATTAAATATTTGTATTACATTTTTTTACAGTAATCGGAGAATAAAAAATATAATTTCATCTTCAGCTATTGAATTACAGGAAAATAATAAAATAAAAAATAAATGTAAAATAAAAACTTTTCTCTTATTTAAATGACCTCGTATTTATTTGTTGTAATCGTAGATGTGTATGCATTTTTGTTATTAAAATGTGATATTTCCTAGGAGCTAACTTTTAAAAAAAAATTTCGAAGACATGTTCAAAAGCTAAGTTATTCAAGATGGTTTAAAAATATTCTGGAATAAAATAAACAGGACAGTACTTACAAAATTTCCTAAAGTACAGTTCATTGTCGAAATTTAATTAAAAAAATCGGCTGTATCACCCCAGAACTTTCCCGGCTCTACCGTAGAGAATATGTTATTTATTATTATTATTTTTATTACAAAATACTAAGCATTACAATAATTTATGGAACACATTAAAAACAGCGAGCCGATGGTGAATACGTCTACCGAATTGATATTTCAATGTTGATAATGACATAATCTGGGCATGCGCACGTTGTATATCACACTGCTACAATTATGATCTCCTAAAATCAAGTGTGAAAACTATTGGGAATTCGGGAAAAATTTTCATACAAAAGTTGTAGGGAATTTCATGCTTTACAACTTTGCACTGAAACATTTTGCACTAAAGAGCATAATTTACGTCCAATTTTAAAAAATCAAAAATTTTAAATGTGTATTTTTCTCGCCATCTAGCGGCGAAACTATGAGGAATTCTATAAAAAGTTAAACATAAAAGTTAAAAAAAAATTGATGCTTTAAACTTTGGACAAGAAAATTTTGCAATAAAAGGCTTTGTTTATCCTCAAAATCAAGAAAAACTAGATAAAACCTACATGCACATTTTTTACGCGCCCTCTAGTGGCGCAACTATTGGAAATTCTAGAAAAAGTTTCAGACAAGAGTTGTAGAGAATTTTATGCTCTAAAACTTTGTACTACAACATTTTGCACTTAAGTGTATTATTTGTCCTCAAAATCAAGAAAAACTAGAGAAAACATACATGCATATTTTTTACGCGCCCTCTAGTGGCGCAACTATTGGAAATTCTAGAAAAAGTTTTAGACAAGAGTTGTAGAGAATTTTATGCTCTAAAACTTTGTACTACAATATTTTGCACTTAAGTGTATTATTTGTCCTCAAAATCAAGAAAAACTAGAGAAAACATACATGCATATTTTTTACGCGCCCTCTAGTGGCGCAACTATTGGAAATTCTAGAAAAAGTTTCAGACAAGAGTTGTAGAGAATTTTATGCTCTAAAACTTTGTACTACAACATTTTGCACTTAAGTGTATTGTTTGTCCTCAAAATCAAGAAAAACTAGAGAAAACCTACATGCACATTTTTAGGCGCCCTCTAGTGGCGCAACTGTTGGAAATTCTAGAAAAAGTTTCAGACAAGAGTTGTAGAGAATTTTATGCTCTAAAACTTTGTACTACAACATTTTGCACTTAAGTGTATTGTTTGTCCTCAAAATCAAGAAAAACTAGAGAAAACCTACATGCACATTTTTAGGCGCCCTCTAGTGGCGCAACTGTTGGAAATTCTAGAAAAAGTTTCAGACAAGAGTTGTAGAGAATTTTATGCTTTAAAACTTTGTACTACAACATTTTGCACTAAAGTGTATTGTTTGTCCTCAAAATCAAGAAAAAGTAGAGAAAACCTACATGCATATTTTTTACGCGCCCTGTAGTGGCGGAACTATTTGAAATTCTGGAAAAAGTTTGAAACAAAAGTTGTAGGGAATTTTATGCTCTAAAACTTTATACTACAACATTTTGCACTAAAGTGTATAGTTTGTACTTAGAATTTAAAAAAAGTAAAAAATTGTTACATGTGCTTTTTATCAATGTCGGTCTTGAGGACCTTCTACCGTAACGATTTAAACCAAAATCTAATGGTCGCATTCTAGGCACACACCGACCCTCCATAAACGGTTCGGCAGTTATCGTGGAAGATTACAGACAGACACACAGACACACAGATAGACCATGCGCTGGAAATGGTTTCAATTTTCTTGGGGGACCTCAAAATGGATATTTTCATCGATATCTCGATTTTTGTTTGCTCGTTCACCTTACTTTCCCTTTGATGGGTCCGGGAAAGTAAAAAAATTAAGTGTGATACATGGTTGGATAGAGAACAAAATGGAGATGTCAAAAATAAAATGAAAAGTACAGGTACGTATTTAAAAAAAAATTTGGTCTTTAACAAAAAGGATTAAAAAAGTTTTCTTCTATCTTTAAAAATAAAGGTGACAATTAAATAAAACGAAAATCGTCAATTTTGGTTTTAAGCAAATATCTCTGAATCCGGACCTGATAATAAATTTTTCAAAATCCAGTCAATTTGTCTTAATAATATGCAACTTTTTTCCCATTTAACCAACTTTTTATCTATAACGGTTAACGAAAACCCAATAGTGTACATTGAAATTTTCAACACTCTGTATACGCTATTTTTTACACGCCGGTGGCCAAGGCCCCTTAAAATTCAAATAATTATTTATCTTAAAAATATAAAAATAAATTAATTACATATTTGAAAATATTAAAATTTGTAAAAAAGTCTAGAAAAAAGGAAAAAACGGCCGCTGGATATTATGAAAATATTGACAGAAGATTGAGAAAGAAAATTGAAGACTATACTACCGAAAATTGTCTCCTATTCTCCTTTGTAGAAGTATTTGACAGTTCTGAATTAAATTAGAATAAACAAGGTGGCTGGTTTCAATTGTTTTTTATTTGCGGGACCAAAAAAATTAAGTCCCTTGGGATTCAAAAATTTTAGTCCCAAGGGAGTAAAAGTGGCACTTTAGTACAGCAAATGCAGGACTAAAGTACTGGTTTCACACCCCGCGGTGTAAAAAATACTAATCTGACACCTAATTGGTTTTAAACGGTTAAAGAAATAGTGTTTTGTTTAATTTTGATTCAACAATTTTCCTACCTTAATTATACTTGCTTCAAAATGAATCAACCAATGTGAAAATCTTTCCATTGGATACTTTTTTGGATTTCTTATTAGCTTTGGATGGATTCGTAATTACATGTTTTATAATCGTAGTTCTGGTTAGACGTTTTATCAATGTTTATCGTTCGGTATTTTATCGTTTTGATTATGTAAAATATTTTTAATTGGCAAAAGATTAAAATCAAAGATAATAAAGTAAAAATAAAAGTAACATAACCATCACATTGGCAGAAGTTTTCTTAAAGTAAGCAACAAAAGATAAATTAATAAAATTTGAAAAAATAAAAAAGTACAAATTGAAACGAAACACTTAAAACTAAATAAAATAAGATAATCAAAGATATTAAAATCAAAGATAATAAAGTAAGAACAAAAGTAACATAACTATCACATTGGTAGAAGTTTTCTTAAAGTAAGCAACAAAAGATAAATTAATAAAATTTGAAAAAATAAAAAAGTACAAATTGAAATGAAACACTTAAAACTAAATAAAATAAGGTAATCAAAGATATTAAAATCAAAGATAATAAAGTAAGAACAAAAGTAACATAACTATCACATTGGTAGAAGTTTTCTTAAAGTAAGCAACAAAAGATAAATTAATAAAATTTGAAAGAATAAAAAAGTACAAATTGAATTGAAACACGTAAAACTAAATAAAATGAGATAATCAAAGATATTAAAATTAAAGATAATAAAGTAAGAACAAAAGTAACATAACTATCACATTGGCAGAAGTTTTCTTAAAGTAAGCAACAAAAGATACATTAATAAACTTTGAAAGAATAAAAAAGTACAAATTGAAATGAAACACGTAAAACTAAATAAAATAAGATAATCAAAGATAATAAAGTAAAACCAAAACAAACACGTAAAACTAAATAAAATAAGATAATTAAAGGTAGGAAGCAATTACAAATAACATAGAACAGAAAAGATTTCAAGATCACGGTTAAAAAATGTAATGATAAAAAAGTAAAAGAAATAAAAAAATGAAATCTACTTTTAAGTGACTTTGTCTGGGTCCCATCATGGCGTTTGTTGATCGAAAAATATTTAAGGTTTACAGGGTGAGATTTTTCTAACTACACATTCTGAGAAAGTATCATTGATGATTTATACAGTGACTATAATAAATGTTACCACTTATCTAACTTTTTACTGGATTTTTGTATGAATGTATGAATATTTTACCCTGAATTTCATCATTTAATGGAAGGGAGCAAACTTTTTGAAAAATTTAAGTAGCAGGGGGTTATGATTGATAGCTCATTTGAAAAGGGATTTTATTATCTATTCAACTATGCAAAGGAATTGAAATTTGTTCCATTAATTCTCGAGTAATTATTGTTTCAGAATAACGAAAATTAACGTAGATTTAGAATTAAAATTCGGCCCTGCATGATATCGGTTTTGGTTAAGACGTGAAGTGAGACTTATTTGCCATAATACTTGGGATATTCACTGCACGTTTTTGTTGGTGTTTTTGCATTAGTTTCAGGATAAATAGTCAAAGCAATAAACTGATATCAAGGAGAGTGCGAGTCGGTATGTTGTAGCAACAACTCTTGATGATGCTAAAATGGTTAACGAAACGTTACCATACACATGTACAATGGAGGATTTCATGTAAATTCTTTTAGAACAAAAATTAAACAAATTGGTACTGATTATAAATAAATTTGTTAAATAACAAATTTTTAATAATACCAAGCAATTATTATCATTACTCCCTCTAAAAACATATAGTTATTGAGATAAATATTATTATTACTATTTTAAAGAAAATCTGACTTCCACATAAATTCCAATAAACATCCAACTAACCTTTCATAAGCCTATTTCACTTTATATAAAAAAAAATTCACATGGCACTAACATGACACTCGCAACATATTTTCGCCGCCATATAATAAATAATCGCCCTGTAAAAGTCTATGTACGAGTCAAGGCAACCGCGTTCGACAAACTGAATTGTGATTGTGCGATCGCGGAGTACCGCGATCTAACGAAAGGAAAACAAGAAATCGTGATAGCAGTGGCGGTTTTTGGCTGCCACTCCGGGGGATCCACAACAGAAATATTCAACAATTTAGTAATTATTTATTTATGTTATACTAAAACGAATCATCCCACAAAATTTCAAAAAATTAAAGTATTGTTTCAATTTGTTACGGAAGGGTGTTTTTTTTTTTAGTTGGTATTAAAAAAATATAAATGCAGATTCCATCTTAGTATAAAATACAAAAAGGGTATATAATAATAATACTCGCCTTAAATTTCACTCCCTTACGAGTGAACCCTAGAAAGCCAATGGCCAATGGGGCCATTATTATTATTTGCAGTGGCGCTCCAGGACGACTTACTGAGGATTGATGGCGCCATTTGGCTATAGATATAGGAAAACCCGGAAAACCTCACCACCATCATAATGTATGATCTTATATTCGAACATAATTCTAGTCCAGTACCGTGCGCTATTTTATTTAAATATTTTAATTATTACGGAAAAAAGTAACTTCGTTACACCATCCATTAAAAGTCTGAAGACAATCATTGAAAGGGGTGAAAAGCGGATGCGCCGTCACTTGTTTGTGATCTAAATGTTGTTTGCGTTAATAACATTTTTCTCTATTCAACCATGTAGAATACTTAATTTGTTTTATCATTTTATTCATATTGATAATGAACTATACTTTAGGAATTTTTGTAAGTACGGTCCTATTACATTTTCACTGTCAATATTTATAAATCTTTTTGAATAAAAATAATTATACTTTGAGCTTGACGCCCTAAGTAGACTTAATTTCTATTAATTGCCCCAATTGTCCTCCCTTTATTTCAGATATTCTTGTAAATTCAGGGTAAAAATGAACAAGACCGTACTCAGAAAAATTCCTAAACAGGTTCATTGTCAAAACCTAATAAAAAATTATATAATTCCAAGAGGTTATCCATCTGTTCTACATGGTTGTATTAAAGAAAAAATGGTGACTTCAAAGTTGGAATAAAAAGGACAGGTCCATATTTAAAAAAAAAGTAAAGGGTAGCCCTTCAAATATGAAACTTTGTTTTAAAAAAATTGGATATATTACGTTTGTTTTAATTTGTTTTTGTTTGTTTTCATTTGTTTTAGTTTTTTTTCGTTTGTTTTCGTTTGTTTTCGTTTGTTTTCATTTGTTTTCGTTTGTTTTCGTTTGTTTTCGTTTGTTTTCGTTTGTTTTCGTTTGTTTTCATTTGTTTTCGTTTGTTATCGTTTGTTTTGGTTTGTTTTCATTTGTTTTCGTCTACTTCTGTTTATTTTCATTTCTTTTCGTTTATTTTCATTTGTTTTCGTTTGTTTTCGTTTGTTATCGTTTTTTTTTCGTTTGTTTTCGTTTGTTTTCGTTTGTTAAGCGGTATTTGACATTCAATAAAAAAGTTTATTTACATCTTTAAAAATTAAGGTTTTAATTAAATAAAACGAACTCAATTTCGGTTTTTTCTAAATATCTCGGAAACCGAAAATGATATTTGAATTATGAAAAAATCAATCAATTTATGCTGAAAATACACATATTTTTTTTCCATTTAACCAACTCTGTATCTATTTACGAAATCTCAACAGTGTTCAATTAAATTTGCACCACTCTGTATATCTCAATACATATACTAATTAAAACTGATTCATCCATATTTGTTTATACATATTTTAACCTATTATTTAGTGTAAGTATTGTTTTGGTTTGTTTATAAAAATCTTATACAATATGAATTTTTTTTCTGATCTACCCTTTTATATATATTATGTCGTGACTTCGTTTCGCTTGAAAAATTCATGTGTTTTGGCTTTAGCTGACCGGCACGATATTTCGGTTTATCTCTGTATCCCCTATCCCCTTCGTCGAATGTTACAAATAATTTAATTCGGTCACCTGCCTAGCTAGGGGGAAAGAAAATTGGTCAATATCGTTACAGTGGCGTACGCGAGGTAGACAAAAATATAAAGCACGTCCTGATGATGAAAAAGAATAAATAGTTTAATATAAATTAAATATCACTAGATGAATCTGCGTATATCCCTATGGAAGAAAAACGTTACTTTTAATTGAATATAACTTATCAAGAGCAGAAGTTTTAGAGAAAAAGTGGACACCAAGTATGTTATTTTTGAACACAGTTACTAATATGGTTTTTACAATTATAAATATTGGATCAAAGTGCTACCTACCATTAAATCTTTATTGGTCGAAATTCAAAGGTATAATTTGGGGAAATTTAAATATAGTCTCGAAAAAGAAAATCCTCATATTTCATTGGAAGGTTTTGCTAATTGGCTGCAAGAAGAAATTTATTACATTGCATCAATCCTTTACAAAAATCTTTTATAAAGTCTGTTAAACAAGAAAAAATGTCTCTGTACACAAAGACTGTTCCTAAATCACAAAATGTTAGTTCACTTTGCAAAATTTTTCTACAGGGTCTTTCAAAAGTCTATAAACGATCCAGGAATTCAAAAAATGTTAAATATAAATTGTCCGAGGCGGGCATCTTGAATTATTCTAAATTGTCCTATTTAAATGTTTGTAACGTTTTTGATTACAGGGCCACTTCCATAAATTTCAATATTTTGGGACTTGAATGGATTTCATAAAATAACTCAAAAACTGATAATAATAATGATATCAAATGGTTGAATTTGTCTCATTGCGGTACGTCGAGTTCGCTACAAAAAACATCGTATTGGCTTTTAAAAAAATTCAAGATGGCCACCTGTAGCAAAAACAAATGAATGTTTTTAAATTTTAAGCGCGTGAAAATGCGAAAAAAGACATGTCATTAATAATTCCCAAATTTGGACAATTTATCTGTAGTAGTTTTTGAATTCCAGGACCGTTTCTAGACCCTGTATATACAAAAAATGAATGCGGGGATTTCCTGGAGATGTCCAATAAAGACTGATATTTTGCAGTCTTAGGTGTCATTCAGTAAATAGATGCTACAAACAAAGAGTCAAATGTAATGAAAATACGTGCAAGGGGAAACATAATATGTTGTTATAGTCCGAAAAACACATATGCTAAAAGTTGGGAATCACTATCTCCACCAAAAATTGGTCAGAAATATCACACCAATTTTGCGCAAAACAAACAATACTTTCCCATCATGATTATGTTTTAATGAAAGTTCTTCTTATAAAAATGCAAGAATGTAAAATTTTTGAAGGATGAACCAATTCATTGATACAAACGAGTTGGAAGTCCGCTTTGCTATCAATCAACAAATGGTAAATTGCATCATGGAGATGATTCTAAAACTTACAGACAGCACTGGACAGAATACAAAACTGGCAAAAAATATAGAGAATGAAAACAATTGAAAGCAAATCAGTTCACATAACTTTCATAAATAGAACAGAGAATTACCTCCTATAAAATTTAGGAATAAACAATTAAAACACGTAGATACAGTTAAATATATTGGCATACATTTAGATCGAAGATTGAATTAGCAACAACATATATTTGCTAAGAGGAAACAACTTGGTCTACAGCTACATAAATTATACTGGATGATTGGCAGAAGATCCCAGCTATCTACATCTAACAAAGTGCTATTATACAAAGTAATGCTTAATCCCATCTGGACTTACGGTATCCAGTTATGGGGTACTACAAGCAACTCGAATAGAGCCATTCTGGAGATATTCCAAAGTAAAGTGCATCGAATGATCGTGAACGCCCCGTGGTATGTTCCAAATGACGTAATTGCGAGTGATCTAAATATTCCACCAGTAACGAAGGAGATTCAGAAGTATAGTGAAAAATATAGTGGACGTGTCAAAGCGCATCCTAATGTGCTCGTCAACCAACTAATGGAAGATAGTTCAGAGATGAGAAGATTAAATCGCTTTAGGCCAACAGACTTGAGAAATAGGTTTAAGTAGATTAACTATAATCATGAAATAATACGGTATAAACAATTAGTTTTAATCTTAATTAACCAAAAGCTGTAGATTATATAAGGGTCTGTTCATTAATAATAATAATAATAATAATAATAATAATAATACTCGCCCTACATTTCACACCCTTACGAGTGAACCCCAGAAGCCAATGGCTTGTGCGGGGAAGGGACGGCTATTATTATTATTTGCCGTGGCGCTCCGGGGCGACTTACTGAGGATTGATGGCGCCATTTGGCTATAGGTGCAGGAAAACCCGGAAAACCTCACCACCATCATACATTTTAACAATTCCTTTCATGTTATATGTAACAGTCATACCAAAGACTCATTGCCCTTCACAAGAAAGATTGTATAATAAATAGATTAAAAAAAAAGCTGATGTATCTTCGGTACCTGCCTATCTGCGATTGGGACTTTATGAGCTCCAGTTAATGACAATTTTATTTTTAGGGAATGCTCCTATACACGACGACACTTCTACATGTCTTCCGCCATCTTGAAAAAGGGAAAATTTTTGGCCCCTACTTGTAAAATAAAATACTTCGACGGAGGGAATTATTTTTTTCAAAATAAAAACATTATAGTATTTTAAATTGTAGTATGCAATTCAACAACAAAGAAAAAGTGGAGTGAAATAATTTATTAAAAAATTGTCTAATCAACAAATTGAAAATTATCAAAATCTTCTGGATTCCCCCTTAAGGCTCTAAAGGAGATTATTAAAGGAAAAGGCAAATAAACGAAAAAGAAAAATTTTTAATCACACGTATAAAATTTATTATGTCAATTCCACTTTTATATGTAGTAGGAAAAATATTGCTGTTGAATTTCTATATTTTTCGTCGTTTCGATGGTCCTCGTTTCTCAGGTCAATGTTTTTATTTAAACATATTTTCAGAGCCTATGTTTTTAAATATGTTAATAATTATTTTATGTATAGTCCAACGAGAGTTTTTTCAATTTTCCAATACATTTTTTTACTCCAATTTTTTGTTAAATTCTTGCGTATATACTTCAGTATTTTTTGAATAAATTATTTTATTCAAATTGTCTGTTGTAGAATTGCATACTATAGCTCAAAAGGCCACGAATAATATAAAATGGTGCGGTCATACCTGACATATTTGTAGGTATGAGTATGCTCTACGAGTTTGTTAATTGGTTGTTTTTTGATGAGAGTCATCAGAAAAGAGATATAAGCATAAATATATGGCAATGTCTACATTTTTTTATTATTTCTTTTGATATCTCAAAAACGGTCAATGCTAGGTGAAAATTTCATAGGACCTTATTTATAGCGCTTGAAAAAAGCGACTAAATATGATAATAAACCATAAGCGCAAAATGCGGGAGAGCAGAGTTATTGCAAAAAACCAAAAATTTCACCTTTTTCAAGATGGCGGATTTTCCGAGAGGACAATTCACTTGAATTTCCGAATGTATGTAATGACTAAACTTACTAGAATTCCAACAAAATCGAAAAGTTCTTCGAGTCACCATGTAAATTTTAGATTCATTAGGATTTTTAGCCACTGTTATGACAGAAAGAAGAATTCGTATTTGGAGAAATAAAATTGAATGGGATTTGGAAATAACAGAGACACCATTTTCCACTCCTGTATATTATGGATTAACGAACTATAAAATTTGATAGCAATTAGTATTCCCAGATATTATTTTCCGTCTTCTAAGTTCTTTCAGATTAGGCTTTTTTATATTTTTCATAATTTTTGTTGTAAACCAGAAATTATTGGGCCTGGAGTTTAATGGTAGCAGGGACTCGGACCGGACCCTTTAGAACCGAAAACCGGACCGGAACAGAAATTTTTTTCTGGACCCGAACCGTAACCAAACCCATATTTTCGTATTTTCGTCCAAAAAAAATATTAGGTACTGAACCCAACCCTTTAAAAAATACCGGTTCTTTCGAAGTTCCTTGTCTTAACGAATTTAATTTATAAAATAAATAAAATTATATGTTATGGAATTCCTATGTATTTTAAGTTAATTTTTTTAACATGTGGCTCAGGCACGGATCCAGGAGCTTGATTTGGGGCGTAACAGTGTTGTTGACTACAAAAAGTGCTATATAGTTGTAAAAAGTGCGCAATTTAATGAGTTTAATTTTTTTTATATTCGTGAAGTTTTTGAAAAATTTTTACTTATTTTGGAGGAGCGATTGCCCGCACCGCCCCCCCCCCCTTAAATCCGTTCTTGTGGCTAATCATTTTGATTCAATGAATAATTGAATAATCTGCAATGTAATGAGCTACGAGTTAGATACCTTTCATGTACTAGGACTGTAAGTATAAAAAAATTGTTTTGTCGAAAAATCCTTTGTACCTAAAAAACTGGACCGAACCGGACAGAATTAATTTTTATAGAACCTGAACCGGACCGGAACCGAAATTTTTCAAATTATTTAGAACCCCAACCGAACCGGTACCCTTATTTCATTTGGATCCGGGTCCCTGAATGCTACTAAAATTTAAAAATTTGTTAGAATAAATTACAATAACTTGTTAAATATATTTATAATTGTAATTTGCAAATACATAATGTGTGTTTATACAATTAAATTTATTTTTAACGCGATATCCACTTTAAATATTGTCTTAGAAGACTCAACAATTTATATTAAATTCCTGTCCTTAACCTTAGATATATCTTAACTTACATAACTCTGCATGTTTACAACTTTAATTAAAACATCTATTACTCAACTATAATTAAAAGTATGAGCATCGTTAAGCGTTGAACAATTTTCTTGACATTATTTTAGTCTATTAAGTGTTAAGTATTATAAATTTCACGCTAATCAAAATTACCTGCGCTACAACAGATGTCAATGTTAACGACTATTGCCCAAGGACAATTATACAATGTTGCAATTAAATCATGAAGGAACTGAACTCATTATTAATTAAGCATTTTAAACACGTCGAAGAAAGAGGTTTGGTTTACGTTAAGAGTCGAAAGCCGTGCAAAAAATTGTAGGAAATTATTTAGAGGTATAATGTTAGATTAGTAAAAATTTTTTTAACTTTTATGAAATTTCCTGTATCATCCAATAAAATTGTGTTAAGTTTATTAGTCATTACATAGGGAATAATTAAGTCAAAGATTTATTGTAACGAAAATTAAATAAAATTGTAAAAAAGTCTACAGCAATTAGAATATTAAATGTGGAAATTATTTAAACGGGTAATTTAATATTCCGATTACAATCTTACAGGTAGTATCAGAATTAATTTAAATATTTATTAAATAAAATTAATCGTTAAAAAAATGTCTTGTTTATCATTTTCAATATTATTAATAAATATAACAAAAATCATAAGTCCAGAAATCGGACTTTGCGGAACACCTGATTATTCATAACCTGTTTCAATATTATCAAAGATGGCGGAGATATGAATTTTTTCAAATTTCAACCCCTCCAATTTCACCAATGAAGGTCAGATCGAAAAAATTTCCAGCAAATTAACTTTATATTAAATAAGACATAAAAAATTCAATATTATCAAAAATGGCGGAGACATGATTTTTAAAATTTCAACTACTATTTCAATACTAATTATGCGATTTAATAAAACCAACTCTTTATTTACTACGCATGTGCAATGAGTGTATTTGACCTATAAAAAATGAGAGAGATAATAGATGCAGATGCGTTAGAGAGAGCAGCAGCTCATGATTTAAAAAATACAGGTCTGCAGCTTTATGCTCTCTAAATTACAAGCCATGCCATAAATAAAGAAGAATTTAAAGTTAAATGTTAGTAGAAATGTACTATAGTTTGGACAAAATTATTGACTTTGATATATTTTATTTCAACTCTATATGAAACTGAAGGGGGTTAAATATCACAAAAAAAATTATATCTCCTCAAGTTTTAAAAATATCGAAACAGATCATTAGATGTTCCAACTTTTATAAAAATTAAATCTCCACTTTTTACGGTTTTTTAAGATTTCTTACAATTTTTTACGGTTTTTACGATTTTTTACGGTTTTAACGATTTCTTACGGATTTCTAAAAAAAATAAGAAAGATAGGAAAAAATGGAATACATCGTAAAAAATCGTGATAAATCCGTAAAAAATCGAAAATAACTGTAAAAAATTACAAAAAATCATTAAGAACTAGTAAAAGTAGTTAAATTTCTGGAGGGGGTTGAAATATCAAAAAAAAAATATATCTCTGCCATTTTTAAAAATACGGAAATAGGTCATAAGACTTGTTTCATGTTCTAATTATCCGAGGGGGTTGAAATTTCGAAAAATTCATATCCGCCATTTTTGAAAATATTGTAACAGGTCTGTACACTTTAAGATTACAATTTTTTACGGATTTTTAAAAAATTGAGATAGATAGGAAAAAATGGAAAACATCGTAAAAAAACTTGAATAATCGTAAAAAATCGTTAAAAAATCGTAAAAATCGGTAAAAAACCGTATCAACTGTAAAAAATTGTAAAAAATCTTTAAAACCCGTAAAAAACTGGTAAAACGTCGTAAAATTTTGTAAATAACAGTAAAAAACATAATAAACCGTAAAAAACTGAAAAATCTGGAACAAATGGAAAACAAGGGATAATATCGAAAAACGAGAGTAATTTAAAAAAAAACCGAAAAAAATCGAAGAAAATCAAAAAAAAATTGGAAAAAATGGGAAAAAACAAAAAAAAGAAGGAAAAATAGGGAAAAAGATGGGAAAATTTAAAAAAAAATAGGAAGGAAAATCCTGACAAAATTAATTTCAATAAAAATGTATAAGAAAATCAATTTTTTCCACCACAATTAGATGATATGTTATATTACTTTTTAATTTTTTTGCAGGTCACTTTTGTTATATGTCATTTTGATTACGTCTCTTGAAAAGACTAAAATATCTTTATAACTTTATGTCCATAAATGTTGTCTTGTATATAGTTCTTGTGTTTACTGTTAAAGTGAATTTTTCGGGCCGAAGTACTAAAAACATCATATTTTTTTACCCCGTGTAATTTTTTTCGTGTACATAATGTACTTTTTGATCCCTGATGTACTATTTACTTTTTTATTTGTTTTTTCATTTTCGGTAAAACGAATGTATAAAAAATTCTTAATTTTGGTTATAATAATTACAATTTTAAATTCGAAGAAACTAAAATATATTTTAAATTTAGATTTTTATGGTATCGAATGTTATAATTTTCAAAAAAAATTCGGTGTTTTTATACGAATTCTACAATTTTTTGAATAAAATTTAAAAAAAAATCACGATTATAGTTTTTACTACAAATTTATTGGTATGTTTTTTAATTTTTAGTATTAATTTTAACCTTAAAAAATTGAAATCTTTCTTTGAATAATTTCAAAATTAATAAATAGTTAATATCTAATTTAATTTTATTCAAAATGGGAAATGGACCTTTTTTACGTTTTCTGGATCAAAATATATTAATAAAGTTAGTTTAAAATACTACAAAACAAAATCATTTTTTTTGTTAAAAATTCATGGGTCGCATTGAATTATTTCAATTTTTTACATTTTTGGCTGTAACTTTTACAAACATTATTTTAAAATTATGAAATAATTTACACACGTAGTACTTTTCTATTCCTTTTATATTATCTTTCTAATGGTGAAAATCCCATTTTAATATTTTTAATATTTTAAAAGTTATTCAATATAGTTTAAAATCGTAATAAAATTTCAAATTTTGTCCATTTGTTTAAAAATTCCACAATTTTTTTAATAAAATTTTGAAAAAACTCTGAATTATAATTTTTTTATTACAAATTCAACAATATTTTTTTAAAATGTTTAATAAAGATAAAAATTATTTAAAGATTAAAATAGAAACTAGCGGCGAAACTATGCGGAATTCGAAAACAAGATAGAGATAAAATTTGTAGGAAATTTTTTGTTCTATAATTTTTATTTCTCGTAACTTTTCATAAAAATCCATAAATAGGCGCAAAAGTCTATATAAATTTCTTTCATTCCTAGAGACGAAACTATGAGGAATTTGAAAAAAAAGTAACGATAAAATGTGTAGAAAATTTTATGTTCTACAACTTTGATATCCTGTAATTTTTCATAAAAATGCATAATTTTGGCAATTTAAATAAAAAGAATATGAAAAACAAATTTAATAAATCTTTCAACAATGGCAAACGTTTTTGAAAATTTTATTCATCCGAAATTAAACTATAACGTATAACAAATATATGTGGAAAACTTTATTGCCATCTTGTTTAATAATGACTTCATCACTTATAGCAACTGTCACTTCCGGTTGTCCGATTAACACCAAAATATATACAGGTTGTCTCTTTACCACCGTAAATATGTATAAAAAAATTTCATCTAAATCGGTTTAGCCGTTCAGACGCTATTGTGTTCACACACACACAACACACAGACAGACACACACAGACAGACATCATGCTAAAAATGATATAAACGTAAAGATGAAGAGAAATACACAAAATTAAAAGAGATAAGAAAATACGGAAAGAAATCAAAGGGAGCGAAAGGATGAAGATGAACAAGAGTGGAAAATATCTAGTCTTCATTAAGTAACATATTGTTATCTTTATCTATAAAATATCATATATCATTAGGTGTAATGAACCTAAACTTATTTGAATAATAAATACAATGAATCAGAATAGGAAGACAACGATTTATAACGAATATTAATTTCACTTTCAAAATGCATAAGGCGAAAATTTAGAAACTGTCTTAACCTTATGGGTCACAATGTAAATGGAAATAGATTATGTGTTAATAATAATAATTTATTATAGCTAAAAACAAATAAAAACATCCAATTTTTTTAAATGAGGATTTTTTAATAAATTTAGTGTACATAAGTAAAAACATTTTTAACATATTTTATATTTAAATCCATTTGCGCAGTAATACCATAGCAGATGTTTAGTCTATCAAAAATTCTAATGATCGCTATTAAGATAAAAATTAACTTACCTGTTATATATGTTTTCAATTATTACTCATGCACCACTGATAAAATTAATTTAATCAACTATTATGTATATATTTTTATTAAAATAAAGAGTACATAAACTATAACAATATGATTGATGAAACTGACACTATCACTTGCGATAACACAATTGTTGTGTAGGAAGATGGCACATGCGAATCAAAATATTTCAAAGTGGAATTTTATTAATTTATTTCGTGTAAATTATTTTTTTTGGTGTTAAAAAAAAATAAAAATACCATAATTATTTTACACTTCTCGAATATTGAACTTTAATTGTAGTGATTAAGTAGGATTATTATTTACGCATCAAGGAATAACCCATTTAAAAATATCGTCGTCATCTAATAAAAAATAAAAAGTTAAACTGACTATTATAATGTTGAATAATAAAACGATTCACTGTTTGGAATAATAATAAATAAGAGCTCAGAACACCAAAACACAATAACTAATAAACCATTTCTCACAATGATGTAGCAACTGGAGGATTACTCTCAACCCCAAAAAAATCCAACTTCAAATATTCCAGTGACACCCTAAAAGCTAACTAATCCTTCAATGAGATTAACCTAAGGAGTGTGCTCCACGCGCACCCAATTTCAAAAAAGTCTTGACAGGTTTAGGAAACGAACTGCTCTCATCGGAGCAATAGGTGGTCGAATTGGTAGATGTAATCCTCAAATGCTGCTACATACCTACAAAACCTGAATACGTCCCATAATTGATAACAGAGCCATCAAATTCTCCATCCTTCCTCTTGCACGCCGTTACAACTGAGCGGAGGATCCTCAAGAAATGTTCCTTCCTCCCCTTGCGATTCCCATCAAACCAAATTTACGACCATACTAATATCCCAACTATAGTTTCCAGGAAAAAACTCTACAGGGTCAGAAGAAGCTCCATCACAAACACCCAGGACACCCTATGGACGAAATCGACAGAGGAAAGAAGCAGAAGAAGATTCTCCAAGTGACCAAAGAAGAAATTCCCCCAGCCGAATCTGAGGATTCTAAAAGAAGCGAAGGATCTTCCGGACGAGCTCCTAGATCTCCTCGAGGATGCACCTCTAGACATTAGATGAGCTGGTCAATCAAATATCTTAGTTATTCCTACCAAGTATCCCTGAAAAGGTGTTAACTTCTCGTACAGCAGGACACAAGGAACAGGACAACACCAGGATAAATAGAGTTTAGCAGGTATGCCCCTGGGATCAGGGGAGAGTCCATTACGAGTGAACCCCAAAAGCCAAAGGATTGTGTGGGGAAGGGACGGCTATTATTATAATTTTCCTTGGTTCTCCGGGACGACTTACTGGATTGCGTCATTTCGCTGTAGGTGTAGGAAAAGCTCACCAGAATCATAATGGAACTAAATATTTGAAAAGATGGAAATCTCTATTCTGAGGTCAACTGAGATGATTAAGACAATTTCCAAATGGAAGTCTGTCTGTCTGTCTGTCTGTCTGTGTGTATACTTCCACGATAGAGGCAAATTTGGTATAGGCGTTTGGGTTATCCATCGAAAGAACCCATTAGTTTTTGTATGACATCTGTCAAACGGAAGTGTCATTATCAAAAAATGACAGTTACAATATGTCACGGAATTCGACTTGCATCATGTCATTTGAAAGCACTTGTAAGTCTCCATTAAGAACAGTCAAAGTTATTTCTTCAACTGTCACCTGTCAAAAATAAAAAATGTCAAAATTTGAAAATTTAACATTAAATATCTGAAGAAGTATTAATCCTATTGAGCTGAAATTTGGTACATGGCTTTGGGTTACCCGTCGGAAGAACCCATTAGTTGTTATAGGACATCTGTCAAACGGAAGTGTCACTATCAAAAAATGACGCAATTTCTCACGGAATTTGACGTACAATATGTCATTTGAAAGCCCTTAAAAAACTCTATTCAGAACAGTCAAAATTATTTCTCCAACTATCACCTGTCAAAAATAAAAGATGTCACAATTTGAAACTTTAATATTAAATATCTGAAAAAGTATTAATCCGATTGAGCTGAAATTTGGTATATGCTATTGCTATTATTTTAATTAACTACTAATCCACTAACATATTAGAAATTAAACAGGACCGCACTTTCTTTAAGTGAACAAATATTTTTTATGAAACAAAATGTTCGAAATTTTGTACAAACTTTCCTATAAATACTGACATTTTTAATTACATTAAAAATCAATATAGTGAAGTTCAAATTAAGTGGGAAAATTTATCGCAAAACAAAATCACTAGAAATTGCTATTATTTTAGTTAACTACTGATCAATTAATACCATTAGAAATTAAACAGGGCCGCACAAAGTGTGTATAGGGAAGTTCAAATTAAGTGAGAAAATTTATCGCAAAACAAAATCACTAGAAATTGCTATTATTTTAGTTAACTACTGATCAAATAATACTATTAGAAATTAAACAGGGCCGCATAAAGTGTGTATAGGGAAGTTCAAATTAAGTGGGAAAATTTATCGCAAAAGAAAATCACTAGAAATTGCTATTATTTTAGTTAACTACTGATCAATTAATACCATTAGAAATTAAACAGGGCCGCACAAAGCGTGTATAGGGAAGTTCAAATTAAGTGGGAAAATTTATCGCAAAAGAAAATCACTAGAAATTGCTATTATTTCAGTTAACTACTGATCAAATAATAATATTAGAAATTAAACAGGGCCGCACAAAGCGTGTATAGGGAAGTTCAAATTAAGTGGGAAAATTTATCGCAAAACAAAATCACTAGAAATTGCTATTATTTTAGTTAACTACTGATCAAATAATACTATTAGAAATTAAACAGGGCCGCACAAAGTGTGTATAGGGAAGTTCAAATTAAGTGAGAAAATTTATCGCAAAAGAAAATCACTACAAATTGCTATTATTTTAGTTAACTACTGATCAATTAATACCATTAGAAATTAAACAGGGCCGCACAAAGCGTGTATAGGGAAGTTCAAATTAAGTGGGAAAATTTATCGCAAAACAAAATCACTAGAAATTGCTATTATTTTAGTTAACTACTGATCAATTAATACCATTAGAAATTAAACAGGGCCGCACAAAGTGTGTATAGGGAAGTTCAAATTAAGTGGGAAAATTTATCGCAAAACAAAATCACTAGAAATTGCTATTATTTTAGTTAACTACTGATCAAATAATACTATTAGAAATTAAACAGGGCCGCACAAAGCGTGTATAGGGAAGTTCAAATTAAGTGGGAAAATTTATCGCAAAACAAAATCACTAGAAATTGCTATTATTTTAGTTAACTACTGATCAATTAATTTAGAAATTAAACAGGGCCGCACAAAGTGTGTATAGGGAAGTTCAAATTAAGTGGGAAAATTTATCGCAAAACAAAATCACTAAATATTGCTATTATTTTAGTTAACTACTGACCAATTAATACTATTAGAAATTAAACAGGGCCGCACAAAGCGTGTATAGGGAAGTTCAAATTAAGTGGGAAAATTTATCGCAAAACAAAATCACTAGAAATTACCATTATTTTAGTTAACTACTGATCAACTAATATAATTAGAAACTAAACAGGGCCGCACTTTCTTTAAGTGAACAAATATTTTTTATGAGACAAAGTGTTCGAAATTTTATACAAACTTACCTATAAATACCGACATTTTTAATTAAATAAAAAATAAAAAATAAATATAGTGAAGTTCAAATTAAGTTTGAAAATTTATCGCCTAAAAAAATCACTAGAATTTGCCATTATTTTAGTATTGGTTACAACCCATTTTTTTATGGAATTTACCTTATTCTTTTATGGAATATGGATCTACCTATACAATTGAACAATTTGGTCATTATATGATGTAGCTACTAATATGCATTAATCCTCTACAACAATTTATTAACTGGTCTCAAAACCTTGTTTGTATAACTGACCTTTAAATAAATTCCATTGCCATGTTTGTTATTTTTTTAACATATGTACAAGGACCACAGTCGAAAATAAATTTATTACACTATTATTCTGTTTTAAATAAAACATATATACCCATTTTTAACAAGGTAAAGTTCATGGAAATTGTATACATTAATAATGCAAACTGTTACCTCATTTCTGATGCTTTCTTATCGGATTTGGCATCACAACAAAAGATAATAATAATAATAAATAACAACTACATTTTTTCTTCAAGGATTATTGGTTAGATGAAAGGACGGATGTTCGAAATTTACTGCTATTAATTGTGTCTTCACTAATTATACGTTATGTAATAAATAACAAGACTAAAAGAATTATAAACATATAATCGTTAAGTTGTCAGATATTTTGATTAAAATAATTATTATAAACGTTACTAATTTGGGAAAAACAGTACAATTATACTACATATTTATATTGTAATGATATTTACAAAATATCTCAGAATTTTGGCTGGGTCCTAGTAAAAAAAATAATAAACATTACAAAAAAAATATAAAAAAAAATTAAATTTTAGATCCTGTTCACGTCCTCTTCTTTAAACTCATCCGGCAAATTCACCTTCAAATCATGTATCACGCTTCCTTCTTCAAAACAGCTTCTTTTATTTTTTTCTCAACCGTTATATCTTCTTTCTTCAAATTTTCTCCCAGATGGCTTCCTTTTATAGTATTCTATTTTAAATTATCTCCAATCAGCTCAGCTCATCTTTTCAAAAAAATTTTAAACGTATGAAATTCTTCTTTATTTTTAAATTCTTTAAAAATCTAACAATAGTTCGGCTTTTATTGACAAATCATTCGTTTCTCTTTTATATTTGTTTTTTAATTAACAAATTTTTGTAAATTATTGTGACATGTTTTTCTTAAAAAAAATTCATGAAATTCCATCTTGTTTAATATTTTTTCTTTTTTTTTAGATTTAATTTACCACTAGATTTTTTTTTTTAATATCTCGGCCTTAGTTTAGTTTATTAACCCTATATTCCCTGTTTACTATCTGACTTAAATTTCAACATCTTTCATTATTTTAATAAATTTTAAGATTCTTTCACTTTTCTTAAATTTATTGGAAATTTATCTATAATACTTTCGTTTCCTTTTCTTTACTTACATATCAACTTTTCTATATCTTATTTAATAAACATAACATTTAACTATACATAATCTTTTAATAAATTAAATTTCAAATATAACTTTATCAACATTAATAAAAATCTTTATGATATTTAAATCATTTCAAACATTATAAAATAATTATTAACTTGTATATTAACTCCATTATAAACATCTACTAATAACTATTTGAACTCAAAAATTTTTTTTATTTACTTTATAAAATTCCCATATACAGGGCGAAATATTTAAATTTTTATAACCGGATGAGTTTAAAGAAGAGGACGTGGACAGGATCTAAAATTTAATTTTTTTTTATATTTTTTTTGTAATGTTTATTATTTTTTTACTAGGACCCAACCAAAATTCTGAGATATTTTGTAAATATTATTACAAATGGGGGCACAAATTCAACGTGGGGCACAAAGTCATCGTGGGGCTAAATTAATCTGGGCAGAGAGTCTTCTGAGATTTTTTAAAATTTGAATACATTTGGAATATTATTAAAGAAAATCACATCAGGAATAACTATTGGTAAGATTTTTTTACTTACTATAAATTTATTGCCAATAGTAAATCTAAAAATAAAGTAAAAGTTTCATTAAATAATAAATTTTGATATAGTATAACTTGACATTATTTGACAAATACAAAGAAATGACACAATAAATTTCGTAAATAGTGACATTTGTGACGTAATTAAAAAAAAATACAGTTATTATTGATACAAGTAAAGTGTGACAATAGATCAAAGCAAAATGGATTTAAGAGGGGGAAAAAATTGGACAAATGGAAGAACAGGAAGATTAGGAAATAGGATAAGGAGCTATTGAAGACATGCAGGAACAAAATGTAGAAGAAATTCAAGAAAGAAGTGAACAATCAAGACGGGAAGAACAAAAACAAGATAAAATAGAGATCATGATGCAAATGATTATTCACAAATTGGATAATATTCAAAAAAAATGCAAGATATGGGAAAAAAATTGGATAATAATCAAAAAGAAATGCAAGATATGGGAAAAAAATTGGATAATAGTCCAAAAGAAATGCAAGATATGGGAAAAGATATTAAACAAGAAATTAAACAAAACAAATTGGAAATGTGTAACAAAATAGAAGAATTGAAGAATTATATTGATAATATTTTTTTTTTTTTTTTTTTTGCGGCATCAACTGCTTGGTTATTAGCCGCAGGTAGGTATGGACGTTCATCATATTTTTGAGTAATGATTGATTTTTTTCAGGTATCGCAAAATTCGATCAATATAGGATGGGTTGTTAAGGCATACATGAAGACTATTTGGTATTTGGTATTTGTTCTGATTGACGATCTCTCTCATGTACTCGACATTCCCGTAGCAAGTGTTCCACTGTTAATGGGACTCTACAGTGATCGCATGAAGGTTGATGCTGACCAAGTAATAGATACTGATAATAAAATAGAAGAAACAAAAAAAGAAATAAGGATTGAAATGATTGAGAGAATTATAGAAGTAGAAAAGTTACAAGATGTTAAAATTGGAATTTTACGAGAAAAAAAAAGGATTTAAAGAAGAAATAAAAGAAAAAGTGGAGAAAGTAAAATACGAAATACAGGATACAGAAGAAAGAATGACAAGATTAGAAAACAAATGGGTAAACACTATTAGAGGCATAGATGAAAGTGTGGAAAAAAATATAAAAGAATCAGACGAAAAGATAATAGAGAAACAAGAGAAAGTAGAACAAAGTATAGAAGCAAAAATTAAAAATTAAAAAAGAAACTCAGAAGCTATTGATAATTGGAAAATAATAAATGACCTAAAAAGAAATGGAAATAAAGCAAGATATAAAGAAATTGTAACAAAAATAAAACGGAGAATACAACAAATCAATAAAAGAAATAGAATGGGAATTCTAAAAAGATATAGAAAACGTAAGGTCAAATTTAAAATTAGAAAAGAAGCAAATGGATCGAGTAACTAAAGATAGCCACAGCTATGAAAATGGAATATGAGGAATATAGGAAGTCAAAAATAAATCTAAATTAGTTAAAAGAAAATTAGTTTTAAAAAAAATGAGTTAAAGTTAAATGAGTTAATGTGTCTTCGATAATTAAAGTCTGAGGGAAGAATATAAAAAAATTAAATATCAGGAATTGAATGAAGTATAGAACAAATTAATAATGGACATAGGTATGGGAACAAAAGCAGTAAAAGGATAAAGTAGGAAAATGTAAGAAATTATGAAGATGGTGGTAAGAAGAATAGTAATAAAAAAGGTGAATTTGCCTGATGTGTTAAAGAAGAGGAAAGGAGTTTAAAGAAGAGGAAGTGGACAGGATCTAAAATTTAATTTTTTTATATTTTTTTGTAATGTTTATTTTTTTTTCACTAGGACCCAGCCAAAATTCTGAGATATTTTTTAGATATCATTACAATATATTTATGTGTTATTATTATTATCACGACGTTTTTGACGTAGAATAATCTCATTAACCGTTGGTTAAATGGTAAAAAAAGCGTATTTTCAAGACGAATTGAATGGTTTTTTCAAAATTAAAATATCAGGATCGCATTTCGAGATATTTTTGGAAAATCGAAATTGGTGATTTTCGTTTTATTTATCTACATATTATAATGGACATGAGTAAAAGCTGACACAGTTAAAACAGTATTTTTTTGTATTTTTAAAATTGGTCTTTCGTCCGGATTTACCGATTCATATAATTTGGTTAAATTTTATTATTTGATGAGTCAAGGTCAAATTTAATTTGATGTATTTACTCCCTTGTTTAAAATTTATAGCTTTTATAATCCTATATACATTGAAATAAGTATTCAAGAAATTACAATTCTGTTAAATTATTTATGTTTAAAAATTGTAAAATTGTTGTTCTTTTAAAATTGGTCCTTCGACTATTTTATATAATTTGGTTAAAATATTTCGTTACTTGTTGAGTCAAGGTTAGATCTAATTTGATTTAATTACTTCATTGTTGTTTTCAGTAATTTAGTAATTTCAGCATTTATAAACTTAACGAGTATTGAGTGACAAAAATTTAAATATGGTTTGTCAAATTGAAACAATAATTTGTATCTATTCTTTTAAAATGTTTAAATATTTTATCATTTTTGCTGTTTTCATGTTAAAAATATTTTTAAAAGTACTAGTAGTTTTTTCTTGCAATATTAACATTTCTATCTAATTAATTTCAAGGCAGTCAGTGCCAGTGGTCCAAATAATTGACAATAATTTTAATAATTATCTATTGACGAATAAACAATTTTGTAAATGAAAAATTTTTCTATCGATATTGGTAAATAATTGACACACTGACTGGTCTCGTGAGTGACCGCATCGAAACCGAAAGTGACACTGACCTACTTGGATGGCCCGCAGCCGCTCGTGAGAGTGTTTTAGTTTTGCATAACGATATTTTGTTATTTTTTTGTCAAAGAACGAAGAATTCGATTAAAAATTATGATTGCAGAATATTAGCAAAAAGTAAGTTCGATGAACCGAAATAGATCGTATCTTTATATAGAATGAGTCATTTTAATATATATTATTAGAAATACTTTATTATTAACGACTTCAATATACTTTTAGTGGTAGTTTCAGAACTTTTGTTTTTTTCAGGAATTGGTATTTTTTGACTTTATCTATAATTTTATAGATTACAGCGTATTGCAATGAAAGTAGTCAAGCAACAAAATTATATTGCATCAAAAAGTTCAACCACAAACTCCATGTCTATGACTAAGAACCTTGATATGTTGGTACTCTTGAGGTATACTTCATAAGACAATCTTGTAAATTAACAAGAACAAGGACTGCTTTTCTGTTCTTTATAAATAATTAAGAAATATACAATGAATGCTTCATTTAAACAAATTTTTTTTAAATATAATCTACAGAGTGAAACATGAAACAAACATTTAATGATTTGTCTTCAGTTGCTAGTTATGAAGCTTCCAAGTTGTTATTGATGAATAAATGTAGCTGTAACTCCAAAATTATAGCATTTAGGTATAACATGAAAAATAATTAGTCCATTATTATTCCGGAAAAAGGGAAGATCTGACAATATTGTAAATACCACCTTAATATCGGTCACATCACAAGACCCTTGCATACCAAAATCTATAAAAATCGTGAAATCTTTTTCCGAGATAATTGAGGCTTTCTACACTTAAAACTCGCTCTGTATAGCTGAAATATAGCTGGTCAAGGATAGATGGTATTTTAAACAAAAATAAAAAAAATACCGATTGATAGAAAAATTCGACATGTCAATATAAGGTTTGTTCTCATCCGAAACAATTTGGAAACTACGCAGGACATTATGGGTGACGCCAAAAAATCCCGAATTGTTGAAACATTTTTCGGACAAGTAGTGGAACCAGAACAAATAAACAGCGAATGCATCTTTAATAAATAATAATAGTCCAGTCTGTAGGGAGAAAAATGGGTCTTTTACGACGTAAATTTGCTACAGGATGAAAAGTATACTAAGTTGTAGGCAGAGATAAAACTAGCATGCCTATATACTTTTACACACGAAAAAAACTTGCATAAACAAATTAGGAAGGTCCAAAGTTAGTGAAAACATTTTTTTCGCTTCTACAAGCAACAATACTGATTTTAGCAAAATAAGTATTCAATACTTTTTTTCGAATGCCGTAAAATTTATTTCTTAATAGTTATAAACAATGTAACTGTGATTTTTTTTTAAATAATTGTTAACTCGGTCCGTATTGGTCGTGGGGTGTTCTTTTTGTTTTGAAATTTTTCGTTTTGAAATCTGCTTTTGGTATTTGTAAGTTAAAAAATGATACGATGTACAGGGCGAGCACCAGCTCTAATTGTTTATAACAAAAAAAGTACCCTCTTTTTAAGGCAATAAATAAAGGGTTAAATGTTACTTTTTTTATTTGGTTCAAAAAAACCTTAAAAATATAAGTCTCAATGAAGAGAATGAGCCCTTACAGAAGTTAAAATGTTAATAGAAAAAAAAAGTTAGAGCAATAAACATTTACGGTGTTGGGACAAACAATATCAAAAATCTCAGCAACAAATTAACCAATTCAGTCTTGCAATGGCTTGTTTGATTCAGAATCAAAAAACCTTGCTTTTAAAGCAATAATAATATGAAAAACACTTTTTTTGTAATAATTATTATCATTGCAAAAAAACGACATTGTTGACGGTTTTTCGCTATTTTTTAATAAACTAATTGACGAAATAAATTGCGGAATGGATCAAATTAAAGGTATTGTTAATGCCGAAAAAAAAGTATTGAATACTTATTTCGCTAAAATCAGTATTGTTGCTTGTAGAAGCGAAAAACATGTTTTAACTAACTTTATACCTTCCTAATTTGTTTATGCAAGTTTTTTTCGTGTGTAAAAGTATATAGGCATGCTAGTTTTATCTCTGTCTACAACTTAGTATACTTTTCATCCTGTAGCAAATTTATGCCATGAAATTTCCCTACATCCTGTGTACCTATTCTTGAAATCAAGAGAAAAGTTACTCCTAAAGTAGCTCCCTACTTTTTCTACTCCCAGCTTTTTCTCTCGGTACAAAAATACCTTATTCTTGAAAAAAAGGAGTGAGTGAAAATACACACATAGTTGCCAAGTGCTGAAATTTAATTTTATCCAATCGCAGCAGTTAAATTTCTGACAACCGTGTGACATAACACATAACCAAAGAATACCTATCGTATTCTTTGACATAACTGTAATGTATTAGATATGGACCGGTGTCGTATTAAAAAAAAAACATTAACAAAACACAAAAAGAAATGCTGGTCGATTACATTTCGCAATGACCACAGATGTATTCGGGCAAATTTACCCCCACATTCACAGGGCTCAACGCCAAGCCCTTTGGTCTGAGCTGGCCACAATTTTAAATTGTATGCCTGAGGGAGCCAATAAAACCTGGGAAGCTTGGAGGAAAGTATTATGAACTCTTCCTATTTCAACCTCCTCCAGAGCTTCCTCCACATCGTCATTCATGAGATTATTTCATATCAATAATTCATTAATATTATCCTTTATATTAGTAACTTCGCAGCAAAACCCGTAAAAATAAAGACACGAAATACAAACAAAATAAATCGGACAGACAGATTTAATAGTTAGGTTAATGTTTCAAATAAATTTCTACTCCCTACAAATTTCACTCGCTAATGACCAATAGAAATTTTATACTCCCTGGGAGAATAAAAGTCCCACATATTTCCATCAAAATATTTCAAGAATAGGGTTATGATGCATTTCAGGGAGCCACGCCTATTTCTATTTTAATTTCTACTCCCTGATTTTCAAGAATAGGTGCACTGGACTATAAGCACTTTAAATATGACAAGTAGATATATTAAGTTCCGTTTTTTTTAATTGCAAAATATCGGCTAGCCCTTATTGCTACTAATTATTATTATAACTCTAAAATTTCTATAATAAAAAAATTCCACTTTTTTAGTTAATTATAATATCCAAAATATTTGTAACCTTGTTATAGCTGACAAATGTAGGACAAGGATAAAATGGTATATATCTATAGGTATCTTTATTTGAAAGGTTCTTCTATGTTAGGGTTGACATTTACAAATGTATCTTTAAATATCTTTGGCTTAATCTCTGAAATAAAGCGTGTGTATCATTATCCACAACGAAGCAAAAACAATAATCACACTATGCTCTGCTCTGGGCAGTATTGCCATATCTAAAATGGCCAGATTTGTCATATAGAAAACGGTAGCTATCATATGACGTCATAATTTCGCTTCTGTCATATTTTATATTATTAAAACATTTTATTCACAATAGTATAACTTTACTTCCTGCCCACGGATGGGAAGTGATATCTGTCACTTCCCGCCCGTGAGCCTCTAATTGGGTCGATGATAGAGCAACCTAAATCCTCATAAAATTTTCAATATCATTCTCAGAAAAAACTGCAGACTTGTTTGGTTTATAGCCAATGTTCTTTTTCTTTAGAAAAGCTAAAAATTTTGAAAACTTTAATATATCGAGTTTGTCTTTAATATTAATTGTAGATTTCAGCATAGAGAAAGTTGACCATAAAGTTTATGTTTTTTTAGTTTGTGACTGTACATTGAAGTTTCTATATTGTTTATACATATTTTCATATATCTCTTTACTTTTGTTAGATAATAAATCTTCAATAGCCATTTGGGCCATTTTTTGTTTTTTGGGTGGCGTACATGGTTCAAATATTTTAAAATAATCGGACATGTTTTATAGATAATTAACTATTGTTGCTCTTAATTTTTTAAATGACAATATAAAAATAAAGTCATGTCAAATGTAACAGTATTTTGGTTTCAAAGAAAACTTGATGAGTGCATTTTAATACACATTTAATACATGTTTTACTACGGCCCGCCAATACTTCACCTTTGGTGAAGTATGGCAAACCGTAGTATTGAAATCGTGCAAAAATCTCAAAAAATTTTTTTGCTCCAAATGACTTAAAATGTCATGAAACGTGGAAAAAATTGATTTTTTCTACAAGCATGCGGAAAGTTGTACTTTTCCGCACTGATTTTATAAATTCTAAAATGATTAAAAACTAATTCTTGCTTGGTTACTATGATTACTTTCAGCCTAATGTTTTATTTATTAAGAAGCACTAAGAAAATTTTTGTTTAATGACAAAAAAATATTTTTGCTAATTTTTTTTTTTAATTCTAGGCGCTTGTAGAAAAAATATTGTTCCTAACACTTGCGTAAAGTATCTTTTCCCCGCGTCGTTCGGGCAACTGCAATTGCGTGCGGAAAAGTATAACTATCCGCACTTGTTAGGAAAATAACTATTCCGCGAAAAAAAAAGTCTGTCTGTGTGGATATCTGTGCGCACAATAACTCGAGAACGGTACGGCCGATCCGGAAAATTCTTTCGGCTCTATCAGAAGATGGGCAATTTCGGGTCCGAGGATCCCGGTCCCGCCAACTAAGTGAAACTTCTATTCGAGATATCTCGATAAGGAAAGCAAATTTGTCGATACTGATTTCTATTAAGGTGTTGTGTAAGTCAAGACCGGCTCGTTGAAAAAAAAAAATTGGAAAAATTCCGATTTTTTCGAATCGGACTTTCTTCCTTTTACTAGTTTTTAAATTTCGGGCAATAGATTACCTCGGCGCGAACGCCTCGGTGATCTATATTTGCCCTCGACAGTAATGATGAATTTCCCGCCACGGCATGTAACCTACTATTATTTTATTAATTCTTTATTTCAAGAAACGTGTACGTATAACTAGGACAACAATGTCAACAACTACTCATTACGCTAACAGTAACTATATGACGTTATGACAGAACCCACGGGACGTACGAGCGTGTTCCGCATTACGATATCTGACAGTACGAGTACACCCACGACCGTGGCGTAGACACTTTTTAGCAGTTTAGAACAATCCGGGATTGTTGGAAATACAAAACCAGAACAGTGGATTACGCGATCCAAAGAAATCCGAGTGAACCCATAACACAAATTTTATATTGCGCTTGCGCCTGATATTTTCGGGCAGATATTTTTCGAAAGGCCACAATTGATAGATTCGAGCACACATTATCGTAGAGTACAATAATAGCGATTGTGAAGTAGTAGTAAAAAAATCGTTTGCGTCGCTCCAAAACTTTCCCGGCGAGTATCCAGGAATACTTTTTCAGATATTTAATGTTAAATTTTTAAATTTGGACATTTTTACTTTTGACAGGTGACAGTTGGCGAAATTATTTAGACTGTTCTGATATATTGGAAGTCAATTTTAACAGTGACACTTCCGTTTGACAGATGTCATACAAAAACTAATGGGTTCTTCCGACGAGTAACAAAAACCTATGTACCAAATTTCAGCTCAATCGGATTAAACGTGTGGCCTCTATCATGGAAGAATACAGACAGACAGACAGACAGACTTTCATCTGGAAATGGTCTTAATCATCTCAGGTGACCTCAAAATGGATATTTCCGTCTTTATCTCGAAAATTTTTTTAACTCGTTCACAATACTTTCCAAAAAAGTTCCAGATTTTGTAAAGATTTCAAAAATTTCAAGAACTGTGATCAAAAATTTCAGGAGCTATGATGAAAATTTTAAAAATTTCAATCAAAAATCTCTAAATGCTTTAAAAATTTCAATAAAAAAATCTATATTTCAAAAATTTCAAGAACTTTGATAACAAATTTCAGGAACTATGATATAAATTAAAAACAAATTCAAATATTTCAAAAATTTTAAAAATCTGTAAAAATTTCAAGATTTTGTAATAATTTCAAAAATTTCATTTAAAAAATCTGATGTGGCCACCACATGACCTCTCGCCATGTTTGAATCAAAAATTTACACGGTGGCACAAAAAAGTATGAAAAAAATTTACTTTTTTGTAAATCTGGCAACAATGGCAAAAGTTTCTAAAATTTTAATGGGATGAAAATAAACTATAGGGTATACAAAATATATGTGTAAAACTTTATTGCCGTTATGTATAATAATGGCGTCATCACCCATAGCAAGTGCCTCTTCCGGTTGTCCGATTGACACCAAAATCTAATCAGATCTAATCTAGGGTATAAGAATATCGTGTATGCAAAATTTCAAATTTTTTCATTCAGTAGTTTTTGAGTTATCGTTACTACAACATCCATCCTAACACACACACACTAACACACACACACACAGACATCATCGCGAAAATATTAAAATCGTATTCTAGGGACCCTAAAACGTGTTTATCCATTGAAAACTCACTACCCAATTTTTAGCATGATTCCTATACCTCTCTTATCTGAAGGGCGAGAGGTAAAAACTATAAAAATTTTAAAAACGTAAAAATTTGTAGATTTCAAATATTTCAAGAACTGTGATCAAAAATTTCAGGAAATTTGATAAAAATTTAAAAAATATTAATAAAAAATCTCTAAATATTTCAAAAAATTCAAGAACTTTGATCACCAATTTCAGGAATTTTGATAAATATTCAAAAATTTCGATGAAAAATGTGTAAATTTTTTAAAGAATTTTAAAAATGTAAAAATTTCAAGATTTTGTAAAAATTTTAAGAGTTTCAATAAAAAAATGTATAAAAATTTAAAAAACCGGTTATGTCGCCCCAAAACTTTCCCGACGAGTATCCACGTATACTTTTTTAGATATTTAATATTTTTTTTATTTTTGACAGTTGGAGAAATAATTTTGACTGTTTTGAATAGAGTTTTTCAAGGGCGTTCAAATAACATATTGCAAGTCAAATTCTGTGACATATTGCTTCTGTCATTTTTTGATAGTGATACTTCCGTTTGACAGATGCGGGCAAAAATGAATGGGTCCCTCCAATGTATAACCGAAACCCATATACCAAATTTCAGCTTAATCGGATTAAGCGTGTGGTTTCTATCATGGAAGAATACACACAGACAGAGACACAGATAATAAACACATAGACAGACACGCAGACAGACACACAGGTACATAGACAGACAGACTTACACCTGGAAATGGTCTTAGACGCCTCAGGAGACCTCAAAATTTAAAATGGATATTTCCATCTTTATCTCGCAATTTTTTAGCTCCTTTACAATACTTTCCCTTCTCGGCTGATGAGTCGGAAAAGCAAAAATCAGAAAAATCGGAAAAAATCAAAAAAAAAATCAGAAAAAATAAGAAAAAAAAAAGAAAATTTTGGAACAAATTGAAAGAAACATCGGAAAATATAAAAAAAAAATGAAAAATAAAACTGTGAAATACGGAAAAAATAAAAAAAAAACTGTAAAAATCGCAAAAAAACAAAACGAAAAAGAATTCGCAAAAAACGAAAGAAATCGAAATATATCACAAAAAATGGCAAAAATCGCAAAAAACCGCAAAACCAAAAAATAACCAAAAAAGCGGAAACTATTGAAACCATAAAAAAATAATAACAGGAAGGAAAAAAAATTAAAAGATTTGAAACAAATATCAAAAATCTCTAAAAAATCTCAACAAAATCTCAAACAAAAATTGCAAAAAAACCGGTTATGTCGCCCCAAAACTTTCCCGACAAGTATCCACGTATACTTTTTCAGATATTTAATATTTTTTCATTTTTGACAGTTGGAGAAATAATTTTGACTGTTTTGAATAGAGTTTTTCAAGGGCTTTCAAATAACATATTGCAAGTCAAATTCCGTGACATATTGCTTCTGTCATTTTTTGATAGTGACACTTCCGTTTGACCGATGTACAAAAACTAATGGGTTCTTCCGACGGATAACCCAAACCCCTATACCAAATTTCAGCTAAATCAGATTAAACGTGTGGCCTCTATCGTGGAAGTATACACACAGACAGACAGACAGACAGATAAACTTCCATCTGGAAATGGTCTTAATCATCTCAAAAAGAAACTCCGAAAAACTCACAAAAAGTGGTCGAGGGATTCGTGATAAACGGGAGACCGGGGCTTGGTATTCTCTATAAATGAAATTTTTTACGACAGAAAAATATGGGAAAAAATGCCAAAGAAAAACATGACAGTGAAATTGATAAAGTAACAAAAAATCAAACAAAAAACGAAGGTGAAAACATGAAAAACACTCGAAAAGAAGCCCTCAGATCTCAGATGATAACAACAAACTTAGTGAAAAACAAAAGTAATATAAAATGCGCGAAATCTGAAAAAAACGCTGGTAACGAAAGTCTGAAGATAGCTGAAGAAAACACAAAGGAACTGGATTAGTCCAATCATTCATAACATCTTCCATATACTTATAGAACGTAGAAGTAAACTCAAGTAAATTCTACTAATCATACGAGGTTTGTTAAAAAAAAAGGTGACTTCAAATTTCGCGGGCTACATACAGTCGATTCTCGACTTTTTTTGTTTTATTATGTTGGTACACATTTTCCCAATATATGCTGACATAATTAGCCATTTTTCATTTTTTATATATAAAGCTTAGACGTATTTTGACGTTCTTGATGATTTTTTGTTATCGAAAAAAAGAATCAAAGAACATGTATTAAATTTTGTATAAAAAATAAAATTAAATGTTGCAACGCACTTGAAAGGTTGACTGTGGCATTTGGCGAGTTTACTTAAACCAAAAATATCAAAAATTTGGGTAGCAACTCCTTCTCTTTTTTTTTTAAATTCTGTAAAAACCCAAAAAACAAAAAACCAAAATAAAAAAAAAATCATAGAAAACCTCAAAAAAAAACTGGCAGAAATACTACAAAATATGAACGAGACTGGAATGCCATAAGATTTTTGCCTATAGCTTCTAAAATGACATTTAAAAAAGATATAAAAAATCTCGAAAAAAAATTTTAAAAATAAACAAAATTCTAATATGAGCTTATATTTTGCTCTTCAATATACGCATAGTGGAATAATTAAAAAAATATATATAAAAACAATAACTGGTTTGCTTTGTTCAGGTACCTATTTAAAAAAGTGACGTTTTTGCAATTATTTGTCTTTTAAATCATTTCAACCTGTTTATCAAGTTTGTAAAAAAAATTCCTGTCGGTAGGGTCGACAGGGGAAGGTAGATTTCTGTTGTCTAAATTTGACACTTTCATCCTTTCCCACTCTACGATATGGTTACATCGAAAAAAATTTCAAAAGAATACATTTTATAATAATTAGGACTAAAAAAAAATCTCATAAACTGTTTCAATATTTTCAAAAATAGCGGAGATATGAATTGTTTGAAAGGTACCCGCACCAAATACATTGATTTTGGGCCTCTGTCGATTTTCTTTAAATTTTAATATGTTACTATATAGGTCAAAAGAAGCAACTTTCTTATGGACTACAACTTTACACCTATACAGGGTGAGTCATTATATATTGATCAAGTTAATCAAATAAAATCACTATCTACATTGTTCTGATGTTATTTTATAAAGGCAGCAGCATTGACACAAAATTAACTTATTAATCTATTTAATAGATAGCAGTTAGCCATTTATATTTTTATTAATAAAAAAAATCTGTCATTTTCAAAGAGTGAATGTCACATACGAAAATCTAATGCGTAGTAGGCTGATGTCAAAGTAGCCTTATTTGTCAGGTTTATACTGCATTGTTGATTGGTAATCTTTGTACATTTATATATTTAATTATTTGTTAGCGTGCAGAGATCATTTTTACTAATCATATAAATATGGTGTTTTGATATATTTGTAATAAAAATAATCCTGTGCCTTGTGTAATATTGGACATGGAAATGGAGGAGAATGAGCAAGAAAGAAGAGTTCAGACTGCAAAGTTATACAGAACAAGATTTTTTCTTCCTGACATTCCGTCTCAACCTGATTCTAAGCTAGAAAATAATCCAAATGCAATACCAATGGAAATTATTGTTCAGAAAGGTACCCGTGAGAAATGTTTTATTTATAATCCAAAGTTAATTTTATGTGCTGACTGCACCTATATAAAAGCTCCAAAAAGTTCGCATTTTAGAATTCAAACCTCAAAAAATATACTTTATTAAAAACCGATCTTATTGTCGCACCTGATGGCTACATTGTACGATGCATCTATATTATCACATGATATGCGAGAAGATGGAGATAATCTACGAGGTTGGATAAGAGATGACATATTCATTGTGGATCGGGGTTACAGGGATGCTATAGAGTCCTTAGAAAGTTTAAATATTCAGTGTGAAATGCCACCCAGCCTTCCTAGAGGAAGAAATCAATTTACGACCGAAGAGACAAATAAATCCAGATTGATAACGAAAACTAAATGGATCGTAGAATCACGAAGTTCCCATTTAAAAGAAATATTTAAATGTTTAAAAATATGGTCCCATTAGAACATTGTATAAATCTTCAGGATTTCTTAAAAATTGCTTATAAACAAGTTTCATGAACCAATTCAGATGAATGATGGAAATAATGAAGTAGCAAGGAGAATGTTAAATATAGTTAGAGAAAATGAAAATATAATGCAGATCAGGTGTTTTAACGAAAATCTCATAAGAAGAAGAGGAGGCGGCCCATGGATGAACGCAGAAGAAATTCAGGGTTTTCCCAGATTATCTTTGGAATATTTGAGGTATAAAACTTTTCGTATTTACCAAGTAAAGTTAGCTTTAGCTTATATCTAAGATACTTCTAATCGCGAAGCAAATAATGAATTCATAATCAAATATCAACTTTTAGAACCCCCTCTTATTAGGGCTAAGATATACTCAAGATTTACGTTGGTTACCATGCATACAATTTTTATTGAATTTAATCAAATACTAGAAAATCCTGAAGTCAGCTACTATTGTATGTGTAAAAGTGGAGCACGAGCAATAGGTACATGTGCTCATGTGACCAGTCTGTTATGGTATCTTGGTTACGCAAGACATGAAGAAAATATAAAGTATTCTTAGGATACTCTTTTACGTATTGTTTCTGATGCAGCAAACAGAGATTTGCCTTAAGTCATTTGAAAATTTCAAACCAGTTATTGTTTCATATTAGTAGTGTCGCGTTTATAGTATAAGAAACTAATTCAGTTTTGCTTTATCGTTCAATTTCGTATAAGCAACTTTTAGTTATGTGTAGTGACACTTGACATTAATGTTATAATTTATGTCACATTTATTTCATGTTTTTTTTTTTTTTTTTTTAACAATTGTTCATTAATTTTTTGTTAAGTTGGTAAATAGTTAGTTTCTTTGATTACTGAAATAGTATACCTATATTGTAAAATGGGTGTCCCAAAGGAAGTTGTTTCTTTCGATATACACTGAAGTAAATCAAAGTTAAAACCATGTAATTATGTTCATTTAAATAAAAAAATATTCTGAAAAAAATAAATACCTACTAGTCCACCTTGGTAAATATTTGGAGTCAGTGATACATACTGACTGATTTCTAACACTAAAAATGTAGATTTATTGACTTTATTTGATTAACTTGATCGAAATATAGTGACTCACCCTGTATAGCTGCAAAGTTGTAGTCCATAAGAAAGTTGCTTCTTTTGACCTATATAATAACATATTAAAATTTGAAGAAAATCGACAGAGGCCCAAAATCAATGTATTTGGTGCGGGTACCTTTCAACCCCCTCCAGTACAATCCTCTGAGGTCGGATAGAAAGAAGTTTCAGACAAATTAATTTTATAATAATTAGAACATAAAAAGTCTTATGGCTTGTTTCAATATTTTTGAAAATGGCGGAGATATACATTTTTTTGAAATGTCAACCCCCTCCAGTCACAACTCCGTGGGTCGGATGAAAAAAAGTTTAAGGCAAATTCATTTTATAATAATCAAGAGCATAAAAAAGTCTAATGACCTTTTTTAATATTTTCAAAAATTGCGGAGATCTGAATTTTTTAGACATTTCAACCCCTTCCAATTCTCACCTCCTTAGAGGTAGAATGCCCATTTGCAATACGCAACGAATTACTGCCCTAAAGAATTTTTGTACCAAATTTGGTGTCGATTGCACAAAAATTGCGACCTTTATCGTACCAGAACGGAATGTCTACACATACATATACAGAGTGTTCCATTACTAGTTGGAAAAATTTCAACTATCGAATGGTGAGCTCAAAATATGGAGATTCAATCTAAATCACCTAGATAAAACGTGTCTCCTGTCTGAGTTACAGGGCGTTTTATTTGTGCCCGGTACTTTAAAACTATTCGACGTATAATTGTCATATTTGGCGGGAAATGTAGGTACTATACACCCTATTAAGTGGGGACGTGTGAAGTGGTAGCTAGAGCAAATTTATTTGTAGTATATGAAAATATACCTAAAATTATTCACAAAGATAGGCTTGGCTAACTTTGATACACTACGATTACTAAGAAATAAATTTTCAAAATTTCCAAGTGACGTCAGCCATTAATTTGTTTGAAGTAATGTAGATGGCACGGCAAGGCATAATTTACAGTTATCTGTCGAATATTACTAAACCAAATAGCCTTAGCGACTTTGACTATTAATAAAAAAGAAGAAAAAAGCAAAACACATGGGCGACACATAAACATTAAAATAATAGGTTATGTTATACTGAAAAGTGACAAGTAAAACGCTGTGACTAGCAGTACATCGGATGTACGTTTATTTTATATATCGGTCGTTCACTGAGTTTTAAGGTTTACAAAGTATAGAAGTATGTTGGCGCATTTGCTTGATAAGTTTGATAATATTTCTGTCACTTTGTTTTTTTCGTAATGCGTATATTATATGGTTTCGGTGTATAAGGGCCCGGAGTTTGTTTCCCAGTACGGCCAACTTTTTTATGTTTTGATAATTTTTTTAGCTTGTACAGTAATAATTGAATTAAAATAATAAACTGATCAGTAGTAAAAGGTGTGTTTGCAATTTGTATTGAGGTAAAAAATATAATGATATTTATAGTTCAGTATTTCCAGTGGTGGATGTATTAGGGCCGGAATATGCCGAAACGGCGTTTCGGTACCTTTTTTCAGTCCGGTACATTTTTTCAAAATGGAAATTTTTTTGGGAGCGATGTGGTAGAATTTAACCGGCACAAAGCGTCACGTAAGAAAAAAGCGTTATGCCCCCTCTAAGCGACTCCTTCTCTTTCTGTTACCCCTGTCTCTTTCCACAATATGAGTTTTGTCTCATTTAATTTTTTTTATATTATTTATAGTTATTTTATAGGGAGCGAAAGTTTTTTATATTTTCTCGTTTTTTGGCATTTTTCTGATTTTTGTTGTTTTTTTTTTATTTTTTTCTTCTAATTTTCCTCATTTTTTCCTATTGTTCTGGTTTTTTTTCTTTTGTATCCTTATTTTTTCTTATTCCTCTGACTTTTTGTGATTATTTGAGATTTTTCTGCCATTTTCTTCGAATTTTGTTTCGATTTTTTTTTTTCGTTACAATTTTTTTTGGTTTTTTCGTTGTTCTTTGAGTTTTTTTTTTCGTTGTTTTACATCGTTTTTTTTCTGTGATTTTTAGAGCACTTGGTCTTTCCGTTTTTTTCCGTATTTTACAATTTTATTTTTCATTTTTTTTAATATTTTTGTTTAAATTTGATTTCTGGTTTTCTTATTACTACGATTTTTTTGTGTTTTTTTGGGTTGATGAAATTTTTTCTCGTCTTTTTCACATTTTTATGATTTTTTTTTCGATTTTTTCTCAACGTTCCTCATTTTTTCATCATTGTTGTTTTTATAATTTTTTCTAATTCCTTTATTTTTTGCGATAATTTGCGATTTTGTTCTCTTATTTTTGGAAGAGACAAAAAGTTTTTTAATAGTTTTTCGTTTTTTTTTTCTCATTTTTATTATTTTTTTTTTCGGGTTTTTTTTCGAGTTTTTCTAATTTTTCCTCATTTTTGTTTTCTCATTTTTTCTTATTCCTCTGTTTATTAGCAATTTTTTTTGCCGTTTTCTTGAATTTTGTTGCGATTTTTTTTTAATTCATTTTTTTATCGTTACAATAATTACTCTGGTGTTTTGGTTGTTCTTTTTTTGGTTGTTAAAATTTTTTCTCGTCTTGTTCTCATTTTTCTGCTTTTTCGTTTTTTTTTGTCGATTTTCTCATTTTTTCATCATTGTTCTTTTTTTTCTAATCTTATTTTCTATTTTTTTCTCATTTTTCTTTTCTTTTAATTTTTCACGATTATTTGCGATTTTTTTCTCATTTTTTTTTTGAAATTTTGTTGAGATTTTTTTACAATTTATTTCAATTATTTCGAATTTTTAATGTTTTTTAAATTTTTTGTGTTTTCTTTTGCTATATTTTTCGATTTCTTACGTTTTTCTGCGCCTTTTTTGTTGTTGCGATTTTAAGCGTTTGATTTTTTCATTCTTTTCCAAATTTTCTGATTTTTCTTTAAATTTTTTCCAATATTTTCTATTTTTTTTTTCTCCAAAATTAATGTTTATTAGATTTCGCTTATTGAACTTCTTTAAAACTACATAAAAATATTGACTGGTAATCATTTTCATTTATGCAGTAAAGTGTCTTTTTTCTTCATTTTTTTCTTCAAAGTTAGAGATGTAAAAATTGGATGGTTTATTTTATTTTCCGATCTAAGATATAAACAAGTACATCTGATGTACTGCTAGTCACGGCGAAATTAAAAACAATACAATTTTTTCTTTTCTCATGTTCACATCTGGCCTCTATTTAATAAGGAATTCAGTTCGTATATACTGCCATCTCTGAACAGTATTATCAAATAGTGTAGATATTTTTAATTTATTTTTTTTTAAATAAAATGTAGGTTTAAAAGATTTATAAATATTTTTACTAGGCATATTTGATAACAGACTTTTAAGTGCCAATTTAAAAATTTTATATAATACGTCCCCATTATGTTAAATAAACATTTCTAGCTACTACCATAGGTATACGGCAGGGGCAAGTGACTGGTTGATCCTTCCCAAATTCTACGCCACTAGCGAAATTGGAATTTCATCATAATTTTTTGATTCTCGAATACTTTGTGTTATTTATTCAAATTTCTTCAAACGAATAGATGCATTAAACAATTGAAAACATACATAAATTAATACGTCGAATAGTTTTAAGTACCGAGCACAAATAATTTATAATTTTTTAAGTAACTCAGTCGGGAGACGCATTTTATCTAGATTATTTGGGTTAAATCATCATATTTTGAGCTCAGGATTCCAAAGTTGAAATTTTTCTAATTAGTAAGGAAACACTGTATATGCTGATAAATATTTTTTATACTGATTCCTATTCTTCAGGTCATAAACGGCGTAGCGCCCCTATTCCCAGGTCTGGGTCCCGTCATTGAATCGATTACAACAGAGGTAGATTTCATATATGGAAATCTACCTAAAATTTATACGAATTTCTAAGTTATGAGAAATAATCAGTTAGGAAGAATGTTTTAAGATTTATATAATTTTTCGTTGACCGCATCTCGCACTACCCCCATTTATACAGTGAAAACAAATGCCTATTTCGACCGCAAGTCCCACTATCTTCAGCTTTGACCGCATCTACGAGGACCGTAACTCCCACAGCTTCTTGTAAAGAACTTTTGGCATTTTAATCGGAACATGTCAAGAAAGATAAAACGTCAAACTTTTTTAGTCACCAAAAAATAATACCTATTCTTGCTCAGTTTTTTGACAACGAAATTTAAAACAAATATGACAACAAAAATGTTAATTTTTTTTAATTAGGATCTGTTACCATGTATTTAATTCAAAATAAGCTACTTTAAAAATTATATACCTATAAGAGGTATCTATTATAATTTTTAATTCAATTATATGTAAAAAAAACTGAAACACTATAATATAATTTTTCAAAAAAAATATTGCTTACCACATAATTATTTTTCACAAATTTTCTTTTTTTCATAATTTAATATCACGCTTTCATCGATTGAAAAAAAAACTACACAATTATGGAGAAAAATTGCAGTCTTGACTTTAATGTCATTGATCCGAGTTAACGCGAATTCTGAAAAAACATAAACAACATACATTTTGCTGAGATTTTACTAAATATTATTGTAAAATTACGTCCCACTTCCATTTTTAGAGAAATGTTTAATAAGGAAGATTGTCAATTCCACCAAAAATTAGATTTCATTTTTTTTTTACTTAATGCTTAATAATTGTTTGTTTTAAATTTTATTCTAAAAAAATTAATAACAAATTTAATTCTTTTATGTAGAAACCATCGAAAACTATCGATAGTCATGATTTGAATATATATTTATTATTATCGATAACTATCGATAGCGGCCACTATCGATATTTCTCCACCTCTAATAATATAAACTGGTTAGATGAAGCTCGTCGTATGTTTATTAATAATTTTAAATAATATACTGATATGTGCCGAAATAGCTCAGTTGGGAGAGCGTTAGACTGAAGATCTAAAGGTCCCTGGTTCGATCCCTGGTTTCGGCATTTTTTTTTTGTTTTTAATTTAATAATTATTATGGGCCATAAATGTCCAAATTATAAATACATTTTGCTACCGTTGACTTCTTTGGCGGTAAAATTTATTTCCTTTTTTTTTCTTTTAAAAATTCACATCTAGTTATTAAAAAAAACTTTATTTATTATCATGGAACAAAATATTAATTAAAGAAATTATAACTTTACCAATACAATTTGAACAAATATGTATAGACATTTTAGAATTTGTTACCTTACTTTGTTGTAAGTCGCTATAAACTTCCTCTAACTCCGTTTGATTTGAGTTAGTGCTGGAAGATGTAAAAGAAAAAACAAAACCTATTTATTAATAAACGATCATTAAAACGGTCGTGTATTAAATGTTGTATTAATTAGAATGAGTAAAAATCTAGTGCAAAAATTTGTGTATGGATTTAGCGCGTAAAAATGTAAACCACAACGTTAAAAATAAAAAAAGAAATTGCATCGGCCGGGAATCGAACCCGGGCCGCCCGCGTGGCAGGCGAGCATTCTACCACTGAACCACCGATGCTTGTACAAAGTAATCAAAAAACTGATATTTAACTGGCATTAAAACCTACATTCATAATTTTTTAAATAATTTGCAAGTGAAAGTAATACAATATTAATATAAAACAATATATAATGTTATGGTACCATAATAAAAACATATTTCGTTTTTAGAATCATACGTACAGGGGCGTAATGTGATTTCGTTTTTAGAATGGTACGTACAGGGGCGTATTCAGACATTTGGTAACTCGTGTGTAAATTTCAATATTGCACCTCTACTTGAAAAACTGTTGTTTTATTAAAATTTAATTTTGTTAGTCGGACTTTTTTATTTGTGCTAGTAAATATTTATCATTAAGAGGCGCCAATACCATACGTTATCTTGCCTGAAATCGTTTTTGGACGAGCGCTCTGTTAATATTACAGATAGGAAGCTGCGGTTTTCACCAATCGATTCTGTGGTTAATTCTTTAGAGCGCGTCTATGGCACTTTTTTTAAAATAATTTTAGTAAAAGTGATACGACTATCAACTTTTTTCTCTAGACAAATTTGAAAAATGTAGCACAGACGCGCTCTTCTGATAAATATTTTAAATAGCATGAAAAAAACCGCATAATTATATACGAATAATTATATTTTATGGCGCTCTACCCCGTTCTGCGCAGAACAAATTGGACTAGAGGGTAGGATTATTTAACATTAAACGGAATATCCTAAAAAAAAATTTTCTTTCATCCAATTTATTAGAATACAAGCACATTTTCCTTGGTTAATTCTCTAACCGGCAAACACAAAAGTCGCGTGGTGTGTGGGCCTCTTAATACATTCCGCAAGTTAGATTTAGTTCATATACATAGCCCATATAGCATTAGACATTCTGGGACGTTCATTTTAGGTCCAATTTAGGACTTGTGTGAAGTTCGCTCCCAGAGCTGGGTCCCAAAATTAGCTACTTTCCTAGCCAGTGAGCCAAGTTCACACAGCTTAAATATTCATTAGTAAGGGAGCTTAATTCCTTAATTCTCTTAAATAAGACTGAAAGTAAAAAATCACCTTAAATAAAATTCTTACCTAGTTACTATTCCTTTTATATTTTTTTCCTTAAACAACAATTCCTGATTAAAAAATGTCTTTAACTTCATTAAAATATATAGCTGTTAGGGGGACTAAAAGGTACTTTAGTTTTAACGAAAACATAAACTTTCTAAAGGAATAGCTACTAGGTAGGAATTTTATTTGAGGTGATTTTTTACTGTTCAGCCTTATTTAAGAGAAGTAAGCTCCCCTACCAATGAATATTTAAGCTGTGTGAACTTGACTTTCTGGAGGGGGAAAGGAGGTGTAATTTTGGGAGATAGCTCCTGGAGCTAACTTCACATAAGTCAATTTAGGCCTGAACGTCCTAGATAGACCATTTAAGGACGTACTGAATTTATTTTTTTAACGTACGCATTACATACGAATTCAACGTATTGAGTACATCCATCCCTGGACGTTATCAATTTTGATTGATATAACACGTGAAACAATTTTTTTCTTTCGTTCGTTATTTGTTTAATTTGATTTATCTCGTCATTTGTACAGTATTAAAATCTATCTCAAGAAACAAATAGGGATAGATGTATCTCTACAAGAATACACCCTTGCAGGTTTGTCTTGTGGCAAATATATCCATAATGCATAATGCAAGTTTTTACTTATTCAAAGTATCTCGATAGTTCGCTGCTACAAAAGCGTTAGATTGCATAATATTGCCTCATTGGCTATTGATTAATGAAGTTCATTCTGTTATTCAATAACCAATCAGAAAACAGTACACCGTCCACCGTATGCTAAAAATCACTGCTGGCATGTGAACTGTGAACTCCCCCTAGGTTAGGTCGACATTGTGTATATGAAAGAAAAAGAAGAATATGTAACAGTTAAACCGCTTAATACAGAACTAAAGAACAACTACTTCATGAGACCATCAAGATGTAGAATAGAGGATTTGGACTATTAAACTCAAGAGCAGATTCGGGAAACCACAAGACTAATGGAATCCAGGGTCACTAAGACGAAATGCAGAAGCAACAGAGCAATCGAAGAGCACAAAGAAAATGCCTCAGCTAGTCCGAGGCCCCAATCTTCGATAAATTCCACAAGTCCGAGATCTCGATCGTCAAGATATAGCTGGGTCGGAACAAACCCAGATCTACTAAGAATCCGAGTCCAAATCCGGTGTTGCTCTCATTTTCCTTTTACTTTCCCGGACCCATCAAAGGGAAAGTAAGGTGGAAATATCCATTTTGAGGTCCCCCAAAAAGATTGAGACCATTTCCAGCGTATGGTCTGTCTGTGTGTCTGTGTGTCTGTGTGTAATCTTCCACGATAACTGCCGAACAGTTTGACCAATCAAGCTGAAATTTGGTATGGAGGGTCGGTGTGTGCCCAGAATGCGACCATTATTTTTTGGTTTAAATTGGTACACTGGAGGGTCCTCAAGACCGACATTGGTTAAATATACATGTAACAATTTTTTGCTTTATTTAAATTTTAAGGACAAACAATACATTTTAGTGCAAAATGTTGTAATACAAAGTTTTAGAGAATACAATTCTCTATAACTTTTGTTTTAAACTTTTTCCAGAATTTATAATAGTTTCGCCACTAGAGGGCGCGTAAAAAATGTGCATGTAGGTTTTCTCTAGTTTTTCTTGATTTTGAGGACAAACAATATACTTTAGTGCAAAATTTTGTAGTACAAAGTTTTAGATCATAAAATTCTCGATAACTTTTGTCTCAAACTTTTTCTAAAATCTCCAATAGTTGCGCCACTAGAGGGCGCTTAAAAAATGTGCATGTATGTTTTCTCTAGTTTTTCTTGATTTTGAGGACAAACAATGTATTTAGTGCAAAATTTTCTTGTGCAAAGTTGTAAAGCATCAAATTTTCTTTGACTTTTATGTTTAACTTTTATCGAATTCCTCATACTTTCGCCGCTAGATGGCGAGAAAAATACACATTTAAAATTCCCTACAACTATTGAATGAAAATTTTTCCCGAATTCCCAATAGTTTTCACACATGATTTTTGGAGATCCTAAATGTAGCAGTATGATATATAACGTGCGCATGCGCAGCTTATGTCATTACCAACATTGAAATATTAATTCTCCATCAGCTCGCTATTTTTAATGTGTTCCATAAATCAATGTAATGCTTAGTATTTTGTAATTAAAATAATAATAATAAATAACATATTCACTACGGTCGAGCCGGGAAAGTCCTGGGGTGACACAGCCGATTTTTTATTTTTTTTTTGTTTTTATTTTTATTATTCATACTAAGTAAATCATAAAATTTTATTATTTTTAACATAAGAAAAGAAGAGTTTAAATGTTATTGCTTTTCTTTTGTAAAAGATTAATACCATTTAAACAATTAGTGCCTGGGTGTCTGAACTTTGCTTGGCGTTTCATTCTCTTTGTTTTCCATTTTTTCCATTATTTCCTTTATTTATTCCTATTCTCTCCTCTTTTACCCCATTTTTCTCTATTTTTTCTTTTTTTCCGATTTTTTCGTCTTTATTCTTATTTCTACCGATTTTTTCCATTTTCTTTATTTTTCCATTTTATCGCCATGAAAAACATCATTTTCCCTATTTGACCTAATTTTTTCATATTTTCGAATTTTTCCAGGGCAAATATTTTCTTATTTTTTCTATTTTCCCACTTTTACCATATATTCCTCATCATTTCCCGTTTTTCTATTTCTCCCTATTTTTGCATTTTTACGGGTAAAAATTTTATACCCTTTTATAAAAAATAAATTTTCAATACAAAGATGTAAACACATATTATTAATATAAATAAAAAAATTCGGTTGTGTGACCCCAAAACTTTCCCGACGAGTATACACGAATATTTTTTTAGATATTTAATGCTAAAATTTCAAATTTTGATATTTTTTTATTTTTGACAGTGGCAGTGACACTTTCGTTTCACAGATGTTGTACAAAAACTAATGGGTTCTTCCAACGGGTAACCCAATTCCATATACCAAATTTCAGATCAATCGGATTAAACGTGTGGAAATGTTCTTAATCATCTCAGGTGACCACAAAATGGATATTTCCATCTTTATCTCTAAAATTTTTTATCTCGTTCACAATACTTTCCCTTCTCGGAGGTGGGTCGGGAAAGTAAAATAGTAAGTTGAAAGCATTAGGAATCGAACCCACGCCTTCGAGGAGACTGTTACTGTAAACCAGGGCCTTAGCCAGCTCTTCTAAATTACCAGCAAAGGATGAAAATGCCAAAAATTAAATTTTTCAGATTTTTCAGATTTTTTTTTGGCGGCAACTAGATGCAAGCACCGTTGCTTGTGATACAAGTTTGTGGCGTGTTTTAAAAAAAATGTGGTTTTTCTTATAAAATTGAAAATAACAAAAGATTTTTTTTGCGAATATATTTTTTGAGGCAATACATGAAAAATTCAAACAAGATACAAATGTAAAAAGTTTCAAGAAATACCACTCAAAAACGGGTTTGTAGATAATGTTAGTTTAATATTTTCCACTGCATGGATTACGAAATTTTTAAAAAGTGGATTTTGGAAAAAATGGTACCAATGCTATAAGAACCATCTCTAGTATAGTCATCATGGATAACGCTCCTTACCACAATTATTTGGTAGAAGTAGAAAAATCAAGTCATTCTCTATTAAACAAAAACCGACATTTATTTATTTATTTATTTATTTATTTATTTATTTATTTATTTATTTTTTTGATCGCATGCATAATTCGAGACCGTTTTATGTCTTTTGCTGTCGTGACTGGAAATCATCATCCTTCGTGTCCATAGTCTCCGAAAGACTGTAATGTTAAAATAATAACACACATTCTTGCATTCTACACCGAGTGATATTATCTGAATTTTAAGAAGAACACACAAGCACGATCACCTTGACTCGATTAATTACATATAATTATACTAAGTGCATCTTATTTAAGAGGAACCGGTCCACATTTTTAACAACTTCAGACAAAAAAATATTTGATATTAATCAAACAAGTAAAATGTATTTCAGAAAAATTTGAGTCACAATTTGTAAATTTTTTAATCGGTTGAGTCAAATGAAAATATTATGGAATTCAGGTTTACTAATTAATTTGTGGATCGAAGGACCTAAATTGAAAATGTAATGAAAAAAATCAATCAATCAGCGAAGACTACACACGACAGTCAGACAAAACATTTTTTTCTACGGCTATAATACAAAACTGCTCTTTCTTAACTGTTCTTGATAAATCAATGAGGTACATTGTATGTCTCCAATTTCATTTCCATATCTGATAACACAATAATTCATTGTGTAATTATTTCAATAAATCAGGTCGTTCATGGAATGTCAATTTCAAGTAATGACAGTTCTATTTTCGTATATTTATATAGATAAACATTTAAAATCAGGCATGTTTAAGTTTAATTCCAGAATTATCTAAAGAAAAATATGAAAAGTCTTACAAATCATTTTTCAAAACTTCTCATTTATACTAAGTGTAATTGATATTTTAATTGTACCTAAATAGAAATTTTGAATGACGTTAAATTTGAAATTCATGTTATTTGTTAAATCATTTCGCTATTATCTATTACAGCCGTAGAAAAAGTATAGTGTATTCTGGTCACCACTATTCTAAAGTATTTTAATAGGGCAAGGTCAAGTGTGGTTTCTATGGTGATTGCAGGTGTTTTTTTATGTTATCCATTGTTATACAAACTTTTTCCCTTGTAGTATTAGTATTCGGGGTACTTTGTCCCAGTGTAACTTATGTCCGTATTTATAGTCGAAACTCAACCTCCGACTTGAGTCGTGCTTGGCCAAGCTCTACTCAGGACTCGAGCAGTGTTGCCAATGGATTAAATGAAATGATCCTCCTTTCAACTTAAAATTATCCGATTTTTCCTGAAATTATCCGATTTTTTAACTTTATTAAAATTACTTGTTACATCTTATTTTTAGTTGGTCCAAGAGCGTAGATATGGGGAGGGTATCCCTAGGATACCAAAAAATAGCACGAAAAGAAGAAATAAAATATATGAAATGTAGAAACGGACAAATATATTTATCTAAAAGTTTGATTATCTCGCCCCCAGGAAATAATTACCCTCCCTCCAGGAAAAAAAGTTATCTACGCTCTTGTATACAGCGTGTTTCACAAGAGCGTTTCAGGAGAAAATAATCAATCAGATAATCACTCTCGCAAATGAAAATTTAGATACAATTATAGAATCACTGTTGAAACAGATCCGGAAAAAAGTGAAAAAAAAATTCACGGAAAACTCCAGAAAATCAAAGAAATAATACCAAAAAGTATTTTTCGGCAGAAAATCAAGGAAAAATGATATAAAAATGTCCACAGTTTCCACTGGCGAAATTTTTTCCTAAAATTCTTCCAATGAAAACGAAAGTAAGGAAAAAACACATAAGTGCAAAGTTTTACAAAAATAAATTTTTTCACGAAAGTTAGGAGAAAACTCTAAAAAGGACTAGAAAAAATCACACATGAATTGGAAAAAAACATAAATACATATTTCCACAGATTAATTTGAATAAAAAGAAGAAAGAATGCATTTTTCCACAGTTAAATTTAAAAAAAGAACAAGAATGCATTTTCCACTATTAGTTTGGAAAAAAAGGAGCAAGAATACATTTTTGTACATTGAAATTTGAAAAAAAGAAGACAAAATGCATTTTTCGACACTTGAATTTGAAAAAAATGAGCAAGAATGCATTTTTCCACACTCGAAATTAAAAAGGAGAAACAGGAATGCATTTTTCCACTGTTAATTTAAAAAAAAAAAAATATGCAGAAATGTATTTTTCTACACTCGAATTTGAAAAAGGAAGTAAGAATACATTTTTCACAGTTAAATTGTTGAGTTGCTGTAGTTCTCTTCACAGAAAAACAGCAAAAATGCTGTTTTGAAATATGAATTGAAGTAAAAACAAAAATGCATTTTTCCCTACAAAAAAATTGGTAAAAACAGCAAAAATGCATTTTTCACACACAATTTTGAAAAAACCGGAAGCAACAATGCATTTTTTTCCACAGGAAACTAAAAAACAAAACAAAAAATATTTTTTCACATAAAAATTTGAAATTCAAAGCAAAAGTGCATTTTTCCACAAAGAAAATCGAAAAACAAAACAAAAATACATTTATTTATAAAGAAATTTTTTCACCCGCAACCAATTCTATCTGTAAAGGGGTGAAGGGGGTAATTACCCACCCCAGGATACCAAAAAATAGCACGAACAGAAGAAATAAAATATATGAAATGTAGAAACGGACAAACATATTTGTCTAAAAGTTTCATTACCTCTCATAGGAAAAAGAATACCTCCCCCCCCCAACCCAGGAAAAAAAATTATCTACGCCCTTGAGTTGGTCTGGACTTTAGACTTCAGAATTCAATTAAGTATTTTATGGTAATGGATAAAAGTTAAACGTTTTTTCTTATTAAAAAAGGTAACATACACATATTAATATTAAATTTTATAAATAACATTTGGTACGCATTATTAGGTATCTAGAAGTGCATTGAAAAAATATATTAAAAAACAATCACAGCAATTATCTACTTGTAAAAATTTATCTTAAAGGAAAACTTTAAGTAAACATGCACTCTATTCCAGGAATTATCACAGGTGTTTTGATTTTTCAATATTGATTGATCGGCAACACAACAATAACACTCGAGGTATTATAGAAAACCATTGGGCATGTTTTTGTACTGACGTGAATTGAGTGTCATGATAATAAGTGACGAAATGATCTAAATTTAAGGCTGACAACTAGAAAGCGCCATGTTGTCTAATCCAAACTAATGAATGTCAAAATCTTGTCATTTTTGCCTTCAAGAATCTACAACATTGTTGCCAAATTCAAAATAATACTTAGCCTTGTAAAATCCCATATTTACCATTTTCAACTGAAAATATCAATGTTAATTTTACGGTATCATGTCAGATTTAAAATTATCCGTTTTTTATCAGATTTTCGGTTGGTGAGAAAATTATCCACAATAGTATTAAATTATCCGCAAATCGGATAATTATCCGCCAATCGGCAACACTGGACTCGAGATTGGATGCATATTATAGTCCGATCTTCGTGAATTCTCGGCGAAGGAAAGACTCAAGACGCATGTCAAGCGTAAATTTAAAAGTAATTAGGTTTTCCATGTTGGCCAACATGAAAAATTTAAAAAAAGAAGAATTACTTCAAAATTTTTTGTGTATTTTATGACAATTGTGACCCATTTGCATCCCATTTGTCGTGGATTTTGATGCCGTAATGCTATTTTGAGTATCTTCTTCATTGTTTGTGTGTGAATTTCGGACTTTTTTGGACTTATAGAATTATTTTTATAAATTAAAATTGTAATTATATAAAAGTAAGTATATTCTTAATTTAAATAAAAAATTGTTACTTGATGTCGATAATTATATCAAAATTTACATAAAACAATTTGTTTCAGCCTGAAACATTATGATATTTTGTCTCTTTTGTTGCTGGCTATTGGGTATATATATAAATTCTCGCAACCGCTCAGCAATACATTCTTAAACCCTTTTTATTGTGCAGGAAAGAGTCGGCTGGCTTATGCCCCGTAGATCTCCACTGACCAGCTAAAACAATTTTTTTATCATTTTCACAAGATACTTATTCAAAATAAAACTTACTTGAAAATTTCCAGTAGCATAATATCGCAAACATGTTAATAAATGCAATAGTGGCGGAATTGGTAACCCTTCGCTAAATGTTTATATATCTTTTTGGAATCCTATCATTTGGCATATTTTCCTCCACATAATTAAGAAATTCCAAAAAATCCTCGTGTTCTCTATAATTCACTTTCACTAATCACTATTAAAATTTTTATTCTGTTACAAACACAATCTAACCACAAATAACAAGACAAATGTCAGAAACCGCGTCTCAAGTCGAGCTCAAGACAGGTCGCAGGCTGTCTTGAGCAAGACTCCACTTGCACATGCGCAGTTGCAGCTTTTCTCAAGCTGTGGGTCTCGAGATTCGACTATGAAATACGTTCTCGTCTCAAGGCGTTCTCAAGCTCCAGCTCGGGCTCAAGTCTCGACTATAAATACGACCCTTAGGTTCTCGCTTGATCAAGTCTTTTACATTGTTCCTGAACGTACCTTTTAATACTCCCTCCCATCGTTTGACCGATTAGTAGACAGTTGAAGTATAACGTCATACGTAAAGAGATTTACGCACGTAGAGACAGCGTACACTCTTGTTACGTACGTAATATGATCTTTTAATTTTAGTGTTGAAGTACGAACGCATCGTTTTACACGTGACCGCCGGGAGACGCCGTTGTCGTTCGTAAAATATCTAACCCTACTTAGCCATAATTAGTTTCTGATTTGTTTATATCTTGAGCAATACTTCTAGGGGTAATAGAACACCTAATAATAAGTAATGTTTGTCTAATGAACCTATGTCGAAAACCGCTTATTAAGGGTGCAACAACCTCTAGAATGGGATTAACCATTATTGGTTTTTGATGAATATCTTTCGAAAGAGGTACCATATAATATTCAAATTTTAGGTTAGACCTAAGGGTACTAAGATAAGCTATTTACGTATTTTGTCTTGATTCTTCGAATTCACTAAGGGTAGTTTTCAGGGGGTGAGTTACCCTTTTTTAGACATAGTTTTTTTGTTATCAACTATTTTGGAAAATGCATATTAAAATAATGTTTTCGGAAGTTTTATTTTGAATAAAGGTACTCTTGATGTATCATCCAAAAATCAATCGTTTTCGTGTAATTTGAGTCCAAAGATATGCGTGTTATCTTTCGAGACTGTAACACTAGTAATAAAATAATTACGGTTTCCTTAGATGCAAAACAAAAAATACATATTAATAGTATATCGGCTTTGCAAGGAAGACTTAAAATATTTTTCGTGTAACTCATTTAATTGACAATAAAAAGTTAAATTGTAATTTTACTCTTTGTTACCGCAAGTCGATATTTGTTCCTAGCATGTTCACAAGTCAAGCACGCCCATTATTGAACTCAAATTACACGAAAACGATTAATATTCGGAAGATACATCTAGAGTAGTTTTTTTAAAGAAAATATTATTTCAATATGTATTTTCCAAAACAGTTGATAACAAAAAAAAAATTCCTAAAAAAGGGTAACTCACCCCTTGAAAACTACCCTTAGTGAATTCGAAGAATCAAGACAAAATACGTAAATAGCCGTATCCTTAGGTACTACCTAAAGTTTGAATATTGTATGGTACCCTCTCTGAAGATATTCATGAAAAACCAATTATCGTTAAGCCCTTTCTAGGGGTTGCTGCACACTTAATAAGCGGTTTTGGACATGGGTTCATTAGACAAAGATGACTTATTTTTAGGTGTTCTATCACCCCTAGAAGTATTGCTCGAGAATTTTGGTCCACCTTGTATATTGTATTATTATTTCATTGTTTATATCTTGTATTATTATTTAATTATTAGTGACAAAGGCCCTCGATTCCGATTTTCGGAAGATTTTTTTAGGTCTGTTTCCCAAATTGTCATTAAATACATATGTAATAGTATTGCATCATCAATATCATCATCATCGGAATCTAGTACAGTTGCCTGTAAAATATCCATCCTGTAAAAAAAACAGGTGAGATGGCTATTTTTTGGGAAAGCCTATTTATAACAACGCGATTTCTTCTCTTACCTGGATAATTGTTCAGTTTCTTTTTAATCTAAAAATACGAACACCAAAAATTAATAAGCTAAAAAAATATAAAAAAAAATTACAACCTAAATCAACCAAATTTGTGGTTATGAGTTCGCTCAAATTTGCCGTCAAATGACAAAAATTGCAATTCGTTACTCTTCGGCCCCACTCGTTTCAAATTTTAGTTAACGTACGTCGTTAGGTTCACGTTCCGTAAAAGGACGCAAGTCTACGTATATCCGTAAAGTAAATTCGGACGTAGCCGTGAGAAATTGAAAACTGCGCATTCTCAGACTTGGAATCGTGGTTTTACGTTCACGTAGAAGCCAGCACTTCAACTTTCTAATGACTTGGACTATTTGACTTTCACAAGTTCCTCAATCTTTTCGTTTTTAGCGATACCTGGTACCCACAATAAAGTGGATATTGTAGGTCGCTTGTTTCCTAAGTTCTTCGCCGCATTCCCGTACTAGTATAGACCTTCTTAGAGCCTTAGAGGCTGCTTGTCTCAGTAGAGTAATAATCTTTTCCTCTCATAGGACCTCATATTATTATCGAAGGTAACATAAGGTTACTTGTAGGTGTGTACACAATTGATAATGTAGAATAAAAAACGTAGATTTGTACTTTTACATAGTGTAATAATGGACAAAAGTCAAAATAAGAAGTGCGAAAAGGAAAATTAAATTACAAATTTTACATATTTTTTAAAAATTATAGAAACTCTTATAAACACCAGTAAAATTTGTAATTTCATTTTCCTTTACGCACTTCTTATTTTGACTTTTGTTCTGAAGATTGCCGGTAACTAGCCAAAGCGCTTGACTTTTTATTTTAATCATTATTACAGACTTTAAAAGTACAAATCTACGTTTTTTATTCTACCTCGTATTACTATTTCTCGGACAATTGAGTATTGCAAAGACTTCACCCTGATAAAAATAGGTAAGAGACTATGAGGAACTAAGTTCTTAAAAACCTCCCCCATGCTCTCTATCGCGGTATGTTGGGGGGATAACCCGGGGGCGGTGGGAAAAGATGCGGGGGATCAAGTACTGATTAGGTGCAATATTCCCTACACTCGGGCTCATATATTAGATTTTAAGTATTCCTTCAAATGATTTATTAAGATGATGCTTCAATTTGAGTTAATATTTTTTATTCATAATATATTAATTAAATATATTATTTTTTTTAAATAAAATTTCAGAAAATAATGATTATTTTTTTCAATACACGTTTATCAAAAACTTTTCTTTTATTTTGTCAGGATATTTTGGATATACTAATAACAGTCCATGTTGCATTTATTTTGAAATAATTTAAAAAAGAACAATAACTAATTGCGGGTATAGACAGTCCCGGATTAGCAGCTATTTACGCTCTAGGCCAAAGTACTAAATTACTCCCCCTTCCAGGAGGTCTGGGGAGTGTGGAATTTTTTTGGCTCATTTAACTGTAAACTTCGTTTAAAAGCTTCTTTGGAGTTATTTGAGCGGTTCACACATTTTTATTTTTGGTCCTTTTAAATTAAATTTTCCGTGAATGATAAAAAACTTAAGTTTTGAATTAAATAGTGTTTAAAATATGCGATAACAAGAACAAAAAAATTATAACTTACCTGCTTAACTAATTCTTGAAGTTCTTAAATTCACTTTTATAGGGAGACACCAACGTAACTTTTCATCCAGCACAAATACATAGTTGCCAAATTTACAGACGCAAAATTGTACTTTTAATAAAATTTAAGAAGCTCATAAATGTAAATTTATAACGCCTCTAACGGGAGTTCCTTAAACTACTGAATATTCAAAATAAGCAAATATTTAAATTTTTCCTACCTTATTGTAACAAAAATTATATCTTATATAGAATACATCTTAAGAAATATGTACATGAGGTAAAAAAAAACTATTCTTAAACACCATTAAAAATTATTAAAAGTTTTGTTTAAACTTCAACTATAGAATAATTTTCTGTTCAAAACCATCTTTGATATGCATTTTTGTGATTAAATTGTCTTATTTGCAAATATTTTAAAAAATTACATTCAAAAATATGGTCTAAATCTAAATTTTTTCCAGAATTTCCAATAGTTTTGTCGAAAAAAATGTGCATATAGGTTTTTTCGACATTTTCCAAATTTGCAAAGTTGTAGAGCATCAAATTCCCTACAATTTTTATATAAATTTTTTTCCATAATTCCCCGTAGTTTCGCCGGTAGAGGGCGCGAAAGAAATTAACACTTCATTCCCAATCTCTTACAAGAGAATTCCCCAGAACAAATGAATTTACGGCGAAACTACAAGAAATTCTGGGACAAATTTGATACAAAAGTTATAAGGTATTTGATGCTCTACAACTTTGTAATAGAAAAATTTTGCACTAAAGTGCATTGTTTGTCCTCAAAATCTGAAAAAATATTAATTTTTTACCGCCCTCTAGCGGGAAATCTATTGAAAATTATACAAAATCTGAAGAGAATTTAATAGCCTATAACTTTTTAATAAAATATTTTGCACTAAAGTGCATTGTTTGTGCTTAAAATTTAAAAATGGCAAAAAAATCCTACATGTATATTTTTTTCGCCTTCTAGCGGCGAAACTATGGGATTTTAGGAAAAAACGTAAACAAAAAAATTATAGAGAATTTATTGCTCTATAACTTTCTTTTATAATATTTTCTTCTAAAATGCATTATTTGTACTAAAAAACTACAAATAAGGCCGAATAGCCTACATGTATATTCCTATCGCATTCTCTAACGGTTTCGAAAAAATTTTTATACAAAAGTAGAGAATTTAATTATGTAAAATCCCCCATTTTGATAATAAAATGTTGAATAAATTATAAATAGATGAAATAATATGCAGTTTGCGTTTGAGGACTTCATTAATTTAGTAATTTTATGGATAATAAAATATATCTTACCTGGTTTTTTGTGAAGTCCCATAAAAAAAATTTTGCCACTTATATTTCTGAAACAAAAAAAATGTAATTAGTAAGTACAAGGTTATTAACAAATTAACATACATTGTATCGATTTCTTAAAAAATATATTTGCATTATAATTTTTAACGAGTTAAAACAGTCCAAATATGTCACATTAATGTAAATTTTAGCATGACATTTAATAGACATATTAATTTAATAGACATTTAACTCTGTTCTTTTTATTTATTTGATATCTGTTGCTGTTTTTATTTAAATCAGAACTAACCTAAAGTACAAAAAATTCATTAAGATGTTTACAAATAATGTTAATAACTGAGACCAGAATTTTCTTCTATTAACAGAGAAGAAATATGCAAAAATTAAATGATTATAAAAAATTATAGATAGAAATATACAAACGGTAAGAATTGAATAATTTGTATGACTATTAGCTAAGTTTGCATTTTTTTTCTTATTATTTTTATTGTGATTAACCAACCCCCGGTATATTACATTATTAATGTTTCCATTTTTCCATTATAATTTTACAGAGAGATCATCAAAATACCGTATTATAATGTTATAACAATTTCATATTCTCACACACTTCGTCTGTCTGTGTTTATACTAAAAAATAATGAACATAAATCATTTTAATACTTTTAATGTCCCCATTTAAATTCCAAATTATAGATTGTGGAAATATTAATAATAATTCTTTTGGCTCAAATAATTGTTTTGGAAAACAAATATTACATGGTCTCACACAATATTCTTACCCAAAATGAGTCAAATTTTAAACTACTGACACCGTCATCGAAGATTGAGTATTCAGCGTCGAGACGCCGATGCCCATAATTTCGACAGACAGTTCTGTTTTATTTCTTCAAAATCCTGGATATTTTTACAAACTAAACTACCAACACTATCAGCAGAAGTTGCAACAGTCGACGTCGTGACGCTATTCGTCCCGACGTCCAAGATTTCAGATTATGGTCGGGGAACCAGAAGTTAAATAAGTATCAAGTTCTTATAGTCGGGAGCCAGAGGTTAAATAAATGTCGACTGAAACAGCTAATAAGATTTCTATCTTTACATGAGTGGGTGACGTTTAACCATTAATTATTCAACAAATTTTTAACACATATTTTTGTAAAATACAGGGTGTTTCATTATATTCTGACTGTTTTTAAAAGCTTATATCTTCCAAACGGTTCCAGAGAATGATATTCGGTTTTCATAGTTCGGTTTAAAATCACTTTAAGTTTTATTGTGACATATTGATATAAGTAGCCTATCTCCGGTTTACTTGATATAAAAGTGACGTGTTTTCAGAGGACAGTAGATTTTTTAAATGGATCACCCTGTACATTAAGTAATATTCTAAAAGATACATATTTTTACTTTGTAACTGTACCTTAAAGTTTAAATTCTGTATACACTAAGCGAAGTTTCAGAACTTTAATTAGAATATCGAAAAAACGTCACTTTTAAAGCAGGTAAACCGGAAGTAGGTCATTTAATATGTCACAACAAAACTTAAATCAATTTTAAACCACATCTGATTATATATAACCGTTTGGATCTAGAACCGTTTGGAAGATATGAGCTTTTAAGAACAGTCAGAATATAATGAAACACCCTGTATATTGCCAATGAGGCGTACTCTGTCAATCGAATTATACATTTCTATAATTATGGATCATAGAGTACTCACCTGAAATATAAGAATGGGGTGCGCTGGTACTGATCTGGCAGTAACTTAGTAGGATTGTCCATACAAAAAAAACATAATAATATAAACGTATTTCTGATACGTACAAAAGAGCAAAATTGCTAATAATGTAAAGAGAGAGAGAGAGAGAGAGAGAGAGACAGTGCAGGTCTGGTAACATTTACGGTATTTAAACGTTTTGTTAACTTTTTGTAGTTATTCATTCGATTATTTTCAATTTATTTATTGGATAATTATTAATAATTAATATATTCAATATGATGGTGATTAGGTTTTACGGGTTTATCTATACATTTTATGTCAAATGGGGCCATTATTCATCAGTAAGACACTCCGGAGCGAGATAGAAATTTTTCTTAATGAATAAATATTTTTCTCGAGATTTTTTGTGTTTAGATTTATGTTCACTTATCACCAAACTGAGTTTATTACAATTATTAATAATAATGCCATATAAGGTAAATATTTTCTTGCGAATAGTAAAACTTTATACAGCATGGGGTCAGTCGGTCACATTATATTCTATGTTTAGATTAATTGTTAAATCCTCATTATTTATTTTATTAAGGCCACTCTTTAAGCAATTATTTGTAATATGAGTCAAAAATATCGATTCCTAAAGATCGATTCGAATCGTTGAGTCAAAGATTGATCTAAGAAAAATCGGATGGACAAAAAATCGATCTCATGAAAATCGATTCAATTTACAATCTGAAATGAAACTAGCCAAAATATTTCAAACTTTAATTAATTTTTTATAAAAACAAGCAAATTCTGTTTAATTTTTATTATTATTATTTATCAAGTATATATTCAATGACTCATTTCTTGACTGGGTTGGGAGTAAATTAGGTCACTTAAAAGTTAAGTAATTTATATAGAATCAATAACCATGTATTCGATTTTAGTCAAGTTTAGAAATTCAATAGAAATTCAAAAAATTTGTATTATTATTATTATTATTATTATTAAATTTATTACTTTTCGATTTTCATTTACCTCTTTTCCCAACCCCCCCCCCCTCACCATAATGTTATAAAATGTATTAAATATTTTTTATAAAATGTTATGCTTTAACATTTGTTAAAATACTATATGGCCTGAAGATGGTTCATAAGCCGAAACTAGTTGCCCCTTAAAATTGCTGTTTTTACTGAATATATTGTGGTACATGACTTTTATTTCTATTGAAAAATTTGATCACATTTAAGATATTGATTAACTATTAGTTTCAAATTTAGAAATACCTACACAAAAAATCGATCTCCGATTTCATCTATTTTCTACGATTCTTAGATCGATCTTAGCTTAAAAAAGTCAATTAAAAAAATCATATATCGATTCACAGAAGATCGATTCTCGAATCGGATCGGAAACCCTAAGTCAAAGCAGTCGATATAGTCTAGTCAACAAGTGCTTTTTGGGTTATAAACTGGGGTTTGGTTTTTTGCAAATATCTCAAAAAGTATTTGACATTTTTCAAATTTGAAAAAAGATTCAAAAACAGAAGGAAATTTACCAAAAAAAAGAACTATACCTCACGGATTGTAGGATCAATATTTATAATTTTCCCAGAGTGTTGAAAATACGACCGAAAACGGGGACCTTTAATAAAAAAATATTATTTAAACTTATTAAATATAAAAATTAAAAATTGAAAAAATTCAGGCAAGTACTGGATAGATTTATAAATAATAATCCGCGGTCAAAAAATTTTTATCGCAATTTTTCTATTAATTATGCATTAGTTAATTAACAATTTTTTCCTACTTGAACAAGAACATTGTAAAGATTAGTTCATACAGACGCGAATCGCGATTTGCGAATTGCGAATAATGATTGGCCCATAAGAAATCAACATGGCCGCCTGACAAGATTTTCAATATTTTACGAAATCGTAAAATTTAAAATTTGGGGCCGGTAAAATTGAATTGGGTTCAATATATTCGCGCGAATTGCTGTTGGGACTGATCGTTTTATGGTTAGCACATGCGCCTTTTAGCACATTCTTATTCTGTTCTTTTACTAATGTCTGATTCTTGTCATTGAAGCGTGTTTCTGACATATTTATGTTGGAAAGATTCCAGTTTCACCAATGCAGTCTGGAAGATGCTGATACCCAAAATGATAGTCAACTGGTATCTGAGCATGAGGCAGAAGAAATAAATGAGGACATCTTTGGAACGCATTTCTTGAACTAAATTGTAATACGCCCCTTGCTGCTTCCTTAATTTAAAAATTTCACAAGATCCAACTGACCGATATATTTTATTCTGTCTTTTTTTTAATAATAAGTAAGCAACGATTTTACGTCTTCGTTGCCAATGAAATAAATTGAAGAAATATGCATCCATTTTTGAAAGTAAATACAAACTTATTTAATATTAATAAATAGAAAATCCAAAATAAAGCACCATACACATTGTACATAAAAACAAATACCAGCTGATATGTCAACTTTGTCAAATTTTTTGTCATAATTCACTCATTGCGAAATTTAGAAATACGAAAAAAAGTAAATATCCCCAAAAACATCGCAACTATATGAAATAGCCCAGAACTGGCGAATTATTTTCCTGCGAATTCGCAATTCGCAAATCGCGATTCGCGTCTGTATGAACTAACCTTTAGTGCGATAATGGGGACGTATTATGTAATTTTTTTTAATTAGCACTTAAAAGTCTGTTATCAAATATGCATACAAAAAATATTTATAATTTTTTTAAACCTGTATTATATTTAAAAAAAATAAATTAAAAATATCTACATTAATTGATAATGCTGTTAAGAGATGGCAGTATATACGAACTGAATTCCTTATTAATAGAGGCCAGATGTAAACATGAGAAAAGAAGAAAATTGTAATGTTTTATTTTCACCGTGACTAGCAGTACATCGGATGTACTCGTTTATATATACCGTACATGGTAAAATAAAATAAACTATCTAAATTTTACATCTGAACTTTGAGAAAAAAAAATTAAAAAAAAGATACTTTACTGTATAAATCAAACTGGTTACCCAATCGCTATTTTTATACATGGTTTTTAAGAAATTAAAAAAGGAAAATCTAATGAACATTAATTTTGGAGAAAAAAACTACTGTGAAAATCAATCCAGCTACCAATCACTATTTTTATGTGGTTTTTAGGACGTTAAAAAAAAATTATCAAAATAAAAAAAGTTGACCATACTGGGAATTCACACCAAAACCATATACCGGGTGATTCATTTAACCTGAAATTTTGTAATATCTCGAAAAATACGAATCGTATAGAAAAATGTGCCAAATCGAAACTTTAATATCTCAGATGGGAGCATCCGGTAGTACTAAATTACGCCCACCTCCACATCCCCTATGGGCGGGGCAGGCGGCAAATTAGAAATCCCTATTTTTTATCGCAGATTCGGATTCTACGTCGAAAGCTACGTACGATTTTTCTGAACTGGCGACAGATTATAACGCAATAAATGGAACAGAAATCAAAAAACAAGAGAGTAGTTATTTAGTATTATTCATCGGGATATTCAAAGATGTTATAATTGCCCCCCCCCCGCATCCTGTGGGTAGAGTGATTAGTTAATAAACTACTTTTTATTCGCGAATCGAAATCCGAATCTGCGATAAAAAATAGGGGTTTCTATTTAAGATTTCTAATTTGTCGCCTGCTCCACCAGTAGGGGATGTGTAATTTTTGTACTACCTCTGATATTAAAGTTTCGATTTCGCACATTTTTTGTACGATGCGTATTTTCGAGATATTACAAAATTCCAAGTTAAATCACAGGGTACTATACGCATTACGAAAAAACAAAATATCAAATTTATCAAACAGATGCGCCAACATATTTTCGTACTTTGTAAACCTTAAAACGCATTGAACGGCCCATGTACAAAATAAATGCGTACTTCCGATGTACTGCTAATCACAGCGTTTTATTTTTTACTTTCTTCTTCTTCTTCTTTATTTGATTTGTTTGGGCTTAATCTTCCGATTATCTACCCAGCACACATTAACCTTTTCTTGTTTCTTTAGGTAGGAGTTTCGCTTGCGCGAGTCTGATTTTGCATCATCACTCCTTCCTTTCTGTCTGAAATTAAGTTATAATTTAAATTTCTATTTTTGTATGTTTAATGAACTCATGCAAAAGCAAAGCACTATTAATTGTAGGATTCCTAAGCATATCTTCTATTGCTAAAGCAGAATTAAGAGGTTTATTAATATTAAGCATGCCATAATACAACTTGTTACTTTGGTGTCTATAATTTTCGCATTCTAAAATTAAGTGTCTTATACTACCTATTTCACCGCACGAACATAGAGGTGAGTCTTTAATTTTAATCCTGAATAGGTGTTCCGGAGATCTACAGTGACCAGTTCTCAGTCTGAATAAATTGGTAACCATTTCTCTACTCAATTTCTCTTTGCAAAACCAGGGTTTTTTCATAATTTTTTGAGATATATTATACAGGTGTTTTCCTTTGACTTTGCTTATTTCTTTGTATTCTTCCTCCCAATTCCCCCATATTGTGTTTTTGATTATGCCATATATTTCTTTGACCAATTCTTTAAAATTCATGTCCTCTTTGTTTAAACCTTCCTTTGCCAACCCATCCGCTTTTTCATTACCTTTAATGTTGGTATGACTTGGTACCCAACATAATTTAATTTTAAGATCCTTATTTTTAGCTTCCCACAGTAGATCTCTTGCTTGTAGCGAAGGGTGTGAATTGTTGCTTATTATTCCTCCCCTTGTTATACCTTTAATTGCACTATAGGAATCGGTTATTATGAGCGTTTTTGGTGTTTTGTCTTGAATGGTTTTTTTAATGGCCGTGACGATTGCCAGAGTTTCTGCTGTGAAAATGCTTGCCTCCTCAGGTATTCTGGCGCTGATTTTTATTTGTTTGTTTTACATGTAGACTCCAAATCCTGTCCTACCCTCTTTTGTATTTTTTGATCCATCAGTGTAAACCCGCTCCCAATCTTTGTGTTTTTTATTGATTTCTTCAAGGAATAATGGTTGATTATTTAAACAATTCTTATTAAGTTAAATTTTTCTATTTCAATGGATTGTATTTGCGATTCGTAGCTATACTCATAGCTTTTTTACTTTTCAGAATAACATAACCTATTATTTTTTTTCTTCTTTTTTTTTAAATGGTCTAAGTTGCTAAGTGGTTTAGTAATACTCTACAGATAACTATAAATTATACCTTGTCATGCCATCTACATTACTTTAAACAAATTAATGTAGTTGACGTCACTTGGAAATTTTGAAAATTTATTTCTTAGTAATCGTAGTGTTTCAAAGTTAACCAAGAATATTTTTGTGAATAATTTTAAGTAGACTTTCATATACTACAAATGAATTTGCTATACCTACCGCATCGCACGTCCCCATTGTTAAATAACAAATCTGATTTTTTTTTCCTTTTTAGAAGAGATTCCCGTTGGAAAATTAAAAAATTGTTATTTTTCACTTTATTATTAACAAGGCGAAGAAAAGTTTGACCCAAAAAGCACTTGTTGACTAGACTAATAGATTACAATCGAAACAGAAATTGTCTGGTATCGGTCTAACGAGTAGAACGTAGATAAAAATTCATAGCCGCTATGTTTTTTGACGATCAAATCATGTTATCTGGAATGCCAAATTGCCTTTCATAGAGGTTAAGGATAAACGTCAATTTGTAAAAGATAATTTGATGAGAGGTCATTAAATACACATTAAACAACATAATTTACTATTTACAGAAATATTTTTATAATTCAGTGGTACCGCGCATTCCAATGGTTAAGAACGTTTTTCCTGTTAAACATAAATTACAAAAAAATGGAAAATGTGTCAGATGTAGTGATTCAACCTTTAGAAAAATCAATTTATATGAAACCGTACACCATGCACTTTGTTCAAAATGGTAAAAATCGAACTTGGCATATACTGACCAGAAAAGATAGCGTAGCTATTATTATATTTAATAGAATCAGGAAAGTTTTAGTTTTTGTAAAACAATTTCGTCCTCCAGTATATTTTTCAAGGATACCAGGTACAGTTAAATGTATATAATTATATTAACACTAAGATAACACCGTTATTTAAAATTACGGTAAATGTCTAGTTTAGGTTCAGATTTGTAGACTAATTTGGGGCCAGGGAACACGAAAATGTAAAAAATAGCTATTTGTGTATTAAGAGCGGAAAGTGATACTTTGCCGCTTGAGGCAGAGAGTTGCCCGCGCGATGCGTAGCGGAGCGCGGGCAATCTGCCGAAAGCGGCAAATCACTTTCTGCTCGAATTGCACACAAGATTTTTTCTACGATCACATTATTTTTAGACAAATAATTAAAAAAAAAACTTTTTCATATTTATCTCTGGATTTAGTCGGCAGAAGATTCAGAGAAATATTTTTAGCAAAATCTGCTACATCTGGAGGTGTGCTTGAAAATTCACATTCACTCTCACTCTCCATTTTTAGAATAGCTTTTTCATAAACTAAAAATGAAATAATGACGTTTCATTAATTTCATAGTCTACTATTTGCACAAAATATTAAGTAGGTACTTAAATATGCAATCACTATTGCATATAGGTGTACCTAGGTGTATCTAGGTGTACCTTCTGACTTATATTTTTACTAGATAAATTTTATAAAATAAAGTTTAATTTCCTTCGAAATATCTTCAAATATTAATATTTCAACTAAAATATTCAGACTGCCCTACATTTTGTTTTAATATACCTATTATTTACTACCTTTCTTTAGTTTATTGTAAATGAAAACAGGCGAGCGGAAAAGTACGCGCTAGAGCGACAATAATGTCAAATTATTACAGATCACGGAAAACATCAACTTTGCGGTTAGATTTGAGTGTGCAAAAGCCTACTTTGGGTAGTGATCGTAGGAAAATGCATTTTCAAATAATATATGACAAACGTAAAACAGCAGTATACGTCACCAATTATGACGTAAAGGTAGAGGACGGTTAAACAAACTCTACTAGAATTTGTTTTTTTATTTCTTTAAATTTAAGTTAATTATCATTGTTTCCCATTTTTTTTAGAGCATGACAAAATACTTGGTCAACGAATTGATATGAAAAAGTATTCTCCATGTTTAGGCATAACTCTAGAACTTTGTGCTGGTATAGTAGATAAAAATAAGTCGTTGGAAGAAATAGCACAAGAAGAAATTCTAGAAGAATGTGGCTATCGTGTACCTCTTAGTTCGTTGGAAAAAATTGGATCATACAGATCTGGCACAGGTAATAATAAAAAAATATGAGTTGTAACCAACATAATACTTATAATCTATGGGTATACTGGTCAGTGTTTATATAGCCTAACTAAACCATATCCTTAAAAGTAAGTTAATAACAAGGAAACTACAAATTAGACTGTACAAAACGGTTACTTTTGCTTGTGATTAGCGCTTCGCACGAGACGAGATTAGGCGAGAATTTCTAAAATCTCGTCTCGGTCTCGTCTCTGAACCATTTGTCTCGTCTCGTCAAATCTCGTTATTTCTAGTACAAAACGAGGTACTTTTGGTAATTTATAAATGCGTGATTACTTTATTTTTGTTTTAATTTGGACGTTACTAAATCATTATTTACACAAATTATAATTATAAACATATTGTTATGTAATAAAATAGAACTTTTTTTCATTAATTTCATTATTTAATAGTTATTTATGCAACAAGTGCGTAAAGTGATACTTTTTTCACGAATGTGAATATTGTCGCGCGAGCCCAATGTGAGTGCGAAAATCACATGAGTAAAAAAAGGCACTTTACACACTAGTTGCATACAATATTTTTTCTACTATTAAGTAAAAAATAAGCAATTTACTTATCGCACTAGTGCGTAAAATACTTTTCCTACGGCTGCTTAGAATATACACAAAAACGCACTGTCAACTTGCCTCGAAAAATGTCAATTTCAAACATCGTGTGTAAACGTTTACACACGCAGTGTGCAAAGTAAAATGACAATACGACTACTCATAATAACATAACATATATCAATGAATTGAGATGAAATCTAGCATGCGGACACTGTCACTACTGTCAGTTCTCATTTCTCATTAAAATGAATTCAAATTTATTGCAAATTTAGAAAATAAAGTGGCAGCCGTAGGAAAAGTATAGTGTGTAACTCGTGTGAAAATGCACTTTTCACACTTTGTGACTTGTGGCACTCGCCTTTCAGGCTCGTGCCACAAACCGTCACACTTGTAACGCACTAGTGCGTAAAGGAAAATAATAAAATAGCAAAATTGTTCCTAATTAATGTTGTATTATTCTTAATTAATGCTACAAGACATACATCTCACGTAAATAAAATACCACTTTTGTCATTAATTTAATTTGTGACTTTTAAGGGATATAACTAATAACTAAATATACATTTTATTTAATTATGATTGATGAAGTACTAAACAATAAATAAAATAATAACTAAAAAAGAGACTTCGGACAACTAGAATAGTATATTGTTTTACGAATGACGAAAGTAAGATTTTTTGAAGCGAGAGAACAATTTACCAGCCGAAGCCATAACTCACTATAGTGAAGTTATGGAAAGTCATAATACACGCTATTTGCTTATGGATACTATTAATTGCTTAAAAACAGTTGAATAATTAAAATATAACTTAATAGGAGTAGATAATAGTATATTGTACACCAAGGTCGAGAAGTAATTTTTTCTCAGCCGAGCATTATTATTATCCGGAGCTGCGAAGCATCAAGGGGTAATAAGTTGCGAGGCTGAGAAAAATCTTCTCTACCGTGGTTTATATACTATTTATTCCACTATTAGAAAATTTAATCATTTTTACAATGATATTTTTTGGATTTTTTGGGTATATATTTGAAAGTAATTTAATGGCAGAGAAGCAGTTTGTGAAAACAATTGAATGGGAATATTCAATAAATTAAATTGTCATTTCATTATGTTAATTGCACTGTGACTTTTAGAACTTTCAAGTAGCGATGAAAACATGAAAAATTCGTTTTATTTGACACTTAGATTTGGAAAACTATTAAATTGATTTTTAGGTAAATTTTAGAATAGGTATTATTGCTTATAGTACTAATTAATATCAAAATATTTATTACATAACCTTAAACTATTTCAAAAGAAAATATATCCGATAAAGAATTACTTACCCCTATTTTATTTGATTAGGTCGAAAATTTACTTTAAAAATATAGGAATTCAATAGAAAGAGCTTATACTGGAAAGATCAGATAGATCACATTAGTAAAAGATGCCAAAAAATGCTTAACATAATGAGATGCATATCAGGAATAAAATGGGGCGCTAATAGAGAAGTCTTGTTAACCATGTACAAAACTCTAATATTATCAAAAATTGATTATGGTAGTTCGGTTTATGGATCGTCCAGGCCATCGAAACTCAAAACACTGGATAAAATCCAAAATTCAGCACTGAGACTAATCACGGGTGCATTTAGAACCAGCCCCATAGTTGCTCTTGAAGCAGATACTTCAGTTATGCCTCTAAAGTTCCGTAGAGATTTGCAGACTATGACATATTTCTGTAAGGTCGCATCACTACCAAGACATATCAATCATAACCTGGTCAGTAAGGACAACGAATTCTCCCAAAAACCATCAACTGCCAAACCCTCTCGATCACGCTTCGCTGATGCAACCATAAGATATGATATAGAACTGCAAAATATCCTACCTGAAATCTCGAATAATCCACCGTGGTGTATCAAAGTCCCAAATATAAACACCAAACTGGCTAATTGGAACAAGGAACTTACCTCCCCCTCGACTTATAGATCTCTCCTTTGTCACGAAATGAACGAGTACAATGGCTGGCCTACCATTTACACAGACGGGTCAAAAACACAAACTGGCGTAGGTGCATTATTTGTACATGACGACCAACTGTTTACTTGCAGCCTCAGGAAGAGTTGTAGTGTTTTCACTGCAGAACTGTATGCCATATGGCAGTCACTGCTCTATTTCTCGTTTGAGTTGGACCAGAAATGTCTGATATGTACTGACTCGTTAAGTTCGCTTACTACAATAAGAAACCCATTCAGTAAAAACGCCATGATACAACAAATATTGGAACTCATAACCCACTTAACAATAAGTGGAAAAACCGTACATTTTATGTGGGTCCCAAGTCATGTGGGAATACCTGGTAATGAGGCAGCGGATAATGGTGCAAAAGCGGCAACATCTGAAATATCTGATGACATACCAGTACCTCTAGAAGATGTAGTCAGAGATATCAAAAGCAAAATATATGCAAATTGGCAAAATGAATTGAACGACTTCGGAGGACTGTTCAAGAGGTGGAAACCAAGCATTAAAAAATGGACCTATCCAAAATCAATGACCAGAAGAGAACAGGTTATTCTATGTAGACTCCGTTTAGGTCACACCCATCTTACACATTCTCATCTACTAATTGGGGCCGATAGACCGAGATGCATATTTGTACTCAGTATTTATTTCAGTAAGATAAATAAATAAATTTATTTCAGTAAGATAAATAAATAAAAATACAAAAGTGGTAAATAAACATGACTAAATACAAGGCAAAGCCCATTAGAGCCACAAATGGCTGAGCATGGGCATTTATACTGTTTATAATCTGTATAGTGTTGATTTATTAAAGTCAGTGAAGTGCCGTATACCTTATACATGAAGACACACATACACATGCATATATATATATATGCATATACACACATATACACACACATATATACACATGCACACAAATACATATGCAGTACTTTTACATTTATATTAAAAACCGTATCATTTATTAAATCAATAGAGAATTTCCTCGAAAAAACAATTTGAACAAAACTTTCAGTTTAACACAACATATAAACATCAAATTTTAACATTGTATACAGAAAAATAAAAAAATACAAAAAATAGAAGTACATATAAAATGATTAAAACAATGGTAGCAATGAACAACTTTCAATAAAATATTACATAATTAATCAGAATAAATTATGCTTCGAACAAAACTTTTATGGATTTCGTTTCACAAAGGATAAAGAATTTTTTAAATAAAGATTTAATAAGACCTAAAGAGTTTATAGTACATATGTACATTTTATACATTTCAGGTAGAAAGTTATAAATCTTTAAAATCATATATGAATGAGAGCGCTGTCCAATGGTTTTTTTAAATAAGGGTATTTGGATATATCTTTTTCCTTTGTTTTTAGTGAAGTACTTATGGTCTAGTTCTTTTATTAAATATTTGTTCTTATAAAGAAAAACCATTGCATTGTAAGCATATAGTTTTCGTAGGTCTAAAACTCTTGCTTCTTGAAATAATAGATCGGTTGAAAATGTAACCTTTTTACCATAAATAATTTTCAATATTTTTTTTTGGAGAATACTGACAGGATTGATGTACGTTGACGCAGCAACTCCCCAACCTAGAATACCGTACTGTATTCTAGACTCTACTAACGCGTGGTATAGCATTTTCAGGTGACTTATATCTAGAATATTTTTCAAATATCTAAATTTGTACAATAGGCTTCGCAGTGTTCTAGAAAGTTGTGTGACATGCATATTCCATCTTAAATGCGAGTCTATTGTAATACCTAGGTACTTTATGTTATTTGTGCGATCTAATACAATGTTGTTTGGTTCATCTGATATTGTTAACTTTTTGAACTTAGGTAGCCCGTTTATATAGCTGCTAAATGGTATAAAAAATGTTTTTGCAAAATTTATGGTAAGTATCTTATTTTGAAACCAATTTATAATTGTTTTTAGGTCAATCTCGGCTTTAGTTTTTAGATTTTCCCATGTGTCAGCTGAGTAAATTATGGCGGTATCATCAGCGAAGCTAATTATTTTTCCGGTTGTTTGCAGATTGAATAAATTATTAATATAAATAGAAAATAATAGTGGACCAAGAATTGTACCTTGCGGAACTCCAAATTGTAAGATTTTTTCTCTACTAGTGATATGCCCGATCTTAACTATTTGTTTTCGTTCCTTTAAGTAATTTTTGAATAGATCCAACGCTACACCACGAATACCAATTTTCTCCAATGTGTCTAATAATTTTCCATGATGTACGGTGTCGAAAGCTTTTGCTAAATCTAAAAAAACACATAAACTAGGCTTACTTGCATCAAGGCATTTAATTACCTCACTTAATAGGGTTGATATTGCATCTGTAGTAGAGACATTTTCCTTGAAACCAAATTGAGATTTAGAAATAATGTTATACTTACTTAGATACTTATTTAACCTATTTTTCAAGCATTTTTCAAAAATTTTAGTAAGTCCACTAATAATAGATATGGGACGGTAGTTACTAACATCCTTTTTATTACCTTTTTTGAAAATAGGTGTAACTACAGCCTTTCTGAATTCCTTCGGACAATAACCACTAGTAAAAATGTTATTTATTAGAAAAGTTATTGGTTCGGCAATATTCTCAGCAATTGCTTTTAAGGTTTCAGATCTGATTTGGTCAATTCCTGGAGCTTTGTTGTTTTTTAGTTCACTGATGATATTAATAATTTCTTTTTTTGTTACTGAGCTCAGATAAAAACTGTGTTGGGGTGGGATGGTATGTTGCTTCAAGTTTTCATTGCTGGTGATACTTGATGCTAATTGTTTGCCAATAGACGAGAAAAAGTCATTAAAGGCATTTGCGATTTCGGTTTTATTGTTAGTAACATTATCAGGCTCCACAGATATCTCAGTAATATCACAATTCTTATCCTCGCTACTTATTTTTGAAATGACTTTCCATAATTGACGCGAATTATTCCTGTTTTCTTCTATTTGATTTTTGTAATAAGAATATTTTGATTGTTTTATTAATTTTTCTGTTAAAGTACGATATGTAAGATAAGTTTGTTTTTTTTCTACGTTGTCCGGGTCATTTTGGTGCGCATGATATAAGTGATTTTTTCGATTTATTGATTTTACTAATCCATTGGATATCCATTCTTTGCGTTTAGTCATACTTTTACAAATTTTTTTAACACAAGAGTTATGTGTAATCAAATGTTTAATCGTGTTTTCGATATATGTTGCCTGTTCCTGGACGGATGGAAGCCTGTATAAATGAGTCCAATTTATTTTTTTTGCATCGCTTTTCAAATTAGAATAAGAAATGTAGGTTTTTTGTTGGCATATTGTATTAGATGTGTTTTTTAAATTGTTAGTTTTTATACAAAGAATAGTTGTTTTATGATCAGTTATTCCAAAGTCGGCTACTATGGAAATACACGTTTTTTCATTTAATTTATTTTTACTTTTTAGGAAAATATGATCAAGTTTTGTTTTAGAGTTACCTTGTACCCGAGTAGCTTTATTTATGGTGGATGTAAAGTTATACTCACTGAAATTATCTAGATAATTGCAAACAATTTCACTTTCTTCATCTAGATTTAAATTCATATCACCTGCAATTATGTGACTATGAATTTGAGAATTTTTTGTTTTTTCCAAGAATTCCTTTAGACAGAAGACAAATTCTTCTGCACAGGTAGAAGGGGGTCTATATATAGTAGTTATTAAAATTTTTTGTTTGTTGCCAAGTTCAACTGTTAAATTTATAGCTTTACATTTGTTTATAGATATTATTTCATAGGAAAAGGAATATTTTTTGTTGATATAAATAACTACACCATCATTTTGATTAATGTCACCTGCATTGTAAATAAGATTATAACCTTCTAGCTGAAATAAATTTATATTGTTAATTATTCTTGTTTCTGTTAATGTGATACAATCGAAATCAATGTTTATTTGAGACATATTAACTATAAACTCGTCAAGGTTTTTATTTAGACTACGAATATTTTGATGAATAAAACTAAAATTCTGGTTATTACGTGCCATACATTCCTGGTTATTCAGTTCTTTAATTGTTTTTAACTCAAGTGTATCAAATAGATAGTAATTACAGTCACGAATGTAAGGATCCATTTTCTTAATTACAAAAACTATAATTTATACCTATACCTACTTATCTAGAAAATTAATATTAATATAGATTACTTGTCTTGATTAGAAGAGCCAGCTGTAATGCACGTTTAACTATAGAACACCTTTTTACCTGCAATAATTATTTGATTATTAGAAGATCATCAGCTCTTCTTGATGATGAAATGCCATTAGGTGAAAATGAAGACCATAGTAGAATCGTAGAATATTTAAGAACAATTAATATCTTCTCAAAAATATAAGCCAGTTTTCGCAACTTCCCCTACAATTAGCACTCCACTTATTAACATGAAGAAGTAATTTAAAAACTCCCCTGTCAGTGTATTCCCCTCAGCACATAAAAAGCAGCAAATAATCCTAGCAATTGATGCTGCTAAAAAAAAAAAAATCTCTTTTGACAAACGTAATGACAGTTGCGTATAATTAATTTGACAGATTTCCTGAGATCGCCTACCTCTGACATCGTGTTTAGTCTTCAATTGTTTTCATTATCTACTACTAGTAGATAATCAAAAATTATCTACTTGTAGGAGAGAAATTTAACTTCTCGACTCAAACGCAGCATAAATAATGACATCTTCTAATACTAGTAGTGGAAAAAAATTATTATTATATGTAGCAATATGAATTTTTTGCCAAGTGATTATTTAAATTCTTGTTTTTAGGTACAAACACTGCAGTTCAAACCGATTTTTACTGCGAAATCACCGATGGCATGAAAGTATCAAATGGTGGTGGAGTAGGTGACGAACTTATAGAGATCGTCGAAATGACTGTCGAAGAAATAAAGAAATATTTAAACGAAAATCCAATTAACAGTCCACCAGGATTTATTTATTTAATGTATTGGTTTTTATATAATAAAGTTCAATGTTCATAAATATAAAATTATTTTTACCACTCTTACGAGATTCTATTAAAGTACACCTTAAATTTCAGGAGATTACTTGTCAATACAATTAATAAACTTTTAAATTTTTCGTCTAGATGGCAGCGAAGTAACAAATATGAAGGTACCTGCAAGAAACAAACTAGTTTACCGCCAAACCATTGTATATAGAAGTCTATATACAATGACCTAATGATAAAAGTTTAACACGACAAGTGTTCTTTCCTTTGTTTTAAATAGATAACGAAGAACTCTTTAATGGTTAAAAAAACTGCCAGTAGATGACGACACTCACGACAATTTTGTATGATCGACCGCTCGCTACCATTGTATATAGAAGTCTATATACAATGCAGCTACGTTTTGAAGCACAGTAATGGTATTTATAGAAATCTATATAGAATGGTTTCAGTTATTCCAATAATATTCTTTGAATTAGGTTCTACTTTAGTGACTGTCATTTAAACGTCTACTGATAGATGGCGGTGGTATGCGCTTTAAACAGTATAAAAAGATAATATCTTTCAACAAATGATGAGAAATATAGAAATTAATAAATTCAGCATTATTGGTTTTTGAAATAGAAAGTAAAGTGTACAAATCGGCTGTATCATTCTAGAACTTTCCCGGTTCTGCTGTAGAGAATAGGATTATTTTAATTACAAAATACCAAGCATTATATTAATTTATTTGTTATTCGTATTTAGTAACTTTCAATAAAATAAAAAAATAAAGAACAAAATATTAATATTCTCGTTAAAATTGTCATTATTAAATAAATTTTTATATAAATAAAATATCCAGTCGATTACTTTTGTATATGATCTGCTTTAACTTTCAATCTAAAGTAGTCCGTACACTACAATTTTTATAATTAATATTTTGCAAAAAAATCGCAAGATATTCTTCTTTTTTATTCGTATCTAGTACCTTTAAATAAATTAACAATAAATAAAGTATAAAAATAAAAAAATAATAATCATGTTAATATTGTTATTATTAAATACATTTTTATATGAATAAAATGTACATGCGATATTATTAAAAAAAAACCAGTGTATGAACTGCTTTAACTTTATATCTAAAGTAGTCCGTACACTTCAATTTTTACAATTAATATTTTACAAAAAAAACGCAAGAAATTGTTCTTTTTTATTTGTATCTAGTAACTTTTAATAAATTAACAATAAATTAAGTATAAAAATAAAAAAATAAATTACGAACAAATAAAGTATAAAAATAAAAAATAATAATCTCGTTAAAATTGTCATTATTAAATACATTTTTATATGAATAAATCGTACATGCAATATTATTTAAAAAAAAAAGTGTATGAACTGCTTTAACTTTAAATCTAAAGTAGTCCATACACTACAATTTTTACATTTAATATTTTGCAAAAAATCGTAAGAAATTCTTCTTTTTTATTCGAATCTAGTAACTTTTAATAAATTAAAACAAATGAAGTATAAAAATAAAAAAACAATAATCTCGTTAAAATTGTAATTATTAAATAAATTTAATATGAATAAAATGTACATGCGATATTATTAAAAAAAAACAGTGTGAACTGCTTTAACTTTTTATCTAAAGTAGTCCGTACACTACAATTTTTATATTTAATATTTTGCAAAAAAATCGCAAGAAATTGTTCTTTTTTATTCGTATCTAGTAACTTTTAATAAATTAACAACAAATAAAGTATAAAAATAAAAAAATATTAATCTCGTTAAAATTGTCATTATTAAATAAATTTTATTATGATGAAAATGTACATACGATATCATTTAAAAATAAAATGCATGAGCTGCTTTAACTTTAAATCTAAAGTAGTCCACACACTACAATTTTTACAATCAATTTTTTGCAAAAAAATCGCAAGAAATTCTTCTTTTTTATTCGTATCTAGTAACTGTTGATAAATTAACAACAAATAAAGTATAAAAATTAAAAAATAATAATCTTGTTAAAATTGTCATTATTAAATAAATTTTTATATGAATAAAATGTACATGCGATATTATTTAAAAATAAAATAGTGTATGAACTGCTTTAACTTTGAATATAAAGTAGTCCGTAGACTACAATTTTTACATTTAATATTTTGAAAAAAAATCGAAAGAAATTCTTTTTTATTCGGATCTAGTAACTTTTAATAAATTAACAAGAAAAAAAGTATAAAAATAAAAAAATAATAATCTGGTCAAAATTGTCATTTTTACATAAATTTTTATATGAATAAAATGTACATACGAGATTATTAAAAAAAAAACAGTGTATAATCTGCTTTACCTTTAAATCTAAAGTAGTCCGTACACTCCAATTGTTACAATTAATATTTTGCAAAAAAATCGTAAGAAATTCTTTTTTTTATTCGTATCTAGTAACTTTTAATAAATTAACAACAAATAAAGTATAAAAATAAAAAAATAAAAATCTTGTTAAAATTGTCATTGTTAAATGAATTTTATATGAATAAAATGTACAGTGGATATTATTTTTTTTTGGAGGGGCGGGTTAAAACACAGTCATAACCAGGAGGTACGCCCTAATTTTGAAAAAAAATAAAAATACATTGTAAAACACGAAAAATAAAAACCATTTATTTTATCTTAATCTCATCTTTTCCCTTTTCAATTTCCTTTCTTTATCATTAAAATTTCCACGTTTTTATCTCTTAAATTTGTCAGTTTTCACTATAAAATTTCCCCTTGATACATTTTCTCCTTTTTTTCTTAATAAATTTCCCCTCTTTTCTCTATAATTTTGTAACCGTCTGTGTCAAATTTCCAATCTTTTTTCTCTCAAAATTCCCCTCCATTTTCTCACAAGTTTGTCAATTTTCACTATAAGAAAGGAGATAAGAGGGGAAATTTATCATAGAAAAGAGGAGAAATTTGAAAGTGAACGGTGATAAATTTGACAAAAAAGGAGGGAAAATTTAATAGTGAAAATTAACAAAATTAAGAGAAAAAGAGTGGAATTTTGAAAGAGGGAAATATCAAAAGATAAGAAGTGAAATTTATCAAAAGAAAATAGGGAAACTTTGATAGTGAACGGTGATAAATTTGAGAAAAAGAGGGGAAATTTGATATTGAAAAATGTCAAAATTGTGAGAAAAAGATGGAAATTTTGAAAAAGAAAAGAGAGGAAATTTATCAAGAGAAAAGAGGTGAAATTTATCAAGAGAACATAGGGGAAATTTAATAGTGAAGAGCGATAAACTTAAGAGAAAAGGATGGCAAATTTTATAGTTAAAATTGATCAGATGTTGAGAAAAAGAGCCGAATTTTTAAGAGAAAAAGAGGAAAAATTTATCAAGAGAAAAGAGGTGAAATTTATTAAGAGAAAGTAGGGGAAATTTGATAGTGAACACTGATAAATTTAAGAGAAGAGGAGGGCAAATTTTATAGTTAAAATTGATCGGATTGTGAGAAAAAGAGCCGAATTTTTAAAGGAAAAAGAGGTGAAATTTATCAAGAGTAAAGAGATGAAATTTATCAAGATAAAGTAGGGGAAATTTGATAGTGAACAGTGATAAACTTAAGAGAAAAGGAGGGCAAATTTTATAGTTAAAATTGATCAGATTGTTAGAAAAATAGCCGAATTTTGAAAGGAAAAAGAGGGAAAATTTATCAAGAGAAAAGAGGTGAAATTTATCAAGTGAAAGTAGGGGAAATTTGATAGTGAACAGGGATAAACTTAAGAGAAAAGGAGGGCAAATTTTATAGTTAAAATTGATCAGATTGTGAGAAAAATAGCCGAATTTTGATAGGAAAAAGAGGGAAAATTTATCAAGAGAAAAGAGGTGAAATTTATCAAGAGAAAGTAGGGGAAATTTGATAGTGAACAGGGATAAACTTAAGAGAAAAGGAGGGCAAATTTTACAGTTAAAATTGATCAGATTGTGAGAAAAAAAGCCGAATTTTGAAAGGAAAAAGAGGGAAAATTTATCAAAAGAAAAGAGGTGAAATTTATCAGGAGAAAGTAGGGGAAATTTGATAGTGAACAGGGATAAACTTAAGAGAAAAGGAGGGCAAATTTTATAGTTAAAATTGATCAGATTGTGAGAAAAATAGCCGAATTGTGAAAGGAAAAAGAGGGAAAATTTATCAAGTGAAAAGAGGTGAAATTTATCAAGAGAAATTAGGGGAAATTTGAAGTGAACAGTGTTAAACTTAAGAGAAAAGGAGGGCAAATTTTACAGTAAATATTGATCAGATTATGAGAAAAAAAGCCGAATTTTGAAAGGAAAAAGAGGGAAAATTTATCAAGAGAAAAGAGGTGAAATTTATCAAGAGAAAGTAGGAGAAATTTGATAATGAATAGTGTTAAACTTAAGAGAAAAGGAGGGCAAATTTTACAGTAAAAATTGATCAGATTGTGAGAAAAAAAGCCGAATTTTGAAAGGAAAAAGAGGGGAAAATTATCAAGAGGAAATGGGTAAAATTTATCAAGAGAGAATTATCTTTTTTTTAACACAAATTAATACACAGATATGTGTCTGCTGCTAAATTTAAACATTAACATTTTAAACCAAACGTGAATTAAAAAATGGCTCATTAACTTTGGTATAGGGTAAAAAAAGGAACTTGAAACTAAAAAAAATAAATCAATAACAAATTCAGTACGAAACGATATAGGAGCAACATTAATTAAATTCTCATTCTAGAAGCAAATTTAAACCATATTAGTGAGATAAAATCTTAATAAAAAAGTAAAATAAACAAAATCATCAAAATTAAAATCACAACTGAAGGACAAACTCAGTTTGGCGGTTCTTTAAATTTGCAAAACAATCTATAACTTTCTCTATATCTTTTAAAATATCTGGGTGGATGTGCAAAAGGGCAACACCTGGTAAACGTTCCTCAGTCATGTTTGATCTAAGCCAAGTTTTTAACCGGATCTTTCTGGCCTACTATAAGTATATGGTAGGCAGAAAACAACAATATTTTGTGAATTATTATGGTATTTTTTTGTTTAAATTTTTAACCGTTTGTATTAGTCAAGGGGGGTAATTACCCCATTACCACCTAATAGATCCGCTTTGGGGATAACTTATGGTATGATAATTATTACACAATATACCAGGAGTTAATGTTAATTTTTTTCTATTTATTTGTTTATAAATAGAGCAGATCTTAATTGAATGTATAGATTTTTTTTTATTGTCCACGTTTTTTTTTTGTTACGTAACCAAATATCGGTGCTCTATACACTTCCAATAAAATAATATCTCAATATAAATTATTCCTTCTAAGTATTCTATTATATAAATAGGTAAGCAAACAAGTTATAACCCAAGGCATAACCTAACCCTATCTTTTCAAGGATCCTCCTCCTATCACAGTTTGAGTAGTCAACTTATTGACATTTTAACGTCCCCGCCTGATTTCTAACACAGATAGCGACGTATGGAATTACCTGAAAGCATCAGCGGCTTCAAAAACCGCCTGAAGAACTAAAAAAGCTTTAGTTTCACCTGTCGTCCTGCTCCTTTTGTCCTTTCTCAAATCACGAACGTACACAGGCGGAGAGAAAACGTGGAAAAAGGTGATAAATTATTATGATATTGGTCAAAACAGGAATAATTTCTTATGTTGGTAACAAAAATTGTAATCGTATAAAATTTATACCTATACCCTTGAAACGACTATGACTTTTTTCCAGAAAGGATTTTTTTTGGAACGAATTTCCTTAACGCGGCTTGCGGTAGGAGCAGAAAGCGTCACGTAAGAAAAAAACGTTATGCCCCTCTCTTTCTCTTACTCTCTGTCTCTATCTACAATATTAATTTTTTCTTATTTAGATTTTTTTATATAAATTATAATTATTTTATAGAGAGAAAGAGAGAGAGAGGGAGATATTTAAAAAAAATTTTCTTGTTTTTTTTCCACATTTTTCCTCATTTTTTTTTTCTGGTTTTTCAATTTTTTCTAAATTTTCCAATTCTGTTTTTTTTTCTATTTTTTTCTGATTTATTCTCATTTTTTCTTATTTCTCTGATTTTTTTGCATTAATTTGCGATTTTTTTGGAATTCTATTGCGATTTTTATCAATTTATTTCAATCCTTTCAAATTTTTTCACTATTTCAATTTTTTTATGGTTACAGTTATTTCTGGTTTTTGGTTCTCTTTCGTTTTCTTTGCTATTTGTTTGCAATTTTTTGCGATATTTTTCGTTTTCATGCGTTTTTGTGTGATTTTTTTCTCTTTTTTTCTAATGTTTTCTATTTTTCTCTATTCTTTCTTATTTTTTCGATTTATTCTGTTTTTTTTATTTTTTCTTGTTTTTTTCTCGTTTTCTTGTTTATTTTCTAATTTTTCTGGTTTTTTGTTTTGTTTTTAGATCTTTCGTTTCGTACTCATTTTTCCGTTTTTTATTTCTTTTTTGGGATCTTCTGATATTTTTGGTTTCCATGTGTTTTTTGTTGATTTGTTCGTTTTTTTCCTATTTTATAATTTTATTTTTCAAGTTTTTTCAATAATTTTTGATTTTTCTTTCAATTTTCTCTAATGGTTTCTAATTTCTCTTATTTTTTCCGATTTATTCTTTTTTTTATTTTTCTTGTTTTTTTCTCATTTCTCAGGTTTTTGTTATTTTCTCATTTTTCTGGTTTTTTGTTTATTTTTTCATTTTTCTGGTTTTTTGTATTTTTTTGGTTTTTTTCGATTTTTTGGTTTTTCGATTTTTCTCATTTTTCTGTTTTTTTTTTTAATTCCTTTTTTTAATTTATTCTCATATTTTCTTTTTACTCTGAATTTTTGCAATTATTTGCGATTTTTTTGTCATTTTTTGAAATTTCATTGGTTTTTTTTGTTTTTTATTTGCGTTTTTTTTGCAATTTTTTGGGATATTTTTCATTTCGATGCATTTTTTTGAGACTTTTTTCGTTTTTTACAGTTTTTGTTGATTTGTTCGTATTTTACAATTTTATTTTTCATGTTTTTTCAATATTTGCTGATTTTTTTTAAATGTTTTCTATTTTTTCCGATTTATTCTGTTTTTTTTTTGTTTTTCCTTGTTTTTTCTCATTTTTCTGTTTTTTTTTTATTTTCTCATTTTGTTGGTTTTTTGTTTATTTTCTCATTTTTCTGGTTTTTTATTTTTCTTTTTTGGTTTTTCGGTTTTTCGTTTTTTTATCATTTTTCTGTTTTTTTTTTTATTTATTTTTTTCTGATTTATTCTTATATTTTCTTATTTCTCTGATTTTCTGCAATTATTTGCGATTTTTTATCATTTTTTTGGAATTGTTTTGCGATTTTTTTCCATTTATTTCAATCCTTTCAAATTTTTTCTCTATTCTATATTTTTTAAGGTTACAAACAATTATTTCCGGTTTTTTGGTTCTTTTTGTGATTTTTTTTTGCAATTTTTTTGCGATACTTTTCATTTCCATTCGGTTTTAGCGACTTCCTTTTGTTTTTTTTAACAGTTTTTGTTGTTTTTTTCGTTTTTCCGTATTTTATAATTTTATTTTTCATGTTTCCTCAATATTTTCTGATTTTTCTTTCAATTCTTTTGTTTTTGTTTTTTTTTTGCTTTTTTTGATTTTTCGGATTTCGTTTTTTCTCATTTTTTCGTTTTTTTATTTTTTTTTCTGATTTATTCGCATTTTTTCTTATTTGTCTGATTTTTGCAATTATTTGCGATATTTTTGTCATTTTTTTTAAATTGCATGCGATTTTTGTCGATTTATTTCAATCAAATTTTTTTATTGTCTGATAAAATTTTTTTATGGTTACAGTTATTTCCCATTTTTTGGTTGTTTTTGGTTTTTTGCAATTTTTTGCGACTTTTTGCCATATTTTATGTTTTGTGACTTTTTTCTTTTTTTTTATTTATAATTTTTGTTGATTTTTCCGTATTTTACAATTTTATTTTCCATGTTTTTTCAATATTTTTTGATTTTTCTTTCAATTTTTTCCAAAATTTTCTTATTTTTTCCGATTTATTTTGATTATTATTTTGTCGTTTTTTCTCATTATTCTGGTTTTTTTTTCATTTTTCTGGTTTTTTGTTTTTTTTTCTCGTTTTTACTAATTTTTCTGGTTTTTTTTTTTTATTTTTTCTGGTTTTCTGTTCTTTTTTATTTTTCGGGGTTTTTTTTTTGATTTTTCGGTGTTTTCGTATTTTTTTCTTTTTTCTGATTTTTTTTTGTTCCTTTCCTGTTGTTTTTTGATTGTATCAAATTCTTTCAGGTTTTTTTTATTCCTTTTATTCTTCGATTTCTTTTGATTTCTTTCGATTTTTTTCGGTTTTTTTTTCATTTTAAATTGTTAAGAAATGAAAAAATAACGTAAGGAACTTCGTTCCTGACGGGGGTCCCCAGACCTATCAATTTTTTATTTAATTTTAAATGAAAATTATATTTTAAATTGGCAAATAATAAAAAAGAAAGATTTTTGTAGTGCATTTTTACGATAATAATATTTGCCCCACCCCTTCCCCCCCGTTATAATTATAAATTCCGGTACTTTTTATTTCTTCAATTATTTATGCGAATATTTACATTTTTAAATGCTCCATTATTTTTATCGTTTAAATTTACTCTACTTTAGGAAATGTTCGTTCTCTACGCCTTTGGGATAACGAAGGGTGATGCTATGAGTTCGTGTGTCGCTGTCTATGCTGTCAGGTCGAGGCCAATACCGCGTGGTGTCGATTTCGATAACTGGGACACTTGAAAGAAAATATCTTTTTCATCTTTTTTTTTTTAGATTCTCCAAAAGAGATCGAATTTATGTTTTGTTCGAAATTAAAGGTTGATTCTATTGATATGAAATTGAGATGAGGTATAGTCAAAAAATAATTTGTCTTTTAATGATTTTGTTGTCGATAACAAGTGTTGTTATGCAAAATATGAAATTACTATAATTGGGAATATTTTCAAAATATTTAATTGTGGACTTTGGACAGAAATAAAAAAAATCGAAAAATATTGTAGTCTCCACTTTTATTTTTTTTATTTTGAAAATCTGGGGATAATAGAGGTACTTTAATTCAGGAAGATGATCCAATTTGTTCTAAGACCAATTTTTGACATTTAAACCGTAATAAAAAATAATATAAGTAAGATTTTACTTTCCCAACCCATCATACGAGAAGGGAAAGTATTGTGATCGAGCTAAAAAAAAATTTCGAGATAAAGAGGTCACCTCTCTGTCTGTCTGTCTATCTGTCAGTGTGTATTCTTCCACAATAGAGGCCACACGTTTAATCTGATTGAGCTGAAATTTGGTGTATGGGTTTGGGTTATCCGTCGGAAGAACCCATTAGTTTTTGTACGACATCTGTCAAACGGATGTGTCACTATCGAAAAATGACAGATGTAATATGTCAAGAAATTTGACTTGCAATATGTCATTTGACAGCCCTTGAAAAACTCTATTCAGAATTATTCAACTGTCACTTGTAAAAAATAAAAAAATATCAAAATTTGAAACTTTAGCATTAAATATCTGAAAAAGTATTCGTGGATACTTGAAAGCTTTTTGGGGCGATACAACAAATTTTTTAACTTTTTAATGGTTTTTCTTCAACTTATTTTGGCTTTATTTGCTTCTATTTTGCCCTTTTTGCTCTTTTACATTTTTTGGCCTTTTTGTCCTTATTTGTTTTATTTTTAATTTTTTTTTTAACTTTTTTGGCGTTTTTTGCTTTTTCCCTTTTTCTGCTTTTTTTAACCTTTTTAATGTTCAGCCGGAAAAGTTCTGGGGTGAGACAGCCAATTATTTGTTTTTACTTTTTTGCCTTATCTGCATTTATTTTGCCTTTTTTGGCCTTTTTTGTTTTTTGTCCCTATTTTTTCATTTTAGGCCTTTACTAAGCCTTTGTTTCTTATTTTTGGCCTTTTCGGCTCTTTTTTTAAATTTCTTTCCTTTTCTTGATTGTCTTAACTTTTTCAATGTGTTTGTTTTATTTTTTTTGCCTCTTTTGCTTTTTTACCGTTTTTTGGTTTTCTTCTGGCGTTTTTTGCTTTATTCCCTTACTTATTTGGCTTTTTTTGGACTTTTTATTGATTTTTTTACCCTTTTTTTCATTTTTTTTTGCTTTATTTTACATTTTTAATGTTGACTTCATTTTTTAATTCTCCACAGCCGAGCCGAAAAAGTTCTGGGGCGACAGCCGATTATTTGTTTTTACTTTTTTGGCGGTTTTTTGCTTTATCTGCATTTATTTTGCCTTTTTGGGCTTTTTTGTTTATTACCATTATTATTTTTTTGGGCTTTTACTAAGCCTTTTTTTCTTGTTTTTGGCCTTTTCGGCTTTTTTTTAATTTTTTTTTCCTTTTCTCGATTGTCTCAACTTTTTCAATGTTTTTGTTTTAATTTTTTTGCCTCTTTTGATTTTTTACCATTTTTTGCTTTTTTTAGTTTTTCTGGCGTTTTTTTGCTTTATTCCCTTTACTTTGTCGTATTTGGCTTTTTTCTACCTTTTATTGGTTTTTTCACCCGTTTTTCATTTTTTTTTGCTCTTTTCCTTTTTTTTGCTTTATTTTACATTTTTATTGTTGACTTCATTTTTTAATCCTATTCTCTATAGTCGAGCCGAAGAAGTTCTGAGATGACACAGCCGATTATTTGTTTTTACTTTCTTGGCGTTTTTTTGCCTTATATATCTACATTTATTTAGCCTTTTTTGGGCTTTTTTTGTTTTTTACCCTTATTTATTTTTTGGCCCAAGCCAATTTTTCTTATTTTTGGCCTTTTCGGCTTTTTTTAAATTTCGTTCCTTTTCTTGATTGTCTTAACTTTTTCAATGTTTTTTTTTAACTTTTTTGCTTTTTTACCCCTTTTTGCTTTTTTTACTTTTTCTGGCGTTTATTCCCTTACTTTGTCGTATTTAGCTTTTTTTGGATTTTTTATTGATTTTTTTACCCTTTTCATTTTTTTTTGCATTTTTCCTTTTTTTTTGCTTAATTTTACATTTTTTCCTTCTTTGCTCAAATTTAACAATTCTTTATCATTTTTAAAAATTTTTCCTTTTTGATTTTTCTAAACTTTTTAATGTTTTTTTTTACATTTTTTGCTTCTACTTTGCGTTTTTTGCTACTTTTTTCCCTTTTTTGCTTTTTTTTTTTACTTTTTTGGTGTTTTTGTTTTTTTCCCTTTGCTTTGTCGTATTTGGCTTACTGATTTTTTTGCCTTTTCCTTTTTTTTGCTTTATTTTACCTTTTTACTTTTTGCTACTTTTTCCTTTTTTTTTAACAAATTTTCACTTTTTTTATTAATTTGAATTTTTGCTCAAATTTAACAATTCTTTTATCATTTTTAACATTTTTTTTGATTTTTTTTAACCTTTTTAATGTTTTTTTTTACATTTTTTTGCATTTTTTAAACTTTTTTGGCGCGTTTTTTGCTTTTTTCCCCTTGCTTTGTCGTATTTGGCTTTTTTTTCTTTTTAATGATTTTTTACCTTTTCCCTTTTTTTTTGCCTTTTTCCTATTTTTTTTTGCTTTATTTGACCTTTTCTCCTATTTCTGCCTATTTTTGCCAATTTTCACTCTTTTTTGGCGCGTTTTTTGCTTTTTTCCCCTTGCTTTGTCGTATTTGGCTTTTTTTTCTTTTTAATGATTTTTTACCTTTTCCCTTTTTTTTTGCCTTTTTCCTATTTTTTTTTGCTTTATTTGACCTTTTCTCCTATTTCTGCCTATTTTTGCCAATTTTCACTCTTTTTTATTAATTTTAAATTTTTGCTTTTTAACAATTTTTTTTTTAATTAATGCATTAACTTGTTGCTATTTATAATAACTTTTGCCATTTTTATTAACTTTTGTTGTTTTCAAATTTAATTAAAGTTTTTACGTATTTTTGCAATGCTTATCAATTTTTTAAGAAATTTACTTCATTTTGCTTTCCTATTCAGAAATTTTGTAATTAAAATAATCGTCTTCAACACAGCCGAGCCGGGAAAGCTCTTTGGTGACACAGCCGCTTTTTTTCAATATATTGGAAGTATAATTGTGGAGAAATAATGAAAACCCAGAAATATTGTAAAAACACTGTTGCATTGTTGTCTTTTTTTATCAGTTATTACATCAATTTTTGCTATACTTTTTCTAATCTGTTTTCGAATAATTCTCGCTTAAAGCTTAAAGGTAATTACTGAATTTTATTTACATTGTGACAAAATTGAAAAATTCATAATACATCCGAGTTGATTAAATAAGTACTACAAAATTAGATTTTCATTTAACAAAATTTCGTTTTGTACAAATTTATTTTGCAGGGAGTTTTTATAATTAAAGTTAAATACAACTTTATTTGTGTTTGAAATTACATTAAATAATTTACGGGAGTTTTGTGGTTTTAACCGCATTTTATGCCTTTTAATTATTCATCGTATTTCGAGAGGACAAAATAATGAGTTCAGAATGCACCGACTAATTTCCAAATGCAAAATTATGAAATTCACCGCCGAACAATATTTTATATTTTATATTTTGTTATTTTCAATTTTATTGTCATACATTTCAAATATGAAATTATAAACATTAATTACTTATAATAGAGGAAAATACGTTTTAAAATAAATCGTGATAAAATATTGGACTAGCATGATATAATTAATGATATTTATTATACAGAGGTTCGCAATTTGTTTTTTCTTTTAGATAATAATAAAATTTATTCGATAATAAATATTATAAATGTGAAATTTACAAGCATCAATTCGTGTTCTTTAAAATGACATACAAATCTCAGTTTTAAGTTTCACTCTATTTCTACCTAAATCCTTTAGACCGATCAGCCTTACCTCGTTCGTACTAAAAACTCTAGAGATAATTCTAGATAGGCATATTAGAGATGGGAACTGCAGGGAAATTCCCCTCAACCCCAGACAATATGCCTACCAGGTTGGCAAATCCACAGATTTGGAGCTAAATAACCTCGTAGGAAAGATATGCCACTCTTTACAGCATAAAGAGATTGCGCTGACAGCTTTCCTCGATATTGAAGGGGCGTTCAAATGCCCTGCCTCAATCCCTTTACGCTGCACTTCTGCGAAGGGGAATAAGCAGACTAATCTGCAACTGTATTAAATGCATGCTTGAAAATCGTTTTGTCACATCATCACTGCAGGAGGAGACTGTTAGATTTAGGGCGGCGAAGGGGTGTCCTTAAGGTGGAGTGCTGTCTCCACTTCTTTGGTCACTCTTGGTCGACCCCCTACTGAACAGGCTCTCCCAGCTGGGGGTGGATTTTAAATGCTATGCCGATGACCTTTTAATAAAAGGTAGAGGCTTATTTGAAGAGATTATTTCCCATATCCTTTAGGAAGCTCTTAACATCGTATATAGATGGTATGAGGAGGAACAGATGTCTGTGAACCCCACAAAATGGTAGTAGTTCCTTTTACAAAAAGGAGGAAGCTTGATAAGCTACGTCATCCAGTTTTGGAAGGCGTAACCATTCCGTTTGCGGAGGAGGTAAAATATCTGGGGATTATCCTTGATAGAAAACTTACCTGGAACTCCCATCTGGAAAGAACACTCAATAAAGCAAGGGCATCCCTCTGGAAAATCAGAAGGGTATGCGGCAAGTTGTGGGGAATGAACAGATTTACTGGATTTATCAAACGGTGATAAAACCAATGGTCACATATGGCGCAATAGCCTGGTGGACGAAAGGGCTCCAGTCTATTGCGGCGGCTAAATTATCTGGACTACAGAGATTAGCATGTCTGGCTATTACAGGCGCTATGTCATCTACTCTGACAGCGGCAATGGAAAGATTTCTGGGTCTTACTCCTCTCCATATATTACTGGAGCAGGAGGCCAGAATGACCTCCTATAGAGCCATGTCGGTGGCTAGTCAAATTGAGTGGGAGAGGCTATGGGACCACTCTGTGCTGCTGCGAGAGATGAGTACTCACCACACTCTCGGAATGGTTTCGGATGTGCTCTTCCTCAGAACTCATATACAGAATTCCTTCAACGTCCTTCTTCCGAGAAGAGACAAATGGGAAAAGTGGGAGATCTTCTTTCCAGGGACGGCTTATGTACTATATACAGATGGTTCAAAGACCCCAAGTGGTGTTGGAGCCGGAGTGTACAGCAGAAAACCGAGAGTTGACATCACAGTAAGCCTCGGAAAAGAAGGCTACCATCTTTCAGGCGGAGGTTTTCGCTATAGAATTGTGTACAAGAGAGTTGGTAAACCATCAACAAAAGTATTTACATTTTATCGGACAGCCAGGCAGCTTTAAAAGCACTGAGCTCCAACCGGCTGGACTCGAAGCCGGTGTGGAACTGCATCGAATCCCTGGATCGCATTGCTACCAGTAACAGAGTAACCCTACTCTGGGTACCTGGGCATGAAGGGGTAAAGGGCAATGAGAAAGCCAACACCCTTGCGAAAAGAGGTGCACAATCCGAGTTCATTGGACCGAAATCATTTTTCGGCATAGCCAAAAGCAGTGCCAAAGACACTATCTGGAAATGGGCCGAGAGGAAAACTCTCCAGCACTGGAAAGATATTCCTGGGTTAGCTCATTCTAAGGCGTTTAGAGTCAAACCCTCAGGTCCGCAGATCCTAGAATGGGGTAGAAGTGATCTACGCATCCTAATTGGACTGCTTACAGGGCACTGTCGTCTGCGGTACCATCTGAAGAAGCTAGGTCTGAGTCAAACATCAGACTGTCGCTTCTGCAGTGTGGAAGACGAAACGGCGGAGCATATTTCATGCTCCTGCCCTACCCTGGAAATGAATAGGCTTCGTACGTTTGATTTTGTACAGCGGGAGCCTACCGACTTCAAGGAAGCTTCACCTAAATCAACCATAGACTTCGTAAGAAGGTGTGGATTGTATGGTAAATTATAGCCCATATACCTAGCACGTTGCGTCAATAACCGAGTTTCTAGAAGCTGATGTAATGCAGTTTCTGCAGACACGTCTGCTCTGTAGGCATATTGGTCTCGATGTAGAGGTCTTTTAGATATTACGCCGTCCCTAATATGTCTGTCCAGCAGATTTTCTAGTGTCTTTAGTACAAAAAATATTAGGCTTTTGCCGTATCTTGGGTAATTTTTCCAGACGCGGGTATAAATATGACCAGTAAGTCGCCAGGTCTTAGGTATATATTTTAGACCTATACTTGCTCTTAGTATGCCGTACAGCCTGTGTTGCCTCCTTTTTGTAGGAGTATGGGATAAATGCCATCTAGTCCTGGCGATTTATGTCGTTTGATTTTGTCCACGTCGATTGTCTTTTTTTGCGACATGGCAGTTCTCTGGAGACCCAAATAGGTGGTTCCAGCTCGAATCCAGATAGTTCATCTGCGACAAATCTATTGATCGTGATTCTATAAAATCTTAATTAAACTATTGAATTTATTAATTCTTATGATTTTCTTCTTTTTTAATGGCCAAAATCCAACAACCCTAAAAATCTTCTAATTGTACTAGTACAACAATGAGTTTTCATTATTGTACTTGTACAACAATAATGAGAAATGACAGCAGTGCTTTATTATGGGTATTGTAATCGAGTTATTTTTATATTTATTTAATTTGACTTTTATCAGTTTTGAAAATATAAATAAGTGCAAACTACACTTTAATATTACAATTAAAAAATAGGTAACACTTATGTAAGCCATAATTGTTTTTTTCTTCTCATTTTTTCAATTGTATATTAATAACTTTTGATCACTACACATAATAAGCGCCTTCTACTCCTAGTAATATGTATTATTTTATTCATTGAAGGCTATTATGATGTCGGACACACAAAGCTAAATAAATAATATAGATATAACCATATTATTGAAAAAAAAATAAGAAAAAAGTCATATTATTAATATGTGACAAAGAATCTGTTAAAAATAACAATTTTTTCCATGGATCATTAGTCGCTCAACATGAAAAAAATAAAATAGAGAAAACGTCGGCACGTTTTACAAATATAACTAGATACAATAATTTATGAATACCTTTTCGGCATACTTTATATTCGTGACAATTTTAACAATGCCATATACGATTTGATGTTTCTTGTACAAGTTTAACAAGTGTCCAGTCAATAATAGTTTTGTGTGTATGAATGAAATGCTGTCAGTTACATTTTCATTGAATTCCAACTTTCAAAAAAAGTTATAGTTTACCTCAACAACGACTCAATCATTGTGATGCTTACCTGAGTTTATGCGATATATTGTGTTGACAAGATTTGGTTTGGTGTTTTGAAAACTAGGGGAAACCATCTGTGCACAAAACAATAAATTTTATATTTTCATTCTAATATAAATATATAAACGTAGTAAAAAAATCATTTCATAAAAGTTCCTTTAAAGCCGATGCAAATGGTCCAGTAAACTAGTACATAATACAAGAATATTAGAATAATTATATTTATACAGAGTGTTTCATTAATAATTGGCCAGATAAAGATAAAGATTTAACATTAGAATTAAAAGTGTTTTCTTAATGAGTTCAAATTCGGTGAGAAAATGTATTGTAGAATTTAAAATCTAGATAAGTAATAAACAAAACTGTTCTTTCTTAATATTTCATTAAAATTTCAGATCTATAGGGTCGCTATTTCTTTGAGTAAATAAACATTAATTCTCTACATTTTAAAATATAATCTAAATAGTAAATGAAATTCTTATACAATAAAAAAATGAGAGGGTGATCCCACCCAACTTTCCGAACACTCCTAGTAAAGTAATTATTTTCAATTATTTTAGTTTTTCTGTATCAACATAAATTAATAAAGTTAGTTTAAAAAAATTTTTTTTTTACTTTTTATAATTTGGCTATAACTTCTACAAGTACTATTTTAAAATTATGAAATATTTCACAAATAATGTACTTTTTGATTTCTTTTGAATGTACTATTTACTTTTTTCATTAACTTATTTATTTTCGATAAAACGAAAGGAAAAAAAAATTAAAAAAATTCTTAATTTTGGTTATAATAATTACAATTTTAAATAAATATTACCTTTCGAATGGTGCAAATCCCATCTTTAATATTAAGTTATTCAATTTTTTTTTAAATTTATATTAAATTTCAATAATTTTTCGCCATTTTTTACGAATTCTACAATCTTTTTAATAAAATTTTAAAAAAAATTACAATTATATAGTTGTTTACTTTTTTTTATTAATTTTTAATATTAATATTAACATTAAAAAAAATTATAACCTTTTTTTGAATAATTTTAAAATCAATAAATCATTAATATTTCATTCAATTTTATTCAAAATGGGAAATTTTTTTTCTGGATCAAAATATATTAATAAAGTTAATTTAAAAAACAAAAAAAAAAATAAAATTTTTGAATTGTTTTACTTTTTACATTTTTGGCTATAGCATATACAAATATTCCTTTAAAATTATGAAATAATTTACACACATATTACTTTTAGATTCCTTTCGGATATGCTATTTATTTTTTTCATTTATTTTATACTTTTTGAGAAAACGAAATTACAAAAAATAAAAAAAATCTTTATTTTGTTTATAATAATAACAATTCTAAATTCAAAGAAACTAAAATAAATTGTAAATTTAGAGTTTTATACTATCTTTCGAATGGCGAAAAACCCATTTTAATATCTTTAATATTTTAAAAGTTATTCAATTTAGTTTAAAATCGTAATAAAATTTAAAATTTTGTTTAAAATTCCACAATTTTTTTAACTAAATTTTGAAAAAAATCGCAATTTTAGTTTTTTATTACAAATTTAACGGAATATATTTTTATTTTTAAAATTAAAATTTATCTAAAAAAGTTAATTTAGATAAAATTACTTAAAAATTAAAATAAAACCTAGCAGCGATACTATGCAAATTTCGAAAAAAACGTAAAAACAAAATTTGTAGAAAATTTTGAGTTCTACAATTTTGATTTCTTATAATTTTTGATAAAAAACCATAATTTTGGCTCAAAATCTAAAAAAGGTGCAAAAGTCTATGTATATATTTCTTTCACGTCCTCTTAAGACGAAACTATGCGGGATTGGAAAAATCAGTAATTACAAAATGTTTTACAACTTTGGTATCCAGTAATTTTTCATAAAAAAGCATAATTTTGGCAATTAAAAAAAATATGAAAAAAATTAAATTTATGATAAATCTGGCAACAATGGCAAAATTTTCTGAAAATTTGAATCATCTGAAATTAAACTATAATGTATACTAAATATATGTGTAAAGTATTATTGCCATTTTGTTTAGTAATGACGTCATCACTTATAGCAACTGTCACTTCTGGTTGTCCGATTAACACCAAAATAGTCGTCTACTGGTTCCCTTAAATGTGTATAAAAAATTTCATCTAAATAGGTTCAGCCGTTTAGGCGCTATCGTGTTCACACACAGACACACACACAGACAGACATCATGCTAAAAATGGTAGAAATCTGGTTATGGTCAAAAAATCATGATCGCAATACTTTCCTCCTATTGGGTCCGGAAAGTAATGATAGATAGTCACGACAAAGTATCACTGATGAGGATGAAACATGTATAGTAATAGTCTGAGTCTATAGTTTCAAAAACTTAATCTCTGTGTTTTTGATTTTTTTATACTTGATCGAATAAAATGTCATAAATGGAGGATAAAAATATTAAATAAGTTATTGGTGAAATAGATAATGGTCAAAAAGTCGCTAAAATGTCAAAAAATCGATAAAAATGTCAAAATAATCACCAAAAAATGTCAAAAAAAACCGATTTTTTTTTTAAAAATTCCCTTAAATGTCAAAAAATCGATAAAGAACGTCAAAAATCATAAAAAAGGTCCAAAATCGTCAAATTGTCCAAAAAAATGGCTAAAATGTCCAAAATTCGATAAAACAGGTCAAAAAACCGATAAAAATTTCAAAAAAATCACTAAAAAATGTCAAAAAACCGACATAAATTTCAAAAAGTCGCTAAATTGTCAAAAAATCGCTAAATTGTCAAAAAATCGATAAAAATGTAAAAAAACACCAAAAAATGTCAAAAAAACAGACAAAAATTTCAAAAAACCCAAAAATGTCAAAAAATCGATAAAAAATGTAAAACATCATAAAAAAGGTCCAAAATCGTCAAAATGTCCAAAAAAATGGCCAAAATGTAAAAAAATCATAAACTGGTCAAAAAATCGATAAAAACTTCAAAAAAACCACTAAAAAGTGTCAAAAAAAAACCGACAAAAATTTCAAAAAGTCGCTAAAATATCAAAAAATCGATAAAAATGTCAAAAAAATCACCAAAAAATGTCACAAAAAATGATAAATTTTTTTTCAAAAAATCCCAAAAATGTCAAAAAATCGATAAAGAATGTCAAAAATCATAATAAAAGGTCCAAAATCGTCAAAATGTCCAAAAAAATGGCTAAAATGTCAAAAAATCATAAACAGGTCAAAAGATCAATAAAAACTTCAAAAAATTCACTTAAAAATGTCAAAAAAACCGACAAAAATTTCAAAATGTCGCTAAAATGTCAAAAAATCGATAAAAATGTCAAAAAAATCACCAAAAAATGTTAAAAAAACAGACAAAAATTTCAAAAAATCGCTAAAATGTCAAAAAATCGATAAAAAATGTCAAAAAAATCACTAAAAAATGTCAAAAAAAAAAATGACAAAAATTTCAAAAAGTCGCTAAAATATCAAAAAATCGATAAAAATGTCAAAAAAATCACCAAAAAATGTCAAAAAAACAGACAAAAATTTCAAAAAATCCCTAAAATGTCAAAAAATCGATAAAAAATGTCAAAAATTATAAAAAAGGTCCAAAATCGTCAAAATGTCTAAAAAAAATGACCTAAATGTCTAAAAACCATATGCAGGTCAAAAAAACGATAAAAATTTCAAAAAAATCACTAAAAAATCACCAAAAAATGTCAAAAAAAAGACAAAAATTTCAAAAAATCGCTAAAATGTCAAAAAATCGATTAAAAATATCAGGACATATAAAAAAGGTCAATAAATCGTCAAAAATGTCAAAAAAATGGCTGCAATATCAAAAAATCGATTAAATGTCGAAAAAATATAAAAAGGTCAAAAAAACCGTCTAAAATGTAAAAAAAAATCGCAAAATATGTCAAAAAATCGATAAAAATGTCAAAAAAATCACCAAAAGCATCAAAAATCGATAAAAATGTCAAAAATCATAAACAAGGTCAAATAACCGTCAAAAATAACTGACAAGCTGATTTAAATTTGACAGAGGCTTGTTTGGAATCAATTTTTGAGAAGAATGACATTTGTGACGTCATGGCTTTCCTCGTCTATATAATTTAGGAACATCCGATCTTTATTGAGCGATTTTGTAATAAAATAATCAAAAGGATCGATACACAGATTTATCGTTTATGAAAAGATCGAGAATCGCAGGTAAAAATATCGATATTGTGAATAATCGATTTATAACGAACATCCCTAAAAAATACCCATGAAAATGTTATTATCAGACACAATTTATGCGAATAAGAATACTATAAAAGAAATGGACATCGATAATCTAAAAAATTAAAGAAAAGAAAAAAATCGAAGAATGATTGAAAGTATGATTTTAAAGAGAATAAATACCGGTACAAAATACTCAATTCAAACTCCTTAATATCTTGTAAGCTAAAGAGGCATAAATTACTTGAAATAAATTATAAAAAGAAAACCTAAGTCGGATAATAATAATCTCCGCTTAAACACTTTGCAAAACAAGCAGAAGTATTGAAATACCAAGTACTAACCACAATAATACGGTGCTTATTATTTGTGGCATTTAAAAATCAATAGAACGGAATATTTCTTTTATAAACGATAAAGCCATCTCTTTCTTACATTATTTCTTTTGTAGGAATTTTACGAAAGGTAATTATAATGAGAAGACCTCCTCCTGGTCATTCTTTCTTTAACTGATAGGTGAGATTATGTGCCATTTACGATTCATAGGCGTAGAAAAAAATTATTCTAATAAATATAGTTACATTAACTACGAAATGTGGTATAGTATATCAAAGGAGTTAAAAACTCAAAGTCAATACCATATGAAATATAATTAAAGGTAATTTTAATCAAAAATTAAAATTATTAATATCGCGACATGTTTTGGCACTCAGGCCAATCATTAGGCGCTAAAATTTGTGTTACTTATACAAATCAAAGTGCATTGATTTTAATATTAGACGCAATTTCAGCGGCGTAGCTGTTACTAACATTCTAGCTTGATTTAATTTTAAATTGTAATTAAACGAACTTAAAATACAATAAATTTTCCTTTTTTTTAAATAAGACTACAGACTGTTTTAGATTTAAATAAATAAATACAGCAGAATCGTAAATAGAGGGTGTTTCATTAGTAAACGGACATACGTTAAGGATGTCAACGAGGTGATCCTTTATCAATTTTGCCTATATATTTAATGAGCCATAATTTACGAACCACTCGGTATATTTTTTTATATTTAGCACACGTTTTAAGCTTCAATTGACATATTAATCTTTTTAGAAATTCAGGTTCGGCTTCATGAAAAATTGACACAAAAGAACATACTGTATATCAATAACTTTAAAATCCATTTGAATATTTAAAAAATCGGTCAAGTGCGTGTCGGACTTCGCACATTTAGGGTTCCGTACCAAATGTAGAATATAAGCCAAAAATACTTGGTAAAAAGATTTAGAGAACTGAATAGAAAAATAACCAGGCGCATGTGCGTTCGACGAAGAAAACAAAATTATGAGACGAAAAATGCTTTTCTTAACAAAATTAATAATAGCACAGATAAAAATAATAAAATATCGAATATCACAATCCGCATATATACCTACTTAGATATTTTGAAATGCTACGAACAAATTTGTTAATATCAGCGTAACCAACAAAGATAGAAAAAAATTATAAGATTAAAAATGCATTTTTTAATAAAACTAATACGATTGCACACATAAAAATAATAAAATATCGAGTATCACAATTTTCATATATACGAAGGTGCGGAACCCTAAAAATGAGGGAATGGTAATGAAAAAATCATATTTATTAATATATTGGTATTTGTTGGTAAAATATACGTAACAGTAAACATTATCACCAAATTTCAAGTTTATAGGTCAATGGAAAGTTAAAAAATTCTTCGGAACAAAATTTTGTAAAAAATGCTGACTTTGGCGCCTTTTCATGCATACGTTTTGCAATTTAAAAAAAAACGCGGGTGAGAGCAATAGGGTTTCGTTTTGAACCTTTGGGGTACGGAACCCTAAAAAAGACAAAAAATATGCGATCTGTATACTTTTTACTTAGAAAATTTTTGACTGAAAGTTAATTTTTAGGGATCCGTACCCCAAAGGGTCAAAATGGAACCCTATTGCTCTCACTCGCGTGTCCGTCCGTCCGTCCATATAAACTGTAAAAAATATTTTTAAAAGTTTTCAAGGGGTGCTCCCATACAACTAAATGGGGGCGCTGGCCTACCCCATCGAGTGAGGTATCGTTGAATAGAGCTCATTGAGTAGATAAAGGGCATATTTTTTGTTTTAAAAAATATTGCAAAACGTAGGAGTGAGAAACCGCCAGTCAGCATTTTTTACAAAATTTTGTTCCGAAGAATTTTTTAACTTTCCATTGACCTATGAACTTGAAATTTGGTGATAATGATGATATGATTTTTTCATTACTATTCCCTCATTTTTATTGTTCCGCACCTTCGTATATGTGAAAATTGTGATACTCGATATTTTATTATTTTTATGTGTGCAATCGTATTAGTTTTATTAAAAAATGCATTTTTCGTCTTATAATTTTGTTTTCTTCGTCGAATGCACATGCGCCTGGTTATTTTTCTTTTCAGTTCTTTAAATCTTTTTACCAAGTATTTTTGGCTTATATTCTACATTTGGTACGGAACCCTAAATGTGCGAAGTCCGACACGCACTTGACCGATTTTTTAATAATATATTCGAGGGAAATTAGTTTATTATTTGAAAAAACAATTTTTTTCAAATAATGTGATCAAAAAATAAAAGAAATAAGAAATTATTTAATTTGCCAAAAATTTAATTCAAGGGAAATCTACAATTACTGAAAAAATCTTGTTAAAACTAGAGGAAAATGACAAAAAAAAATAAAACCTTATTAACTTTTTTTAATAATTTATTCGAAGGAAATTAGTTAAATATTTTTTTTCAAACCAAAGAAAGTCTCAAAGAAATAAATTATTTATGTGCCAAAAAATATGAGTCAAAAGAAATTTGTTTATTTTTTGGAGAAACTACAAAATTACAATAAAAATTCAAAAAAAAAAATTAAAAATTTGCTTAAATTTTCATAAATATAGTATAGGAAAATTCGTATCATATTTTTATCTATTTTAAAATTTAACCATTACCAAAAAAATTATATAAATCTAACCTTTATAATGAAGCTCGTATCTTCAGTTTTTTTTTCACTTCACTTTATTTTAACTAAAAAAAAAGAAAAAACGTGTTAGTTATAAATAAGAGGGGATTCGTAAATATTTAAAACTTGAGACAGGAATATTTATTCATTTATTAAAAAAAATAGTATCAAAAAAAATAATTCCTATACGCTTATAAAATTTGAATTGTTCACTAAAAGCACCATAAAAAACATTTTTTTTTAATATTGTATAATAAAATATAGAAAGTAATACAAAAGGAAAAGATTATAATATAAATTTGAATCACCCTGTAGCACAGTTATAATTACTGTAGAGAAAATTTAAAGTTTACAAAAAAAAATTTAAATTGGTTATGGTATTTTAAACCCATAAAAATATAAATTCATATTTTCTAACATACCTTTTATAATTTACAAATTTTAAAATCACTAAACACAATTTTTATATGTAAAAAATTATTCACTACTTTAACTAACATTGTTATCGGAATTGTTCAAACTTGTTAAATATTTCATAGTCAACTATTATTTTTTTGAAAATTCCATCGCGGCGTCGCTACGGTGGAGGTGGAAGTTATCTTTGTGTGTACGATTTTATTGGGTTTAAGTAAAAAATTATCTGTATTGAAATATTTACAGCGCAGAATTAAATATTAAAATTAAATTGTTTTGTTTGATTTTTACTTTTATGAAATATACGAATTATAAATTATAATAAAATTCATGGAAATGCGTCATTTTTTCCATAAATAATAGTAAATTTAGAAAAAATATATATCTATTATTGAGTATCTTTTTTTTTTTAAATTAAAATTATTGAAATAAAAAAATTATTACAAACATTGCCAACATAGTCCTTTTTTCAGTTTTTGAAAAATAACTCGAAATAAATCAAAATTCGAGATTTTTACAGGAATACAACCAAATTTTTCATCGAAATGCGTTTTTTCATTTTTCAGTTTACTATTACTTTCCCAGTCCTATGAAAAGGAAAGATAGTGAACGAGCAAAGATAATTCGAAATATTGGTGGAAATGTCTATTTTGAGGTCCCCCAAGGAGATTGAAACCATTTCCAGAGTATGGTCTGTCTGTGTGTAGTCCCCTCTTTTCTCTCTTATGTTTGTCATTTAACACTATCAAATTTCCCCTCTTTTCTCTCGAAAATTTCCCCGCTTTTTTCTATTAAATTTGTCACTTTTTTGTTCTAAATTTCCCTCTCTTCTCTTTTCATTTTTTACTTTTTTGTATCTTATTTCCCCGCTATTCTCTTGAGAGTTTCCCCTCTTTTCTCTCTTATGTATGTTTGTTATTTAACACTGTCAAATTTCCCCTCTTTGCTCTCGAAAATTTCCCCGCTTATTTCTATTAAATTTGTCACTTTTTTGTTTGAAATTTCCCTCTCTTCTCTATTAATTTTTTTACTTTTTTGTATCGAATTTCTCCACTATTCTCTTGAGAGTTTTCCCTCTTTTCTCTCTTATATTTGTCATTTAACACTATCAAATTTCCCCTCTTTTCTCTCGAAAATTTCCCCGCTTATTTCTATTAAATTTGTCACTTTTTTGTTTGAAATTTCCCTCTCTTCTCTATTAATTTTTTTACTTTTTTGTATCGAATTTCTCCACTATTCTCTTGAGAGTTTTCCCTCTTTTCTCTCTTATATTTGTCATTTAACACTGTCAAATTTCGCCTCTTTTCTCTCGAAAATTTCCCTGCTTTTATCTATTAAATTTGTCACTTTTTTGTTTTGAATTTCCCTCTCTTCTCTATTATTTTTTTTACTTTTTTGTATCGACTTTCCCCACTATTCTCTTGAGAGTTTCCCCTCTTTTCTCTCTTATGTTTGTCATTTAACACTATCAAATTTCCCCTCTTTTCTCTCGAAAATTTCCCCGCTTTTTTCTATTAAATTTGTTAGTTTTTTGTTTTAAATTTCTCTCTTCTCTTTTTTCTTTTTTGTATCGAATTTCCCCACTATTCTCTTGAGAGTTTCCCCTCTTTTCTCTCTTATGTTTGTCATTTAACACTGTCAAATTTCCCCTCTTTTCTCTCGAAAATTTCCCCGCTTTTTTCTATTAAATTTGTTAGTTTTTTGTTTTAAATTTCTCTCTTCTTTATTAATTTTTTTCTTTTTTGTATCGAATTTCCCCACTATTCTCTTGAGAGTTTCCCCTCTTTTCTCTCTTATGTTTGTCATTTAACACTATCAAATTTCCCCTCTTTTCTCTCGAAAATTTCCCCGCTTTTTTCTATTAAATTTGTTAGTTTTTTGTTTTAAATTTCTCTCTTCTCTTTTTTCTTTTTTGTATCGAATTTCCCCACTATTCTCTTGAGAGTTTCCCCTCTTTTCTCTCTTATGTTTGTCATTTAACACTGTCAAATTTCCCCTCTTTTCTCTCGAAAATTTCCCCGCTTTTTTCTATTAAATTTGTTAGTTTTTTGTTTTAAATTTCTCTCTTCTTTATTAATTTTTTTCTTTTTTGTATCGAATTTCCCCACTATTCTCTTGAGAGTTTCCCCTCTTTTCTCTCTTATGTTTGTCATTTAACACTATCAAATTTCCCCTCTTTTCTCTCGAAAATTTCCCCGCTTTTTTCTATTAAATTTGTTAGTTTTTTGTTTTAAATTTCTCTCTTCTCTATTAATTTTTTTCTTTTTTGTATCGAATTTCCCCACTATTCTCTTGAGAGTTTTCCCTCTTTTCTCTCTTATGTTTGTCATTTAACACTATCAAATTTCCAGTCTTTTTTCTCGAAAATTTTTCCGCTTTTTTCCATTAAATTTGTCACATTCAATTTGTCACTTTTTTGTTTTAAATTTCCCTCTCTTCTCTATTAATTTTTTTCTCTTTTTTGTATCGAATTTTCCCACTATTCTCTTGAGAGTTTCCCCTCTTTTCTCTCTTATGTTTGTCATTTAACACTGTCAAATCTCCCCTCTTTTCTTTCGAAAATTTCCCCTCTTTTTTTCTATTGATATCTTAAATTCATAGAATTAAAATAAAACACGCATGGGTACGTAAATATATTCTCCTACTTTTTCCTGTTTTTTTTTTATTTCTTCTGTGTTTCCTATTTTTCGTTTGTTTCCTAGTTTCTCCTATTTTTCCTTTTCTTTCCTATTTTCCCCACTTTTCCCTATATTTCCATATTTCTCTTAATTTTTTCATGTTTTTCCGGCTTTATTTCTGTTTTTTCCATTTTTTTTCCTATTACCCCTTATTTTTTTCCATTTTACCCTATTTTTTCCTATTTATTTTTCCATTTTTGTGCAACTTTTTCAATTTTCTCCCATTGTATTTTCCTATTTTTCTAATTTTCTTCTATTTCTTCCTATGTTTTCCTATTTTTCCCCCTTTCTCCTGTTTTTTTCTATTTTTTCATATAGATCCCATTTTTCCCTTGTTCGTATTGTCCCTTTATTACCTATTTTCTCTATTTTTCCATTTATTTTCCATATTTTTCTTTATATTTCCATGTTTTCCTCTTTTTCTTTCAATTTTTTTCCTATTGTTTTCTGTTTTTTATTATTTTTCCCAGTTTTTTCTATTTGTTCATATTTTTTTCTAGTTTTTTCCTGTTTTCTCTCTTTTTTTTTACTTTTTTTTTATTAAATATGTCACTTTTTTGTTTTAAATTTCCCTCTCTTCTCTATTAATTTTTTTCTCTTTTTTGTATTGAATTTTCCCACTATTCTCTTGAGAGTTTCCCCTCTTTTCTCTCTTATGTTTGTCATTTAACACTGTCAAATTTCCCCTCTTTTCTCTCGAAATGTATGTTTTCTCTAGTTTTTCTTGATTTTGAGGACAAATAATACACTTTAGTGCAAAATAGTGTAATACAAAGTCTTAGAGCATAAAATTTCCTGCAGCTTTTGTCTTAAGTTTTTTCCAGAACTTTCCATAGTTGCGCCACTAGAGGGCGCTTAAAAAATGTGCATGTATGTTTTCTCTAGTTTTTCTTGATTTTGAGGACAAATAATATACTTTAGTGCAAAATGTTGTAGTACAAAATTATAGAGCATAAAATTTCCTACAATTTATATATCAAACTTATTCCACAATTAGTTTTTTCAAATTTTGAGGACAAACAACGCACTTTAGGGCAAAATTTAGTAGTGACAAGCTGTAGAGCACTAAATTACGTTGAATCGTAGAGGGCGAAAAATATAAACAATTAGGTTTTTGACTTTTTTTTATTTTGAAGACAAAATGAGATCATAAAATTCCCTACATCTTATAGAAATAATCCTATTCTCTACAGCCGAGCCGGTAAAGTTCTAGGGTGACACAGCCGATTTTTTTATTTTATTTTTGTCTAATTAATATTTTTTTTTTATTAAACCTTTATAAAATTTCAGATCTGAATTTTTTTTTGGTACAAAATATTAAATATGTGGTTCATTTCATCGATTTGTGATTGATAAAAAAAAATTGAAATTTTTAATGTCCAATTTAATATTATTTGCTCATTTCTTGTTTTATTTTATGGAAGTAACTTGAATTGACAAAAATAAATTCTTAGAAATAAAAAAATTCGAAGTGCGCCAATGCTTCCATAATTATATATAACAAGACCTCCTTCAGGTTAGTTTTTCTTTTAAATGATAGGTGAGATTATGAGCATTTGAGAAGCAAAGCAAGAAACTAACTACCACGACTACCTGTTTCACCCCCCGTGGCGCTCGTCAGAACGGTCAGCATTTAGAAAGAGTTAAAGCGTCAATCCGAGTGATGTTGAGGTTAAAATGCTGAACAGCTACTGTACTGTAACTTTTTTCGTATTTAGTTTTGTTTTAATTAATATTCATGATGTTTGAAACACGAAATGGGTTGTAATAAAATAAAAAGACCAGATTATAGTAAAAAATTGAAATAAATTAATAAAAATTACATCGATAATTATAATCTTTTACAGCAAATTTAACTCGATACCACATGCGGATAGTAATTTAAAATATTGTACGCTTCGCTTCCTTCCATACCTTATCTAGTACATCACATACTTAGATATATTAGCCATTAATTCGATTTTTAAACGGATTACGTTACTTATAAGTAATCGAGATTTTCATGTGGGATACGATAATTTGTAATTTACTAAGGAAATAACGTTTAAGATCCCTCTTAGAATAAATATTGAGGATAATCGATAAGAGTTAAAAATAAAATTAACATTATATTTTTTTGGTGATTAATTTACCATTATTGCTTCCAATGATCGGATCTTATTGTTTTAGGATTTCCAATCTTCTGATATATTCACAGTTTTTTTAAATCGATATATATTTTTCAAAGCCGATAAAAGATATATTTTTTAACAGATCTGAGTTCTGTTACCAAGTTATTTATGTCTCTTTAGAGTTGTAGAAAAATAATAAAAAAATGACACTTTCAATAGAGATAAATATACTACTAAGTTATTTATATTTGGTCTTTCACAATTTAATAATATATTCTCCACGACCATTACTGAATGTATGAATTCTGAAATCATTTTTAATAAGAGAATGTAAACATTCACACTCTAGAGTCTGAATATTTATTCTATAATACTTGCCTCTTATGCATTTTGCATGTATTTTCATTCTTTATCAAGGTAAAGAATGGATTTTCTGTAATCGAATTAAACAATATCGATTGCCGTGGACTTCAAAAGTGTCAGTGTGTCAGATATAAAATGGCGACGGTAATAATTATTTTCAAACAAGTTTTAATTTAAACAAAATAATGAGTGAAAAATCAAGTGAAGTAGATATAGAATTTAATAATATCTGAAATTGTAAATTATGAAAAAACACCAATGCACCAGATTTTAATTTCGGTAAGTGTACCACAGCACTAAAAATATTAATACAATGTAATACAAATATGTCAACAAATAACTTGTGTTCAGATTTAATTTAATTTTGATTTATACTTTTTGATCGTGGAGAAAATATAGTCTGTTACTCGGTCAGAATGAAAAAATTCGACACTCGTGGTTCCTCACACTCGCATTCGCTCGCGTTCGGAATTTTCCACTCGTTTCGAATTTTTCATTCTAACCTTGTTACAGAATCTACTATTATATACCAAGGGACTAAAGTGCATCTTTTAATTCCGATGGTGAGGGAAACAATCACCTGAGGGATGAAAAGACACTTTAGTCCTGTGGTATATACGCTATTTTTTATACCACGATGCCCAAGGCCCCTTAAAATTCAAATAATTATTTAAATACAATTTTTTTTTAAATAATTTTTTTTTTTAATATAACTTTGTTCTAAAACTTGTTTTAAAAAATTTTAGTCGGTTAAAATATGTTTTTGCCCATTTTGAAAAACTTATAATTTGATATATAAAGTATACTCTTGAGGGGAACACAAAATTGGAGAGAAACGAGGGGAAATTTTGAAGAAAGAGAGGAAATTTGAGACAAAAATAAGTAAAAAGAGGTAATTTAAAAAAGGGGTAATTTCAGAAAAAAGTGATAAAATTTGAGACAAAAGAAGGGAAATTTGACAAAAATGAAAAAGAAAGGTTTAATTTAAAATAGGGGTATTTTTAATGAGAGAAAAGAGATAATTTTAGGGAAAAAGGGGAAATTTCAGATTGAATATTGAAAAAGTTGAGAGAAACAAGAGTAAATTTTGGAGGACGAGCGAAAATTTAAGGCAAAATGTGAACAAAATGAGAAAAAAGGGTAATTTTCGAAAACAGAGGTAATTTTTTAAAAACGTGTAATTTACTCAAAAAAGTAACAAAATTTGAGAGAAAAGAAGGGAAATTCGACAAAAATGAAAAAAAGGGGTACTTTTAATGAGAGAAAGAAAGTAATTTTAGGAAAAAAAGAAAGGAAATTTGAGGCAAAAAAGTGATAAAAGTTGAGAGAAACAAAGGGAAATTTTATATTAAGACGGAAAATTTTATGCCAAAAAGTGAAAAAAATGAGAAAAAAAGGGGTAATTTTAGAAAAAATAGGTAGTTTTTTAAAAAACGTATATTTCTGCAAAAAAGTAAGAATTTTTAAGAGAAAAGAAGGGAAATTCGACAAAAATAAGAAAAAGAGGTAATTTTATAATGAAAAGTGGTAATGTTCGAGAGAGAAAATTTCAGGTCAAAAGTGACAAAATTTGAGACAAAAAAAGGGAAAAAACCTAGGAAAAACAAGAGGAAATTTTGGAGAGAAATTTTAAATAAAAAAAGTGACAAAACGTTAGAGAAACGAGGTTTTTTAGGAAAAGAGAAAATTTAAATCGAAAAAGTAGTAAAAATGAGAAAAAAGGGTAATTTTAGAAAAATTTGACAAAAATGTGAAAAAAAGGATAATTTAAAAATAATTATTTACCTGTTAATTGTGTAATTATTTAAACGTAACAATTAATTCTATTATTTTTAAGTTTCCTACTTCCGATTAGGTAATCATGTTTGATATTAAATTATGTATTTTTTATAAAATACCGGCTCTTAAAAAAGTTATAAAAAAATCGGTGTTCCCGATGGTGCTCGAACTCAGACCAATTTCGATCAGCATTCAAATCAATAATGTCAGAAGGTTGCGACTTGTCACATTTAAGATAATTTAGAATACAATCGTAAAAAATATATAATAAAGCTACGACAATCTCGTAAAATTGTGTTGGAGAAAAGAAAATTGAAGACTGTACTACCAAAAATTGTTTCCTATACTCCTTTGTGGAAGTATTTGACAGTTCTGAATTAAATTAGAATAAACAAGGTAGATGGTTTCAATTGTCTTTTTTTTGCGGGACTAAAAAATTGTAGTCCCAAGGGAGTAAAAGTGGCACTTTAGTCCCGCAAATAGTATACTATTTAAAAAAAATAAATATGGGTACTTAATATTGACAGTTTACTGTTTTTTATATTAAAGTAATTTCGTGTCCCCCGTCACTGACGTATAGAATTATTGGTTAATCCCTTATGGTTTGCTCATTTACATTTTATGATGTATTGGATTCGAAATTTTTCGGGGTGGTCATACTAAAATCTAGTTAAAATTTAGATAAGAAGATATCAATATTTACTTTCTTTCTGCTTTGAACAATCCTGTATAATAGACCTTTGCCACAAAAACTGTGCTATCATGCATTTTCAAATAAACTATAGCTAGGTTGCAAATGATCGAAGTAAGTAAACGTAAGTAATAAGATTTCTATTGAAACAACAGTTCAACTGGCTATTGCTTTAAGGCGGCGTTAGCAAATGGGCATAGGTAAATTTTTGAACATATAAGACGGACTATCCAGGCAATAAATATAGAATATAGAATGGTATTAAATTAGTTCCTGAATATATTGAAAAGTGAAAAATAATTAAGAAAATGGAAAAAACAATGAAATTGTGACATTTGGATTTATGTATACTGTTTTTTAGACCGGTATTATACTAACGATAATTTGGATAATTTATAAAACAAAATTCAGTAGCGGCCTCTTCAACAGAAATTATTAAAAAGGTCATATTTGGTTTAAATAATCATTTATTTATTTACTATAAATTTAAAAATATAAGAATTACCCAAAGTTTAATCAATATAGAAGTTTAATCGGATATCGTTGAAAGATAATCCAGAATAGTTTTCTTTGTATTTAATATTGGTTTTAGATTGTATATTTTTTTAAGATGAGTAGTAAAAATTCAAAACAAAAAATAAATCTTTGTTATGATCTAATCTAATTTTATTTATCATTTAAATGCATTCTATTATTTGGATCATGGACATCTAAACAGATATAAATCTTTTTACTTTTTTTTTTAAACATCTTCTATTTCTTTTTTAACTCTTTCATCAATCCAAGTGATCATACGTTCGTATTGTCGGCAAATTGAAAAGACGAAACCAAAAGAAAGTTTCTTTTATGCAGTTTAACAAGTAACATGTCTACGAAATCTGATGCTATTCAGTCGGTCTCTTTGTTGTAATGACCTCGTCAGGTTTGTTATTATTATTATCCTACGGATTGAAATAACCACAATAGCTACTGTTTGCCGAAAAAGTATATATAGCTACAATGAACTTTAAAGTATATTACAAAAATTTTCGTAGAATCAATCAAGTATTTATCAATTAAGGCCGCAGTTTCACTGTATTTTAAGGTATAAAAACACGGGTTTACCAGTTCCAACTACGTTTAAATTTTACTGTACGAAGGAAAATTAAACTTTGGCAGCTTATAGTATAATGTTTAAGTCTCCTACTTTTTATTTGTCCTACAATTAAACTGAGTTTAACCTTTCAGTGTTGAAAATTACATAGAGGCGCGTGCGGACTGGTAGTCCGCATGTGACTGTGGGCTTATATTCTAGGATATTCGATAGGTTTTAAGTAAATGGTAATATATACTTGAATAAAAAAGATTTTAGTACAAATATAAAAACTTTTACAGATTCAAAAAATAATAAAAATGGAAACAAAAGACATTATTTCACAAAAGAGCATAAAAATAACGTTAATCATTTAGTATTAACCTAAACAAGTAGAACACATAAAAGTAGCGTGCTCTAAGCACATAAATTTATGACACTTTTTGCAAAAAAATCTTGATGGACGATTTTTCTTGCGATCGCAGTAAAAGCATCTACCTTTCTCAGGATGTGTATTGACTTGCCTAGTCGCTTCTGATCCATTCTCTTCGATACCGCATATTTCCATAATTCTCAACCTCAAATTTCTCGGTAAACAAAGGATTATGGCTCTTTCACGCAAGTGATTTTCCAGTAATGCAAATCCGAGATTTTGCAAAAACTTACGTCGTAAGATTTTATCGTTAGTGGTTGCATGGTAAATTGCTTGACAGTTTATACCACCTACGTTTAGACAAGCGTAAAAAATTACCATCGGCCATCTCCGTGTTGACCTGGCACAATTGTATGTTGCACATAACTTATCGACAACATCAACTCCTCCTTTGGTCGTGTTATATTGTGTCAGTATCTCCGGCTTGAATGAATCTCCACTCTCAGGATCAATGCTATCATCGGAATACATAATAGAGGCCAACAACACAACTTTTCTTGTCTTTGGACAATAAGATGCAAGGGTGCAGTTTTCTTTGAAGGCAAAAATAGTGGATTTTTCGGGGCGATTTACGTGAAGCAACTCGGGAGGTAATTCTCTTTTATTTTTTTTCAGAGCTCCTACAACAGTTAGCCCATAATTTGAAATAAGACTGTCAACTAATGGTATACTCATGAACCAGTTATCCATCGTGATGTTTCGTCCCGAATTATGAATTGGCTGGCTTAGTCTCTCAACAATGGACTGCCCTGAGTTTTCTACGAAAAATTGCCACTCTGGTTGACGTCCAACATATACTTCCATGTTGGCCGTATAAAACATTTTTGCGTCACACAAAGCAAATATTTTTATGCCGTATTTATTGGGCTTACTCGGTATGTATTGACGAAATGAGCATTTTCCTCTGAAGGCTTCCAATTTTTCGTCAATGGTAGTGAACTCAGATAAATTATATCCATCTTTACAGTTTTTCACGAACATGTCAAAAAATTAACGTATTGCTGCTAGTTTATCAAAACGCTTCCTTTCACGACTGTCCTTGTCATCAAATCTGAGACATCTTAGAAGGAACTTGAAACGTTTGATTGACATTGTAAGTCTGAAAATCTCAATGCCCTTACCGTTGCTCATCCACAAATCTTCTAAATTTAGATGATTTGCTTTGTATGTTCCAGAAATGTATAAGAGTCCAATAACAGCCCGAATTTCATTTATATTAGTAGGTCTAAGATCTCTCTGTCGAGTGTAAGAATCAGAAAGGAGTTCGATGTACTCTTTTTGTATACTCTACAATAATCAGCAGCATTTCAGCATTGAAAAAAAAATTCCAAATTTCTAAGGCAGTCTTCAAGTCTCTAGTAGCTCGCTTAGGTCCTGGTAATTGCTTCAATAAATTGGAACACGGCAACCCATTCCACCTCGTGCCATATTTCCCTGTATAGACTGGTTCACTCCTCATTTCGTCTTCTTGTCCTAATACTTCTTCAGAGCTGAAGGTGTCTCTTTCATCTATCTCTTGTTCCGTATCACTATCGCTTCTTTCTTCCACATGATCATTTTCGTCAAAGTCCACTTCATCTTCTAATTCTTCCTCTTCATTTTCATTGTCTGAGAGGCATTCAAGCATCATCCTTTCGAGGATCTCCTGCTCGCGTTCATATGCCATTTTATAGGACATTGTATCTGAAAAAAAATGTAGATTGTAAAAATACACGTTATGAGGCGCGCGCGGAATGACGTTCCGCCAATATTTGATTTATTATATTTTTCACTTCCGCTATTAGAAAATTATTTTGATATTTATTAGAAACATATAAATAGATCTATTTACCTAAAAACAACTGATTAAAACTTACCTTTTCATGTACAAGGTAATAAAACAAAAATATAACGTGCAAGGGCGCGCGCGGATTCACATTCCACAAGGACCTATCTTATTCACGTGTTATCTCTTTGAGCTGTCTGTGTGTGCGCCGACTGACATTCCGCGGGCGCCCATTGAAGGGTTAAAAAAAGTAATTTTTAAAATCAGGGATAAAAAGTAGGAGACGACATTGTACGAATTTTTGTTAGTTAGCACCTTGAATATTTCTTTATTTTGTTCAGTATTTATTTAATCTAATTGGAAATACGATTCAGAAATATATGTCAAATTTATTTGTCATAATGGAGATTATCGATAATTTCCTGTAATGTCTTAATTCATACCCTCTCGAAAAGATGTCGAATTAGATGACAATCATATAAAAACCATGTTGCCAAACTTTTAGAAAAGTCTGAACATTAGATATTTTTGCGGAACTAATTCTGAAGAACTAGTTCCAAACACATTTAGGATTACAAAGGGACAAGTTATTTGCTCATGTCTTATTTGGAATATATTCAGGATTTTTATGTACCGCGAACGCATAAAATGGAACTTATGTATGACGTAACCTTTTGTTACTTAACAAAAGAAATTAAGTAATATTAATTTTTCACGCAATTAATTTAATAATACAGAAGAAATAGTTTTTAAATAAAGGCAAAGAAATTTTAATAATTCAATTTTCAATTTGGCACAATTTCACTATGTGGGATTGATTATCTATTTTAATTATAGATCAGTTATTAGATCCGCGAAAATACCTATTATAACAAAATATTAGTTTTTTATAACTTATTATGTTGTCATATATACTGAAAGGATTTGTCTCTTTCTATGTTATATGTTGGCTAATATTATTATTCAAATCAAACCGGGAAATTATGAATACAAAATTGCACGTATTTCTTAAAACAAAATTATTTTTATGGAATATTTGTCTCCAGATTTATAATATTTGTCGAGGGAATATTTGCACAGAAATCTTAATATATATACTTACTCTAGAATACTATTTCAATTGGACAGAAGTGATGTAAAATGTTCACAATAGTCGTTAATGCGCATGCGCACCATCAGTTTATTTCTGAACAGGGCAGGCTTTAATAATATATGCTATTGTTAAACCTGAATTGAAGATATGAAATCAAAAATTCTATTTTGGTCGAGTCATTAAATTGCATTTAATTCATTGGTAATTTTCAACAGCTATTTTAATATTTATTATCTTGGGATTATTGACAAAATAGACCTAAATATAAAGGAGTAAAAACCCATAATCAAATCTTTATGGAACTGAACCTAGGACAAATAGGATATTGATGTTCGAATTAGTTTTCTTTCGAAATTAGGTACGATCATCGACATTCATATACTGGATTTAATAAAAAATATTTTAACACATCGTTGATTTTTAGCTCTATTGCAAGATGTTAACTTACAAGATTTCATTAATGACGAGTCAATATTGAATTGTTCTTTTGTTACACAAATAACGAATTTCATGGTGTGAGTGGATAGACATGTTTGTAATCAATGAAAATCGAAAAGCATAATATCAATTTTTATTAAAATTCGATGAAGTCTTACTTCATAAAATATTACAATTTTATTCGAATCTAAAGTTTGGAGTAAAAATAAAAATAAACGAACAGTACAAAAAAAGTAACTCTAATTATTAATTATAAAATAAAATTAGTTTACTCAAATCTTATTTTACAATAAATTCTTACAATGAGTATTATCAACTTCATTGTGTGATTCAACTCATATGGAGAAGTATCAAAAATATGATCTTCCAAACATTTAAAGATATTTTTTGCTGAAACAAGAACATTGAACCTTGAATTATTAATATCTCCAAAAAATTCTTTCCATTTTTACTTTCCAAACAACAGAGTTGTATAGAAGGAAAGTATTGCGATCATGATATTTTGACCATACCCAGATTTTAACGGTTCTTTACGTTTTGAGGTCACCTGAATCCATTTATACCATTTTTAGCATGATGTCTGTCTGTGTGTCTGTGTGTGTGTGTGTGTGTGTGTGTGTGTGTGTGTGTGTGTGTGTGTGTGTGTGTGTGTGTGTGTGTGTGTGTGTGTGTGTGTGTGTGTGTGTCTGTGTGTGTGTGTGAACACGATAGCGTCTAAACGGCTGAACCGATTTAGATGAAATTTTATATACATATTTAGGGTAACAAGGAGACGACCTGTATAGATTTTGGAGTTAATCGGACAACCGGAAGTGACAGTTGCTATAAGTGATGACGTCATTACTTAACAAGATGACAATAAAGTTTTACACATATATTTTTTATACGTTATAGTTTAATTTCGAATGTTTAAAATTTTCAAAAACTTTTGCCATTGTTGCCAGATTTATGAAAAAGTAATTTTTTTTCATATTTTTCTTAAATAACCAAAATAATGCATTTTTATGAAAAATTACAAGATACGAAAGTTGTAGAACATAAAATTTTCTAGACATTTTGTCATTACCGTTTTTTTTGAATTCCTCATAGTTTCGCCGCTAGAGGGCGTGAAAAAAATTTATATAGACATTTTTGTGACTTTTTTAGATTTTAAGACAAAATTATGGATTTTTATGAAAAATTACATGGGGTCAAAATTGTAGAACATAAAATTTTCTATAAATTTTGTCTTAACTATTTTGTCAAGTTGCGTATAGTTTCGCCGCTAGTTTTTATTTTAATTTTTATCTTTATTAAATTATTATTTTTCAGTTAAATTTTTATATTAAAAACTTTAAAAAAATATCTTTAAATTTGTAATAATTAATTTTATAATTGTAATTTTTTTCAAAATTTTATTACAAAAATTTTGGAATTTTTAAAAAATTGGCAAGAAATTTAAGATTATATTACGATTTTAAACTAAATTGAATAACTTCAAAAATATTAAAGTTATTGAAATGTGATTTTCACCATTCGAAAGATAATATAAAACTCTAAATTTTAAATGTATTTTAGTTTCTTAAAATTTAGAATTGTAATTATTACAGCCAAAATTAAGATTTTTTTTAAATTTTTTTGTAATTTCGTTTTATCAATAAGTATAAAATAAATGAAAAAATTAAATAGCATATCCGAAAAGGATCCAAAAGTACTATGTGTGTAAATTATTTCATAATTTTAACATAGTATTTGCAAAAGTTATAGCAAAAAATGAAAAAAGTTAAAACAATTCAATGGACCCATGAATTTTTGAAAAAAAAAATTGATTTTTTTTTAGTTTTTTAAACTAAATTTATTAATGCATTTTGATCCAAAAAACCTAAAAAAAAGGTCTGTTTCCCATTTTGAATAAAATTGAATGAGATATTAATTATTTATTGATTTTAAAATTATTCACAAATAGGTTTTAATTGTTTTAAGGTTAAAATTAATATTAAAAATTTTAAAAAAATTACCCTTAAATTTGTAGTAAAAAACTCTATAATTGTGATTTTATTCAAAAAATTGTAGAATTCATAATTTTTTTTTTGTAATTTAATATAAGTTTAAAAAAAATTGAATAACTTTAAAAATATTAAAGATATTAAAATGGGATTTATACCATTCGATAGGTAATATAATTAATGTATTTTAATGCCGAAAAACTAAAATAATCGATTAAACAATTACTTTACTAGGAGTGTTCGGAAAGTTGGGTGGGATTACCCCCTCATTTTTCATTAGGTTATTTGTTAGGTTTAGAATTTGCCGATTTTTTTTCTGTGTATATACAAATTTGTATGACATCTTTAGAAAGTTCTATAAGACCACCTATATCCTTTCTATGTAATAACATAAATTGTTGGAAATCCACTGCATTATAATCTGACTTTTTAGTTTCATTCAAAAGTGACAAGGATGCTAAAATATCGATTATATAAAGACATTCATCGTCCTCTATAACCAGGTCGTTGTAATCAATTTATAATTGCTATATCACCCAGATCACGTTCTGGAGACAAATTTCGTTTTTGATTTGTATTGGAAAAAGTGAGCATCTTGGTATGGTCTAATATATCACAATTCCCTTTTAAAACTTTTAAATCAATGTTTAAACAGAGTCTTCTGAAAATGTAGTAGAACTGATATGCAGTTGGATTATTGTATTACAACCATTCCGTCGACTGAAAAATAAAGACTTGTTTAGAATATATCAATTTCAGTACTTCTGAAGTCAACAATACACAAAACATGCATAAAATAATACTTCAGGAAATAATTAGTGATTCAATGAACTTTCTTACCGAATGCTACACAAAAATAATTGGAGATGATCTTGACTAAACTTGTAGGTCATCAAATATCGTAATGAAGAATTTTTTTTCTTGACGTATTCATCATAAATTCCCAATATTGATTGTATTGTACTACAAAATCCAACAATCGGTGTCATATTTCTTGTAACATGCAGATATTTACCATCCACATGTTTCAAAGACTTCAAATAGGTGAAAGCCTCTTCTAAAACTGGCCTCCAAAAAGTACATTGGATTTTTTCAATGGAGATAACGAGTCGATACAAGAATATCAAAACTTGACAAAACCGTCCCTGGCGAGACTTCCAATAATGGCATTTGATGTCAGGGAGAAAAAGCGCTGTTGCACAATCTATATCTTTTCAAGGACAGCTGTTACATCATTGCGCTCATCTTCTGACAAATCACACAATTCACTTATGCTACTTATGAGTTGAATAGTCGTTGGCAAGTCTCGTAAGAGCCAAAAAATAAATTCGTTTCTCGAATGAAATATGTTTATTGCTGAATTTGATCAACAAGATTTAGGAACTTGACAACTGATGGTACGCATGCGCACATTGCGAAACACTTGCATATGCGGCGTGCTTTTCCTTGTGGAATATAATGGAACCAGCATTCTAGAGTAAGTATATATTATGATTTCTATGAATATTTGTCGCTCATTATGGAATATTTGTCTCCCAATAGGCGCTAACAAAATTATTTTTATGGAAAATTTGTCTCCAGATTTTTAATATTTGTCTCCACATTATGGAATATTTGTCTTCCAATAGACGCTAAAAAAATTATTTTTATGGAATAGTTGTCTCCAAATAGGCGCTAACAAAATTCTTTTTTTGGAATATTTGTCTCCAGATTTTTAATATTTGTCTCTCATTATGGAATATTTGTCTCCCAATAGGCGCTCCTTTTTTGCCTAATGGTAAACAAATTTCCAGTTTCGCATTGCGTTCGGTATTGCTGCTAGTTATAAGATGTCGATATTAATCATGGGATTCGCGAGTAAACCGATTTTTTATTATTTTTCCGAACGCATCAATCTGTTATCTGCTAGGTTAAAACGAAATATTTATATTTGAGAAAATGAACAATCATGGTTAACATATACTTACAGGAGAAATATTTTTTGATTTTGATAATGTAAATAAAAAATTCTGTGCAGTTTAAAAAAAAAGTCATAATCTCCAACATCAAAAAACCCCATGTACCAATTTTGAATGGAATCGGATAATAATCATAAATTTCGTCCACCATTTTGGAGTCGCCATCTTGAATTTATTTATTTTGAAAAAAAAATCACAATCTCCTATCCCAAAAAACCCTCCGTACCAATTTTGAAAAGAATCGGATAATAATCCCATATCTCGTCTGCCATCTTGAATTTATTAATTTTGAGAAAAAATTCGTAATCTCCAACCCCTAAAACTTCCACATGGCAATTTTGAAGGAAATCTGTCCGTTCGTAATGAAATATCTATAAAATATATTAGGGATTAGGGATTTATATTTATGATGATTTTACGTATTTATCGAAGATAAACAAACAGTTAAGATAAACAAAGTTAGTTTTACAGTATTGCTCTTAAATAAGATTAAAATTATTTTGTACAGTGGATCAGATAAAATACTATGAAATAAAATGTCACCACTAAAACGAGTAAATAATTTGGTCAAATGTGTGCTGAAATAAATCGTAAATAAGACATATTGCTACATCTGTTGAATAATAGATTTATTAAATTTGACATTAGCTTTGTTCGCGGGTGCAATTCCGAACCAGTTCAAGGACTACTCGCATGCGCAGTCTAACAATCAGTGTTCGCGGGTAAAAAATTCTGAATTTTTAATAACAGTTCCTCGTTCGCGGATCACATCGAACTGGTTCATTATTGATTCAGAATCGATTCTAGCGGTCCTTGAATTTTTGTTAGTACTGAAAGTTCGGTTCTACTGCTCATATCGACTTAATTGTCAGCTGTTTTTATTTATTGATTTTTGTTTTAATAATCTAATAAATTATAGTAAATTGTACATATTTAATAATGTTTTTTTTTTATTAATAAGACTATTTTTAGTAATTTTTATACAGCTTTAGAAAAATTAAAGTATTCTGGTGAGTCCACTTATAACCCTGCTTCCTTCTTTAAGTTGGTTGAAAAGAGCAAAAAATTCGGATACTTTTAGAAATGTTTGATGTTAGTATAAAAGTAAATTAATTAATATTATTATTTATTTATAAAAAATAAGAAACGAAAACGACAATCGTCTGTCGTTTAATATTCGAAGTTTTCGTTGGTTCCGAAATCGTTCGCGGTAAAACCAAATATAGAATCGGTTCATAACTAGACATGCGCTCTACGTCAGTGATGAATTAGTTCTGAATCGGTTCAGAATCAGACCCGCGAACAAAGCTATTAATATGATATATGTCACATTTAGTTATTGTTATGAATATTGGAGTGTGCCACTGCGGCCTTAAGTAAATGAGATTTTTTTTGGGTTAAAAAATATTTATTTATTGTAATTCGTCTCAACATTTTTAAATTTTAAATTACGAACCTAAAATATATTCATAAAAATTGGCTAGCAAGGGAAACCACCAAGATGAAGCCTTTCGATATGATATTTCTCATTATCTCGGACACGCACCAAGTATGAGGCGGCTGTCGGGTCGGTAAAGAAGTGTCCCTGTTCAAAACTATGATGGATGACATGTTTTTATCGAGATATCGTTCTTGAGGAACAACGGACATAGCGGCCCTATCCTTTGGTGGTCTTCTTCTTCATTCCTTCTTCTACACTAGCACGGAGACTTGGATACTTCAAACGCCACTTCATCGGACATCGGGTTGAATTGGATGTTTCGAAATCGTTTTGATTGCTAATTATGTACATTAAATTAGTTGAATTCCTGTCTGTGCGTTAAATTAAGCAAGGATGATTCTTGTGATAGGTAAAATGGTGAATAAATCGTTAAAGATTTTGCTAATAAAATACATTTTTAATAATAGTAATCTAATTAATTCTATTTTAATACAAAGAATATTTCTCCACGACCATTATTGAATGTATGAATTCCGAAATCATTTTTAATAATAGAATGTAAACATTCACCCTCTAGAGTCTGAATATTTATTCTAAAACACTTGCTTCTTATGTATTTTGCATGTATTTTCATTCTTTATCAAGGTAAAGAATGGATTTTCTGTAATCGAAATAAACGATATGGGATTGCCATGGATTTCAAAAGTGTCAGTGTCAGATACAAAATAGCGACGATAATAATTATTTTCAAACAAGTTTTAATTTATACAAAATAATGAGTGAAAAATCAAGTGAAGTAGATATAGAATTTAATAATATTTAAAATTGCAAATTATGAAAAAACATCAATGCACCAGATTTTAATTTCGGTAAGTGTACCACAGCACTATAAATATTAATACAATGTAATATAAATATTTCAACAAATAACTTGTGTTTAGATTTAATTTAATTTTGATTTATACTTTTTGATCGTGGAGAAAATATAGTCTGTTACTCGGTTAGAATGAAAAAATTTGACACTCGTGGTTCCTTACACTCGCTGACGCTCGCGTTCGGAATTTTCCACTCGTGTCGAATTTTTCATTCTAACCTTGTTACAGAATCTACTATTACATAATAATTGGCACAAGTGTTTCATCACTAGAGTGAGAATATGATTGGTTATAAAATATAAAAAATCGGCTGGGTCATCCCAAAATTTTCCCAGCTCAGGTGTGGAGAATGAGATTATTTTAATTACAAAATACAAAATTTCTGAATGAAAAAGTAAAATGTTGTAAAAATGAAATAAATTGCTGAAAAAAAATGGGTAAACATTGCAAAAATTAATTAAAATGAAAACCGATAAAAATTGCTTTAAATGGCACCTTGTTATTATAAATACCAACAAGATAATGAATTATTTCCAAAAATGGCAAAAAAATTGTTAAAAATGATAAAGAATTGCTAAATTTCAGCATAAATTAAAACTATAATAAAAAAAAAGTATCAAAAGGCAAAAAATGCAAAAAAACTGGACCAAAAAAAAGGAAAAGGGGGAAAAATAACAAAGAGTCCAAAAATGCAAAAAAACTGGACCAAAAAAAAGGAAAAGGGGGAAAAATAACAAAGAGTCCAAAAATAAATGTCAAATAAGATAAAGTAAAGAGAAAAAATGCAAAATGCGCCAACAAAGTTAAAAAAAAGTTAAAAAAAGCAAAAAAAACCAAGACAAGTTTTAAAAAAGCAAAAAAAGTGGCAAAAAGAGATAAAAAAGCAACAAAAGAAGTAAAAAAGATTCAAAATAGAAACAAATATACGCAAAAAAGGTCAAAAAAGCTCAAAAACTAAAAGCAAAATACGCCAAAAAGGTAAAATAATAATAATAAAAAAGGCAAAATAGAGAAAAAATAAAAGGGAAAAGGGAAAAAAATCAACAAAAAATCCAAAAAAAAGACCAAATAAGACAAGTAAAAGGAAAATGGAAAATACGCCAAAAAAGAAAAAAAAAACACAAAAAAGTTAAAAAAAAAGCAGAATAGAGGAAAAATAAAGGCAAAAAACAGTTTCAAAAAAGTCCAAAAAATATACCAAATAAAGGGAAAGAACCAAAATACGCCAAAAAAGTAAAAAAAAGAAGCAAAATAGCATCAAAATAAAGGCAAAAAAAGACAAAAAAAGGCAAAAAAAGGGTAAAAAAGCAAATAAAAAGTAACAAAAAGGCAAAAAGTTCAAATAGTTAAACAAAAAAGTTTTAAAAAGGGCAAAAAGGTAAAAAAGGAAAAAGGGTCAAAACAAAATCAAAAATGACAAAAAAAGTCAATATTTTTTGCTTAAATGACTTTTCTTGACGTTTTGAGCCACTCACAACACGTTTAGGTGAAAAAAATTCATGTCCGTTGGTCTGGATGGATGGATGGTTGGTTTCAATGGATGAATGAATGGATGGATGTATGTGGAGACGATAACTCAAGAACCAGTAGTCCGATTTCAAAAACTCTTTCGCCAATCGGTTTCTCGTATCTACAACACAAAACTTATTATTTTTGGGAATTCTAACTGTAAGGGGGTGGAAACGAGGGTTGAGCTTTCAAAAAATTCATATATCCGCCATTTTTAAAAATATCGATACAGGTCATAAGACTCTTTTGTCCTAATTATTATAAAATTAATTCGCTTAAAATTTTTTTTCGATTTTACCTTCATGGGTGGAACTGGAGGATTTGAAACTTCAAAAAATTCATATCCGCCAATTTTGAAAATATTGTAACACCTCTTTACACTTTTTTAATATCCTAATTATTACTATAAAATTAATGTGTATATAAAACTTTTTTTTATCCGATCTACGGGGGTGAAACTGGAGGGGTTGAAATATCAAAATAATTATATCTCCAACATTTTTAAAAATATCGAAACAGGTCCTTAGACTTTTTTGAAAAAAATTGAAAAAATACTGTAAAAACTTGATAAAAAATCGTAAAAAAATCGAAAAAAACTGGTAAAAAATCGTAAAATTTCGAAAACAATCGTTAATCATAAAAAATCGTAAGCAAAACGAAACAAAATCTAAAAAAATTGTAAAAAATAAAAAAACCGTAAAATGTCTTAAGAAATTGTAAAAAATTATAAAAAATTGTAAAAATCCAAAAAAATTCTAAAAAACTGATGAAAAGTTTTAAAATTTCGTAAATAATGCTTAATAATCGTTAAACATCATAAAAAATCGTAAAAAATCGTAAAATATCATGAAAAATCGTAAAAAATAGTAAAAAACAAACAAGAAAACTGGAAAAACCTGGAACAAATGGAAGAAAGGAACAATATCGGGAAAGATCGAAAAACGTAAGTAAATTAGAAAACATCGAAAAAAATCATAGAAAATCGGAAAAAACAAAAAAAAAGACGGAAAAAATGGGGACATACAGGAAAAGTTAAAAAAAAAACCTTAAAAAATTTAATTTCAAAATTTTTTTTAAGAATATCGAAATATGTTCATGTCCTAATTATTTCGCTTAAAATTTTTTTTCGCTCTGACCTTCATGATTGGAACTGGAAAGGCTTGAAATTTCAAAAAATTCATATCCGACATTTTTGAAAATATCGAAACAGGTCATTAGACTTTTTTTATGTTCTATAATTTTTATAAAATTAATTGGCTACTTTTTACGATTTTTTTCGTAATCATAAGAAATTGTAAACATTCTAAAAAATTGTAAAAAATCGTAAAAAACTGGTAAAAAGTCGTAAAATTTCGTAAATAATCGTAAAAATTTTGTAAAAGTACAGTGATCTCTAAATTAAACACGTCTAGTGCCGGTAAATCAAGTCAATTCGGTATCGTTGTTTGGTCACGCATTTTGTGATCCTCAATGGAGTTATTTAGTAGATATTATTTAAAAGTTTCTTTGGTTTTTTAAAAATAATTTTTTATGTTCTTTATAAGTACAGTTAGTGTCATACTTCATTTTAACTAATTTACTGTTCTAAAAACAAAAGATTCATTCTTAAATGGCAACATGTTTTGTCCAAACATTCGCAATCATCAGTCCTACAATACAAATTATAAAACTTGTTATAAATACAAAAAGAAATCATAAAATTAAGTTACTTTAAGCTTTTTGTAAGTTGATATTGTCCATAAGACAGGAAAATCTTGGTTTTCCGGTTTAATTCTTAAAAATCGTAAAAAATATGTGAAAAACCTTACGATGATCTCGTAAAATGGTATTGAAAAAACAAAATTGAAGACTCTACTACCGAAAATTGTCTCCAATACTCCTTGTGGAAGTATTTGACAGTTCTGAATTAAATTAGAATAAACAATTGTTTTTTATTTGCGGGACTTGAGATTAAAAAATTTTAGTCTCAACATAGTAAAAGTGGCCCTTTAGTCCCGCATTCACTCCCTGCGGTGTAAAAAAGTCGATTTCTCACTAATGACTTAATAAAACATACCAAGTCCAGTACCACAAAAAGTATATTGTTACTTATGATAAAAACATTTAGAAGGGTTAGCAATTAGTTTCGACTTCTGCCATCACCAGGCCAACAATAAATCTCGTTAAGAAAGAAAATTAATACTGGAAAAAAAGCTTACTATATGCCTTATTGGCGAAATCTACATTATAAAGTCATAGGTAACTATAAAAATTGTTTAAAAGTTATTATTATGAACTGAAGGACCACTCAGTTATTTGTAAATATGAGACTATGTTTAAATGAATCTTCTACTATTTTAGTTGAAGAGCTTTTACATGCTCATTTATTCATGTTAAAAACATCCATTAGTACATTATGGTTGTAGTTATGTTGTGTTAATAAAATCAATATACAAATGTTTTTTTAAAAATTATGTAGGTGTGGAATCTACAGAAAAAAACTACATCCAGCTTGTAATTTTTTTAGATCAGTTATGGCATTTATTGATAGTGCATAAGAAATATAGCAACAAAGCTTTGATGGCATATAAATACAAAATAACAAAAAAACCTACGACAAGTTATTAACCATTGCACAACAATCCATTACTAACTTTCCTATTAACGATCTAAATGTTGATGTAATGGCTTAGCAAATGATTACATGCAAACGAAAATAAACGTGTAATCAATTAGACGATGATGGTATAGGAGAATGAATAGTCAGTAATTTTCAATAGCACTTCCATCCATTACAACAGCAAAACAGAATATCTCGGTAGCTACTAGCGAGGATAATGAATATTCACAATATCATTTCAAAAGGTTCAAAAAAGATGCATTAATAAAATACACTGAAAAAAAAATCGTTGTATATGTGTGGTCAATATAAATTATAAGTGCTACTTTTAAATCATTAAAGGAAGATTTACTTTGCTATGGAAGAGTAAATAGGAAAAAATAGGAAAAAGCGGGAAAAAATTTGGAAGTAATAGTTAAAAATAAGGAGAATGGTGAAAAATAGGGAAAATAAAGACAACAGGGAAAAACAAGAAAAATATACAAATTTAAAAATAATACCAACAATGTATTTTCCCATTTCAATTAGTAAAATAAAGCAACAATACATTTTTCCACACAGGAAATTGAAAACATAAAAATTTGAAATCCGAAGCAAGGGTGAATTTTTCCATACACAAATTTAAAAACAAAATAGGAAATAGAAAAGCATAGCAGCGATGCTTTTCTTAACACACGATTTTGGAAATAAAGCTAGAATGCATTTTTCTATACACACATTTCAAAACAAACCAACAATGCATTTTTTACCCACGAATTTGAAGACACTAATGCAATCTTCCACTTTCTAATTTGGAAAATAAGCAACAACTTTAGACAAATTTTGAAAAAAATCAACGGATTTAAAATTAATTTATATTTTCTTAATCGAATTAAAAAAAAAATTATACTCGAAATGAAAATTTAAGCACTTGAGTAAATAAAAAAAGCAATGATGCATTTTTCCACTTGGTTTAGGAAAACAAAGAAACGATGTATTTTTTTCACCTGATTTAAAAAAATAAAGTAACAATGCGTATTTGAATAAAAATAAGGCATGAATTTTGCTACACTCAATAAAAAAAAGAAGCAGCAATGAATTTGTAAAAATGAAGCCAGAATGCATTTAATAGGGAAAAATAGGAAAAAACCAGATAGGGACAAATACGGACAAAGCAGGAAAAAATAATGATAAACAACAAAAATAGGAAAAATATGGAAAAATAGAAAAAAACAATCAACAAGTACCGGTGGGTATTCAGCTAGTTTTATATATTTTTATTAACCTACTAAGAAATTAATTGTTAAAATATATGTATAAAAATTAGGTATTTTAGTGTGGAATAATTTTATTCACAATGCAAACAAAACGTTCATATAAAAGATGCACCAGTAGCTGCATTGAGGATCAAAGGCGGCAAGAAGATACTGAGGAATTCTTCGGCATATTATGAAATACCGACAGCTTTCATATGAACACATTCAAATGTGAAACTCAATTAGACAGTATTAACCGCCATCTTCCAGATATAACAATTTTTTTTATTATTTATTTGGATTTTAAATGAATTTTTTATAGTTTGTCTCCGATAGCTCGTTATTTTATAGACTGAAGATAATGTTTTATTACAGTCTTGAGAAAAATAATTTTTTTATAAATGTTTTGTAATTTATAAACCGATTTTTTTGGTAGGTATAATTTGTGATTTTGCTCTTATAGTATTAAAATAACTGGGATAAGTTTTTTTATGCTGGATTCAAATCTGTAATGAGAATTTTAAATTTGACACAAATAAGAAAAAAATTTCACAAATTTAAAACTTCAGACCACTTAATTTTTTTATCTTAACAGACATAAACTTTACTTACAATTTTTTTGTTTACTTTCTTTTGCTGAATTAATATTTAAAATCAAAATTTTGAAATTATATCGTATACAAACAGACAGATAGACTTATAGAATTCAATAACGACTTTTTTATAGTTGTCGAAAATGGCGATTAAGAACTCACTAACAATTGTTGTGATTATTTTTTATAAACCTAATTAGAGCAATATTCTCCCTGGTACTAAGAAAACAAATTTTTATTAAGTAACAGAAAAAAATATTTCATATAAAAATGGAACACTTGATCGATTTAATTTAGCAAAAGCGGTATTAAAAAAATAGTTGCAAATATTAAGTTTTTAGCAGAATAATACACAAACTATAATCTCAAATGTAGGATAGAACATTTTTTGTTTTATCATTTAATTTTGGCTGTCATTTTAATACGTCAATTATTAATTATTTCTTAACTTTTTAACTTGCATTCGTAGATATAGACCAATTAGGTCACCACAATTCAGCAATCATGTTGTTATAGTTCTTCCATTCTCAGTTTGAGGACACGTGCCACTATAAAAGTCACAAATGATTGTGGGCGGCATGCCGACAACGGGCGTGCATATAAAATTTGTATAGAGAGAAAAATGAAGTAAAACCTTAACTCTTTATAGGGCATTAATATTTTATTAACTATAAATAGTTTAACAAGTAGAGTATATTTATGTTTTTTCCTAATAAGTTTTAGCAAAAATGTGGTGGTCGATATGCTGACCACTGCCCACTAACATCAAATTGGGTAGAGGTTACAATAGAGAGCACTTATTAAAAATTATTTATTTTTACAAAAAATACAAAAAGTATCTCAGTTTAAATGAAATGGTTTAAAACAAGTTAAACATAATGCAACATTACATTGTTCACATGTGATCTTAGAGCGGACAGGATTCTTTTTAGTGCTACATTTAGCACATCGTCTATATGTACCCTGAATAGGTATATGTTTGCCAACATCAATGTTTCGTTCCGATTTTTCCAAGTTGATGGTTCGCCCTGCATCTTTTCTTAATTTTTTAGCGCATGTAAGTACACCAAGTCCTTTTCTTTTTCTAGAGCAATGGTTTCCAATTAACTGATTGGCTAATATGCTCCTAAAATTTAGATGTGACATATGTTTGAAATGTGAATTATTTCTTTTCATTGCGCATTTATATATAATGTATGAATTAGTTATAGCAGCGTCCAAAAAAAAATAAAAAGGTTTAACCCACCAACGTCTAGATTTCCACCCTATACTGTAGGTTTGCATATATTGGTCAAAACCATCTACCCCACCCATGTATTTATTGTAATCAGCAATGGAACTTGGACAACTGATCGATAGTTTAACCCCAATATTATTTCTTCTCAGGACATTTACTTTATTTTGATGATTATGCATTGTGCTGATAACTTTTACAGCCTTTTTTCCACGGTCTTTCCACTTGGCAACTGAAAAATTTCCACTCATAACAACGTCTGACTGACCTTTTTGTAGCTCTTTATCTGTCGCTAGTAGATTTTTCGGATAACATTTTCGATTAATGCGAAAAGTGCCACATCCAAAAGTATCTGATTTAAGCAATCGATCAAGTAAAGGAAAACTACTAAAGAAATTATCGAAATATATACAATAGCCTTTTAATAAGTAAGGTTTGCACAAGTGCATTACAGTTCGTTCTCCTAGTGATAAATTCTCATTGTTATCATTACTCTTACCTTCATAAACTTGAAAGTTCTGTAGATAATGGGTTTGTGAACAAGCTAATGTCCAAACTTTTATTCCTCTTTTTGTGGGTTTCATGTACTGTTTTAGGCTTGCACGACCTTTGAAACCTACCATGGTTTCATCCACTGCTAGATTTCTAGAAGGTTTGAAAGATTGAGGAAATGTTCTGTTAAGAGTATTAATTATTGGGCGCACTTTATATAGTTTGTCAAAATTTGGACTCCCAAGTTTTGGCATTTGCTAGTTGTTATTGATGTGCAAACATCTTAAAATTTTTAAAAATCTTTTTTGTGGCATAATGTTCGCAATCCTGTCCACCGTAGAATTATCATCGACAGACCAATAAAGCCTCATGCTTGGAAGAGGGTGCAAATCCATTATTATCAACATGCCTAGAAATGTTTGAAGCTCTTCTTGACCAAATTCCAATAGCGTATTGTTTTGGGCCGCATATAGACACGTTTCTTTTACGATGCTGGTTAGTAACTCGTCCGAATAAAAATATTTGAATATTTTAATAAGTGACTTAAAATTGACATCGATTTTTGGACCGAATTCTTCTGCAAAAATGTAATTTTTATATTTTTATATTTTATATTACTACACTCGGGAGAATCGAGTGATAATGGAATTTGATCAATAGAAGATACACTAGGAGTACTTCTTGCGTTAAGATTCGTTTATATCGACACCATAATCTGCATCACTGTCACCCCCAAAGTCAGAATTTTCAGCCTTTTCATCCGCAATGCCATCTTCCACACTATCTATAAGATAAAACGCTCCATCACTACTTATGTGTTCCAAATTCAACCTTTTTCCCATTCTGAAAAAAAAAACAATAATATAATAAAAACACTATACACATAGTTGCAAAATGAAATTACCGAAAATGTTGAAATTTCGATGAAAAGTCGGGAATAAGTTACGTGAATACTCGAAAGTAGCGTTATAAAAATTATAAAGGGCCATTTTAGATAAGTAAATTTCCTCGGCGCTAATATATTTTCTTAGACTAAGTATACAAATTAATTGTTAATACTTACATTAATTGTTATGTGTAATGATTTTTCAGGTAACTGCTATATAATTTGATAATAAAGTTCTTTTTTGGTATCGGTACACACTACAGTACTTTACACTAAACGAGCAGAGGTCAACCATGAAACCACTTAATCTCTGCAACACGATGGCAACATGTGCGGTGACTTCCACTGTACTGAAAAAGTTTCCCCTCTCTTCTAGTATTTGTAGAATCTGCAGGGGTGGTTCTGTGATATTCAGTTAGAGTTTGTAATTCTCTATAATGACAGGTGGTCAAAATAGAAACCACTGCCTTATAAAGGGTTAATAAACTAGTATTAACACACACTACCCCTATAATACCCGACTTGAGGGTTACACTGTTCGTAGAAAAGTTATGGTCAAATTTTCCAAGAAGTGGTTTTACGATAGCAACAAACCCTTAGAAACTACTGTTTAAAAGATTTATAACCCATTGTATTTATCCGCAAAGACCGGCTGTTGCCAAGTTACCAAATTTTCATGCATAAGGCGAATTTTTATATTTAACGTGAATTTTATCATTGGTGGAACTAATTAATTATAATATAACACTAATACACTTATATCTATTTATTTATGTCTAATAGCGTCACTAATTAAAATTTTACTGGAATAACGAGAACATTTTTATAGTAAGGCTAATAAAGAATTTTAGAAAATAAATGTGACAACCTCGATTGATTTCAGCCTCCTCAAACTGAGAATGGAAAAACTATAACAGTTGGTGAAATTTATTTTATGTTATTACTTTTCATTATTAATGTTGAATTTTCATTACCACATGTTCCTGTTTTAATTTAATTAATTTTTATACATTCACAATTGTTGTGATTAGTGATCACTTTCTACAAAAATTATTAGATATTTATTAATTACCATTAATGTTCTATCTTACATTTCAATTATTGCTTATCGGCCCGATGATGGCCCAATGACGCCGAAACGCATTCCATAAACCGTAAACCGACACAAAGTTCGTTAAATGGCCGCTATACTGCTAAACTCTGCGGGCCTCACTTCCATTTAAGATTTTTCAAAAACTATTAATTTTATCTATATTAAATGTATGCAGGTGATTGTTTCCCTCGCTCGGGAAACAACCTTCAGCCACGGGATTAAAAGATGCACTTTAGTCCCTTGATACATAATATACTATCATAAATATTTATTAGTTATTTTAAGTACTTTCGATTAACATTCACTTTTTAATTTGCGTTTTATAATACGAAAATTGATCTTTTTAAGTTATTGTAAACGATTTATATTATTTTTTATTTCTTGTAACCCAAAATACATTTTAAGTTATTATCGGTATTATAAATTTTTTTCTGATACATCTTCCTATGCAAACAAACAATTATCCCATAAACATGTTTACATTCTTAAATACTTAAACCTAAATAAATATCGAATTTCACTGAATCCACTCGATGCTAGACAAGTACTTTCTTCCTGCTTAGAGGAAACATTATGAATGATCAGATCTTATTGTTGAGTGATGGTATTGTGCCCCCAATTTGTCGCAGGACCAGCGCCGGCCAACTGCCGTTTATTTGATGACATCTTTAGTGCAGAATTATGGTAATTCGACGGTCAATGGATAACAACAGAATGTATTGAAATCGCTCTTTCAATGACTCTAATCGCCAAACGGGGTATTCACTTTTGACAACATAAGGTAATTTTGTACAGGAAGTTATTCGTATATGATTGATACTTAATTACAATTATGTTATTACCCAATTATTTAGTTCTATTTAATTTAATAATTCAAACTTTGTTTATAGCATACTAATTTGCGTATTGATAATAAATTATTATGTAACGTTTTATTATTGAAGTGCTTCAATATATAAAACATAAATACGGAAAAGAGCATCTTTAAGTACTGCTTACTTGTTCCATTTATCAGTACCCAGGCAAGAATTTTGAAAATAATTTAGATGTTCCGCTCTGCCAAATTCTATTTAAAACATTAATAACAAATAAAAAAAATCGGCTGTGTCACCCCAAAACTTTCCCGGATCGACCGTAAAGAATATGATATATATTATTATTATTATTATTTTAATTACAAAATACTAAGCATTACATTCATTTATGAAACACATTGAAAACAGCGAGCCAATGGTGAATACGTCCACCGAATTGATATTTCAATGTTGATAATGACATAAGCTGCGCATGCGCACGTTGTATATCACACTGCTACAATTAGGATCTCCTAAAATCATGTGTGAAAACTATTGGGAATTTGGGAAAAATTTTAATACAATAGTTGTAGGGAATTTTATGCTTTACAACTTCGCACTGAAACATTTTGCACTAAAGAGCATAATTTACCTTCAATTTTAAAAAATTGGAAAATCCTAAATGTGTATTTTAGTCGCCATCTAGCGGCGAAACTATGAGGAATTCCATAAAAAGTTAGACATGAAAGTTAAAGAAAATTTGATACTTTACAGCTTTGCACCAGAAAATTTTGCACTAAAATGCGTTGTTTGTCCTCAAAATCAAGAAAAAATGGAGAAAACCTTCATGCACGTTTTTTACGAGCCCTCTAGTGGCGAAACTATTGGAAATTCTAGAACAAGTTTTAGACAAAAGTTGTAGGAAATTTTATGCTCTAAATGTTTGTACTACAACATTTTGCATTAAAGTGTATTATTTGTCCTCAAAATCAAGAAAAACTAGAGAAATCATACACGCACATTTTTTAAGAGCCCTCTAGTGGCGCAACTACTGGAAATTATAGAAAAAGCTTAAGACAAGAGTTGTAGGGAATTTAATTCTCTAAAAATTTGCACCACAACATTTTGCACTAAAGTGTATTGTTTGTCCTCAAAATCAAGAAAAACTAGAGAAAACCTACATTGCACATTTTTTACGCGCCCTCTAGTGGCGCAACTATTGGAAATTCTGGAAAAAGTTTGAAATAAATGTTATAGGGAATTTTATGCTCTAAAACTTTATAGGATAACATTTTGCAATAAAGTGTATTGTTTGCCCTTAAAATTTTAAAAAAGTAAAAAAATGTTACATGTGTATTTAATCAATGTCGGTCTTGAGGACCTTTTACTGTACCAATTTAAACCAAAATCTAATGGTCACATTCTAGGCACACACCGACCCTCCATACCTAATTTCAGCTTGATTGGTCAAACGGTTCGGCAGTTATCTTGGAAGATTATACACAGACACACAGACACACAGACACACAGACACACAGACACACAGACACACAGACACACAGACACACAGACACACAGACACACAGACACACAGACACACAGACACACAGACACACAGACACACAGACACACAGACACACAGACACACAGACACACAGACACACAGACACACAGACACACAGACACACAGACACACAGACACACAGACACACAGACACACAGACAACACACAGACACACAGACACACAGACACACAGACACACAGACACACAGACACACAGACACACAGACACACAGATACACAGACGCACAGACAGACCATACGCTGGAAATGGTTTTAATCTTCTTGGGGGACCTCAAAATGGATATTTCCATTGATATCTCGATTTTTTTTTGCTCTTCACCTTACTTTCCCTTTGATGGGTCCGGGAAAGTAATAAGAGGTAATAAAATAAAATTCAAAATATATTAAAAAAAAATCATGTAGTTCAGAAGACATAAAGGGGGAAACGACAACTAGTTTCTGCCATCATTATAGGCCTGCAATACACAGTGTCAGGGAAAAAATTAAAAAAAGAAACAAATTAGCTAAAACTTACCAAAAATTAAAAAAATTAAGAGCAATAGCTTACTAGATGATTGGCGATAACAAAATACTAAAAAAGAAGCGTGTGAGCGCATAGGTACAAGATGTAAATTAAGGACTAGGAGAACGAAACATAGTAGTACTTTGAAAAATATTTTGGTGAAAGGATGTGATAAAGAGGTTTATAAAAAGTTAACTATAATGAAGTAATTTATAAAAAAAAAGTGAAAAACGGCAATATTTTTGCCGCAATTTCGAATATTCGAAAATTTAAAGTTACAAAAATAAATTTCTATATAGGCATATACCTTATATAGTACAGTAAATCTATAATATAAGCGGCAAAGTCCTGACTGATTGACTGATTGACTGATTGACTGACTGAGTGACATAGAATCAACGTAGAGTAAAATCTACTGAACCCAAATTTTGAGAATATGTTCTGTTCATAACACAGACACCCACTACGATAGGATTTTGAAAAATTTTCATTTTAAGGGGCAGAAAAGGGCAATTTAATTTTCAAATTTTAAAGTGTCAAGATTGACACCATTTTTTTAATATGTCATTTGATGAAAGTTTTGTGTTCAAATGTTATGTTTTTATATATATGTCAAAAACTGACAGATTCGTAGTTGATTTCTGCAATTATTATATAAGGGCCCTTCACCGAAATCTCAAGGTTGCGTCTTTGAAAAATTTTGACAAGGAGTTTTTTTAGTTCGTCCTGATTGGATGAAAAATCTAGGAATGTTAAAATAAAGAAACAAAAGATGAAAGATATCAACGACAACAAAAAATTATTAGATATACTTGTGTCACAATTATATATAGATTCTATTTTAAATTTATCAATTAAAATTCTAACTTTACTTTAATTTTAAAAACGTAAGTTATTTGGTTTAAAAATATGAGCCAAATAACTTCAATATTATCGGATATTCTCTCATTTGATTTTTTAAGAATAAAAATGGAAAAATAAAAAAATGCAGACAAAATAGAAATAGTAAAAAATTGAAAAAAATAAGGAAAAATATGATAAAATAGGGAAAAATGGAGAAAAATAGGGAAAAATTAGGAAAAATGAAGCAAAAGAGGAGAAAAATTGAAATAAGAAATGAAAAATACAAAAAAGTAAGGTAAAATATGGAGCTATAAGCTAAAATAGGAATAGAAATAAGGAAAAAGTGGCAAAAAAAGGAAAATATAGGTTAAAATAGGGAAAAACAGGAATAAATAGGAAAAAAAATAGGGCAAAATGAAGAAAAACAGGCAAAATAGTACATAACAGGTAAAGTAGGATGAAATATGGAAAATTAATGAAAAGTAGGAACATTACGACAAAATACGGAAAACAGGCAAAATAAAGAAAAAATGGGAAAAACATTAAGAAAAAAAAAACCGGCGAAATATATGAATAAATTGGGTAAAATAGGGAAAATAGGCAAATGTAGGATCAAATAGGGAAAAATAAGGAAGAATATGAAAAATAGAGCAAAATGGATAAAAATAGGAAAAATATGAAAAATGAGGCAAAATGAGGAACATAGTAAAAAGTAGGACAAAATAGGGAAAAATAGTGAAAAGTAAGTAAATTAGCGGAAAAATAGGCAAAAATAGGGCCAAACGGCTAAAAATGGAAAAAACAGAGTACATAAGAGTAAAATAGGAAAAAAGAAGTAAAATAGGAAAAAGAGGAGAAATGGAAAAAATAGAAAAATAGGAACAAATAGGAACAAATAGGAACAAATAGGAAAAAATAGAAAAAAATAGAAAAAAATAGTAACAAATAGATAAACATGGTGGGAAATATCGAAAAATTAGGAAATAGAGACAAATAGGGAAAAATTAGGAAAAACAGGAAAAAATAGCGCAAAATAAGTAATAGGAAAAATAGAAAAAATAAGGAAAAATAGGGAAAAATGTGGGAATAAATAGAAAAAAATGGGAACAAATGTGTCAAAATAATGAAAAATAGGGAAACAAATAGTAAAACAAGGTAAAATATAATTGTCGTTATCCGTTTGTCTCTATCTCTCCCCGTTCTCGACTTGAATCAGGCTAACAGATGGACGGACGGACGGATGGACAAAACCGTTTTATAAGAGTTTCTTTTTTCATCAAAAACTCTAAAACCGTTGGATACCAAATGTTCCTGAGGACGAACCTGTTTTTATTTTGTATTTTTGTTGTTGTTATAAAAACTTTGAATCAATCAATTTGTTATTTTTAAATACTTGTCAATTATTATTATTATTATTTGTCAATATAGGTATTTTCGATCAAAAAAGAATTGCTCTTCAATTGTAGTCAAGCACATGATATTGGTCCTTCGAAATAAAAAAATAGTTTTCGTGGTTCATGAAAGAACGTTTCTTTTATACCACGAGACGCCATATAGGAAACTAGTTGCCAACCCCCTTCATTTTCAACATTAATAAAATTTGTGGTACTCGACATAGATTTTTATTATTTCAAATTATTTTTAGTTACATTTCCTGGGCTGGTTTCTTGTAATATCCAATTCTAAATATCCTACTGTATCTTATCTATAGAGAAAAGGATTTCACCATCCGTAAGTACACTTTATTTTATATAGTAAAAACTTTCCTATATTTATAATTTCAATTTTTTTATAGATGAATATTTGTATCTTTTGATTTTTTTTAATGTTTGAATTATTTTATATTTTTATTTTAATTTAATTTTTTTTTAGGATACAAAATTTGAATCAACAACGGCCTTAGTTTCTCCTTAGCAACCAGTTTATAAAAACTTCCTTGATGTAGTTATCATGAATTTTAACCAATCATGTTTATGAATCATTTTAAAGTCATCAAAAAGGTTTTTTTTGAATAAACATTTCACTATTTGTAATACTTTATTCAAGATTTGCACAGAATGGAATTATTTGCATTTTTTACTATTTTTCTATGTCAAATTGTTGACAAATTAGGTTTATACTTTTATGAACATTGTTAAGGTGGATAACTTTAAGGTCTTTTATATAGTGTGATATATTTATTTTAAATTCTTGATTTTAAAATTTTGTTACATACAATAGATACTCCTTCTAGGCTTAATATATAGGGTTGCTAAATTAAATTTAAAGTTGGTTAAATAGGAAATGGGAAAGATACGTGTATTTTCAAGACAAATTAGTTGTTTTTTTTTTCAACTAAAATATCAGGTTCGGATTCCGAGATATTTGGGAAAAACCAAAATTGACGATTTTGGTTTTATTTAATTAACACCTTTTATTTATTGAAAGCCAAATATCCCGTATAAGATAACATATCCAATATTTCAAAACAACTGTTTATCTCAACTATTTTTTTAAACACTTAAAGAATTTTTCTAAGTACGTTCCTGTTTATTTTTAACCTGAAAATATGAGTATAAAAATTACAAAATATCTAGATCAAGGGGGAGGACTATTTGAATAATTCTTACTGAATTAAAATAATTCAAAATTTACAGTTGTTGTAGAATAATAATTGCTACTTAATTTTTTTGACACCAGTATTTTTCTTATTACTCTGTTTTTAATTGACAAAATATTTTCTTCTCTCTATTTTTTTCTTTTTCTAAAAATCGTCAAATTATTTCTAATTTATTTTCACTTAGGTAATTTTTAAAAATTGTAACCTGATAAATCTGTTTATCAACCCTTTAAAATAGTTGAACACGATCACGATAATTGTCACAGTTTTAAAAAGGAAAATATTTTTTTATACAAAGATACACACAATCGAGTTTTGTTGGTTTGTCACCCACGTTTCGGAAGATAATGGATGAAATTAATTGAAAAATAGTTAAACCGCATCCCGAATAGGTTTCTCACAAGGTCGGCTCTAAAAACCGATGCCGAAAAAATATCAATGTCTAAGTGCTTTCTTAAAGTCCCGATAAGCTCCAACAATCTTTTTAAATCCGAAAGCCGCAATATTGGCGCGGCTCCTTCTTCGTACCTGTATACCTTGTAATCCTTATAATGTGAAATCCAGGTCCTTTCTTTCTCTGGATTACTAAGTCTCATTCTTCTACGAGAAATTTTTAAAAGTTCAAAAGATCCGACGATTATGTAGTTCATAAGCTATATACACTTCCTTTTTTTATATACACGAGATTCATAGGCGGAGAAAATAAAAAATATTTAATATTTTATTACTATTTATTTATAATGTTTTAATCTATGCTGTTACTAAAAAATTAAACACGAATCACAAAAAATGGAAAAAAATTCAGAAACATTTTAAAGCCAAACACACGCTTCCCAGGTAGCAGTGTGAAGTGTTAAAGACGTTGAATATTGGTCATTATTTACGTATATGAATGACGTGAAAAACACGTGATAAACAGGGTCATAAGTCACAGACCAATGACGTCTTTTTTTACGTAAAAATTACATTTTTTTTACGTATAATTAAACATCCATTTTGACGTTATTTTAGATTTAAAAATTGTATTTTTCTACTGTAAAAAACATAATATCCTCGGAATTCATAAAAGAAATAATTACACAAATTATATTCAAATACAGGATGTCCAACAGTAGTTTGACGATTTTTAAACTAAAATAACTTCGAATAAGATACGATAAAAGAGCGGTTTTGTCTGAATGCATTTTTTCCCATTCCCACTATATTTTTCATTAAACACATGCACACGTAGTATCCCATTTAAAAATAAAAATTCGCAGTGATTTCCGCTCTGTTTAACTGGAAGGACAACTTACTTAAATTCATTTTTAGATTATTAAAGACGATTAGGTAGTCAAAACGGCACTCTTTCGAAGGTATTTCAATTCAAAAATCTTCACAATATTGCAAGACACCTGTATAATTTATTAGCAAAATGAAAACGCATTCTTATATAAATCTTAATTGATAGAAACATAAAAAATAAACTGAAAATATAATAACATGTTGAGCATTACTGAGAAGCTATAGGGGGGGTAGCCACTAAGAATGAACCACCACTAGTCCTCCTCCATCTTCTTCGACAAAGTCTATCACTTTTTACATTATTATTAGTCCTGTTAAGAGATCGTGTTACGGGCTAAAATTTTTTAGGCATTAACATCTTAGGCCAAATTTTAAGTCTCCTAATAGAGTAATGTATTCCCAATTTATTTATAAAAAGGATACTACAAACCTTGTTTTAATAATAATCTCACTATTGTTTACTTTATATTTTATTGACATTTCCTTTCACAGTTAAATCATTAATTCTTCTTTTAATTAATTTTTCTTGAATGTGACATTTGATGGATTGAATTCCTTCCTTTCTTTTCTCTTCCTTTTTTGGTGCTAACCTGATTGTAGCATGTGCTAATAAAATCAACCGGTAACGGATTTAAATGTCTAAAAAAGAAATAAATGGTTAAAGTGTTTCTTAAATTGTATGGTAGAATACTGCATATCTTTTAAGGTGGATATATGAAACACTAACCTGTAGGAAATCACTTGTAAGGTCATCCAACATCCTGGGTAAATTTTTATGTCTAACTTATGCTCGCTTTCTGTAACTCTTCTCTCCAACGTTGTATATATCTTTTGTTACCCTTACATCAAGAAGGGGGCACAACAAGAACTTAATGATTTGAGCGTTCCCAATAAGCGCTACCATTTTGCTGTCTCATCGGTTTTATGTTTGCTCGTTCTATGCTTTTCTGCTTTACCAATGCTTTATGGCTAACTTAAGACAGGATATAATCCATTCAAAGCCGCCTTCCTTCCATTTTTGATCCGGTAAACTATTGATCAGTGATAGGGGCGTAGAGGACATCATACTAGTTCTAGAGTCTACTAACTAACAAGTAAGATCTTTTCCATTTACTGAACTGTCTTCAAGTACTGAAAATAAAAGAAGCTAAATTGTCGATAGTGTTTAGTACATTTGATAAACAGCTCATATTCATTATCGATCGTAACTTAGTATCAAATAAATTATTGTAAAACAAGAGCACGAGACTCCTGTTTAACCTAAAAGTAGGGTTAGGATTCTGAGAACGATTTATAACTTAATTAATTTATATATTATATTATACAGTAATAATAAATTTACCTGTGAACGATTAGTACCAATTGGCAAAGCATATTTGTAATAAATATTTCACTCGCACACGTGCATCCCATTTTAAAATATTTCATCATATAAATTTGAAAGAACAATATTTTCTAACCTGGATAACAGGAACATAAGGTCGTGTTTACTACTCCAGCAGCCGTGGTTAAAAAGTAGTTTGATTATTTTTTTATTTAAATGAAAATTGTAATTGAATTAAATAATAACTGTAACCACAAAACACAACAAAAACAAAACAAAATGGCTTGTATTGCGCCGAAGCTTTGATACAAGATACAAGCAAGCAAAGGCGGACGCAGGGTTGCCAGACGTCAAACGTCTAGTCTAAAATTATTGGAATATGACCACAAAATTATTAGATTCCAGGATAAACTATCAGAAAAAAATTGATATATTGATTTATTTGAAATTTTTATCTCTATCTAATTAGCTACATTATAGGTTATCATTATCGATTTATCAGTTCGTAAGCAAGATTAAGAAAAATTATGTTGGATATCGATAATTATCAGGCCACTGGCAACACTGGGCCACCGCAAAAACAGTGATTTCTAATAAATTTGATTAGGAATTTATAAAGTTCTGTTTTCGTTATTGTCTATGTAATAATAATTGTTGGTTATATTTTAGTTTATTTTCTAATATAGTATTCAATACTTGGTTAAGGCTATGATTTCGCGCGAAATCTTGCCGAGTAAAAATAACTTTCTGTTTTAATTTTATTGGTAATGTCGGTGTGCACTGACAAATTTCTAAAAAATACGATTTTATATATTTATTCGAAAACTAATACCAAAATTCGACGAATATATTACGTTTTTTTATGACGTCTTAAAAACGTCCACCTAACAACGTTTTTTTCACGTCATGTTTTGGCCCAAATTACGTCAGTTGACGAGAATACACCAATTTTCAACGTCTTTAACACGTCACTCTGCTACCTGGGTTTTGAATAATGAGGTAATTATTTTTCAATTTTAGTAATTTTTTTCGGTTATTCGAAAATTCATAGCAAATCCTTTTTCAAAATTTTAATATTGATTTTTTAATTGTTAATTTTATTTAGTAACTGATTAGGGGTTCTACTGTTATATCCGTTTTTCTTGATAAAAACCAAACAAAAATCTTGATAGGGTAATAATGCGAAAAATATAAGGAAACTTAATGGGCGTGGAAAAATATTAAGCAGTATGTATACCAGATGTTTTTAAAATTAAGCACACGGAAAAGTTAATATTAGATTATTTTACACATTAAATCTTAAAAGGCATATATTAGATTATTATAAAAGCGAAACAAAAATTGCGTCTTAATTTTAATGTTATTAATTAAATAAATGAGTAAGTGCATGTTTTTTTTTAATAATAAAAAAAATATTTATTTAAAAAAACGTTCAGGGTTTTCATCAAAATTATTAAAGATGGTCACTGAAAATGGGGAGTTCAACTTGAAATATTAGTCCACCTTTTTTTGCATTATTTGAGAAAAAAATGAATTTCTTTTTATGAAAAAATCGTTTTTTCTGTTTTTTTCTTTAATTTAACATAAAAAAATTGATATTTAAAAATCACTGCATCTATGCAACTTGTAGTGCGCCTACGTCAGTTATGTGCAATAGCTGCAGCATAATATTAACGTGGGCCAGTTTATCTGAATAAAATTGACGCTTTCAAATATAGATGACGTTTGCTTATAAAGTGTCGTTTGGTCAATGTGTTTTTAATTGTGTTTACTTTAACCTTTGTTTACGTATCTTTACAAATACAAATAAACACGGAAAATTATTAACATCAACCAGCTCTACAGAGTACAAACTAACAACAATGACAGTGAACTATGGAGTAAGCAGGCGCGGACGCGACCTTTCACTTAATCAGGAACGCTTGTGCCCAACACTTATGTACCAAACAGCAAATTATTACCTGATCTCGTTAAAATAGTCGTTTTCTTTATCTAACAGCGGAATCTCATATCTATTTATCTCTCTCGATTTTGAATGCGAATTCACAGTGGATAGGTCCAAGTTTTCATCTTTATCCAATTATCATATACTGGTTTTCTCCATCTTTGTCTGTATAAGTGAGATTTAACATCTGTTATTCATTCGTATTCTCTTCTTTACACATTTGCAGTTAATGGCTTGACGGTAACTTCATTGCATATAAGTGACGTCACGATTGTAATGGCGGCATATTCAAATAATTAGAAATTTGAATTTTTAAATTAATTTATTCAAAAAGCTAGCTCAAATTACGGTAGATAATTATACTCAATGGGTTTTATTTGATTAATTCTAACTGTTAATAAGAAAAAAACGTGAGGTTAAATTTTTTGTTTTGGCGTTTGTGACTATCTTGACATATAACGTAAACTATATTTAAATCGAATTAAATATTTTATACTCTACGCCTATGTAGAACATTTTTCGATTATTATCTACTCTCTTTTTAGATATTTTCTTTGGAACGCTTTTAATTTTTGTGGGTCACAGTACGGGAGTTTTTCGCATCACGAATTTTTATGAAACGAAAGTTATTAATGGTGGTTTGCAGTTTTTCAATAGGAAGTTTTGGGTGTGAGCTTTATGCGTGATATTTCTTTATAGGTTTTTGATACAAGGTGGTCCTATAAAAATTTGATTAAAAAGTTGAAAGTGTTAAACATTTTCTATTATATTTAGATTTGAAATAATGATAAAAAAAACTGAAAAGACGATGAGTACCCATTATCATATAATTAATATTTAATTTTTAAACTTTTATACAGCTTTTCATTTCCAAATTTTGATATTTGTTTTGACTTGTTTTTCTAGGTTATGTTTTTATTTATTTCACCTTGACATTCCCATTCTTCTTTCCTACCTAAATTTCTTCTATCCAGTCTTCTTTTTCTCACCGACAATTATGAGAATATAATTATTAATTACGGCCTAACTACTTGTTAACAACAAATAAGAGTTCAAAATGTTTTTAAATTTACATATAATTAAAAAAAAAACTGTAATTAAATATTTTCTATGTAGGTACTTTATACAAATTAAAAAGATTATCGAATAATACAAAGAATTATTAGTCTTTATTCTAATCTGAACACACACGAACTTTTTCTGTCCGTCTGTCTATCTGTCTGTCACAGCGATAACTTAATAACGGTTCTGTATTCAGAAATCAATAGCTGGAGATCTTATTTTGCCCATCCTACTATTTTCAATAAATTTTGCTCATTTTCCCTAAATCGTCACCTTGTATTATTTAAAATCATTAACTGAGGGTTAAGATCTCAAGTCCAGAATAATTTCGTAGCAATCTATAATTTTGTTGCAACTCATCATGTTTTTGATCTTTCATTTTGTATACCCTGATTTTCCCGATTATTTCAATTGGAACACCCTGTATCTTATATTATTTTCATAAACTACTTACAAAATAATTTTACATTTGTTAAGCATTCCCTATACCTAAATGTTACAGTCGTAGCGTTATTTCGATTTTTAATAACAAAACGATATTTTTCGAAAAACTGAAAGTTTATTAGAGTTGACAATTGACAGCTTAAAAAACACACATCAATTATAAATGCTCTAAAAGTAAAAAAAAAACTACAGATTATTTAACAAGACTTTAATATTAATATTAAACGCAATATACTAGACAAAAAATTCGAAATACTTGGAACAAAATGATTACCTCCCCACATTTATAGCGTTTTGGAAAACAACCCTAATTCTATTTTTATGCCCTCTCTTGTAGTTACAGATTATTATATACACCTTATTTTTCACATACCCCCATTGAAAAAAAAAACTTTTCTTAAATATGGAGATTTAGCTGACCACTGAATGTAGGAGTTCAACTTGAAAAATTAGTCCATCTTTTTTTGCATTATTTGAGAAAAAAATTAATTTCTTTTTATGAAAAAATCGTTTTTTCTGTTTTTTTCTTTAATTTAACATGAAAAAATTGATATTTAAAAATTACTGCATCTATGCAACTTGTAGTGCGCCTACGTCACTTATGTGCAATAGCTGCAGCATAATATTAAAGTGGGCCAGTTTCTCTAAAAAAAATTGACGCATTCAAATACAGATGACGTTTGCTTATAATGTGTCGTTTGGTCAATATGTTTTTAATTGTGTTTACTTTTACCTTTGTTTACGTATCTTTACAAATACAAATAAACACTTATGTACCAAACAGTAAATTATTACCTGATCTCGTTAAAATAGTCGTTTTCTTTATCTAACAGCGGAATCTAATATATATTTATCTCTCTCGATTTTGATTGCGAATTCACAGTGGATAGGTCCAAGTTTTCATCTTTATCCAATTATCATATAATGGTTTTCTCCATCTTTGTCTGTATAAGTGAGATTTAACAGCTGTTATTCATTCGTATTCTCTTCTTTACACATTTTCAGTTAATGGCTTGACGGTAACTTCATTGCACATAAGTGACGTCACGATCGTAATGGCGACATATTCAAATAATTAAAAATTTGAATTTTTAAATGAATTTATTCAAAAATCTAGCTCAAATTACGGTAGATAATTAAGCTCAATGGGTTTTATTTGATCAATTCTAACTGTTAATAAAGAAAAAACGTGAGGTTATATTTTTGTTGAACTCACCATTAAACATCTTAGATAGGACATTTGAATTACAGGGTGGTCCAATTTTGTTTCTTTATTCCTTCTTGCTATCTTTTTATTTCTGTTTTTTTTATATAAGGAAATTTAATTATATTGATATATAAGTTTATTTTAGTTTTATTCCATTACAAAACAAATTTCCATATAAACAATCTCCTTTTATCCTAACAATTTTACCATCTCAAAAATATTTTTTGTTGTTGCTGTTGATATATTATTTTTCTACCTACAATTTTTTTTAAATTAAAACTTAACCTTTTCCCACTATATTTAATTGACATTTAAACCTTTAGTTTATTTTTATTAACACTATATTCCCTGTTAAAGTATCTGACTTCGATTACTTAAATTTAATGTATTATTATTCCAAAATTTCAAGTTTATTGTATCCTCTTTCAATGTCTTAACAAATTTTAAGATTCTTTCACTTTTCTTTGTCTCTACTTACATATCAACTATTAACTTATTTAAAAACTCATACAAAATATTTCATTACAATATGTATTGTGATAGTCGTTAGGTTTATCAAATTGAAAGGTGTGCCTATACATTCTCGATATTCTTTATTATTTTACAGCTTTTCGAACATATTATTCAAAAACATCTTAATTCCCAATCGGTGCCACACCGAATCCATTGATCTCACCACCAATTTTCTGCAGATTTAGAATAAGAGTATACATTACAAAAAAAAATACCTTCACAGGGCTAATCCCAGGTCCCATCTCGATATCTGTGTGCAAAGAGCGGCACCTTTTATAAAACGATAAGTAACTGTAAAGCACTAGGTGATCCATTGTGCGTATTATGTCGAAAGTAATTGCTAGTTTTGGTGAACAACCACATACCGCCCCTAAGTGCCCGTATGGACCGAAGAGTGTGCTTTAGATGTTTTTCTTTGTTTTCTTATACCTTTTTACATACCGTTTTTTTATATAATAGTGTTTGTAGTGTTTCATACTTTAACGACCAGGTGGTAAAATATCTATACATTTTTATACCATTTTGGGACTAAATCTACCAAACTGTATTTGAAATTAAAAGTAAAGGACCCCGCACTTTTTAAATAATGGTAAATGGCTTTCGATCAAATTTGCTGAATTTTGCATACGTTGAAGATCTCGATGTCTTAAGTAAAAGCTTCGGCAGAAACAAAAAATAATGAGATACAGGATGTTAAATTTTTTTCATTTCATTTCAAGATTTTAAAAAATTGCAATGACTCGCATATGTTTAAATTAATGATCAATTAGTAACATATGTTGATTAGAGTACATGTATATGAGTTTGAAAATTTAACAGCAATAATTTTAAATTCCAACTATACAGGGTGAGTTGTGTTTAAAATAAAAGAAACAATTTGAACGATGTAAAGGCTCTTGCACGTACATTTACATATGAAATAAACGGTAAAAATAAGAAATAAAAATAAGCAGTTTAAAAATATTATTTTTTCTACGATCGTGCAAAAAGTGACTACTTTTTGCACTATCTACCGTGTTAAAAGTATAACTTTTGTGCACTAGTGCATAAAAGTAAATTTTAGAGTGCTTTGAATTGTTAATTTCTTAGTAAATAAAAATAAAAAAAAAATTAAAAAAAAATTCGCCGGTATCTATGCCACTAGACCATAGGGACTCTCAGGAATACATTTTGTTTTGATGAATTTACATAAAGCGAAGTATCTATACAGGGTGGCTACTTTTTAATAGGGACAGTATTGTTATCTCGTAAACGGTAGACACTAGAAAGACGCTTAAATGGGAAAAAATGTGAGAAATATAAAAATAGACAAAACGATTTTTTGAAACCTAAAATATTCCTATTGGTTCCGGAGTTAAACGACAAAATCCGAATTTGTGGAAAATCGTTTTTTGGCCAAAGCTTTGTTATTATACAAAATTTGGGATAATTTTATTAAACGTTTTTGTTGTATTCTAACATAGTTATAAACTGCCATAGTTAAATTTTAAATCTGACGTTTCGTCTCTTCGGGGCCACCATCAACTTTATCTTTTTAAATACGGACCTGTCTATTTTATTTCATATTATTAAATCGCTTCGAATACTAAATTCAACGATATATCACACTTGATTATTCCGTGACGTTTTGTCTCTTCGGGGCCACCATCAACTTTATTTTTTAAATACGGACCTGTCTACTTTATTTAATAGTACTAAATCGCTTTAACTTTAACGATAATAACACTTGATTATTCTATGACGTTTTGCCCGACCAATGACATACGTGGTTTTACGTATTTTCTGAGGGGGAGACAACAATACACCTGCTAGTGATTCTGGACCTAAAGCATTACTAAGATACAATAGCATTTGTTATTGTAATATTTAATAAAAAAATAATTAAATAGAATTTCCTGATATCTAAATGTAGATACTTCGAATCATAGCAATGAATTTAAATAAAATAGACAGGTCCGTATTTAAAAAGATAAAGTTGATGGTGGCCCCGAAGAGACAAAACGTCAGATTCAAAATTTAACTATGGCAGATTATAACGATGTTAGAATACAACAAAAACTTTTAATAAAGTTATCAAAAATTTTGTATAATAACAAAGCTTTGGCAAAAAAACGATTTTCGACAAATTCGGATTTTGTCGTTTAACTCCGGAACCAATAGGAATATTTTAGGTTTCAAAAAATCTTTTTGTCTATTTTTATATTTCGCACATTTTTCCCCATTTAAGCGTCTTTCTAGGGTCTACCGTTTACGTGATAGCAATACTGTCCCTATTAAAAAGTAGCCACCCTGTATAGGTACTTATAATAATATTACCTAAATTATTTAAATTATCCGTGATTCAATGGATTCAATCTCAAATAAGATCACAAACGATCAACAAGCAAATTTTAGTGGTCATTTTATAAATAGAAATCCGTTTGATTAATCAAAATCGTTTCATGTCTACCGATTTGACCTATGGATGTGGCCTGAACTGTCACTGTCAGATTGATTGTGATAGTTTCTGCAATTAATTTCAAATTGTCAGTCCAAATTTTATTTTTTTGAAAACTGTTAAAAATGTCATATTTATTTCGATCGTAGAAAAAATGTTGTGTGCAACACGTGCAAAAAGTGCATATTTGTTGCACTCAGCATCATTGCAGCTCTCGACTTCGTCTCGAGCTGCAAACCATGCTTCGTGCAACAAATATGCACTTTTTGCACTAGTTACACAAATAACTATTTTGTCAACCTACATTCGTTTGAAATAGACATGCGTGCAAACATAAATCAACTGTCAGATACCTTTATTAATATTATACATAACCTAATATTTTTGTAATTCTATTTGTACATATCAAAATCAAGTCATAAAAAGGATCTTTATGGTACTTTCACGGTGCGAGGATTTTTATTATTAAGTGAAAAAAGAAAAATAAAAGATGGAGAAATTGTAGATAGTTAAATAATAACTATAGTATAACTGTGATCTTCACTCATATTTATTTTTATTCTACAACTAAAAAGAAACTACAAACCCACAAAAATAGATAAATACAATAGCTCAATATCTTAGCAGCTAACTGCCAAATGGTCCAAGTGCTGTTTTTCATTCGTCAGAAATAAGATTTTCATCCTTACGGAAAAAATTATTTCATATGTATTATTTCCTAATTCTTATTTTTTAACGTGCTTTGCTGTGCGGCCTATACTAACTGCCCCACGGAACTACCTGTACACCTTAATCCCAAGTACTTACTGCCCCATCGGCAAGAAGGTTGGGGATTAAGTTTTAATGACCGGAAATTTAAAAACAAATATTTTTAATTCATCTAAATATTTTTGTCAGATGTTCACTATACATGGCTACAAAAATGGATTTTATGTTCCTCTAGTGTTTTGTTTGTTAAAAAATAAATCACAGAAATCGTACAAAAATACTTTTGATAAATTAATAACAATATGTACAAATTTTAATTTGAATTTCAAACCGAAGCGAATCATTTCTGATTTTGAAATAGCCATTCAAAATGCAGCCAAGTTAGTGTGGCCCGACATTATTATTTTTTGTTGCAAATTTCATCTAACACAAAATTGGTTTAGGAAAATTCAAAATTTAGGTTTGTACTCGGAATATAAAAATCAAACTGATATTGGAAAATATTTAAAATTGTTTGTCGGCATTCCTTATTTAGATCCAAATGAAGTTGGTGACTTTTTTTCTGATGAACTTTTTGATATTATGCCAGAAGATGACAGAGTTTTGCAATTTTGTGATTATCTAGTCGATAATTATTTAACGGAAGAATCTACATTTCCACCTTACATGTGGGCTTCAAATTCATCATCTCTTGTATATACCACAAACGCATGTGAATCATTTCACTCGAAATTTAATGAATGTTTTTATAAATCACATCCAGACATATTTAAATTTACAGACATTTTGTTAAATTTTCAAGCAGAAATATATGTGAAAATTAACACTGCACATAGATTCGAAAAAAAAACTTGATAAAACAGCAAAAAGAAAAGTCGATTTTATTGAAAATAGGCTAATTGAATATTACGTTAATCAAAACATTGGTAAATTAGACTTTATTAAGTCAGTTTGCAATTATTATGCAGCTAAGTTTTAATGAACAAAAATATAGTGTATACTGTATTCATACTATTTGAATCACTATAGTCAGATATTAGAATTAAGCGTTGTTATTCTTTAGGTAGTTATTGTATTGTAATTATTGTTATTGTATATAAGTTAATTTAGATTTATAAATAAACTTTATTGTTGTAATAAATTGTGATAGTTTCATTATTTAATAATTTCAAATTTTCGCTCTCAGGTAGCGTGGGGCAGTTCGTAGTCGCTCTTAATCCTACTTTAAAACTGATCCCAATAAAATTTAGGTAGCGTGGTTGTAGTTGTAGCAGTTCGTAGTTGCCCTTGCTGTGGAGTGATAACGATCTGTCAAATTTAATTTTTTATTTTTAACTACTTATTTCTTGTGTAAATGTACGTGCAAGGGCCTTAAAATATTGTATGTAAAATATTGTATGATAATCGAAAAAAAGAAACTAGACTTTAAATACCCCGTATTTTGTGATAATTAAAGAACTATCATAAAATACCATTTCCAAAAATGTATTATACATATACATCCTTTACAGAGTATACAGAAAGATATAAGAGGTTGAACTTAGCGAAAAGTGGCTATTTTTAAAAAATACCCGGTATAACTAAAAATCGTCGGTCAAATTGTCTCTTTTTTTAATATTAAAAAGAAATTATATTTTGAAATATATTTGCAAAAAATGGGATAAAACAAATAACAAGTTTTTTTTTCTACAGGACATTTAGTTAATGTTAACCGAAACGTGTTTTGTTTCGCAGTACAGTTCGTGATATTTAAATTAGATCAGTGGGATTTTTACTGAATTTTTAGGTTCAAAATTATATATAATATGTAAAAATTCAGTAAAAATCACGAACTGTAATACGAAATAAAACACGTTTTGGTTGACGTTAAAAACTAAATATCCCGTAGAAAAAAAAATTGTCATTTGTTTTAGACCGTTTTTTTGCAAATGTATTCCAAAATATAATTTCTCTTTAATATTAAAAAGAAGAGAAAATTTGACAGACGAGTTTTTGTTATGCCGAGTATTTTTTAAAAAGAGCCACTTTTCGTTAAGTTCAACCTCTTATATCTTTCTGTGTACAAACTGTAGAGAATATATGTTTAATACATTTTTGGAAACGGTATTTTATAGTTGTTCTTTAATTATCACAAAATACGGGGTATGTTAAAAATGTATTTTTTATTATTTTTTAAATCATAAATTTTAGTTTCTTTTCGATTATCATTAATAAAAATATACAAATTGTCTCTTTCATTTTAAACACAACTCACCCTGTATAGTTGAAATTTAAAATTATTGCTATTAAATTTTCAAACTTTTATACATGTACTCTAATCAACAGATCTTCAACATATGCAAAATTCAGAAAATTCGACCGAAAGCCATTTGCCATTTAAAAAATGCGGGGTCCTTTACATTTATTTTATTTCATATCATATTATCCATGTTTACGTAAAAAAAAACATACATTGATACGGGGAGCAAATCGGGACAAGCTGGATTAAATTTTGAGCGGTTTTATATTTTTCCACGTCAACATATGATTACAAGTGTTGTCATTTGTATCTGTCACTAAAATAACATAAAAAAACAAAATGTATAAACAAAGTTGCGTCACTGGATATATCAAAAAGCATGTTCGCAAAATTTACCGCAAGTTGGTTTTGGACATGCTGATGAATTGTTTGTTAAAGATTGGAGGTCAAACTGTTGACAACAAACGTTATTGCAATGAATTGCCGCTAGATGGTGACAGATTATAGGGTAAAATGACATCACGGCCATTCCCGCCATGTAGAGCAGTATTTTAAACATTTTTATAAATAAAATAGTTAACTAAATGAGTTTTAACATATTTTTTAGCTACTTGCAGATAATAAACTATATCAAAAAAAAATAAAAAAAAAACAAGCAAGTTCTCTATTCATTTTAATTATTTTATATTTGTGACAAAATTTAATATTTTCCTTTTTAAAAATCCTTGTCACTAATCTATAGCAAAAAACTTTTACCACCTTTTTTTATTCCAAAACCTACTTCATATTTTACATTCATTTATCACAAACTTTATCCATACTTACTTTCAGTCTTATTTGATTCTAACTTTAACCGTACTTTTTTTAAAACTTTATTTCAAATTGTCACATTGACATTTTTCTCAAAATCTGCACCAATCACTTTCATTTTTTTTCCCTATATAAAATAACTTCCATAGCAAACAAACCTCTGTATAAGTAATATACGATTATTAATTTTATTTTTCCGACCCACCTCCGAGAAAGGAAAATATTGTAAACGAGCTAAATAAAATTTTCGAGATAAAGATGGAAATATCGATTTTGAGGTCCCCTGAGATGATTGAGACCATTTCCAGATGGATGTCTGTCTGTCTGTGTGTGTTTGTATTCTCCCACGATCTAAGCCATACCTTTAATCCGATTGAGCTGAAATTTGGTATATGGGCTTGAAATATCCGTCGGATATTAGTTTTTGTACGACGGAAGTGTTACTGTGAAAAAATGACAAAAGCAATATGTCACGGAATTTGACTTGAAATATGTCATTTGAAGGCCCTTGAAAAACTTTATTTAAAACAGTCAAAATTATTTCTCAAACTGTCACCTGTCAAAAATTAAAAATGTAAAAGTTTGAAATTTTAACATTAAAAATATCTGTAAAATTATTCGTCTCTGGATACTCGTTGAGAAAGTTTTGGGGTGACACAATCGATTTTTTTTATGATAAAAATTTTATGATTTGATAAAAATTAGTTGGTGGATATTTAAATTATATCATCCTGTATATCAGAAAGTAAAAATTAATATGTCAGATATAATTGAATAAAAAATTTTTTGATTGGTGTGTTTAAGGTATGAATTTACCTTAATTTGTATGCATTTAATAAAAGGTAATTTACCAAATGATTTTAATAAATATCTATATAATGAATAAGATAAATTAATTTTATATTTTTTATACCCAATATTGCCAAAAAACTATCAGTTCAACTTTTCATATTATTTACATAGAAACAATCAATAAAGATCTTTAGTTATCTAATAAAACGTTCATTTATCCATTTAATTAGGCTAGAAGTAAATTGATATTAATAGTATATTATACACCAAGGTAGAGAATAGTTATTTATGCAACAAGTGTCTAAAGGTACTTTACACACTAGTTGCATACAATATTTTTTCTACTACCATAATTTTTATGTATAAAAATAGATTTCGCATGCAAGGGGTTATCAAGCTATTTTCCAAAATCTTGAAGTTAACCAGTTGATTTCTGGCACATAGAACCTTGAGATAAGAAATATAAGGATATTACAAAAAATGTGTTGCACATATAAAAAAGTTTTTTAGTTGTAGAAAAAAGATTTTTCTCGGCCGAGCTTTATGCTCCTCTTTTTTCCTTTCCCTTCATGGTGCCAAATTGTTGTTTCCGCTACTTTTTCTTCGTACATCTTGTATGTTGGATAATTTTAAGAAAAAGTTTTAGTAAATGGATCATTCTGTATTCTTTACATTTCTTTGTCCCATGTTTTTTGGGCAATTATATAAATTTCGATATAAACCACAGTATTTTTATTGATTCATCTAAAAGCTTAAGGAACTCTACTTGTATTCCATCCAGTCCTGCTGTTTTTCCTTCTGTCAATGATTTTATGACCACTTCTATCTCATTTATTAGTAGTCCATTTTTTGTTGAACAAGGAAAGGGATCTCCTCTATCAGTGAAGAAACAAGTTCTCTATGTATTTTTTCTAGTGTTCGTTATTACTTCCTTGATCCACAATAAATTCTGTCTCTGCTATCTTTTTTTACTTATCAGTTATATATCTCACTCTTTTATTTACATTGAAGTCATCAAAACTCTATTGCAGTACTTCTAATTCTTTCTGTTTGGCTTCTCTGATCATTCTTTCTCTTCCATCATCTGTAGTATTTCCTTTATTATCCATGTCTTGTTGGGTCTTCCTTCATTCTTCAGAAATCTGTCTTTGAGCTCCTTTTTTAAGTGAATTTATTTTCTCTTCCGCGTTTAGTAGGGCTTTACAAGAGACGGGATAAGGCGAGAATTTCAAAAATCTCGTGTCGGTCTCGTTTTAGTCTCGGTCTCGTCTCGTAACCGTTTCTATCGTCTCGTCTCGTCAAATCTCGTTATTGCCAGATAGTACAAAACGAGGTACTTCTGTTGTAATTTATAAATGTGTGATTATTTATTTATTTTTGTTTTTTATTTGGACGTTACTAAATAATTATTTATATAAATTATAATTATAAACATACTGTTATATAATAAAATACAACTTTTATTCATTCATACACGTTACACTATTTTCGCAAACATACATTTCGTTAATGATAAATGTTAATTAAGTTTAAAAATATTATATTATTATAAATTATTTTCTATATGGGAAATAACTGAACGTCTAACCAGACACCGTTTAAAAAAAATGCAATTGTCGAAGTTGAACTGGAGAGCATGTTAATGTTGATTTCGTTACTCGTATTTTCAGTAGAATTGAAAATTTTATTTAAAATGTTTTATTCAGCACACATACCTTCAACCTTCAACAACAAATGTAGTTTCTAGGTACCCCTTGGGTACCTAAGACTTAACTGGGTCATAAAATTTTATTATCCATAAACTGTTTGGAAGTTATAAAAAAATCGAAACACATTGAGAGCGTCATTTTATATAAAATTAAATATTTCACAGATGGTTAACAGATTTTATCTTAACCTATGCAGACCTTTCTTATATTATAAAAAATTCATTAAATGTTTATACTGCTTGCTAGTTTATTTTTCTCAGAAATTCAGAATCAAATTCTGAAGAAATATGAACGAGAGTCTAGCTGTATGTGGTCTCGGTATCGTCTAAATAATTTTCAGAAAGATCTCTTCTCGCTCTCGTCTCGGTTTTACTAGATGAGACGGGACGAGACCAGAAAAGTATCGATCTCGCGTTTACGCCTTTTTCCTTGATTTATCTACCATATTCATTAAGTGTTTTACTTATTGTATCTTTCAGTATTCTGTATCTCAATTTTCTGATATCATGTTTCTTAGGAATTTTTCGCTGTACTTTCTTATACCTGGTTTTGTGTCCTACCAATAGAGAATTGGGATCTAACTGAATGTCAGTGCGTGGATAGGTTTTTACAGAATTTTTATTGGGAGAGGGGTATTCATCCCGCATTAACCCCCCATCCCCATATCGACGCCCTTATTATGATTTTAATTTAAAATGTGAATAGGTGATTAAATTGAACTAATACATTTAAAGGATTTAAATTTCTTTGCTAATTGTAATTAAATTTGTTTATCAATAAATAATTTTTGTCTATTTATTATTAACCATATACAGGATATTTTCTAAAACATAACATTCTGTTCTTCAAAATTAAAAAAATCATTTCATAATTCTACGAGTTTATAAATTTTTATAATACACGATATATTAATAAAAATAATACATTTACTAATTGCAAAAATTTAAAAAAAGACAAGTTTCGTATTCGAAGAGCCATCCTCAATTTGAATTTTCAGAGACGGATCTGAATTTTTGAATCACTGCTTTGATACCTAATAACAATAACTTTGATAAATACGACATTTCAGTGTTTTTTTTTATTAAAAGTTAAATTTAATTATTTTTTTCTTAACAAGTAAGAAATTTATACAGGCCAATTAATTTTCTCCTTGTAAAACTACGTTTTCTTCTTGTAAACTTTATTTGGTGTTAAATTAACTACAAGTTTTTTTAAATAATTTTCTAAATAGACATCGGAAAAAAAATGATTTTATTCTCTCTTAATGTTAATTAACTAAATGATTATAGTTTCTTCTTATTTCAGCTACAGATTATTTAGTCGACTAAAAGCTTACTTATATGCAACAAAAAATAATATATAGAAAAATGTAAATAATAATAAACAGTTATAAATAAATCATTACAAATCAAACAAAAAAATATCGATATTCGAAATAGAATTCCTATACTATAATTTTTGTATAATAAATGTAAATGTTTCATTTAGTTTGTCATAATTAATATGGTATATTTAAGTGCATTTCAGTAATTACATTTTGCAGTTATTGCAACTACAAGTTTATAATTCATTATTAAATCAATATTGATACTTAATTATGTTTATAAACGAATAATTGTCAATTAGTCCATAGTAAACAGCAACAATGACAATATCGTTTAATAGATACATGTGTGTGTATGTTTGCACATCTCATCAAGAGGGTGTAACATATCTTGTTACATCGATATTGAATTGATGTAAGAGAGTGGATGACCCAAACCGTTGACGTATTATTATATAGTTGCGTAATGAAGATTAGCCTCCTGTAGAGGGCGACACCCTCACTCTTTGCTTTCCCTTACTGTTTACGTTATTTGTAACGAATCATTTTCTATTGCACTTAATGAATAGGGCGATTTTATCCCTTGTAACTGTATAAAGGCAATTCATGAATAAAAGGGAACAGTTGGGCTTTACCCACATGATAAATTTTTTTGGGCGATGAAGATAAGGGCTGATCTTGATCGAATTAATCAGGAACTTTTTTGGAAGTTAGGTGTTATTCGTGCGGAATTTTAATTACTTTAACGCTTATCGTAACTATGGAATTATTTGATGAAATATACCTGTTGTTTGATAAAAAACAACAACACGCAAACTAGGATATCTAGGGATTTATAAAGGAATAACGCTAAAGTTATTAATTTATTTATAAAATGTTTTTGTTATATTAATACTCTGTTTTGTAGTAGAGAGAGATAAGTAACATAAAAATGTATAAACAGGTTAGGCTTAAAAAAATTATATTTGAAGAAGCTACATAAACAGTCCTTGAAGGAAGAATATAAGAGAAGATAATAGTTTTGTAAATGAAAAAGAATCCTAATAGATAAATAGAATTTTTTCTACTACCATTTGTAAATTGCTAATTTTACACATACTTTGTCATGCGTAAAGTTTAACTTTACGCACTAGTGTGTAAAATTATATACTAGTGCGTAAAATGAAATACTAGTGCATAAAGTAAAGTATTTTACGCACTAGTGAGTAAAGTAGCTTGCTTCTTTATTACTTAATACCTGCATATTTTTTGGTAGTAGAAAAAATATTGTATGCAACTAGTGCGTAAAGTGCCGTTTTTCACTGATTCATGAAAAAAGTATCACTTTACGTACTTGTTGCATAAGTAAACTATGATAAGTTTTTTTATTTTCTGTTCGAGATATAGGAATTTGGACTTTGGAAAAATATATTTAGAAAGAATCCACCCTTAATAAATTTTAAAAGAGTTTTGTGAGCTATAATTAAAAGTTGAAATGTATAAAGTATCAATATCAAAAGAAAAGTTGGAATAAAATTAGCAAGGAATTCTAAATTTTATATACCTATTATTGATAAAATGTAAAGAATGGATGTAAACTGGGTAAGAAAATAATCCATTTACCTAAAGTTGTAAAATTATTTTTGATCCTAACATGTAAACTGGGCGCAGGACCTTTCTTAAGCGGCTTATAGGATAATGAATAAAAATACGAAAACTTTGACGTAAAATGAAAAATAAAAGTGACCAGATTGATGTTTCCTATCTTTTAGCTAAAATTTCGTAGTTTTTGGCCAAATTATCCCTTTTTTAAGCAAAAGATCTTAGTTTTCCGTTTTCTAATAAAATTCTCTTATTTTTGGTCAAAGTCCCTTGTTATTCTGAAATCTCACCTTTTTTTAGCCGAAATCTCCCGTTTTTAGCCAAAATCTCCCATTTTTCTTTAACCAAAATCTCCCTTTTTTAATTAAAATTCTCAATTTTTTAGACTAAATTTTAACTTTTCGTGCAAAATTCTCCTATTTTTAATCAAAATCCCATTGTTAAGCTAAAATCTCCCCATTTTTAGACAAAAGCTCCCCATTTTTAGATAAAATCTCCCCTTTTTTAGATAAAATCTAACATTTTTATCTGAAATCGCCCCTTTTTAGCCAAAATATCCCATTTTTCAGAGAAAATTACCCCTTTTGGAATCAAAATTCTGAGTTTTTTAGTCTAAATTTTCCCTTTTCTATAGCAACATTCTCTTATTTTTAGTCAAAATTCTCTTGTTTAGACGAAATCTTCCGATTTTGAGACATCTCCCATTTTTTAGACGAAATCTGCTCTTTTTTTGCTGAAAACTCCATTTTTTTATGCAAAAACTCTTTTTTTTATCCGAAATCTCCTATTTTTTTAGCCAAATTCTCTCTTTTTTAGTCAAATTCCCCCATTTTTGCTAAAAAATATCCCCTTTTGACCAAAATCTCCCCTTTTTAGCCAAAATCTCCCCTTTTTAATTAAAATCTCCCCTTTTTATCCAAAATCTTCACTTTTTAACCAAAATCTCCTCTTTTTAATACACTACACTAAGGAAAAGGATGTTAAAAATATACAATACACATACATACGGTACCTTTGACAAATTTTTACTGGTACATATTTAAAATTCGATTGAAATTTTAATAAAAAAATAATTGTTGATTTATTTCTAATAATTGTTAAATTATAATAATCTTGTTATATTTGTGACATTATTTTATTCACCTATCTTAGAAATTTGTCTCTAAACTCTATGGAAGAATATCTTAAAAAAGTATTAGTTTTTTTGCTAATGTTCGTTTTCTACAAGGGTGCGGAAAAGTTACTTTTCGCACTGATTTTATAAATGCTAAAATGATTAAAAATTCTTGCTTGGTTACTATGATTACTTTCAGCCTAATGTTTAATTTATTAAGAAGCACTAAGAAAATTTTTGTTTAATGACAAAAAAATATTTTTGCTAAATTTTTTTTTTAATTCTAGGCTCTTGTAGAAAAAATATTGTTCCTAACACTTGCGTAAAGTATCTTTTCCCCACTTAATTGCATGTCCGAACTCCGATTCGCGTCGTTCCGGCAACTGCAATTGCGTGCGGATAAGTATAACTTTCCGCACTTGTTAGGAAAATAACTATTTTATTGAAAAGTTAAAAAAATGTCAAATTGAAACATATGTCAAAATACAAAGTTTAAATGAAACTGCTAAATTGAAAGACAAAAATGTAAAAGCTAAGTTGGCTTCACTTAATAATCTTGTTAATAAATATAAGTTACAAGGTGTTTCATAATTGAATGTCAATATTTAAAGAGGTAAAATGTTCAAAAATGTGTCTATGCAGTATACACATTGTTTACACTAACCAAGTTTCATAAAAAAATCTAATATATGTACTTTCGAAGTAATAAAAAAAATTAAGGATATTACTATTCAATTATGAAATACCCGTATAAGAACAATTTAAGCTTGAGCCCAATTTACCTATAGGATTAAACGGACCCTAAAATCCTCGCGCCCAGTTTACTTGTCCGGATTATAGAGCAATTACACTTCGCGCCCAGTTTAGCACCGCCGAATGTAAAATATATTATGTAACAAGAGGTGTAAGTAACCCATTACGCACGAAGTTTTAAATTTCACGAATGGGCTTACAACTTGTTTAACATACTATACTTTTTCTACGCCCACTTATTTTCATCTATTAAATAATGGATATCGCAATTATTTAAACATTTTCGATACGTAATTTTGGACCTTTCTTTGGATTTTAGCGGTAACAAATTATATGTGTGGCAGCTTGAGCTTTTTCTAAAATCTCCCGTAGAGTGCTCATAATTTCATCATATTTACTACTAACAGACATATTCGTAGGTAATATTGAAAAAATGTTTGGATACAACATATATGTAACACTCCTATATCGCCAACACCCTATTTTTGCCTGTAGAAACAAAGTGTTCCGACAGAAGGAGATGCAAGATCGGAATTAGGTGCCAACGCGCATGCCCAGATACATAAATTGCATTGGCGTCATGTCCCATGGTGAAAAAGGAATGTAGAGAAAAGGAAAGTTAAGCAAACGTAGGAGATTTTACAGCTGTGACGCCTATGACTATCCGAGACTGCGTGAGAGAGAAACGATCGTCTACACTCTACTATCGGCGACACACTTCTCTCTCAAGCTGTAGATAGAACGTCCTTTAACTTTAAAGACTCAATAAGTAAAGGCAATGACGTTTAGAATAAATCTTTACAAGTTGATTTCTTATACAATTGTCACAATCTAAACGGCATTGTCATTAGTTACAGAACCGTTAAAGTTAAAGAACGTTCAATCTACTGACAAATAGGATACAATATTATTTTGTTAGAAAAATTGACAATATAAATGACATGACTTTTATTTCCATAGCATGCTAAGAAAACACGACTTATTTTTTGAAAAATTGTATAATGTGTTGCCAACATTTAGGGGCATCACTTTTAATCCAAAATATATCTCGCTAATGCTAAAAATTTTTGTATTTATCAATTGATTAAATTTATGTAAATATACCAAAAAAAGTCGTAACGTAGATAAAAATTTAATTGCAATTTGATTAATCTAAGAAATGAGATCTCATTACATGCATGTTATTGTTAAATGTCATTTACAAAGAATGTCGACAGTGCGATTTTTAACGTTTACTGACATGGGCGTAGAAAAATAATTTTTTGTTTAATATAGCAATTTATTTTAATATATTATACTGATAAAAATTACGAGATGGGTAAATTAAATACACTAAATACTTATAATAAATTTATTACTAATTAAATTCAACAATTTGTACTTAATTAATTTATCTTAGAATCACCGATCCCACATACAAACCAATCCCTATATTCCATAATCATTTAAGAAAACTAAAAAAAAAAACGATATCTATATAAAACAATCCAGTCATTTATGAATGAAGTAAAGACGTACCGCAAAAAAGTAAAAATAATCTACCGATATTGATCTTTCAAATTAATTAATGTAATTGAAAACATTCACATCACTAGCCGGCTAACTCTTCGTGGCCAACTGGATGATATCGTTTCAGTTGTCATTTGTTTCTGCCTTGTTATCCACCGCACACCAAGCTTGAAAAAGAAAAAAAAAACAAACATATATCAGACATATAAAGATGTGGTTGTTGCAACGACTTTGTTTGTCGGAAAGTTGTTTTTCGGATTTAAAGTTTCGATTTTGGATGCGTTTTGCATTAGGGGTTAATAAACTCTAATTCAAAAATAAATTATAGTTGGAATTGATCGAAAATTAATTTGTTTAAAAATAAATACAATATTTTTATGTATATAAAAAAAAATTTATGAAATGTTAGTGATCGTATTGGAAACTGTACAAGGGCGTAGATTACTTGTTCTGGAAAGGGATAAAAAATTGGGCTCCGTGGAACTTGCGAACAGAAAATTTTTCGTGGGATTTGCGAACACGCATACCTGGAATTAATCTAAGCGCTAATATCGGCTGAATTTGCGAACACGCTTATGATTAGAGCTATAATAATAATAATAATACTCGCCCTAAATATATGATATTATTAAATTACCTATTATTTAAAAATGTTAAAAGTCCAAAAGATTAATAATATTAATAATCAATAATTGAATGATTATAACGGTAACTTTTTGATTTACCAAAATGTTTAATAAGCTTTTTAATAAATGCTATTAAAATAATTTTCTTATGATCCTTACAGTTATTTTTCTATCGGACATGTACCCTATAAATATTATTTACCATAAAAATAATATAAGAATATACATATAATTATCAAATTCAATTCAAATTTACATGAATGGGTTTATGAACTAAATATTTTCGGATTTCCTAACTTATAAATAGGATAATGGCTCAACGGAATCAATACCGATCTCATAATGACATTTAAGGCAAATTTCATCAGCGAAAGTAAATCGTTTTATCCGGGAACTGTTTACCTAATAATAAATAAATAGCCCCAATACCTACAAATATAAATGTAAGAACAGGACAGGACTGCAAAACTGTTAAAAAAAATTGGTTGTGTCACCCCAGAACTTTTCCGGCTCGGCTATAGAGAATAGGATTATTTTAATTACAAAAGACTAAGCATTCCATTAATTTATGAAACAAATTTTAAATAGCAAGGCGACGGTGAATACGTCTACAGAATTGATATTTCTATGTTGATAATGACATAAGCGGGCGCATGCGCACATTATATAGAACACTGCTTCAATTAGAATTTTCTAAAATCATGGGTGAAAACTATTGGGAATTCGGGAAAAAGTTCAATACAAAAGTTGTAGGGAATTTTGTGCTCTACAAGTTTGCACTAGAATATTTTGCACTACGGCCCATTATTTGCCTTTAAAATAAAAAAAAATGGAAAAAGCCAAATATGTATATTTTCGCCCTCTAGCGGCGAAACTGGGGATTCAGAAAAAAAGTTAAATATAAAAGTTAAAGGAAATTTGGTACTCTACAACTTTGCATTAGAAAATTTTCCACTAAAGTGCATTCTTTGTCCTCAAAATTTGGAAAAACTACATGCATATTTTTTGAGCGCAATTATTGGAAATTCTGGAAAATGTTTAATACAAAAATTGTAGAAAATTTTTGGTCTAAAAATTTGCACTAGAATATTTTGCACCAAAGTGTATTTTTGTCCTTAAAATTTGGAAAAACTGCAAAAAACCTATATGCATATTTTTTGCGCGCTCTCTAGTAACGCAACTATTTGAAATACTGGAAAAAGTTTAATACAAAAATTGTTGAAAATTTTATGCTCTAAAAATTTCTACTGAGGCATTTTGTACTAAAATGTATCGTTTGTCCTTAAAATTTAAAAAAATGGCAAACCTTTCATATGTATTCAAACAATGTCGGTCTAGAGGACCTTCTAGTGTAAAAATTTAAACCAAAAACTAATGGTCGCATTCGAGGTACACACCGACCCTTCATACCAAATTTCAGCTTGATTAGTCAAACGGTTCGGCAGTTATAGTGGAAGATTACACACAGACACACAGACATACAGACACACAGACATACAGACACAAAGACACACAGACACACAGATACACAGACACACAGACACACAGACACACAGACACACAGACACACAGACACACAGACACACAGACACACAGACACACAGACACACAGACACACAGACACACAGACACACAGACACACAGACACACAGACACACAGACACACAGACACACAGACACACAGACACACAGACCAACAGACACACAGACACACAGACACACAGACACACAGACACACAGACACACAGACACACAGACACACAGACACACAGACACATAGACAGACAGACAGACCATACTCTGGAAATGGTTTCAATCTTCTTGGGGAACCTCAAAATGGATATTTCCGTCTCGATTTTTTTTTGGTCGTTCGCCTTACTTTGCCTTTGATGGGGCCGGGAAAGTAAAAATTGATCTAAAAGACACATACCTAACTGTAAAAATTTGCTTGATTCCCTTAACTTCCCCTATGTTGTATGACACTGCTTAAATTTTAATTTTTGTCATATTCTTGATTTTTTGCAGTGCTCTTTACATAAATAACGTATTTCTGTGAATATTATATATATACCTAAAATATATTTTGACTGTATTGATTTTCGATCATATGTTTAAAAAAAATGTAATTCTGTTAAATTTCTTAATATAGACTACAAATTGTGTCTTCTGCAGTACCTCAAGGATCGGTTTTGTGGCCTTTACTATATTTTACTGAAAATATCCAGTTCATTGAATTCATCCGTAATTGTATTCTGATGACACTCATCTGTATGTTTTATTAACTATTAATAATTACCAGTGGTCAAAATCGATTAAAATTTAAGGTTTATGTATAGAACTATTTTTTTCAAATATTTCTTTTATTTTTATTTATTTTTTTCCTAATTTTCTTGTTTTTTTCTTCTCTTTATTGTTTTTTTTTTTTCTTACACATTTTTGTCTATATTTCCTTATTTGACTAAATTTACCTATTTTTTCTCTTTATTACTATTTTTTTAATTTTTCCTGTTTTTCTCGGCATTTTCTCTATTTTACTTTTTTCCATTTTCTTTTATTTTCCCCCATATTTCTATTTTTTTTACGTTTTCCTAATTCTTGATTTTATTCCTATTTTTTTCTTATTTTTTGTTACTTTTGCCTATTCCCAATTTTCCTATTTTTCATATTTCTCCATGTTTTTTATTTATTCCGATTTTTTTACTACTTTTCCCTATTTTTTCGCATTTCCCTATTGTCTCCTATTTTTGTCTGTTGTTTTCTACTTGTCTTACTTTTTCTGCTTTTATTTTCTTCTTCTATTTTTCCGTTTTTTCTTATTTTTCCTATTTTCCCTATATTATTCTCTATTTTTTCCTATTCTTGTTTATTTTTTTTTCTATTTTCCTATTGTCTTCAATTTTTTTCTGTTTTTTTCCTACTTTTCTTACACTTTTCTATTTTTACTATTTTTTTCTCCTATTTTTCCGATTTTTTTTTTCATTTTCCCTATTTTTCTTTATTTTTTACTACTCAGCCCTATTTTCCCCTGCTGTTTCGCACAAAAATTAAAAGTACATTGTTGGATTTGCTTTTTTAAGCATTTTTTAACTACAGCAAACAATTGTAAAAATTCAAATGTACAGGGTGTTCATTTCATTTAATAGGTACATCAAAACATTTTTCAGTACAGAGTGAAAAAAGATGTACAGGGTGTGGTTTAAAAACTATAAAGCAAGAAAGATATGAGCTAAAAAGAGCAACAAATCCGACATATGGAGGTTTTTATAATCAACTCTGTGTCCCCTATGCACAGTTAAAATTTTGACGTTTCCCAATGAAAAATCCTGTATAATGCTATATTATTTATAGATTGAGTTTTATTTTTGGTTAACAAAAAAAACAATTTTTCTTATTGATCAATTAATAGCAGGTCCAGAAATGAGTTTGTCTAAATTATAATTTTTGGTCCGGTCTCAAATTGAGAAATCATGAACCAAATAACATTTTTTATTTTATTCAAATAAAATTTGGTTTATTAAAATAATTTTCTCTCTGTGTAACAAATTGAAAAGAAAACCAGACAACTTAACATTAACATAGTTTTCATTTTTTGTAACATAAAAAAAAATGTGAATTAAAAATAAATTTTAGTAAATGATATTAAAAACATAAACTAATTTTGGTAATATGAATAGCTTAAGCCATTTGAAGTATTAAATTCTTGTGACAGGTAGGATTTAAATCAAAATTATACAGGGTCTTTCAAAAGTTTGGAAACGGTCTTATGATTTTTGCTTTTAAAAAAATTCAAAATGGCCTCCTGTAGCAAAAACAAATGAATGTTTTTAAATTTTAAGCGCATAAAAATGGGAAAAAAGACATGTCATTATACTAAATTCCGAATTTGGACCATTTATCTTTAGTAGTTTTTTGAATTCCAGGACCGTTTCTAGACTTTTAAAAAACCTTATTGTAGTTTAAAAATAAAATTAAAAAAAGTAGGTAAAATTTTTGTTTTGGGCTAAAAAAAAAGAAGATTATTATTAATTGATTAAAATATAAAAGTTGTCAAAAAAGATTTAAAAAATTTGTAAAACAATTAGATGAATTTGAGTGAAGAAAATTTGACGCAGGATTTTGTTAAATAATGTTATGTATAAGGTTTTGTTTTGAAATGATGCAATAAAAATAAAGGGAACAGAGAGAAAAAGTGAGATCTGAGAACAGTGATATCAACAAGAAGAATGAAATTAAAAATAAAATTGTTGTTTGTTATTTTTTTATATATAATATTGTATTTTTCATTTTTTTTAACGCTTCTATACCCAGCATATTGACGAAGTTTTACAGGATGGTAAATGTAATTCACTTTTCACTGGGAATTTTTAGTAGCTATCAAACAATTCATTTTATTGCAATTTAAATTAAATACATTTGAACTTTTATTCTAATTAAATAAATTGAAGTAACATAAACTCTCACCTGTAAAACCAACTGAAAACTTCACACCCAATAACAAAAATTAATGAAACAATAATCTAAAAACCTTCATCAACACCACCAAGTATCCGAAGACGACGAAACGACAATGCCGTCGCGACGTCGAACTAAGCAAGCGTCGATTCAAAATGCGCCGACGCTTTAAACAACTGAACAATGGCGTCTACAATCCATCCAATCGAATCCCCAGATTAACACGACCAGTCAGGCAAAAGTAATGCGTCAGATACGCCCATTCAAAAATTTATCGGCTCTTATCATTTTTATTCGGAAAAAAATTTTAAATTTTATATAAAAATATTGTTAGTAAGTAAGTTTTTTTTAGAAATTGTTTTGATTAGGGTAAAAAAATAATAGTGACGCTGTTGAAGAAATTAACAATAGAATATGTTAAGAAGCATTTGTAGGAACAAGTTCAAAAGATTATCATCGTTATATTGAGAGCGATGATCGGGTTTTTAGCTTATCTCAACTGCGCTCCCCACCTCCGAAATATAAGTAGGCGGGGTGGGTAAAACCCCGCCCTGTTGTACCTTGGATGAAGTCACCCTTGAACAAGAGAGTGACATGAGGCTGAAGCCAGTCTTCTGTATCCTTTCGGGTAGTGAAGCACAGTAGATTTCTTACCAAATACCGCATTAGAACACGTGGTTCTGCCGAAAAATCAACGGACCAAGGTGAATTATCGGGTAGTCAGGCGTAATAGGTATACGCCCGCGAATTTAATCGAGTAGAAGTCAAGTTGGTCGGGAAATTGTTTGTTTTTGTCAACGATTAAATTTGCTTCGCTGAGTTTTTGGTTTTTATCGGCGCGATTTGGATTTTTCAGTTTTGGTGGTTGACTTGAGTTTTCAAAAAAAAAAGGTGCATGCTTTGCTACGAGACAAGGTTTATGATTTGAACAGAACGTTTTAGCAAAGGTAGGAAACACTTAATATTTTTTTAGTCACAGTAGCGATTCTTAATTTGATTATAAATTCCAAGCAATATAATGACCATATAACAATTTGTTTTTGTTTTAAATTGAAAACATAATAAAGTAATTTCTTTGTAAATGTAGGTGAATCTTATACAAATAACATTGTAAAACCTATATCGGAACAAAAATTCCTTCTTTTTACAATCTGCAACCGAAGCAGAAATATTAACAAGAATTAATTCTTTAAAAACTAAAAAATCACTTGGTTTCGATGGTATCAAAACAGACATTTTTAAACAAATGTCAGCTATAGCAAACCCCATATGCCACCTAATAAATAAATTTTGTGAATCAGGCAATTTTGTGAATCAGGCAAATAGCAGTGGTTATACAAATCCATAAAAAAGGAGATGAATCAAAGATATCTAACTACAGACCAATTTTAGTTATCATACCATCAGTAAAAATTTTTGAAAAAGCAATAAAAAACAGATTAGTTACTTTCTTACATAAACACGACATAATTTCTGAAAAACAGTTTGGTATCAACAAATGACGTAAACTCAAAATTAGTATAGGATAAATTACACAGTGTTTGGAAACTAGTAAGCCGATCCTATGCATTTTCCTGGATCTTGCGAAGGCATTCGACACTGTCGATCATCTTCAGATGTTGGAGGTTCTGGAGAATGCAGGAATACGAAGTCGGACACAAAAATTATTCACTAATTACTTAACAGACTGAACAGTGGAAAAAACTCTATTGTAAAATTACCGTGATGATTATGGGCAGTGTTGTTAAGTATTTAAATTTGTATTTTAAATACTTTCAATGTATTTAAATACATAGTTAAATACATAAGTTTCATTTTTATTTACTGTGTATTTAAATTATTTTTGTGTAGCATTTTAAATACTGTAGTTAAAGTTAAAATACAATATTTCTCGAAAAGTTTGAGATCGTTCTTTAACCTGGAAACAAAAATTCCCCCAATTTCGGATTATTATTGTTTATTTCACAAATTGTTTATTATCCTGTTACCTGTGTCTCTAATCTCTATGATCTATTATTTCATGGAATTCCTAACGAGTAAATGATTTTAGTTAGATTTATAGTTTTCTGGATTTCTCATTGGCCACGATTTTGAAAGTGATAAATTATAAGATGAAAATTTTAAGAATTTATTACTTTTAAGAAGTACTTACTGTAGAGCATATTATGTTAATTTAATATACTTATTTATTAAAGAATAAAACAACTCGAAGTCATACCACAAATTATTTAATAATGATGAAACGTCTAACAGGGAAAAAGCGACATGTTTCGGTCTACACGACCATCATCAGGCCTATAAAAAAATTGACAGTGTGAAGGAACATTAACAAAATTAAAATGTAATATAATAACTTACAAATTGGATCCAAAGCGTTGAAAAAGGTTACAAATGATTGTGAAAGTTACATTGTGGAAAAAAAATGTATTAAAAACATAAACTAAATTAAATTAAAAGGAAAATTTAAATAACTCCATGTGAGTTTATTGTTTTTTACCTAAGTAGGTTTTTAAATAACTCCTAACGAGTTATTTAAATTTTCCTTTTAATTTAATTTAATTTAGTTTGTGTATTTAAGTTTTTAAAAAAAAAATTTCCAATTAAATAATTTGTGGTATGACTTCGAGTTGTTTTATTCTTTATTGAATACTTTACCACATTTGAGTATGGATAATATTTTGTTTTTATACGTATTTATGTATGTAAAAATATTTTTTACTTATATTTTTTATAAGTAAATAAATTGTACCTAATTAATTTGTAAAATGAAACAAAATAATCTTATTAAAAATCCACTGTTTTTGTTATTACAAAGTAATCGAGCGGTGGATTTGATTAATAGTCTTAAACAATACACACGGAATAAATATTTGTATTTGTATTTAAATACTTTTTAAATACAACGAAGAAGTATTTGTATTTAAATACATTGTTGAATGAAGTATTTAAAATACAAGGTAAATACATTTTTGAAAAAGTATTTGTATTTGTATTTAAACCCATCCAGTAATTTCACTATACGTTTGTAAGCGATTTGTAAATTTACAATTCAACTATAAACTGTTTCTCTTATATATACAAAGTAAAAATACTATTGTAAAGTACATATATAGTATAGTTTTACCATTATACTTGTAACTTTACCTACTTATCTTGTCAATATGCAAAGTGAAAATACTATTTTTGTGTAAATTTACAATATAGTTTTGCTATTTTACTTGTAGCGTTATTCTTTTATCTTGTAAATAAGTTAAGTAAAAATACTATTCGATTTACAGTATAGTTTTACTGTAACTTTACCTACTTATCTTTTAAATATTTCCAGTAAAATTACCGTTTATATAATATTTTTTCTACTACAAGAACATTTTCATTATTTTCGCCAGTGGCGGGAAATTCATGGGTGGAAAAAGGATCCATTTTCATTACAATCGATCGCACCGTTTAAATTTTTTTGACAATAAACTATTTTATTTTTTAAACTTTAACCCCCTGTATTTTTAAAAGAGTGCATTTGGAGACCGGGCAGTTGGACCACGAGTACCTGTATTAATCCTTTTTTGAAAAAGGTGAAGTTAAGCCTACCCTTCAGTTCGACCAGGATAAAATTTTATTTTCTAATCGATTTAATGGAATTCTTCGAAGATAATTACAATATCATATCACGCTTGTGAATCATTTCATTCTCATTTTAATTCTAATTTTTATAGTTCTCACCTAAGTTTGTTTAATTTTGTAAATATTGTAATAAACTTTAAAGCAGAAACATATATTAAAATCAGAAGAAATAAAACTTCAAGACAATTACCACAATATAATTAAAACAAAAGGGGTTTAGTGGGCAACTAGTTTCGGCTTATGAGCCATCCTCAGGCCTAGAAACAAATTACCCGGTGTGTAACATACAATATTAAACAATACAAATTTTAAAAAACTTACCATATTTAGTAAAAAACAATTAATTGTAATAAAAAACATTTTGTAAACAATTTGCATATTAATGAGGGTGAGCAGTAGAGTAGGTACATGAAGAAAAATTATTTTAGGAAGTCCAAAAATTCTTGGACCATAGTAAAGGAAAAATAAATTCCGTAAAATGTTCCACCAAAAAACTGTAAAGTGCAACACAGAAAAAAAATGACTTTATTAAAGCTAAGATAGCAGAATATAGAAATGGCCTTTTATCACAAAAAGATTTTGTAAAAATTATGTCTTATTATAATTCTCCTCAATAATAAATAATATGTTAAGTATATTGGGTATTTCGTTTCTACTATAATTTGCAATGCACATTAAGTAGTAATTGTTTTAATTCTCAGAATACACCCTTAATCCGCTCGAAGAGCGGTTGTGGTCCAACTGATCGGTGTACTTAAAACAGGTACCTGGCCCGTGGTCCAACTGTCCGACTCCCGTGCATTTACGGGTATAAGTTCCCTACCTCAATAGTCATAATTTGGCACAAGGAATTTGCCCTAGAGCGTTGTCGTTCGAATTTAGCAACACCCTGTATATACTTGATAGAATCTAAGACCGTACAGATTGTTATATGAAAATGTGTGAAATATCAAATATCTAACGTTATGTCAGGCTAGCGCGCTTTGCAGGTACCAACTAATAAAAGCAAATATCTCTAAAAAAGCCCCGTTTATACACAAAATAAAGAATTATGCTGTGCTTAGTTAAGATTATAGTCATATTGTTTGGTGCAAACAACTTAAATTTTATTTATCATTGTGAATATCCACGAATACCTTCACATTATTACAAAACATTATTTTTAAATTTCGTCGACACGGCCAAAAAATATGAGTTTAGTTTCACAATACAATTTTACAGTCTTAAATTATTTAGACTTTTTTATAGAAATCCGCTAATATAGTATAATTTTACAAAATTATTTTAAGTTCACTTATCTAATACCATTAATTTACAGAGAGCTTGTTTTTTGCTTGTAAATACACAATAACAATATTGTAAGTTTTATTATAGTTCTTGTATTGTCTCTGTACTTTTTGTAAATATTCAATGTAACTGCAAAATCACATGTTATTTTTTCTAGTATAATCAATTACACGTTAGTAAATGTACAAGGCTACTGTAGTTTTGTTGTAAATATACGGGAATTTTGTGATTTCTTAACGAATTTCCAATGAAACTGTACTATTACTACCTTTTTAATATTAATTTTACGTTGTAGATTATGACATTTTTTTCAGTGAAAGCAAATTGTAAAAATAAATGACATATACAGTAGTGAAAAAATATTCAAATCTGGTTTTGCCCCAAGGAACAGTCCTAGGTCCGATTTTATTTACCCTATATATAAATAATATTCTCACATCTTCTGAAGGCCGAAAAAGATCTCTCAAAAATATTTGATCTATTTAATTACAAATTTTTAAGGGTAAATTTTGAAAAAACTTTTTATGTTCCCTTTGCAAATAATAAAAGAACCATCCCTGAATATGAATCGTTAGTAATAGAAACAGATAATTTCAGCTTAAAAATTAACGCTACAAATAGCTGCAAATATTTGGGAATAACAATAGATTCATTTTTATGATGGAATGTCCGTATTAGTAATGTAACAAAAATATTAAGACAACTTCTTTATCGATTCAGATATTTAAAAAACATATTAGATGTAATATACCTCAAAATTTTATATTACTCATTAGTTCAATCACGACTGAATTATGCTATACTAAGTTGGGGCTTAGTTGCATACTGTCATTTAAAACAAATAGATATTTTGCAGAAAAAATCTTAAAAATAATTTACAATAAAAAAATCACTTTTCGATCTATAGTTCATTATTCTCTGAAATTTCTATCTTGGATTTAAGGCAACTTTTTATGCATCAAATTATAATTTACGTATATACAGGGTGTCCAGAACCGCTCATCAAAGAATGAAACCAGGAAATCTAGAGGTGATTTTATGACGGTTAAGCCTAAATTACCTTAAACCAAAAATGTATCCTAAAGAGGGTTGTATACGTGCCGCGGGTGGTCCGAAAAGAGCCTGCAAAATGCGCCACGTATTTTCGATTTGAGTATTAAGAGATTACAGAAGATTATGATAAAAATAATTACCGTACTATATTTATTCCACATTTCTACAAAAATAAAAACAATTGTTAATTTAACCTTCATGTTTATACAAAAAGACTTAATTATTGTGCAAATATAAACTCGAATCTAAATTCAATCTTAAATATTTACAAATTTGAAGAAATACATTTAAAACATACAGATTGAACACAAGAAAATCTTGAAAAATTTTTCGCGTCTTAGTTTATTAATAACCTCTATTTTTTGTTAATTTTTTTTCCTGAATTTTAAATGTTTCATTATTTAACATTTAATAGAACATTAAAGAACTGAAAAAAATAGGAAGTTGTAGAATGGATATGGAACAAAGCTGTAGTTGAATATATTTTTTTAATAAATTGTTTCGAAATTCTTGTATTCAGATGTTTTATACCCTTTAAACATAAAAAGACTGAATTTTTTTAACCAGCTTTGTGTTAGATAAAAAACTATTTTAGAATTGGACCAAACACTAGAACATGAAGTAATAATCGGCATTTCAAAATCTACAACAATTTCATTAGGAGATAAAACTAAACCTAAATTTTTAAATTTTTTAATTTTATATAAGTTGTAGTTTTTTATCTAGTACCTCTTAAATGAAATCAACTAATATTGAAATATATTCACAATATAGATTTTTTTTTAATAATAATTTAACAACTGTTATTCCTATAATTTAGTTTACAGCTTTTATCTAGCTTTTACTCGCTTTGTGTAAAAACAGTTTAATATTTATACAATTCTTAATTATTTTGTTTATTTTCCATGGCCACCTTATCATAATTTTGTCATTTATTTGTTGATCAATGAAAATGAAAAAGAAATGAAAAGTTTAAATCGATTTTTCTAGAAAAAGGTTGGTCATGGAGACTTTAGATAAGAGCACCATTTTTGTGTGAAAATTACGAAATTTTTAAATTTCATTTCAAAATGACGACTTTTCAAAAGACAAAAAAAAATTGAATAAAAATATCCAATACCCCACCCAAACGAGCCGCTTATGACTACATTAAAAAAATCTTATTTACGAAATTTGATTGGTTAGATTTAAATAAATAAATGTACAGAATAACAATAATCCGTTTTGAAGGTATTTTAATTAAGACAATTTAGGCTAAATCTTCAAAAAAATCAGCTGCAGATTTCGTGGTTTCATTCTTTGAAGAGCGTTTCTGGACACCCTGTATAAAAACAAAAATATTTTAAATAAAATCAGTCATAATTACTTCACAAGATATAAAAAAGTGATTTACTCACGTTAGACTTATACAGAAAAATATTAGCCTCAGATGTTATACTCGCACCTAGCATTTAAAATATATAATAAATTACCAGAAACTTATAGAACATATTTACAAACAATCAACTCAATTAATGTAATTAAATCTATTTTTTTTAAGTATATATTATAATGGCAAGTAGACAAGAAACTAGAACTTTAATAGAAAATACGCAATATTAATGTATTCTTCACCTCTTTGTTGAATTCATTTTATAATTGTTGTTAAACCCAATACCTTTGTTAAATTCAAATCAACGAATTCTATTATTATTATTTATAATTATATAACAAAAATTGCGAAATTTACAAAAAATGTCAATGCACAACCGATAAGGTTTCAATGGACCCATTATGAATTTTATATTTACAAATAATTTGTAACTAAGGTTTTTAATTGCAATAAATATTATTATTATTATTATTTCAATATTGACATTTTAAATTACAGTATAGATCAAATTTCCAAGGATCTATTTATATAAATAATACACCTACTTTTTTATATAATTTATTATAACGAATATCTCTATTACTGAACATAAAGTTAGTTAAAAAAATATATAAATAGGGCTTCACATAAAAACGTTACTTATCTCCGTCTCGTCTCTTAAAACCTAGACGAGACCTTTTAGAAAATTATTTAGGCGAGAGTCTCGTTCATATTTCTTAAGAATTGTTTTCTGAATTTCCGAGAAAAATAAACTAGCAAACAGTATAAACATTTAATTAGAATTAAAAAAAAAAAATTGCAATAAGTATTTTTTCTACAAGAAAAGTACAACTTTCAGCACTCAAATGGGTATACTTTTCCGCACGCTTGTAGAAAAAACCATTTTTAACAAAAGCATCTAAATGTTGTTTAAACTCCTTAGCTACGTCCTCTTTCCCAGTATTTTTTTAATAATATTTAAGTGCGAAATTTTCTTACCGAATATCACTCTAACTTCAATTAAAAAGAGAAAAAATATTCGTGTTATCGAAAAAATTTCCATTAAAAATTGAAGCTCTAGTAGTATTACTAAAGTGAAAAACTACTGATCTATAATCTCGATTGTGGATGTTATGTATCTTTAATATTTTTCAATATTTTTATCTAAACAATTTTTAAAATTTTTTTTTCTCCCAATAAATAACCTCGGTTTGATTTATTTTATAATAATTTTTTTCATTCTTGACTTTTATGGACATTATTTGTTAGTTACAATTTCTTTTATCAGGAAATGATTATTTCAGAAGTAATTTGCGATTTTTTTGTAAATTTTTGTTATTTTGTTGCGGTTTTTTTGCGATTGTTTTGCGATTTTTTGTGATATTTTTCGATTTCTTGAGTTTTTTTGAGCCCTCTTTTTCGTTAGCGTTTTTTTCGGTTTTTTGATTTCTTCGTTGTTTTTATATTTTACAATTTTATTTTTCATTTTTTTTCCCAATGTTTTCAAATTCCTCTTTTAATTTTTTTCTTTTTTCAAAGCTTTTTGTTTTTTCTTTATTATTATTTTCGATTTTACCTGATTTTTTCGGTTCTTCTAATTTTTTCACGTTTTTTTATTCAATTTTATGATTTCTTGTTTTTTTCTGTTTTTTTTTTATTTCAATTTTTTCTAATCTTTCCCCATTTTTTTCTCATTGTTCTGGTTTTCTATTCTATTTTGTTTTCTAATTTTTTCTCATTTTTTCTTATTCCATTGATTTTTTGTGATAATTTGCGATTTTTTTGTCATTTTTTTTCTGATTTTTTGCAATTGTTTTGCGATTTTTTGTGATATTTGTTCTGGTTTTCTATTCTATTTTGTTTTCTAATTTTTTCTCATATTTTCTTATTCCATTGATTTTTTGTGATAATTTGCGATTTTTTTGTCATTTTTTTTCTGATTTTTTGCGATTGTTTTGCGATTTTTTGTGATATTTGTTCTATTTTTTTTTGTAATTTTTTCGGTTCTAATTTTTTCTCGTTTTTTTCTCATTTTTATGATTTTTTTTTCTTATTTTTTAATTGTTTCTGTTTTTTCTATTCTTTCTTTTGCTTTCTAATTTTTCTCATTTTTTCTTATTGCTCTGATTTTTTGTGATTATTTGCGAGTGATTTGCGATTATTTGTGATATTTTTCGTTTTAATTCTTGCGTTTTTTCGAGGCTTTATTTACGTTTTTTTTTTGATTTTTCGCGTTTTTACAATTTTTATTATTTCTCGTGTTTGCCGTTGTTTTAAAAATGTATTTTTCATTTTTGCCCAATAATTTCTATTTTTTTTCTCAATTTTTTTTTTCAATTTTTTTCTCTTTAGTTTAATTATTTTTTCCTATTTTTTTCAGATTTTATCGATTCTTATCATTAATTATGATTTTCTGTTTTTTTTAATTTTTCCCATTTTTTCTCATTGTTCTGTTTTTTCCATTTTTTTTTGTTTTTTAATTTTTTTCACATTATTTTTCTCATTCTTATGATTCGAATGGCTATGCGATACGGATTGATTATTTATTACGGGCGCAAATTGGTCGACCATCAGGTACCTTTGGAATTTTGGGCGCAAACTGGCTGAATTAATGAGAGGGCGCAAGCTGGTCGGGCGCAAGCTGGCCGTATCCGGTTTCTCCATCCGAAAATGTAATTACATATTTTACAACATTTTACAAGATTTTTCTTATTAAAATTGAATTGTTAACTAAATATAATTAGTAATAATGTAAGTTTATCACATTTTCATAACGTAATATAATATTGATTAGTATCAATTAAATTAAATACCATAAAAGATGAAAATTACTACATTTCTATTAAATATTCTGATGTTCCCATAATTTATAATCGATCTATAAAATTTAATTTATAACGTTTATATAAAAATTCAAACTATTTATATATTTATTTATAATATAATTTTAACATTGTTCATTATAAGCCAGAAATGGATTTATCATAGCATCAAAATTATTTAACAAATAAATAGGAATTTGGGATTAATAATTCAATCTAAACTTTAATTTTTAAATTAAATTATATTTTTTATCGATCACCAGGTTTTAATACAATAAATAACAATAAAATAATTTAAAGCGCATTTCCCGTGTTTTTGTTTAATTTTAAATAATTGTTTATATGTACTTTCGCTTGTCCGTAGATTGATTGATTATTTCGAAAGCTTTACTCCCGGTAATAATATATTTACATGTGCCAAATAAATCTTTTTACACGTATTTAGTTTAGATACAATTTATTTTCTACTGTGTGTCGTTAGAATTATAAAATATATTGTGTTTAACATATTCAACAAGATTTTAGATAAATAAAAAAATAATTAAAAATTTTTTAAACCGTTAAATGGTAAAAAGGCGAATTTTCACGACTAATTGATTGATTTTTCAAAATCAAAATAGCAGATTCAGAGATATTTAGGTAGGACCTGTACTTTTTATTTCAATTTTAAAATCCCTATTTTTTACTTTATCCAACCATGTAAAATACTTAATAATTTAATTAAGTTTTGACAATGTAAGGATTTTTCTATAAGTACGGACCTGTCCTATTTTCACTGTAAATACTTATAAAACTTTCTTAATAAAATTAATTAAAAATTTAGTGTACTTAGCTCAACGTCCTAATATATATTTTATATCTGAATTACATTTTTTTTTAAATAAGTTCAATCAGAAAAAAACAAAATTAGTTACTTAGGATAATTTTGGTTTCAAAGCCATCTTGATAAAAATTGTTGTTACTAAATTGTATTCTGTCCTATTTGCAGGTTATTAAAAAAAATTATCTAAAATAGGCAAATATATGTAAAAATAACGATCAGGATCAGAACCGTACTTAGAAAAATTCTTAAATTACAATTCATTGTCAAAACCTAATAAATAAGTGTTCTACATGGTTAGATAGAGAAAAAATGGAAGGTTCAAAAATTAAATAAAAAGTAAAGGTTTATACTTAAAAAGATAAATGAAGTAATGATTTAAAGAAGAAATTTTATTTTAAAAAATAATTAGATTGAATAATCTTTGAAAGGTGATAATTAAACAAATCCAAAATCATTAATTTTCTCCAAATATCTCAAAAACCGGCCCTGATAATTAATTTTGAAAAAACATCTTCAAAATACGCATATTTTGTCATATTTAACCGACTTTCTATCTGTAAAGGATTACAAAATCCCAATAGTGTTCATTTAAATTTTACCACTCTGTATATATTTATAAATTATGTAAAAAATTAAGTATTGTGTATTGTAATCCTCTACCACTTATACTACCCTTACTCTATTACTATTACTATTATTTTGTTATTTCTGAATACAGTTTATGTGATTTAGAAACTTTTATGAAGAATATTTTTTTTTGAGAATGTTACAATAATAGCTGTAAAAAATAATTTTTGGAAAGTGGCGCAGTCGATAAAATCCTATTTATTTATTTTTATTTTTTGAATTATAGGATAATAAGGACTGTAGATAGGAACATGTATTGTGGGAGGAGGGATACAAATTAAATCCTTGTGGAGTGGAAGGAACAGTTGACGCATTTTATGATTATTCGCCAATGGATAATGAAATCATTATTCACATGTGAATAATGGATACTGTTATTATTTGGTAAATTGATGTATAATAAACAAATAATAGAGACTTTGCCCCAATATCAAAAAAACACCGCAGTCCTTCGCCTCAATATAAAAAACACCGTAGTACTTCTCCTAAATATAAAAAACACTGAAGTCTTTCACCTAAATAAAAAAAACACCGTAGTACTTCGTTTCAATATAAAAAACAGCGTAGTACTTCGCCTCAATATAAAAACACCGTTGTACTTCGTCTCAATATAAAAAAACACCATAATCATTCGCATTAATATGAAAAAATACCGTAGTGCTTCGCCTCAATATAAAAAAACACTATAGTCCTTTACCTCAATATAAAAAACACCGTAGTACTTCGCCTCAATATCAAAAAAACACCATAGTACTTCGTCTCAATATAAAAAAACACCATAATCATTCGCATTAATATGAAAAAATACCGTAGTGCTTCGCCTCAATATAAAAAAACACTGTAGTCCTTCACCTCAATATAAAAAACACCGTAGTACTTCGCCTCAATATCAAAAAAACACCGTAGTACTTCGCCTCAATATAAAAAACACCGTTGTACTTCGCCTCAATATAAAAAAACACCATAATCATTCGCATTATATAAAAAAATACCGTAGTCCTTCACCTCAATATAAAAAACACCTTAGTACTTCGCCTCAATATAAAAAACACTTTAAATTTGTTGAAGGCAGGGGTATGAGGTGTAAAGTAGTTGAAATTTTTTGAGAATATAATAATAAAAGCCGCAAAGAGAAAAATAAGGATAATAAAAACTGTAAATAGGAAAATGTATTGTGTGTATTGTGAAGGTGGGGATAAAAAATAAATTCATGTGGAGTGGGAGGAACAGTTTTTTTAAATTACCAAATATTTTGGTTAAGGTGATTTAGAAAAAAAATATCAATAAATATACGAAAATATTATATTTCTTATGTTTTTTATAACTTCATAAATCGATTATTATGACCAATAAATAATAATAAAACAAATTTTATTTAATTTAATTAAAAATGCGTAATAATAAAGATAATGTATAATTAATATTTATAAACAAACAAAATAATTTAGCGAATTGTATAAATATAATTAACTTATAAAATATCCTTAGACTGGAAATAATTTAATATAGAAAACTTATTCGAAAGCTTCTGGAACAAACTATATCTACTACAAAACGCATTAACTTTTCAGCGTCTTTTGAAAAAGCAGTTTTGGAAAGTTAGGAAACTTTCACGATACTAAGAGTACCTGCTTGTGCTTTTGGATAAATTCCAACGTAAGAGTCGTTACAATTTTATATCAGAAGCGTAAAGCCTTTAAAAGCTTTACATAAAAGAAATCCTTTATAAATCCAGACTTCGAAACTGCTATATACTGAACTGTATCTAACATTTCCTTTTCTATATTTATTCGAGTGCAGTTACACTGTACTCGCGTACTCTCATTTTGAAAAAAAAATCTTTTGATCTTCTTTTAAGCTTACAATTATATGAACCTACATCATTAACCATGAGCGGAGAAAACCGTTTTTAAATGTAACTTGCTTTTTTTAATTGAGTCTGCATGACTGGCGCGCGGATCGTGTTAAATGTAAAAAACAACATTACAAATAATAATATACCAGAAAATATTAAACAGCAAATGTATAAACGGCCCAGTGCTGAGAGGACCCAATATAAAAACAAGCAATAGCAATAGTCATTATATGCGAGTAAACCTTTATTTTTAAATAAATAATACAAAATATTGTATTTCTGTATAAGAAAGTAATTCAAAAAAACATAATTTTATTTATATAAAGTATCGATAAAACTGCAAAATCATCACAAAGGGAAACAAAAACAAAAAACGAACAAATTACCTATTAAAAACTGCTCGTTTAAACACCAAATTGTTTTATAAATTCATAAATGACGTTCTTATATTGTCTAAGTGACATTGTCCAATCAATTTTAGTAATATTAGTTACATTTTTGGCATGTTTTAACATGGCATCAAGAAGGGAACAAACTGACGTTCTTTGTCTCCCAAAAAGAGAGACAAGCCTAGGGGGCAGATATTGGGAGAATAAAGGGGCTAATTACCTCCCCAGAATACCAAAAAATGGCACGAAAAGAAGAAATAAAATATATGAAATGTAGAAACATATTGGTCTAAAAGTTTGATTACCCTCGCCCACAGAAAAAAATTTACCGCTCCCGCGAAAAAAGTTATCTACGCCCTCGTATACAGCGTGTTTCACTAGAGGGATTCATCACGTAGGTTAGGAAAAAATAATCAAGTTTTTATACAATTATAGAATCACTGTTGGTACAGATTCGGAAAATAGTAAAGAAAAATTCACGGGAAACTCCAGAAAATCAGAGAAATAAACGCCAAAAAGTATTTTTCCGCATAAAATCAATGAAAAATGATATAGGAATGCCCACAGTTTCCAATGGGAATTTTTTCCTAAAATTCTTCCAATAAAAATTAAAGTAAGGAAAAAAACACATATAAAGTACACATTTTTACAAAAATAAAGTTTTTCAAGACAGTTAGTTGAAAACTCTAAAAGGTCCTAGAAAAAATGGGGAAAGAGCATGAATACATTTTTCCACAGTTTAATTTGAATAAAAAGAAGCAAGAAGCATTTTTTCACTGTTAATTTGGAAAAATGCAGAAGAATACATTTTTCTACACTTTAATTTAAACAAAGAAGCAAGAATGAATTTTTTCATACTTGAATTTGAAAAAAATGAGCAAGAATGCATTTTTCCACTCTCGAATTTGAAAAAAAAGAAGCAAGAATATATTTTACCCCGTTAAATTTCACAGATTAAAATTTAGAATCACTAATTTTTCGGTAAATTGTTGAGTTGCTATAGTCCATTTCAAAGAAAAACAGCAAAAGTGCAGTTTTGAAATATGAATTAAATAAAAACAAGAATGAAAATAGCAAAAATGCATTTTTCACACACAAATTTGAAAAAAATGGAAGCAAAAATGCATTTTTTTCCACAGAAATTTATAAAACATAGCACCAATGCATTTTCCCCACAGGAAACTGAAATATAAATGACAAAAGACCGAGGTTAGATCCCTGCGGAACATCTGAGTCAGCATGGTATTTACCAGATGTGTTCCCGTCATGTTTCGCCTCAATATAAAAAACACTGTGGTCCTTCGCCACAATATAAAAAAGACACCGTAGGCCTTCGCCTCAATATAAAAAATACCGTAGTCGTTCACCTCAATATAAAAAACACCATAGTACTGCGCCTCAATATCAAAAAAAACACCGTAGTCCTTCGCCTCAATATAAAAAACACCGTAGTACTTCGCTTCAATATCAAAAAAAACCCGTAGTACTTCACCTCAATATCAAAAAAACACCGTTGTCCTTCGCCTCATTATAAAAAACACCATAGTACTTCGCCTCAATATCAAAAAAACACCGTAGTACTTCGCTTTAATATAAAAAACACCGTAGCCCTTCGCCTCAATATAAAAAACACCGTAGTACTTCGCCTCAATATAAAAAACACCGTAATCGTTCACCTCAATATAAAAAAATACCGTAGTACTTCGCCTCAATATTAAAAAACACTGTAGTCCTTCACCTCAATATAAAAAACACCGTAGTACTGCGCCTCAATATCAAAAAACACCGTTGTCCTTCGCCTCATTATAAAAAACACCATAGTACTTCGCCTCAATATCAAAAAAACAATGTAGTACTTCGCCTCAATATCAAAAAAACACCATAATCATTCGCATCAATATAAAAAAATACGGTAGTACTTCGCCTCAATAAAAAACACTTTAAATTTTTTGAAGGAAGGGGGAATGCCCGTGTATATGAAGTAGTTGATGTATTTTATGATTATATTCACTAGTGGATAATGAAATTATAAAGAGATAATAAAAAAATATCACCTTGTAGATAAAAAAGTTGCAATGTCAAAAAATTTGTCTAATGAAAAAAAAATTAATTGGTATATCAAATTTTTAGAAACAATAAATGGAATGTACGAAAATATTCTTATTTCAACTCATACAAGGTGGCGCAAATTTAATTGAACACTTTGGGATTTATATATACGAATTAAATATGCGTATTTTCAAGACGAATTGAATGTTTTTTTTCAAATTTAAAATATCAGGACCGGTTTCCGAGATATTTGGGGAAAACTGAATATAAGGATTTTCGTTCTATCAACACCTTAATTTTTAAAGATAGAAAAAATCTTTATAAGAGTTATTTAATAAAGTTCAAATATCTCAACAATAAATATTCCATATTTGTCCCTATTTTTCCTATTTTCTCCTATTTTTCTCTATTTGCCTCTATTTTTCCGTATTTTGTATCTATTTTTCACTATTTTCTCTATTTTTCCCTACTTTTTTCTATTATTCCATATTTGTACCTATTTTTCCCTATATTTCCCCATGTTTCCATATTTTTGAGTATTTTCTCTATTTCTCCTATTTTTTCTATTCTTCACTATTTTTTAATATTTTATCCTATTTGTCCCTATGTTTCAATATTTGTTCCTATTTGTATGTATTTTTCCATATTTTCAATATATTTTCCCATTATTTCAATATTTTCCCAAATTTTTTCTAATTTTTTATATTTTTCCATTTTTTTGCATCCTTTATTATTTTTTTCTATTTTACTTTATTTTCCCCGCTGTATCGATGTTTTTTTGTATTTTTTTTATTTTCCAATATTTTTCCCAGTTTTTCCATTTTTTTTGCTACATTTTTTTTATTATTCACTCTTTTTCCGCATTTTCTGTATTTTGTTTCTATTTCCTTTGTTTTTCTATATTTTTTTTTATTTTTCTATATTTTGCTTTGTTTCCCAATTTCACTTTATTTTTCCCTATTTTCCCTATTTTCTGTATTTTGTGTTTTTCGCTATTTTTCCATTACAAAATTGAAATACGAATAGTCCCATTAAGGAACTTAGTTTGAAAAGGAAATATAAAATTTGATATATTTATTTTTTTTTATAAATTTAGAACCCGACTAATAAAGTTTTAGTAGAAAATTTTATATTCAGGGTGTATCAATATCAATATATTATCCCAATTTCTCAATAAATTTCAGTTTGCCTTAACTATTCGTACTTACTAATAAAGTAAGTTAAAAACCCACAAAAAATGTTGGTAAAAAAATTCTTCACATCGTAGTTTTCTTCTCTAACGAAATTCCCAACCCTTTAGAAAATCTTTCTAAACACCAAAAGTAAAGATTTTTGGTTACTATTATAGTTATTTTCATAAAGAGACTCTATAGAGTTAATTTTTAGTTTTTTTAGGATTTTGTATAGTGTCCAGATTTTCCGCAAGTCAAAGGATTGTTCTGATTTTAGAGTAAAAAGCATGGATGTCAAATTTCCACATCAAGCTGAGCTGGGTTAACATCTGCTGGAAATATTTATTAAATTGAAATCAAAATTCTATTTAAAAAAATGTTCAGTTTCTCTTTAAATATTTTAAATTACGTAAAATCAAAAATTATTCGGACTACCATAAAGTGCGGTTAGTTAAATTGTGAATAGCCGTATATACTTAGAAATATCGTACGTAAAGCAACAGTGTTTTTTTGCTCTCAAAACTCGAAAGCCTTTCCTCAAACTAAGTTTCCTTTCGCCACATCCACTCGAACTCGAAACCGGCGGCAACTTCGAAATCTAATGAAAGAAAATTTCCCTTTGAAGTTCCACAACTCTTACAATTATATAAAACCCACATCATTAAGTTTAAGCTGTTGTAAAAATGTGTTTGACTCCGGTCTCTAATTATGTGAAGAGTTTCTAGTGATGTGCACCGATTTCAATGAACCCTCGGTGTGTATTCAATACGGTACAGGACCTGATCCCTCTCTTATTAATTATGGGATCATTTGGTAAATCTGGTTAAGCGGTGTCTGGCGGCATTACGGAATAGATCAAATGTTTGTCGCACAAGATGAAAACTTTATTTTCTCTGTAATAAATCATTAAAATTTGTACAAAAAAAATATCAATATAATTTATTAATAAAATAATATTTAAATTGTCTAGTCCTAGAAGCAATTGTATTTTGGTTTGAAAAAATTAGAACAAGAAATGAAAAAAAAATAATAGAACTATTAAGAAAAAATAAATAATAAAAAGAACATTAAAAGAATTAAGAAGAACCAGAAAAAATTAGAAAAAATTGGAAAATAAAAAAAATCAAAAATAAGTATAAAACATATAAGGTTAGGAAAAAATAAAAAAAAAACAACAAAACTAGAAACTATAAAATTAAGAAAAATAAAAAAAAATAGTTGAAAATATCAATATTAAGAAAAAAATTAATTATTTAGGGTATTAAAAAAAACAACTTTATTAAATGAAAATATTTTTTTAATATTATCTGAAAATGTATAATTAGTTGTAGTTTAATTAAAAAATTATTAAATTATTTATTTTTTTATTTTTGACAGGTGACAGTTGGAGAAATAATTTTTACTGTTCTGAATAGAGATTTTCAAGGGCTTTCAAATGACGTATTACAAGTCAAATTCCGTGACATATTGCTTCTGTCATTTTTTGACAGTGACACTTCGGTTTGACAGATGTCGTACAAAAATGAATGGGTTCCTCCAATGTATAACCGAAACCCATATACCAAATTTCAGCTTAATCGGTTTAAGCGTGTGGTTTCTATCATGGAAGAATACACACAGACAGACACACAGATAACAAACACATAGACAGACACGTAGACAGACACACAGGCACATAGACAGACAGACTTACACCTGGAAATGGTCTCAGGGGACCTCAAAATTTAAAATGGATATTTCCATCTTTATCTCGCAATTTTTTTAGCTCCTTCACAATACTTTCCCTTCTCGGCTGATGAGTCGGAAAAGTAAAAATCAGAAAAATCGGAAAAAATCAAAAAAAAAATCAGAAAAAATAAGAAAAAAAAACAGAAAATATTGAAAGAAACATCGGAAAATATAAAAAAAAAATGAAAAATAAAATTGTGAAATACGGAAAAAATAAAAAAAAAACCGAAAAAAAAACTGTAAAAATCGCAAAAAAACAAAACGAAAAAGAATTCGCAAAAAACGAAAGAAATCGAAATATATCACAAAAAGTAGCAAAAAACGCAAAAATAAAAAACAACCAAAATACCGGAAACTATTTTAACCATAAAAAAATAATAACAGAAAAAGAAAAAATTCAAAAGATTTGAAATAAATGGCAAAAAGACTTAATAAAACCACAAAAAATCTCTAAAAAATCGCAACTAAATCAAAAAAAAAAATTGCAAAAAAATCGCAAATAATTACAAAAATCAGAGGAATAAGAAACAATTAGAAAACAAATTAAAAAATAGAAAAAGAACATAATAGTATAAGAAAAAAATTAAGAAAAATTTTAAAGAAATCGTAAAAGACCAGAAAAAATCGGATAATCAGAAAAAATTATTCAAAAAATTAGTAAAAAACGGGAAAAATCAGAAAAAAATAGAAAAAAACAAAAATAACGGGAAAAATCAGAAAAATATCTTTTCCATGATTATTAGGATTCAAAAATCCTTAATTTTACAGGTTATACATATGATATAAATTTGTAAGGAATCAGAAAGAACAGAAAAAATCCGACAGACGAATCACAAAAAAATCATAAAAAGTAATATATAAGAAAAAGCAAAAAGAAAAACAATAAAATTAAAATACAAAATCAAAGAAATCAGAAAAAAACTGATTATAAAATTTTTTGAAAAATTCAGAAAATAAATTAAGAAACAAATTGAAAAAAATTGAAAAAATCATTAAAAATTAGCAAAAAATCTGAAAGAAATCAAAAGAAAATCAGAAAATGTCATAAAAATAAGAAAAATTTTTTTCAGCTATTTAATGTTAAAGTTTGACATTTCTTTATTCTTTACAGGTGACAGTTGGAGAAATAATTTTGATTGTTCTGAATAGAGTTTTTCAAGAGCTCTCAAATGACATATTCCGTGACATATTGCATCTGTCATTTTTTGATAGTGACACTTCCGTTTGACAGATATCATACAAAAACTAATGGGTTCTTCCGACGTGTAACCCAAACCCCTATACCAAATTTCAGCTCAATCGGATTAAACGTGTGGCCTCTATCGTGGAAGAATACACACAGACAGACAGACAGACAGGCTTTCATCTGGAAGTTGTCTCAGGTGACCTCAAAATGGATATTTCCATCTTGATCTCGAAAATTTTTTTTAACTCGGTCACAATACTTTCCCTTCATGGAAGAGGGTCGGGAAAGTAAAAATAAGCACAAAAATTGCACAAAATTAGAATAAAAATATAGAAAAGGTCCTGATAGGTAGTTATATTTTTTCATTACATAAACCTATATTTAAGAAAACAATTTATTTTGATATAGGATACAAATCTAAAAATAACGATTACAATTACAATCCATTTAGTTTTAAACTATCAAATAACAATCTTTAACCTAATTACGCAGTTTAATTAATCATAGCAAAAATTCGATATTGAACCGAATAAAAAAAAACAACCGTTGATTAAATTAACTGTTAAATATTTCTACAAATTGTTTCGCATCACGACTGCTCAATAGTTTCGATATCAAAACTGATAAACTATCAAAATAAACAAAACGACATTGTTCTCGAGTTTAATTCAGATGTCTAGATGCAGTCACCGGTAATCAGCGGTACAGCGGCAACAAAAGAAGAATACGGAACATCTGAAATTTGTCTTCATTTACTTTACGGTGGTTACTGGCCACCCGCTGTGAACAAAAGAAATATCCTTGTCATAGATCTCTTGGCTACTCATGTTCATATATCACGGATACTTCAAGTCAGAACAGGACTAGAAAGCTTCCTTTAGTATCATACACACACGAATCCTTGATTCTACTTTTCTTATACTTGAAATTATGCATTAGTAATAATAACAATAATAATAATAATTCTTCCAACCAGCAATTAGCTACAACAGAAACAACGTAGTAACAGGATACCTGAAGATGGAAAATAAAAATCAATGAACTGAAATCAGTTCTGGTAAAGTTACCAATTGTGGAATATCCTTTTGGGAAAAATAAAAAAATGCATTTTCAGTCTGAATTTAAAGTTAATATATGGTGTGGCATAATTGACGATATACTTTTAGAAGCTTTCCAGCTTCCACCCAATTTAAATGGTTCCCTGTATTTAAATTTCTTATAAAATAGTTTACCGGAAACCTCAAATCATCCCATTTTCCCTTAATGGTACGTCAGCACTTAAATTAAATTTTTCCTCATTGCTGGATAGGTCGTTGAAGTTAATTACCTTGGGCCAGCCCGTAATCCTGATATAAATCTTTTGGATTATTTTTTATGGGATTACATGAAAACCATTATGGATGAATTATGGACGAAAATTCAAGAAGCTAACGATATTATTAAAACTGTTCATAACACCTTTTTACATGTCAGAAAATCATTAAGTAAAAGACTTAAAGCGTGTATTGGCGTACAAAGAAAACATTTTACTCCACGACTATTTAATAATAAGTTAATTCTGACTACATTTTCTGTGGAAGAATGATATAGATTTTTCCACTATGAAGAATAAATTTCAGAATTCAGGGTAAATTAGCCAATCACATCCTTTGATTTCTAGAATTTATATTAATATCAACACAAATCACATTGCTTTGAAAATAACTAACCAATCGCATCTTATCAACATCCTAATAAGTCGCCATTTTATATGAAACTTCAAATACACAAACGTCAAAGTTTAATGTGTAACAAGTAAAGATTTGTGATAAAAACTATGATTTTAGGTATGTAATTTCTTGTATAGTCGAGGAGAAAGTATAGTCTTTAACTCACATAGAATTATGGCTATTATTCTATGCTTGTTGAAGAATATACTATTTCTCACTTGTTAACATACATAGTACTATAATATAAAGAAATTAATTTATAAATCAGCGAAATTAGTTTTTCGGAGATTGCTGGCCTATTATGTTGAAATATGGTAAATTAATTAAATAGATATGGTAGACCTGGGATAAAAATGAAATTTTTGATAAATATTGTTGTGAAAAATAAACTAAGCGGTATTAAATTAATTTTTTTGCTTATACATTTGTTAATAAAAAATTCATCAAGGAATGTGTAGAAATAGTTTAAATTGGGACTGAAAAATGGCACTAGTTGTCCCAATCTACTAGAATATGTCACCACATAGTAGGCAACAGCACTCCTCTTTTGAATTAGTTGAGGTTTCCGAGTTTGCTTTCTTTTTAGTTGTTTTTGGTTGAAAATACATTCTTTTTTACATGCTTTTTCTTTTGCTTTACTTCTTTCTTCTTTTTTCTATTGTCTCAATGTCCGTTCTTGCTCTAGTGCATCTTTTTCTGGTGTATTCGTAAACATAGCGGTGTATCTTCGTTTTTTCCCTTTGTGGAATGTTTACCAGGGCCTTGACCAATGTTAGAATTACCAACTACTGAATGTTCTACAGGTTCAACACTTTGTTGAACAGTTTTATTCGAATTGGGTTGCAGACGTTCTTCATTAGGGGCAGGTGACTCAGAGGAGAAGAGCGGTTGAATATTTTCGTTAACGATGGGTTGTTGTGAGTTTTGATTAGATTAATTGTCAAGTTCTTGAGTTGCTGTTAGAGGAGCTGGTCGCTCCGTCACGTATGATGAAGCGAAATCAATGTCAGTGAATATATCTCTGTTTCTAAAACGCTAGCGGTAAAGCAATGCTTACAATGGATGGAATGTAATAATTTAGTCTTTCCTGCGTTACTCCTCATCCAGCAGAAGAAAAATATTTCTTAATCGGGCCATAAGAATCCACATCGAGAGGCTGTAAGCGATGTGAGTTTTGCAATTTTAAATGAAGACCTATAATTAGAAATGTCGAATACAGACCGATATTAAAATGATCAAGATATATAAAATTACTTTCAATGACAAGAACGTTTTGACTAATCTATTTTATCATTATCAAGAGTACAATATAATAACAACAAAATAAAAGGTAACAACATATAAAATAACAATTTTCCAACAAACTCCCACCGCCAAACATTAAAACCTGGTAGGTTTCCTAATCTTCCTTCCATATCGTGACGCAGCTTTCGAAGTCTCTCCTTTAAAAGCCATCTTCATCTGCCTTTTCTTCCTTACGATCTCTTGTATTTGCCTTTCATCATCATCATCCTCATCCATCTCTAACTTAAAAAGCTTCTGTATTGATCTGACTATGTAACCGTTTCTTGTTTTTAACCTAGTTACTCGAACTTTTCCATCTTTCCCAAAAAATACACCCTCTACCTAGGCTAGCGGCCAGTCTATTCTCTTAGAACCTTTAGTTTCTAAGAAAACTAAGTCACCTACCTTTACGCTATTGCAATGTTGTCTCAGTTTCCGAAAAATCAGTTGACTGTGATATTCTTTTCTAAATCGTTTTTTTGAAATCATCTCTCAGTTTCAGTCTGTGCCTACAGATACACAATCACACAATACAAAATAAAACTCTTTATAAGTTAAACAAGTTTTACCGAACTCTTTACAAAGTAATTGTTTAACAACCCTGGTTTTAAGGCTGTTGATCTCATCAGGATTCCATACATTCGAAGCAATAAATGAACATCCTTACATAACGTCCTTTAGTTTGTTGTAGAAGTCACCCACATTTTTTTTCTTGAACGATGTTGCTTTTAACAAACTTGTTGCTTCAGTTGTTAATGATATCGCTATAAGCAAAAATCCTTTGTATTTCTATCAGATCACATACCTCTTTTGCTTCCTTATTTATAATCTCATTATCATCTATTCCCTCATGTCCCTTTGACCATATGAAATGGATTCTACCAAGATTTTTTATAATTGAATATAAGAGATATTTAATAATAATACTGTTGTAATGTTTATAAAAACAAAGTTCAATTGATCTAAGTACTGATTGGGAATCTGAAATGATTGTGATATTTATAATCCGATTTTCAGTGCACCACCTGAGAGCTGTTTCTATTGCCACTGAGCAGTAATCCGAGATTCAATATTATTTTCCCGGACCCAACAAACAAAAGTATAGTGAAAGATCAAAAAAAATTCGAGACAATGATGGAAATTTTCATTTTGAGGTCGCCGATGAAAAATAAAACCATTTCCAGAGTAAGGTCTGTCTGTGCGTCTGTGTGTCTGTCTGTGTGTAATCTTCCACGATAACTGCCGAACTATTTTACCAATCAAGCTGAAATGGTGAAGGGTTGTTGTGTGTTAGGTTTTGGTTTAAATTGGTAGAGCAGAAGGTCCTCAAGACCAACGTTAGGTTCACATGTATGTATTCTTGACATTTTTAAATTTTAAAGACAAACACTACACTTAAGTGTAAAATGTTGTAGTACAAAGTTTTAGGGCATAAAATTATCTACAACTTTGATCTTAAACTTTTTCCAGAATATTCAGTAGTTGCGCTACTAGAGGGCGTGCAAAAATGTGCATGTAGGTTTTCCCCAGTTTTTCTTGATTTTGAAGACAAACAATGCATTTTATTGCAAAATATTCTTATGCAAAGTTGTAAAGCATATAATTTTCTTTAACTTTTGTATTTAACTTTTTTTCGAATTCCTCATAGTTTCGTGACTACAGGACTAAAAAATACACATTCAGATTTTCACCTTTTTTTTTTAATTTTGATGACACATTGTGCACTTTAGTGCAAACTGTTTTAGTAAATAGTTGTAGAGCATAAAATAATAATAGATAATAATTTTAGATCATAATTGTCAGTGTGATAATTAAAATAATCCTATTCTCTACAGTCGTGCCGGGAAAGTTCTGGGGTGAGACACAGCCGATTTTTTTACGGAAAGATGACAAATGTAAAAGACACAGCCCACTCGATTTCCAATCTTTCTATAAGGTCCAAAGTGCCACTTTTACTTCCTTTTAAGCAAGATGACCCAGTTTCAAAGTCCCTACAGTTGGGTTTTTTTTCAATTTTCCGTTTTTTTTTAGAGATTTTTTGCACCTCAGGGCCTAATCTTTCTATAAGTATCAAAGTGCCACTTTTACTCCCTTTTAAGTAAGTCAGAGGATCCATTTTCAAAGCCTTAAGAGTTCGGTTTTTTTTTCTTTTTCCTTTTTTTTTTAGAGATTTTTTGCACCTCAGGGACTAATCTTTCTATAAAGATCAAAGTGCCACTTTTACTCCCTTTTAAGTAAGTCAGAGGATCCATTTTCAAAGCCCTAAGGGTTCGTTTTTTTTTAATTTTCTGTTTTTTTTTATAGATTTTCTTTTCACAGGGACTAAAAGATGAATTTTAATCTCTCATTTTCTCATTTTAGTGACTAAAGTTCTAATTGTACTCCCATGGGATCAAATATTTACTAATCTTTCAATAAGGACCAAAGTGCCACTTTTAGTCCATTTTAAGCAAGAGAACCTATTTTCAAAGCCCCGACAGTTCGGTTTATTTTAATTTTCTGTTTTTCTTTTAAGATTTTTAGCACTTCAGGGACTAACACATGCATTTTAATCTCTCATTTTAGTAACTAAAGTTCTCATTTTACTTTTTTTGGACCAAATATTTATAAATCTTTCTATAAGGATCAAAGTGCAACTTTTACTCCCTTTTAAGTATGAGAACCCATTTTCAAAGCCCCGACAGCTCAGATTTTTATTTATTTTTTTGTAGTGATTCTTTGAACCTCCGGGACCAAAACATGCATTTTAATCTCTCATTTTAGTGACTAAAGTCCTAATTTTACTCCATTCGGACCAAATATTTACTAATCTTTCTATAAGTACCAAAGTGCCACTTTTACTCGCTTTTAAGCAAAATGACCCATTTTCAAAGCCCTGACAATTCGTTTTTTTATTTTCTGTTTTCTTTTTAGAGATTTTTTGAATCTCAGGGACTAAAACATGCATTTTAATACCTCATTTTAAAGTTTTAAAGTTCTAATTTTACTCCCTTCGGATCAAATATTTACTAATCTTTCTATAATGACCAAAGTGCCACTTTTTCTCCCTTTTAGGGACTAAAATATGCATTTTAATGTCTCAGTTTAGTGACTAAAGTTCTAATTTTACTCCTTTCCGACCAAATATTTACTAATCTTTCTATAAGGACCATAGTGTCACTTTTACTCCCTTTTAAGCAACATGATACATTTTCAAAGCCCGACAGTTCCTTTTTTTTGTTTTCTGTTTCTTTTAGAGATTTTTTGCACCTCAAGGAATAAAACATGCATTTTAATCTCTCATTTTAGTGACTAAAGTTCTAATTTTACTCCCTCTGGACCAAATATTTACTACTCTTTCTATAAGGACCAAAGTAAAACTTTTACTACCTTTTAAGCAAGAGAACTCAATTTCAAAGCCCCAACAGAACCGTCTGTATAAATTTTTGTCACATTTAGATCAGTGTCGATTACAGAAGTTAGTATTTTAGTATTTACAGAATTTAAGTCTGTACACTGAACTTGGATGTAATCATTACAAATTGGAAATTTTGGAAATGTGTTTATTTTGTAAATAAAATAACATTTCTTCTCATTTCTAAGGAAGGTTTAACAATCGAAGATTGTATAAAAATTAAAAAAATTTAAATTGAACAATTACATATTCTAAAAAAAATGAACTATAACATCTTGTAGCTAATTTTCTAATTACGGTCCTGCTGTCACCCTCTAGCACCTTTTACCATCTAACAAAGAAAAAGGATCATAGAGACTACCGCTGAATAAGATATTCACCTTTACACTCTTTGATAAGTGAATATTTTGACTTCAGTTGACTGGATGTCAATGATTTATTGAATCCGTTTGTTTCTTTTCACGGTTCATGAATCGAAATGAGCTTCTTGTGACCTTAGGCTGCAATTTTTTTGTTTGTACCCACCTTATACGCTACGTTGTTTTCAAAAGATCTTTATCTTTAAAGTTAAAAGAATTAACAAAGTTGTTAATGATGCGAACGCTTGAATATGACAAATTGGTTTTGCTTTAGGGGGGTTTCTGACAGCTGTTTGTTCAAAAATATTAACGATGGGGTTGATAAAGGAGATAATGGACGTACTAAATGGATTTTATTTTAAATTGATCGAATCAAGTTGGATTATTAACTGGTTCGTTTTTATTACTTTCTTAGTTAGTATTATTATTATAATGATGATTGTTTTCTTTTTAAATCGTTGGAAATTTTCATTGATATCAAATTTCTTTTGGATATTATAATATTTTTGTTCTTTGTAGATTTACTCTATTTACTCTATTTTTTCAGGTAATCCCAAGAGATCAATCTGGGAGCCACATCCGGACCCGTCCCGACTCCGGGCGGGTTTTCTCCAGTTATTTCCGCAGCAAAAACGCTTTCATTGAGGGAATCGTCTTGTGCAGAGGCTTTGTGGAAAATGCCACATAAAGGTAAACATTCATATCCCCATCTATCAAATAATTGCTCTATAATTTAATCTCAATTAAGTATAGTCTAATCGATAGGAATATTTCTGAATAAATATTTATTCTAAAAAAATTATTAGTTGGCAAAATATATTGAGGAGTTTCTAAAGTTGTATTAGCATTAAATAGGTTGGAATGGGTTCGTTATTTGCTTGTTATTCGTACACCATAGATTCGTTGATTGTAAAATATAATTAACTAGCTAAATACCCGTGCTTTACTACCAGTGGCGGCTTGTGAATTTTCTAAGAGAGCATGCTGGACATAAAACGTTTTTGTAAAATATACTCTTTTCAGACAATTAATTTAACCTTTGCGCAGTCCATACCAGCTACTTCAGTGACAAAATTAATTGTTGCCCAGCAATAACCAACGTGGTATAGTTTCTCTTGAAAAAAAAATGATATTTTTGTACATTTTTTATTTTTTTCGGAATTTTAATATTTTTCCTTTTTTTTTGTATTTTCTTGTATGACGTGACAGGAACGGTCACCCACGCAACACACATGTGTCGGATACCACCGTCCGTACTGAACTGAAAAAAGGCAGGCGGCTAGCCTATTGTGGGTGTTGCCATTTCAGCTATTTTTTACGGTATTTAGTAATTAGACCAGTTGAAAAAACAGCAACTGTGTTGAGTAACATGAGTTTAGGGTTTGAGATATATACAGAGTTTGAAGAATCTAGCCTCAGGGCACTGTTGTCAGATTCAAAAATAATTACTGAGAACGGGGAATTAATCGTAAAATTTTAAAAATTATTAGAGAAACAGGAAATAAAATAAAGCATGATCAACAAAATATTTCTGGTACTATTTGCTGGATAAATTGGTGGGGAGGCTGAGCTTCCTTAGCCTCCTTAGAGGAGCCGCCACTGCTTGTTTTTTCCTATTTCTTCTTATTTTTCCTGTTTTTCTCTATTTGTCCCTGTTATTATCTATCTTTTTCCTATTATTACTATTTTTCTTTATTTTCCAATATTTTTCACTATTTTCCCATATATTTATTTCCCTATTTTATACATGTTTTTTAAATTTGTTCCCATTTTTCACAATTTTTACTTATTTTTCCATTCTTTTTCGTATTTTTGCCTCTTTTCCATTATTTTACTTATTTTTCCGTATTTTCCCATTTTCCCCTATTTTTTTCTCAATTTTCCTTATTTTCCCCTATATTTCTCTATTTTTCACTATTTGCTCACATGTTTCCCATTTATTTTCGAATTTCCCTGTTTCTATATTTTTTCCTATTTTTTCTTAGTTTCTCAATTTTTACTTGCTTTTCTTATTTTTCCCTATTTCGCCCTATTTTTTTCCAATATTTTCTTATATTTTCCTATTTTTCACCATTCTCCAAATTCTCTATTTTGCCATATTCTTTCTTATTTTTCCCAATTTTTCTCTATTTTTTCAGAATTTTGCCTATTTTTCACTATTTTCCAAAATCTGCCCTATTTGTTTCTGATTTTCCCTATTTTTCACTGATTTCCCAATTTTTTTACTATTTTTTTCTATTTTATTCTATATTTTCCTCTATTTGTCACTATTTTCTCTATTTTTCATATTTTTCCTATTTTTGGCATTCTAATTTTTCTTGTTTTCCATTAGTTTTTTCTATTTTGTTTATTTTTACTTTATTTTCCCTATTTTCCTCTATTTTTAGGTAGATTTCCATATATGGAATCTACCCATCGTAATCGATTCAATGACGGGACCCAGAACCGGGAGTAGGGGCGGTACGCCGTTTATGACCTTCTGAATAAGAAAAAAAAATTATCGGTATATACCTATATATATGTGTAGACATTCCGTTCCGGCACGATAGAGGTCGCAATTTTTGTCCAATCGACACTAAATTTGGTACAAAAATTCTTTGGGACAGTAATTCGTTGCGTATTGCGAATGGGCATTCTACCTCTAAGGGGGTGAGAATTGGAGGGGGTTGAAATCTCAAAAAATTCAGATCTCTGCCATTTTTGAAAATTTTAAAAAAGACCATTAGACTTTTTTATGCTCTAATTATTATAAAATTAATTTATCTGAAACTTTTTTTATCCTACCCACGGGGGTGGACCTGGAGGGGGTTGAAATTTCAAAAAAATTATATCTCCGTCATTTTCAAAAATATTAAAACAGGTCATAAGACATCGTGCAAAAATATCAAAAATTTTTTTTGCTCCAAATGACTTAAAATGTCATGAAACGTGGAAAAAAATGATTTTACGCGAAAAAAAAGTCTGTCTGTGTGCATGTGTGGATGTCTGTGCGCGCGATAACTCGAGAACGGTACGGCCGATCCGGAAAATTCTTTCGGCTATCGGTTTTTATTCAAAAAAGAAAGGCTGTATCAGAAGATGAGCAATTTCGGGTCCGATGATCCCGGTTTCGCCTACTATGTGAAACTTCTACTCGAGATATCTCGCTAAGGGAAGCAAATTTCTATTAAGGTGTTGTGTAAGTCAAGACCGGCTCGTTGAAAAAAAAAATTGAAAAATTCCGATTTTTTCGGACTTTCTTCCGCTGACGGAAACGGGCCGAAGTCTTGAAAAATCGCGCAGAGATTATTCCTTTTACTAGTTTAATTAGGCTATAGTTACTTCAACAAAAACAGAAGTCATAACATTTTAACTGCCTTTTTTCTATCTCTTCTAGTTTACGAGATAACCTGCAAAACACACTAATTTGGTACACTCTGTACAGAGAGTAAAAAACATTACAATTTTCATAGAAAAGTGGTCATAACTTTTTAAATACCGTGCACAACCCAATAATCCAGGGGGTGTCCAATTAAAACAAAAACAACTATGATCTACCACGCCGTTATGAAACATTTGCAATAAATTTTACAATGTGAAGCTTAAAACTGTACAATATCCTTAATTTTATTATTGATGTCTCATAGGAGATACTGGACTTAATCGGACTAATCAATCACCCTGTATATGTTCAAAATTTGTTGAGTGATTTTTTGAGCCCACTGACATCCTTTTCGACTAGAAATAATTATCAACATTTTGAGTTTACTTGTTGCTAATTAATCTTATTTACCAACACGTGTCATTTTTTTGTTATCAAAACAAATAAAACAGTGTTTATTTCCTTAACTTAATCGCAGTTGTTAGTAAACGATAAAGTTTTTTTTTCATCATCTTCTTCATCTCCTTCATTTTAACTCCTTTTCACTAATTAATCCCGTTGTCCCGGAGCGTCGCTCTCCACCTCATCGCCATCTTCACGGCGCGCCGTGTCTAAAGCCCCCACTCCGTCGCTCTTTCACGTCTCGGTACGTCCTCAATTCGGCATGTAATGTTAAGGTTAATGTAATTTAAACGTAGAGTGTCGCGAACTACGGGTTACCGAGTCAACAAAGAGACGCCATTTTCACGAGTTCCTTGAGATAAAGCAAAGAACAAGAACGGACGAGCGAAGAAGGCGGTAAGAAAGATGGGTGGTAGGGCGTCGTGAAGGGGGAGCGACGGCGAGGGATCTTGGTTTTTTTTTATCCAACAAGAAATCTATAAGACATTTTTAATATCAGTTCTGTTTTTATAATAATTGGAATGGTTAAATTAATTTTTTATATTTTAAATTAATAGCTCGAATCTGTAAAGTTTATCATAAAAAACATAATAAAATATATACATAATATATACCCTATAAAATTCGGTAAAGCGTATGGACTTGATTGACGTGCGTCAAAATGCACAATCTATGATGCTGGACTAATTAAAACGGCGAATCGTAAGGTTAAAAGCATATTTTTCATGTTTCAAAATCACCGAGCAAGTGGTTTGCAAATATCAGTGGAGTAGCGTTAGAGCCGTTGCTTTTAGTGTGTGTATTGAGTTTAAGGATTTTAATAAATAAATAAAAATATGGCGTTTTGGAGACCCTGAACTAATGAAATTGACAGTATAATGAGAATAAAGACAGATATGAATTTAACATTAAAAATTTACACATACAAATTCAACAAGTGTTCGATTTTTTTAAAGGAAAATTTATTAATTTTTAAAAATAATAAATTAATAATATGAGGTATCTACGTCTATGGTAGATCAAATAAAATTGCCGAGAAGGGTCCGGAACGAGTTTTTATGTTTTATGATTTGCAATTGATAATGGATAAATAATAAAGATAAAATTAAATTTTCGACTTTTGAAAAAAATCTATAGATGTAGAAAATTGACCGGATCTATTTAGATGTATCATGATATACAGGGTGGGACAATAATCTCCCCGCCGAATGTAGCGTCGAAACTTACAAAGAAATGATCGTTTTATTCAAAAATAGTTTTATTCATTTGTGAATTTTTTAAATGAGACACCTTGTATTTTTTTTAATTTTTGAATTACCAAGATACTCAAAAGGTAATTAAATTTTCTGAATATGTCAAAAATATTTAAAAATTAATGTATTTTACGGACGTAAAAAAAAACTTTGGTTAAAGTTAGTCCTGAGATAAATTTACCTCATCCATGTTTTATAATTACCTAAATATCTACAGGGTGAGATTATATTTTCGAAATTTTTAATGTAAAAAATTTCGTTTTTTTAAAATAAACACCTTGTATATTTTTACATTTTTTAATAAGGTACTACTTCAATGGCTTTTACTACAATAATTTATTTTTAAAAATCGGTTGCCAAGAAATTCAAAATTTTAATCAATTTTCTGAAAATTTCAAAAATATTCAAAAATTAATGTATTTTACGAATTTGAATAAGAAACTAAATTTACCTCATTCACCTTTCATAATTGCAGGGTGTTTATTGCCTGAGATTATATTTTTGGAATTTTAAATATTAAAAAAAATCGTTTTTTAAGTGAGATACCCTGTATATTTTTACACTTTTGAATTACTCCTTCAGTGACCTTTACGATAATAATTTTTTATTTTAACAAATTAGATGCTGCTTTGCCAAGATATTTAAAATTTTAATAAAATTTCTGAAAATTTCAAAAACATTCAAAAATTAATGTAGTTTACGAATTTAAAAAAGAAAATTTGGTTAAAATATGTCCTAAGATAGGTTATCCCGTCAGCATTTCATAATTGCTTAAAAATGTACAGGGTGTTTATAATCTAATATTATATTTTCGAAATTGTAAATGTAAAAACAATCGTTTTTTAATTGATACACCCTGTATATTTTTGCATTTTTTAGTTACTCAATCAATTATCTTTATGACAATAATTTATTTAAAAAAAATGTATGCTGCGTTGCCAAGATATTTAAAATTTTAATAAATTTTCTGAAAATTTCAGAAATATTCAAAAATTAATTGATTTTACCAATTTGAAAAAGAAAATTTGAATAAAACTAGTCCTGAGATGAGTTACCTCGTCCGCTTTTCATAATTACTTAAAAATGTACAGGGTGTTTAGAACCTGAAATGATATTTTAACATTTTAAATGTAAAAAAAAACATTTTTTAAATGACACACCCTGTATATTTTTACATTTTTAGATTAATCCTTTAGTGACCTTGACGACAATAATGTATTTTTAAAAATTGGATGCTGCGTTGCCAAGATATTAAAAATTTTATTAAATTTTCTAAAAATTTCAAAAATACTCAAAAATTAATGTTTTTTACGAATTTAAAAAGAAAATTTTGTTAAAATTAGTCCTGAGATGAGTTCTCTCGTCGGCATGACAAAATTAGTTTAAAATGTACAGGGTATTTATAACTCGATATGATATTTTCAAAATTTTAGATGTAAAAAAAATCTTTTTTTGAATGAGACACCCTGTATATTTTTACATTATTAGATTAATCCTTTAGTGAGCTTTACGACAATAATTTATTTGAAAAATCGAATGCTGCGTTGCTAAGATATTTAAAATTTTATTAAATTTTCTATAAATTTCAAAAATATTCAAAAATTAATGTATTTTACGAATTTAAAAAAGAAAAAATGGTTAAAATTGGTCCTGAGATGAGTTACCTCAACTGCATTAAATAATTACTTCAAATTGTACAGGGTGTTTATAATCAGATATTATATTTTCAAAATTTTAAATGTAAAAAAATTCGTTTTTTAATTGATACACCCTGTATATTTATACATTTTCAGATTACTCCTTTAGTAACCTTTACGGCAATAATTAATTTTTTTCAAATCGTATGCTGCTTAAAAATGTACAGGGTGTTTATAACCTGTTATTACATTTTCGAAATTGTAAATATAAAAATTTTCGTTTTTTAATTGATACACGCTGTATATTTATACATTTTTAGATTACTCCTTCAGTAACCTTTACGGCAATAATTAATTTTTTTCAAATCGTATATGCTGATTAAAAATGTACAGGGTGTTTATAACCTGTTATTACATTTTCGAAATAGTAAATATAAAAATTTTCGTTTTTTAATTGATACACCCTGTATATTTATACATTTTCAGATTACTCCTTTAGTAACCTTTACGGCAATAATTAATTTTTTTCAAATCGTATATGCTGATTAAAAATGTACAGGGTGTTTATAACCTGTTATTACATTTTCGAAATAGTAAATATAAAAATTTTCGTTTTTTAATTGATACACCCTGTATATTTATACATTTTCAGATTACTCCTTTAGTAACCTTTACGGCAATAATTAATTTTTTTCAAATCGTATGCTGCTTAAAAATGTACAGGGTGTTTATAACCTGTTATTACATTTTCGAAATTGTAAATATAAAAAATTTCGTTTTTTAATTGATACACCCTGGATATTTCTACATTTTTAGATTACTCCTTCAGTGACTTTTACGGTAATAATTAATTTTTTCAAGTCGAATGCTGCGTTGCCAAGATATTCAAAATCGTTGCCAAGATATTCAAAATTTTAATAAATTTTCTGTAAATTTCGAAAATATTCAAAAATTAATATATTTTACGAATTTTTGAATTGAGACACCCTGTATATTTTGACATCTTTAGATTACTCCTTCGGTGACTTTTACGACAATAATTTGTTTATTCAAATTGTATGCTGCGTTGCCAAGGTATTCAAAATTTTAATACATTTTCTGAAAATTTCAAAAATATTTTTACCTAAAACTTTTATTTTTACTTTATTTTTCCCTCATTTTCTACGTTTTTTTATATGTCCACTAATTTTCTCTGTTTTTTCCTGTTTGTAACTATTTTTTCTTTATTTTTCACTATTTTTGCACATTTTTCCATATTTTATCCTATTTACTTTGCTTTTAATTGCTTTTTCTTATTTCCTTTATTTTTTCCTATTTTGCCGTATTTTTCTCTATTTGTCCCTATTTTGCTTTATTTTCGCCATTTCACTTTATTTTTCTATTTTTCTATATTTTCTTAATTTTTTTCCTATTTTCCCTGTTTTTTTTTTTATTTTTCCATTATAAAATGTAAATAATATCGTTACGTTACAATTTCTGATTGTTCTGATTAGTTTCAAATATACGTGTAATTTAATGTTCTTCATTTTATGTTCAGTAAATTTTTGTTGCGAAACTAACTGAAAACGAGAAAAAAAATTTAACCTTCAAAGTTAATAATGGATTAAACATATCTAAGCCTTAAAAATTATTTTCCATTTAAATTTGCAATTTAATATTTTTTTTCAAGATAGCGGTTAAAGCCTTTCCGGTTTTATATTCTTCCAGCGACCCTACAACGGTCAGACCAGACAAATTCGACGGTTAATTTTTTTCGAGGTCAACTTATTTTTTGGGACAATTTCACTGTTAAAAATAATGTAGGTATATACTTTTTTAAAACATCTACTAATTGTTAACTAAGAAAAAAATTCGAAATGTTTTTTCTTTATACAGGGTGTTTCATAGGTAAACCGACATACGTTAACTGCAAATGGGTGATTCCAAAAAACTAGTATTTGATGAGTCTAACCCTCCTCATAAGTGAGTTACAGGGTGTTTTGTCAAAATTTCTGATTTCTTCTAACCCTCGTTTCTTCGGAACCACCCTGTATATTTATTTCATATTTAGCGAGCTTGTTTCAGTCTATTAGTACATTCAACTGACATAGTAAGCAAAACAAAAATCCAGGCCCGGTTTCAAAAAATAGAGCGCAAAAATTTAAGTAGGAATTCATGTTTTTTGAGACTGCACCTTTTGGTAATTTTTTTTGAAGCCGGATCTGGATTTTTATTTTGCTTACTATGTCAGTTTAATCTACTAATAGATTCAAACAAGCTTGCTAAATATGAAATAAATATACAGGGTGGTTCCGAAGAAACGAGGGTTAGAGAAATAAGCAATTTTGACAAAACACCCTGTAACTCACTTATGAGGCGGGTTAGACCCATCAAATATTAGTTTTTTTGCAATCCCCCCCTAAGTGCCCTTTATTTGCTGTTAACGTATGTCGGTTTACCTATGAAACACCCTGTATATAATGTTCCTCAAAATTTGTCTATTATTTTAGAAATATTTTTGTTTTCTTGATAATAAAAAATCAGTTATAGGTTTGTTTTTTTATTAGATTGGTGCAGGTTGTAACAATTAATTTGGGGCAAGTTTTATTATTTTTATCACTGAGAAGAAATTACACTTCCGGTCAACCTAATTGGGATGTTCCAAATGAATAACTTTCCCGACCCACCTCCTAGAAGGGAAAGCTAAAAAAAAAAATTCGAGATAAAAATAGAAATATCCATTTTCGGGTCCCCGGAGACGATTAAGACCATTTCCAGATGGAAGTCTGTCTATCGGTCTGTGTGTGTGTGTGTGTATTCTTCCACGATAGAGGCCACACGTTTAATCCGATTGAGCTGAAATTTGGTATAGGGGTTTGGGTTACCCGTCGGAAGAACCCATTAGTTTTTGTACGACATCTGTCAAACGGAATTACCACTATCAAAAAATGACAGATGCAATATGTCACGGAATTGGACATGCTATATGTCATTTGAAAGCCCTAGAAAAACTCTATTCATAACAGTTAAAATTATTTCTCCAACTGTCACCTGTCAAAAATTAAAAAACGTCAACAGTTGAAACTTTAACATTAAATATCTGATAAAGTATTCGTGGATACTCGTTGGGAAAGTTTTGGGGCGATTTTTTTTGTTATAGTTATAGTTTTCTATAAGCCACTCTGTATATAACTGTCAATTTCAATATCATCCTCTTATAAGTGAAATCCCATTTCGATTCGTATTCCTTCAAAATAACAAACAACAAAAAGAAGATTTCCTCGTTGTTAGATAAATTTTGAGGCTTTTCGTATATGAAAAGATTAACACCCGAGCCTTGTCTTGAGTGCGTACAAGCGCGAACGCCATTTTCAAGATAGGATTTAATCTTTGTCCTATTTTGTGCTTTCCCGAGCGTGATTTACCCACTTTGAATTCGCAAAAGGTGGATTAGCGACTGTATGTGGATGGATAAGGCCAAGTCCAGAATTAAATAAATTCCTACGGTTGGTTAACCTCGCAAGGATTTATGTGTTGTATGGTAATTTCGTTATCTACATGAGTGAAGCTAATGTACTATCGCAATAGACTAGAGTTTATATTTTATTTTAAGTGACGTTTATTATGTTAAGTATATATAATGTGGAAATTATTTAACTTAACCATGTTATATAGTTATAGTTACCTTCAACATGTAAGAGTTAACTTATTTTCGACAGTTCTTCTATCAATAATTTATCATATAATTTTACTATATTTTGATTTATTCGCAATAATGTTGGTAAAAGATACTAATAATATTTTTGAGGAACTTCTAACCAGGTCCTTACATTCATCCACCGATGATATAAGAAATACAATATTAAAAGTCGTTAAAAAGTTATCAAAAAATACAAGCAAAATCCTTAAAAATTCATCGATATATAAAGGACAAATCATTATTTTTTGAAATCTCTTACAAAAATACTTAAAAAATCTTTGAAACGTCTGTAAAAATCCTTAAAAAAAACCGTAGAAAAATTATTAAAAAATCTTTAAAAATTCGTAAAAAATGTTTAAAAAAATACGAAGAAATCGTGTTAAATATAATCCTAAAACAATCTTGAACAATTCATGAAAAATCCTTGTAAAAGTATTGGAACATTCCTGAAAAATTCTTAAAAAATAATAAAAATCGTTAAAAACTCCTCGAAAAATACAAGACAAATCCTTAAAAACTCATCGAAAAATACAAGACAAATCCTTAATTTTTTAAATCTCTTAATAATCTGTTAGAAAAATACTTGAAAAATCTTTGAAACATCTGTAAAGAATCCTTAAAAAAAAGTAGAAAAATAATGAAAAAATCATTTACAAGATTCTTTTAAAATTCTTAAAAATTATTTAAAAAAATAATAGGAAATCGTTAAATACAATCCTCAAACAATTTTGAACAATTCCTGAAAAATTATTTAAACATCCCTGAAAAATCCTTAAAAAAACATTAAAAGTCGTTGAAAACTCCTCGAAAAGCACATGAAAACTCCTTAAAAATCCTTAGAAAAATACAAGATAAATCCTTATTTTTTTAAAATCGCTTAATAATTTTTTAGAAAAATACTTAAAAAATCTTTGAAACATCACTAAAGAATCCTTAAAAAAACAGTAGAAAAATCATGAAAAAACCATTTACAATCTTTAAAGATTCTTTTAAAATTCTTAAAAATCCTTTAAAAAATATTAAGAAATCGTTAAATATAATCCTCAAACAATCTTGAACAATTCCTGAAAAATTATTGAAACATCCCTGAAAAATGCTTTAAAAAAACATTAAAAATCGTTGAAATTTACTCGAAACATATAAAAAAAAATCCTTAAAAATTCTACGAAAAATACAAGACACTTCCTTATTTTTTATAAATCTATTAGAAAAATACTTAAAAAAATCTTTGAAACATCCCTAAAAAATCTTAAAAAAAACAGTAAAAAATCATGAAAAAATCATTTACATTTTTAAAGATTCTTTTAAAATTATTAAAAAACCTTTAAAAAATACTAGAAAATCGTTAAATACAATCCTTAAACAATCTTGAACAATTCCTGAAAAATTATTGAAACATCCCTGAAAAATCCTTAAAAAAACATTAAAAGTCATTGAAAACTCCTCGAAAAATACAAGAAAAATCCTTAAAAACTCATCGGAAAATGCAAGACAAATCTTTATTTTTTTTAATCTCTTACAAAAATACATAAAAAATCTTTGAAACATCTGTAAAGAATCCTTAAAAAGTAGAAAAATCATGAAAAAATCATTTACGATTTTTAAATATTATTTTACAATAATTAAAATCCTTTAAAAAATACTAGGAAATCGTTAAATACAGTCCTTAAACAATCTTGAACAATTCCTGAAAAATTATTGAAACGTCCCTGAAAAATCCTTAAAAAAACATTAAAAGTCGTTGAAAACTCATTAAAAAATACAAAAAATATCCTTAAAAACTCTTCGAAAAATACAAGACCAATTCTTTTTTTTTTAATCTTTTAATAATCTCTTAGAAAAATACTTGAAAAATATTCGAAACATCTGTAAAGAATACTTAAAAAAACAGTAGAAAAATCATTAAAAAATCATTTACAATCTTTAAATACAATTTTAAAATTATTAAAATTTTTTTAAAAAAATACTAGGAAATTGATAAATACAATTCTCAAACAAACTTGAAAAATTTCTGAAAAATTATTAAAACATCCCTGAAAAATCCTTAAAAAAACTTTAAAAGTCATTGAAAACTCCTCGAAAAATACAAGAAAAATCACTAAATATTCTTCGAAAAATACAAGATAAATCCTTATTTTTTTAAATCTCTTAATAATCTCTTAGAAAAATACATAAAAAATCTTTGAAACAACACTAAAGGATCCTTAAAAAAACTGGAAAAATTATTAAAAAATCATATACAATCTTTAAATATTCTTTTAAAATTCTTAAAAATCCTTTAAAAAATTACTATCAAATTGTTAAATACAATTCTCAAACAATCTTGAATAATTCCTGAAAAAATATTGAAACATCTCTGAAAAATTCTTAAAAAACATTAAAAGTCGTTGAAAAATCCTCGAAAAAAAGAAGAAAAATCCTTAAACATTTTTCGAAAAATACAAGACAATTCCTTATTTTTGTTAAATACTTTAATAATCTCTTAGAAAAATACATAAAAAATCTTTGAAACATCACTAAAGAATCCTTAAAAAACCAGTAGAAAAATCATTAAAAAATCATTTACAATCTATCAAGATTCTTTTAAAATTCTTAAAAATTCTTTAAAAAAATATTAGGAAATCGTTAAATACAATCCACAAACAATCTTAAACAATTTCTGAAAAATTATTGAAACATCCCTGAAAGATCCTTCAAAAAACATTAAAAGTCGTAGAAAACTCCTCGAAAAATACAAGAAAAATCCTTAAAAACTCCTCGGAAAATGCAAGACAAATCCTTATTTTTTTAATCTCTTACAAAAATACATAAAAATTTTTTGAAACATCTGTAAAGAATCCTTAAAAAGTAGAAAAATCATGAAAAAATCATTTACAATTTTTAAATATTCTTTTAAAATTATTAAAAATCCTTTAAAAAATACTGGGAAATCGTTAAATACAATCCTTAAACAATCTTGAACAATTCCTGAAAATTATTGAAAAATCCCTGAAGAATCCTTAAAAAACATTAAAAAACGTTGAAAACTCCTCGAAAGAAAGAAGACAAATCCTTATTTTTTTTTAAATCTTTTAATAATCTCTTAGAAAAATACTTGAAACATCTGTAAAAAATACTTTAAAAAAAACAGTAGAAAAATTATTCAAAAATTATTTACAATCTTTAAAGATTCTATTAAAATTCTAAAAAAATACTAGGAAATCGTTAAATTACAATTATCGAGCAATCTTGAACAATTCCTGAAAAATTATTGAAACGTCCCTGAAAAATCCTTAAAAAAACTTTAAAAGTCGTTGAAAACTCATTAAAAAATACAAGAAATATCCTTAAAAACTCTTCGAAAAATACAAGACAAATTCTTATTTATTTTTTAAATCTTTTAATAATCTCTTAAAAATACTTGAAAAATCTTTGAGACATCTGTAAAGAATCCTTAAAAAAAAACAGTAGAAAAAATCATTTACAATCTTTAAAGTTTCTTTTAAAATTCTTAAAAATCCTTTAAAAAAATATTAGGAAATGGTTAAATACAATCCTCAAACAATCTTGGAACAATTCCTGAAAAATTATTGAAATATCCCTGAAAAATCCTTAAAAAAACATTAAAAGTCATTGAAAATGCCTCGAAAAATACAAGAAAAATCCTTAAAAACTCTTCGAAAAATAAAGTACAAATCCTTATTTTTTTAAATCTCTTAATAATCTCTTAGAGAAATACTTGAAAAATATTCCAAACAATACTTAAAAAAACAGTAGAAAAATCATTAAAAAATCATTTACAATCTATAAATATTATTGTAAAATTATTAAAAATCTTTTAAAAAAATACTAGGAAATTGTTAAATACAATCCTCAAACAAACTTGAAAAATTCCTGAAAAATTATTAAAACATCCCTGAAAAATCCTTAAAAAAAACAGTCGTTGAAAACTCCTCGAAAAATGGAAGAAAAATCCTTAAAAACTCATCGAAAAATACAAGAAAAATCCTTATTTTTTTAAATCTCTTAATTATCTCTTAGAAAAATACTTAAAAAATCTTTGAAACATCACTAACGAATCCTTAAAAAAAATCCTTAAATCCTTAAAAACGGAAATCCTTATTTTTTTTTAAATCTCTTAGCAAAATACATAAAAACCTAAAGAATCCTTAAAGTAAAGAAACTAAGCGAAAAATTATAGGTAACCTCCCAAAAAGATTGAAGCCATTTCCAGCGTATGGTCTGTCTGTGTGTCTGTGTGTAATCTTCCACGATAACTGCTGAACCGTTTGACCAATCAAGATGAAATTTGGTATAAAGGGTCGGTGTGTGAATAGAATGCGACCATTAAATTTTGGATTCAATTGGTACAGGAGAAGGTCCTCAAGACCGACATTGATTAAATACACATGTAACAATTTTTTACTTTTTTAAATTTTAAGGACAAACAATACACTATAGTGCAAAATGTTGTAGTACACAGTTTTAGAGCATAAAATTCCCTATAGATTTTGTTTCAAAAGTTTTCCAGAATTTCCAATAGTTGCCACTAGAGGGCGCGTAAAAAATGTGCATGTAGGTTTTCTCTAGTTTTTCTTGATTTTGAGGACATACAATGCAGTTTAGTGCAAAATGTTTCAGTGCAAAGTTGTAAAGCATAAAATTCCCTACAACTATTGTATGAAAATTTTTCCCGAATTCCCAATAGTTTTCACACATGATTTTAGGAGATCCTAATTGTAGCAGTGTGATATACAACATACACATGCGCAGCTTATGTCATTATCAACATTGAAATATCAATTTGGTAGATTAATTAATTAATATAATGGTTAGTATTTTGTAATTACAATAATAATAATAAATAACATATTCTCTACGGTCGAGCCGGGAAAGTTCTGGGGTGACACAGCCGATTTTTTTTTTAGAAATGGAACTTCTATAAAACTGACATATTGAATATAAAGTTAACTTGACGTTAAAATTAAAGTTAACAACAAAAATATTTAAATCTGCTCAATTCCAAAGAGGGACAAACGAGCCTAGAAATTTTGGTAGGGGAGTGTAGGTTTGATTCTATGTAACTCCTTCCAGTTGACCGAAAAAATGTAATAATTACGTTCTGTCTGGCACAATGCATTATAAGTATACGTGAAACATATAAAAAAATAAGATGTACTGCAAAGGGATCATTTTGTTCTACTGGGTGGGGTAAAATGATTATCTCAACAGGGGTAAAACGATCCTCCATTTTTATTTTGGTTCAGACTTGGTCTTGTGTAATGAAAACTTTTGGAAAACTAATTTTACAGGTTTTGTCAAGGGTCTAGGTTTTTTGAAGGTTTAAGACACTTTCAAAAGAAAGAGAGTTGATCGAAGACAAATCACACAGCGATAGGTATTCATCTTCCAGATCCGCTGAGAATGTCGACAGAATTCGGGCCAAATGGTCAATCAATACTTTTACCGAAAGGTCATGCGTGCGTGAAAATAAACATCAAGAAGAATTGGGTATATCGCAATTTCAGTAAACTGATTTTTACCAGTAAAAATATTCCACTGGGTTCCGTATTTGCCTGATTTAAGTCGTTTTGACTTTTTCCTTATCCTTAAATAAAAGAATCACCTCAAGGGATATCATTTTGGTACGGTTATAAACAATCAAACGGCTGTAACCCACCAGCTGAATTTTATTCCAATATCCTAGTTGCAACACTTTTATGAGGATTGGAAAAACTGTGAGGAGGTTTGTTATTAATGTCATTTTCACTTGGAAAGGTTTACTGCTTTCAATGTCGGTGTTTTTCTTTGGTATTTTCTCAACCATCCATTTGGTAAAAGTATTTTTGTCACCAAAAAGAGTTAAAAATATTTCTATTTAGTCCACTCTGGATTATTAGATAGTATATAGGGATAACAAGTAAATGTACCTAAAATGAAAAATGGGAATAATAAATGAATATATTATAATAATTTATGAAACTTTTAAGACAAATTTTCCTTTGCATAAACTACCGCTTATAACCATTTTCCACTCGCTATATACATATCGATCGTTATTTGATGAGTTTGTTTTCATAAGATTTGCGAAAGATTCTAACAAGATAAGAAGGACGAATCCTCTTTCGCTATATAAACGATGAGGCGAAAATCCAATGGTACGAGGCACAACAATAAACCTCCAAAATCAAAACCAATTCCAAAACCTCAACTCCCTAATTCCCTCGAGAGTCTGAGTACACGAACTCTAGAGCCTAGGAGACTAACGTGTACTTATTATAGCGTTCTCTCTCGAATGAATCTTTTTATCTTTTTCGATCAGGGACGGAGGAGTTTGTAAATAAGATTTTAATATATCGATTTTATGATTATTATAATGAATTAGCTAATTTAAAATCAAATTAAAATATATAACTAATTATTATTGTTGTTAATTAATAATTATAGGAAATGTGTAATTAAATTTTAAATTATTTATATTTATAGTTAAAAAATAATTGATGATGGTAAATAAAATTGTACCATAATTAAATTACGATTCTAAAATTGAAATTTGGTAAAAAAACAAAGACAAAGAGAAATTCAAAGAAAAATATTTTCAAGGTTGGATAAAAAATAATCAATATTTGCTAATATAATAAGAAAAAATAGTGTAGATTCAGGAAATAATTTTACTTTTTTTATAAAATCTGAAGAAATATTCAAAAAACGTCAAAATTTTAAGTTATTACAGGGAAATTTTGAATCTTAAATTTTTTCATTTTATAAATTGTACAATTTTCATTTTTTTAATACTTATGCAGTTTTGGAAAGCATAAGGATGAATTATTTAAGGAAAAAAAAATGAAATTTGGTAAAAAACAAAGACAAAAAAATATTCAAAGAAAAACATTTTCAAAGATGGATAAAAAAATAATCAAAAATTGCTCACATTTAAAACTTGGAATATATGAAAAAATACTGTAGATTCAGTAAATATTTTTAGTTTTTTTTAATAAAATCTGAAGAAATATTCAAAAAACGTCAAAATTTGAAGTCATTACAGAGAAATTTTGAATCTTAAATTTTTTCATTTTTTAAATTGTACAATTTTCATTTTTTTAATACTTATTCAGTTTTGGAAATCATAATGATGAATTATTTAAGGAAAAAATTGAAATTTGGTAAAAAACAAAAACAGAGAAATTCCAAAAAAGACATTTTCAAAGTTGGATAAAAAGATCAATAATTGCTCACATTTGAAACTTGAAATATAATAAGAAAAAATACTGTAGATTCAGGAAATAATTTTTATAAAATCTGAAATATTCGAAAAACGTCAAAATTTTAAGACATTACAAGGAAATTTTGAATATTAAATTTTTTCATTTTTTAAATTGTACAATTTTAATTTTTTTTAATACCTATTTAGTTTTGGAAACCATAATGATGAATTATTTAAGGAAAAAATTGAAATTTGGTAAAAAACAAAGACAAAGAGAAATTCAAAGAAAAACATTTTCAATGTTGGATAAAAAATAATCAATATTTGCTCATATTTGAAACTTGGAATATATTAAGAAAAAAAACTGTAGATTCAGGAAATAATTTTAGTTTTTTTTATAAAATCTGAAGAAATATTCAAAAAACGTCAAAATTTGAAGTCATTACAGGGAAATTTTGATTCTTAAATTTTTTCATTTTTTAAATTGTACAATTTTCATTTTTTTAATACTTATTTAGTTTTGGAAAGCAAACGATGAATTATTTAAGGAAAAAAATTGAAATTTGGTAAAAAACAAAGACAAAAAAATATTCAACGAAAAGCATTTTCAAAGATGGATAAAAAAATAATCAAAAATTGCTCACATTTAAAACTTGGAATATATGAAAAAATACTGTAGATTCAGGAAATATTTTTAGTTTGTCTTTTATGAAATCTGAAAAAATATTCAAAAAACGTCAAAATTTTAAGTCATTACAGGGAAATTTTGAATCTTAAATTTTTCATTTTTTGAATTGTACAATTTTCATTTTTTAAATACTTATTTAGTTGCATAACGATCAATTATTTAAGGAAAAAAAAATGAAATTTGGTAAAAAACAAAGACAAAAAAATATTCAAAGAAAAACATTTTCAAAGATGGATAAAAAAATAATCAAAAATTGCTCACATTTGAAATTTGGAATATAATTAAAAAAATATTGTAGACTCAGGAAATACTTTTTGTTTTTTTTTTTATAAAATCAGAAGAAATATTCAAAATGCGATGAAATTTTAAGTCATTACCGGGAAATTTTGAATGTTAAATTTTTCATTTTTTAATTTGTACAATTTTCATTTTTTTTTAATACTTTTTCAATTGTGGAAACCATAACGATGAATTATTTAAGGAAAAAAATTGAAATTTGGTAAAAAACAAAGACAAAGAGAAATTCCAAAAAAGACATTTTCAAAGTTGGATAAAAAGATAATCAATAATTGCTCACATTTGAAACTTGGAATATAATAAGAAAAAATACTTCAGATTTTTACGTTTTCTTGTGCCATCCTATATTTTCATTCTTCCTCTACTCTGTATATTTTATAGTTTCATGTTCGCTTGATTTTCCCTTTCCTATTTCTCCCTCCTTCTATCGGCATTTATTATAAATTATCTTCCCGTGCTAAGAACCTGCCATTTTTTTTATCTATTTAATATCAGAAATAGATTTTGCATATGTGGTGGGTGGGGAAAAGTTAAAATGGCTGAGAATAATAAAAAAATGAATGAGAATATTAAAAAATTGGATGAGAATAATCAAGACCTATTTTTGTCTATTTTTACCTGTTTTTTACTATTTGTCCCTATTTGTACTTATTTTTATCTATTTTGCAGTATTTTCTCGATTTTTTCCCAATTTTTTCCTATTTTCTCCTACTTTTTTCCTATTTCTAACTATTTTCCCCATTTTTCTCTGTTTCCCTATTTTGTCCAATTTTTCCTATTTTTTCAGTTTCTCAATATTTCTTATTTCTTCATATTTTCCCTGTTTTTTATTAATTTCTTCTGTTTTTTTCCCATTTATCCCTATTAATTTTTATTTTTTCCTATTTTTGTCTATTTTCCTTATTATTCACTATTTCCTTCCTAATTTTTCCTGCTTTAATAGTTTTTTCCTATTTTTACTATTTTTACCAAATTTCCCAATTTTTCCCTGATTTGTTATACTTTTCTTACTTTTTTCTATTTTTTCCAAATTTTCACAATTTTCTCCATTTTTCCCATATTTCCCCAATTTTCACTATTTTCCCCGTTTTTCTCTAGTTCTAAATTTTCCGTTGATTTTCAATATTTTTCCTATTTTTCAGTGTTTTGCCCTATTTTCCCAATTTTCTCTATTGTCCGGTATTTTTTCTATTTTTCCCTATATTTCCCTATTTTTCACTATTTTCTTCAAAATTTCCTGTTTGTCACTACTTACCCGATTTTTCTCTATTTTTTCAATATTTTTCCATTTTTCATATTTATTCCAAGTTTTCCAAATTTTAAAAATTTGCCCCATTTTTCCCTATTTTTCCAATTTTGCACTGTTTTCTCTAGTTTTCTCTATTTATCGCTATTTTTTCTGTTTTTCCTTTTTTCCAATTTTTCTATATTACTGAGGCCCAAAAGCCTCAGTATTAGTTTCGTAATGGCGAAAAAAATTTCTTACCCCACTTTTTATAACGTTTCCGAGTACCCCGAGTCCGAAAATGCAAAAAAAAATCCTGTACTGACGTCTGTCTGTCTGTCTGTCTGGATGTAAACAGTGTATGTTTTGAACGAAAGCTCCGATCGAGTTCCAGTTTTCACTTTACCTAGTTAGTTTTGTCCAAGGAAGAACCCTATTGAATTTGAGCAGGATCGAACCGGCCCTTCCGGTACCCACCATACATTTTAAAGTTAACTTTTGAAAGAAATCTTCGATCGAGTTCCGGTTTTCATGAAAGTGGCTCGCATGGGAAAACTTTTTTCCATGTCAAATTTTTAGAACTTTTTCTACTTCACATCATGTATAATAGTCCGCTACATGTATATAAAAAATTGGGTTAGTATCTCACAAGCCATTCCGGTACCCACCCCACAATGATTCATAAAAATCAAATTCTTAAGGGATAATTTTTTTTACACTGCAAATTAAAAAAAATTACGTCAAATCATGTACAATATTATTCTACATGTATTTTTAAAGTGAACTCAGCCCAGATTGAGATTGAGAATCTGTGATAAGACATCTGGACTACCGGGTGGTCAATATACTATTTTAGTCTAGTTTGCATTAAAGAATATTTATTTCGATATTCCAACATTTAGTATTAAGTAAACGTGACAACGCTGTCGGTTATTATCACAAAATATATTAGTTTTGGTGCAAAAATAAAATTGTTTAATGGGATGTAATTGGGATGGTCCTGCGATGCAATTTTGATGGGATGCATTTCAGACGCTCCGCTTTTTATTATTTCGTGTAATGAACTCAAAATAAAAGATCTCATCGAATTGAATCGATTAATTGACAATGACGTGTGCCTTATAGGACAATTAAATCGAACAAAATACAATTAGGGTACACGAGTTTAAACCCTCGAAGCCGACAATTGCGATCATTTTTTTAAAGAAAAAAACCCACACGCGGTTTCCGTATAAGAAAGGCGCAATGCATAACGGTGTGGCGTGGTGTATATTAACTGGTTCATTACTAGAAGGGGGAACCGAGAATTGAGAAAAAGTTGTTTAATTGCAGCTTGATTAAAGACCGCAGCGTGCATACAATCGAGCAAGGAGGGTTATTTTGAATCGTAGTGTGATTATTATGGGGGTGGCGAGCACTCAAAAGAACAAACGTCTGCACGGATACGAATCGTTCGTTATGGAAACGGCGACGAGCCACTTGCCAGCGCGTGCGTTAAAGAATTTTTAAGATATAAGCAAAAATAACTAGAATGATTTTATTTATTATATCAGCGTTCAGGAAACTTTTTAATTGATTCATTAGGCTACTCGCGCATTGACAAAACATCTGTCATAATGGAGAAGTTTCATAGTAGTAGTAGTCTTTTTCCATTTAACTAAAATATAGACAAAAACTAATAAATCGGTAAAAAATTTTTTGAAATCGATCAATAAATAACGGAGAAATACAATAAGGTAAACCTGGGTAAGATTGAACGCTTTTTTGAATAATGTCAATTTAAAGCATTATAATTTCTAAAATATATGTCTTTTCAATTTCATATTTTAAACATAGCTAGTATGAGTATCTGTCTACATGATTTTTGAGTTTTGCAGGTTAAAAGCAAAACACTTTTACTCACGTTTTTTTCTTTTTTTTTGTCTGGTGAACGCGGTTTATGCTGTCTACAATATAAGGTGTTTTCAGATCATTTGGGGCAAGTGTGAAATACTGTTAAAAAAGCTACAATTTCGTTTTTTGAACACTTTAATATCTAAAATAGTTAAAAAGTTCTGAACTTTTCAAAATGAAATATAACTTAAGTGCCTAAATTAAAATTTGACCAATCTACTGAGAAAATGAATGTGTCTCCTCTGCGGCCTTTCTTGGGATCTAGCAGGATTATTATGATCATTTCTTTACTAATCGTATCAATATCGGGCCAAGAAAAGGTTTTTCTGCCGAATTTTAAAAATTTCACTTCCCATCCTTCATCAGTTTCATTCAAAATGTTGCCAACAAAATGCCTTCTTATTCTCTTCTTGGTTTCATATTGAACTACCACCCATTTGCCGTTTTCGATATTAGTTTGCTCTTCTTAGATTTTTTTGTCCAGAGTTTTATCTGTATCTAGCTCTTCTTCTGTATCAGAACTATCTGGAAGTCATCTGCTGAATCAATTACAGAGAAATCGTCCAGCTCTTCATTTGTAGATTCGATGCCACTTTCTTTCTGGATTGTACGCTTTTTATTAACTTTTTGTCGGAAAACTTTCTTAGTCTTAGTCGCCTTTTCTTCTTCTAGTCTAGCTAATACCTGTGGTGCAGTGATGACTTCTGCTCCACATGCCACTTTTCTTTTTTTTATTTTTTGTACCTGGCCACTATCAGAGTGTCTCATTGTTTTCAAAAGAAGCTCTTCAAATGATAATTTTGATGTTGATCGACTAGTTGTAGCTTCTATATTTGGAATTTGTTCGACATTTTGGTTTTCTTTGACATTTTGGTTTCCTTCGACATTTTGGTTGTTTTCGACATTTTGGCTTTCTTCGACATTTTGGTTTTCTTCGACATTTTGGTTTTCTTCGACGTTTTGGTTTTTTTCGACATTTTGGTTTCCTTCAACATTTTGGTTGTCTTCGACATTTTGGTTTTCTTCGACATTTTCATTACTAATAGTGATAGGCTTAAGGTCCTTCCAGGCTTGACCGATGATTGCCGAAAATTGTTTCTTTGGTATTTTAATTCCCACATTTCTCCATTGCCAAGCCACTAATCTTTCATCCCATGTACTCTTCAGTGATCTGAACACTGATATATCTAGTGGCTGAAGAAGGTGGCTCGTGTGTGGGGGAAGTTTGAGAATTGTTACATTATTGGCAGTTGCTAATTCTATTAGAGGAATGTTAACATGGGTGCTATGACCATCATAAATAATCAGAACAGGTCTGTGTGGACCCAGAACAGGCAGTAGAGTTTTTTCAAAGTAATTTAAAAAAATGTCGTCTCCATCCAGCCTTTTTTGCTGGCAGCAAATGACATTCCCGGATACGAGTCTTCTTCATTTGGAACCCAGGCATCCCAAATATTCTTCCCCTTATACATAATGAGTGGAGGGGCTTTTAATCCGGAAGCAGATACAGCAGCTAAAATAGTTGTATTTTCCCGGCCCGGACCTGACACGGTTCTAGAACAAGCTTTTCCCCTTGCACCAACAATTTTTGTTTTATAAGGATCATGAGAAAAAGAACTCTCATTTAGGTTCCAAATTTGTTCGGGCTTGTTAAAAATAACACGGTGCACTCATCAACTGTGATCACTTTATGGCATGAATTAAATAGGTTATGTCGCGCCCGCCAATTATCGCACTGGCGTTCTTTTTAGCGGGCATGTGTTCTAGGATGATATACTACTACGAACAAACAAACGCACTTCTATCGGTGTACTCCTGTCATTTTAAAATGATAAGTTCACGTATCCGTATAGCCAAACGTATCCCCTAAAAGTAAATTCAAGTTGGAGGGACGGGGGCCACGAGTGTCAGTCGTCATCTTGAAAAACACGTTTTGTGAAATATCTCGGGATCCGAGAAAAATAGTAGAACCTACTTTTTCTGTTCTGGCTCTTGGGCTAATATATGCGAGGAATAACGAGAATAAAGAAGAGCGATACGTCGCTTTGTTTACAATCCCGTCTGGTACACTAGTTAGGAGAAATGACGTCAGGCTACTGAATCGGACGAAATGTCAAGCGCAACTTTGTTAGTTTTTGAGATATCTTAATTTCACTTTCACACCATTGTTCAGTTTTGCTTAAATTTTCAGTCTCATTCATAAAATAAAATGGTAAACTTCTCGATTGTACCGTTTTAAAACACGTTTCGGTCTTGAAAATAATTGTACATTGCAGAAGGTAAATATTTTTTTATTTACTGATTTAAATCAGTTACAAGTAGTAATAAGGAGGTTATAAATATCTGCAAATTTAACCCTAAACCTTTCTAATTTATCTGATTCCTCTAAATGTTTATTTTTTGATCAGATCGATTTTTACCTTTCTTTTACTCTCCTTCTTTTTCTCATGCCTGGGAACATGAATTTTGTTCTCTAATTTCATAATGATACATTAGGATATATGATTTATTTGAAATGTGATGCTATAATATTAAATTCGAAGGACCAGTTATCTTTTATAGTCAATAAAAACATACTTGGATATTTATTATAAGGGTCGATTATTTCTCACTTTTTTTTAAATACAAACACTAGTTACATTATTATTACAGAAAATGAAGACTTTTAATTTTAATAATCCAATATTTAACGCACTTTTCACTACATAATAAACATAAATATAATTTTTTTTTTGGTTTTGACCTTTGTCATTCAGCCAGTCACTTAATGAATACATGAACAAATCGGTTATGCACTTTGCAAATTCAGTTATTCAAACAACAACGACAATAAAAATAATCTAATAGAGCATACTAAAAAATATAAAAATCCAATGCCATCAAAGGAAATAATAGAAACACACTTTTCTCGTCCAGCCAGGGACCCATCAGGACATTTTTTTTAGACACACAAGAAATAGGCTACGTAGTGGGTAAGGTAATAGGATATATAAAACAGAAGTAACAAATCTATAATACAATCTTATATCTGCTTTTGACAAAAAACCTAAAACCATAAAAATTGCTTTTTTTTTCTTTTTAGTTTACTTTATTAATTGGTTACTTACACTATATGTAGAAAGAGCGTAAATTTTGGTATACTAAGGAGGACGTTAATTTTGTAAACTTAATAAAAAACTACATAAACTTTGGAAAAAAAAATTGACTTTAAAAGTAATACCTGAGACTCTTAGAGGTGGTTTCAGGTATTAATATTTCGTTTTAATAATAGTTTAGTGAAAAATAATATATGCTTACCTAAAAGAAAATAAATTGACAGTTCAAAATCAATTAATTTCAGTTTTAACTTTTAATTTTGGTCTGCCCTGTTTATTACCATAAATTATACTATTTTTAATTATCATAAAGTAATTTATATTAATAATTATTGATACTATATAAAATAATTAATAAATTTATAATTTTTATTTAGTCTACCCTGTACAAAAGTTCATTACCGGAGGTTTTAGTTATTTTAGTAATCATAAAAAAATGTATTTCTAGCGAATTAAATGTTAATTCTTTCCTCAAAGAAATCTTTTTAACACTCAGTATTAATAGAAGTTTTTGCGCATATATCCAAGAATTTTAGTCACTAAGTTCAAGATGGCATAGATCTCTGATTTTTTTACCCTCTACTGAACAGATTCGTATGTCGTAAACCGTTAAATCTGCAATAATGGTTAAATGGAAAAAAGATGCGTATTTTCCAGACGAATTAAATGGGTTTTTTTTTAATTAAAATATAGAAAAAAGTGAGGATTTCAAAAATGAAATAAAAAGTATGGGTTTGTATTTAAAAAAAATAGTTAAGGATGGCCTTTCAAAGACGAAACGTTCTTTTAGTAAATTAAATACGCTTTGTTAGGCGGTATCTGACTTTAAATAAAAAAACCTATAAAGTATTTTTAATCTTTAAAAAATCGACTGTGTATGCCCAGAAATTTCACGGCTCAGCCGTGGAGAATAGGATTATTTTAATTACAAAATACAAAATTCCTGGATGGGTTTTAAGTCAAAAGGGGCATCTGCATATCAAAATTCAGGTCCACATCTTGCGTAAAACGGAGAATTAATGTCGTAGTTGAGTACCTTCTACTACACGAATTTAAACCAAAAATTAATGGTCGCATTCGAGGCACACACCAAATTTCAATTTGATTGGTCAAAAACGGTTGAACAGCTATCGTGGAACACACAGACACACAGACACACCTAATTCTGGAAATGGTTTCAATCTTCTCGGGGACCTCAAAATGGATATTTCCAGCCATATCTCGATTTTTTTTCTCGATCATATTTTCCTTTGGATAGGATTAGAAAAGTAAAATTAAAGTATTAATTAAATAAAACAAAAGTCGCTAATTTTGAATTTTGTATCTATAATGGTTTACGAAGACTGTCTTCCCTCATGCAATATTGTTGTCCTAGTTCTTAAAAAATATTATCAACAATTGCTTCTCAAGAATGTCCTTTTTACAAGAAGGACTTAATATTGTAGCGTATCTGTTGATTAGTCATCTAAATGAGGAGAATAACAAGAAAAGAAAACATAGAAAATGGGTAAGAGAATGGATAGCAAAAAGAATCTGTCTTGGTGCCTCTGCCATTTTCTTCAACGAAGTTGCTGTTGAAAATTTAGATACATACAGAAATCATTTAAAACTAACTGTAAATCTAATTATAAACAATAAAAAAAAATTATTAAAACGTTCGATTAATTCTTAGAAACACTCGCCTGTCCGCTAGAAACTCAAAGTTGCCTGAAAACAGGTCTTTACCTAACGAAACGCAAAAATTAACTAACAATTCTAAGGGTAATCAAAATGACCATGTACTGTAAAAGGTTTTAACTTATAAATTATTGTAAAATATTTATATTGACAAAAAAATTAATAAATCTGTGACAAACGATATGTCTAAAATCCTCTTGAACAAGCGCGACCCAGCAAGCTGAGTCATATGATTTCCAGAAAACTTGCCTAAAAACTGCCAAGTCTCGCTGGGAACCATCTTGTATCACCAATGGAAGTTAAAATATATAACATATATTTTTCTAACTAAGCATATTCTTGTTCTTTGTTTTGATGAGTCAATTGTATTAGATACCCATGAAAATGGTCACATTTATACAGTATATTTCACTGGGTGTTTTCCCACTCTGTTACATACAATTCGTACCTGTAATTTTTTTATTACTGTCAATATTTTTAATACTTTTAATCATGTTTCGGTGTCCACAGTATATAATAATTAACTAACCAAATGTTTTTTTATTATCTGAAATTTATTTTATTGTCATAAAATTTTGATTGAATTACAATAACGTAATGAAATGTAAGCATTGAATGTATAACAAAACTAGCAACATAATCCAAACAGCACTAAGTTAGAAAAGTAAATAACACGAAAGAAACTTGAAAGCTAAGAGGATTGAAGAGATACTGAAAGCAGTAGCGTTTAAGTGCGTTATAATCAGATAATAGTGATAATACATTAGTGAATAGAAGTCTGAGGTACAATCTCTCTCTCTCTCTCTCTGCACATAATTCGGGGTGGTTTAGGGATTTCGAAGTTGGTAAGTTGCTTTGCAACTATTCAATGCATATGCCTCTGTTTGATGTGCCACATTATCCCAATTTGATGCACAATGCCTCTCAGATTAGCTAGATGAATCGAGTTATATATCTATTGGTTGAAGTTTCTTGGAAATGGTTTTCAATGGGGGAAATTACAATTGCAAACTATGCAGCGGTTTGTGTGAAACTATTTATCGATTTTTTTCGTTTCCGGTATTAACCGGAAGAAGATTGTTAGTACAGATTAAAAATATTCTAAACGAGATTAGAAGTAATTGTAACTTTTATAAACTAATACAAAGGGAATTTTTTTACGAAATGAATTTTTAATATTAGACCCTATTTTATACCTTTATTAACAATAAAGTTGTAGAGTTGGTTTCAATAAAACAAATTAAATATAATTTTAATTCTTAATAAAAATGTTTTAATATTGTTTATCTACTCTTATTAAATTACACAGCCCCACAAAAAAAAAAGTTCATACACAAGAGAGTGAGATATGTATTCCCATGCAATTTTCGACGCTGAATCCGATCCGGAGTTCAGAATTGGGCCTACACGTCTGGAATTGACCCCAGAGGCCGAAAATGGCCTATACGGTTCCCGAGATAAGGCGAAGTCTATGCTAAATTTCGGAGCTAAAGCCGGATTTGTGCTCGAAAAGTTTATGGCCAACTAAAATTCCGAGTTTGGGTCCGGGAAAATGACCCCTTGGGGCGGGAAAATCCTGTTTTGAACGTCCCGGTCGCGACTGTGGTATTTTCATGGGCTTTCCAATTCTGGAGCTGAGACTGGCTGAGAAAAGTGTTTGGTCAGCTGAAATTCCCAGTTTAGGTCCGGGAAAATGGCCCATTGGGGCCGGAAAATCATATTTCGGACGCACCAATCGCAACAGTGGGATTTTTATGTATCAAGTCCTGTAGCTTAGACTGTGCTTGACAGGTTTATGGCCATGTGAAATTCGCTGTTCGGTTCCCTCAGGTCCAGAATTAAAAAACACACGAAAATACCACTGTTGCGACTGGTATGTCCGAAATATGATTTTCCGACCCCAATAGGCTATTTTCCAAGGGGTCATTTTCCCGGACCCAAACCCGGAATTTCAGTTGGCCATAAACTTTTCGAGCACAAATCCGGTTTTAGCACCAAAATTCAGGGTCGACTTCGCCTTATCCCGGGAACAGCATTTCAGGCCATTTTCGGCCCCTGTGGCCAATTCCAGACGTGTAGGTCCAATTCTGAGCTCGGTATCGGATTCAGCGTCGAAAAATACATGGGAAAACATATGTCACTCTCTTGTGTATGAACTTTTTTTTTGTGGGGCTGTGTTATATATTAATTATTCAATGGCTTTTGAACAATTAATGGTGTCCATAAACAAACAGCGTGAGTTATAATAACTCACAGGTGAATTATTATAACTCACGCTTATAACTCTCAGGAATGTATATTTTAAGTATTTTAAAATTATTGAATTGGCAACGCCTCACGGTCTACATTACAAAAAATATTGTAGAAATTTACTATACACTATTTACGAACCGAATACTAAGGTGGCTCTGTACAAGCCGATTCGTCGAAGCAGAATCGTCCATTATTGTCATTGGAGGGAGTAATGTCATTTGATATTTTGTGAACAAAGTTCTTTATCTTATTATTTATTGTTATAGTCGTAGTACAGTATTCAACTTGCGGTAATGGTCATAACTCACTTGATGAATTACAAACTTTATCGGAAATTTTGAGGTTATGATTAAAAGTAACATAAGCTACAACTTTGCTATTTTTAAGAAATTTCGTTTTTGAACGGAATTTTTTTAGAATTTTTAACAATTGTTGATGTTTTTGATAATTTTTGATAATTTTTAACAACTTTTGACCATTTTTAACAACTTTTGACAAATTTTAACTACTTTTAGAAATGTCGTTTTTAAATAGAATTTTAAAATTTTTGAATTTCTGAATTTTCGAATTTTTGAATTTTTGAATTTGCGAATTACCGAATTTCCGAATTTCCGAATTTACGAATTTCTGAAGTTTTGAATTTTTAAAACCTTTAGGGGCAATTTATGACGACAATTTTTTATATTTTTTTCTTTGATAATTTTTGACAAATTTTAACAACTTTAACAACAAATTTCGTTTTTGAATAGAATTTTTGAATTTCGGAATTATTAAATTTTTGAATTTTTGAACTTTTGAATTTTTCAATTTCCGAATTTTTGAACTTTTTAACAACTTTTGGGACAATTTATGACTTGGCAATTTTTGATAATTTTAGAATTTTTGATAAATTTTTTAGAATTTTTAAGAATTTTTGACTTGACAATTTTTGATATTTTTCAATTTTTGATAATTTTTAAAAACCATTTTTAACAACTTTTGACAAATTGACAAAAATTGTTTTTTTTTAATTTTGGAATATTGAAATTTTTTAATTTCTGAATTTTCTAATTTTTTTAATTTCTGAATTTTTAACTTTTGGGACAATTTACGACTTGACAATTTTTGATAATTAGGAATTTCTGATAATGTTTGAGATTTTTTTCCGAATTTTTAATACTTTTTGATATTTTTCTATTTTTGATAATTTTTAACAACTTTTGACAAATTTTAACAACCTTAAGAAATTTCGTTTTTGAATAGAATTTTTGAAATCGCCAAAAATCGCAAAAAAAAACAATTTTCACTCCCTTTAACCATCCCCAAATAAATTAGACCAACCGCCAAAATGTTAGTTATACAAACATTGATTGTAAGAAAATGTAACGCTCTTTCGCCTCGGGGCCCACCTTCCGTCTATAGAGTGAATGCCACTTGCTCCGGACAGCGTCAGTGGAGAAAAAACTACAGGGGTCATTATGGTATCGACCTTGGCGCCAGCGGCTAGAAAGGCGGATTTTACTTAACCCACTGGGCTGAGAACCTGAGTATTAGATGGAAATCCGGAAAATGGTGTGTAACAGGGTTCTTACTGTGTGTGACGGTCGGATTGATGGTTACTGGCTTTCGGTCCCTCTGGTCAAACGGTTTGCGGTCGACTGAGCTTGGCTTCTTCAACTCGACCTTCACTGGATCTGGTTCTCGACTCGAGCTCCAACTTGAATTGGATTAGAACTCCAACTTGAACTGATGAGAACGAATTAAATCGAGGTATTCGGTAAAGTTTCCTGCGTATGCAAAGCACTTACGCCACTGTTTCCACCTCTCGAGCGGATGTTTGACCTTATATTCGAAAGGAGGTTACCTTTACCATAATTTTATGTTAATTGTAATCCAGTGTCGTGCGCGATATACTTTACTTCATCTGCGTGAGTTATGACATACATTACAGCTCGTTAAATAATATACCATTTTTTAAAAAAATAAATGTATACATAAATGTGTAACTTTTATTCGAAAAGTGTTAATCTAGAAAAATAATTTTTTTACTTGTAGCCCAAAATATTTAACGATTGTTTATACAGGGCGGCGCAAATTTAATTGAACACTATTGGCTTTTCGTAAACCGTCCTAAATACAAAGGGGGCTAAATGAGAAAATAGATGCGTATTTTCGAGGCGAATTGACTGTTGTTTTTTTATCAAAATATCAGGACCGTATTCCAAGATATTTTGTTAAAACCGAAATTGTCGATTTTAGTTTTATTAAATTAACACTTTGTTTTTTAAAGAAAAGGTTTTTTTTATTGAAGGTCAAATACCGCTTTTTGTAAACAACTTTTCGTCTTTGAAGGGCCACCCTGAAGTTTTTTTTTTAAGACCTCTACTTTTTATTTATTTTTTTAAATAGATAAAATTATAAAATAAATGAAATTTATTTAACATTGTTAGAAACTAAAAAAATGACAAAAATCGGTAAAATTTATGAAAAAATCACTTATATAGATTCTCTATTGGTCATTCTTTGTATCTGCTATGTATTTTTCCTAAATATAGGAATGTTTTGGAAATTTTTCAACGGCGTTTCAAAAATCAGAGTTTTTAAAAATCAGAATTTTTAAAAATCAAAAAATGAAAAAAAACTGTTAAATTTTTCAAAAAGTTCACTTATGTGGAAGGAAAATATAAAATTTTTATACCAGCCATTTTTAGCATTTTCTATGTATTTCCCCAGATTAAAAAAAATTTCGAGCATTCGTCAAAAAAAATATTAAAATAGAAAAAAATTGATAAACATACAAGCATGTAAAGGAACTATTTAGATGTTTCTTTTTGTTTTATCTCAGGAGTGTTTCGTTGTTTTATTCAAAATTTCCATTTTGTTTTTAATAAAATTGCGATATTTTAACTCAACTTTTTGGAAATTTAAAGTATTCAGAAAATTTTGGGTTATTTTAATAAAAAATACTCAGATTAAGTGAAATTTACTTTAAATTAAAAATAAAATATACTTATTAAAAAAAAATCTAAACTAATATAAATATTTCTCTTAATAAATTTAAAGATGGAGGTGCAAAATGCTTCACTTCAGAACTTCACTCTAGAACCGATCAACCACAAACTCTTTCTTACACGTACCTCTTTTCAGAAGAAGACCTCATGCACCATGCTATGGGCCAAAATACATTGTTTGGATGTTCCACAGCTGGTCACAGCGGCATAAATCAACTAGGAGGAGTCTACGTCAACGGAAGACCTCTTCCTGACTCAACAAGACAGAAAATCGTTGAATTAGCGCACTCTGGTGCTAGACCTTGTGATATCTCCAGGATCCTTCAAGTGTCTAACGGCTGTGTATCCAAAATTCTTGGCAGGTTAGTATTTCTAAGATTAATATTAATAATAGTAATATAACGAATAATTCTGAACCGATTCCGAACTAGTTCATAACTAGTTATGAACCGATTCTGGATTTTATTTTATCGTGAACGATTTCGGAACTAACGAAAACCTCGAATTGTCGAATTTAAACCTATCCTACTATAGTTTATTAGATTATTAAAACATTTTCTGGATTACACCACACAACACAAGACAGAAACAGTTTTCTTGTATATCGTATTATTTTTTATAATTAAATATCTATGCGCAAAAATCAATAAATAAACGCAGCTGACAACTAAGATTAAGATTTAAGATCAATATTGCGCATGAACAATCGAACCGAACTTTTAGTAGCTTCTAACAAAAATTCATGGACCGCTAGAACCGATTCTAAATCAATAATGAACGAGTTCGATATGATTGGTGAACGGAGATCTTTTATTAAAATTAAAAATAAATGCAAACGTTTGTTTATGTTATTGCATTGGACGGATTAAGAGATAAATTTGGACAATTGTACTATTCTAAGAAGGATTAATATTCTTAAAATTTTAATTTTTTTTTAATTTTTGCTATAAAATCTACAATTTAAAAAAAAATTACATATGTAGTACTTTTTATTATTTTTCATATAGCCTAATTTTTCATATAAACATGATTTAAAAATATTCATATTTTTTTTTATTTCGGATATAATAATTATAATTTTAATTTTGAAAAATTGAAAATAAATCACAAATATACTGATTTTTATTATCTTTCGAATGGTACAAATTTTATTTTAATATATTCAATTATAAAAAGTTATACAAATTAATCAAAACTTTTAATTCATTTTAAAACTTTTTTAGCGATTTTTTTGTTAATTTCACAATTTTTTGATTAAAAATTTGAAAAAAAATCACAATTGTAGTATTTCTTATTAGCGATTTAACGATATTTATTTTAATTTTTTTTCTTTAATATTATTCATAAAAATATTAAATGGATTTAAAAAGAAATTAAAATAATTTTAGCCAATAAATTGGTCAATATTTCATTAAATATTTATTCAAAACAAGCAACGGCTAAAGATTATTTTGGTTTAAAATACTTTAATAAGAACAGTTTTAAAGTTATCAAAATTTCCCTCAAAAATTCGAAGGTCCTTTAAATTTTTTAATTTTTCCCAATAAAATCTACGATTATTTAAAAAAAATGTACACATTCAGTACTTTAGAATCTCTTTCATATAGTGTTTTTTTATTATTATTTTTTTTAATTATTAAAAATATTATATTTTTGACTATAATAATTACAATTTTAATTTTGAGCTTTACAGCTTTATATTATCGTTTGACTAATATAAGTTCCATTTTAATATCTAATTAATTTTAACACTTTTGCAGCCGTTTTTTTGTTAATTTCACAATTTTTGATTAAAAATTAAAAAAAAAATCGCAATTACAGTATTTATTTCCAATTTAATGATATTTATTTCAATTTCCTTTAATATTGAATTTAATCATTTTGAACCCACATTAAATATTATTCAAAATGAGAAATAAATATTTTTTTTTTGAGTTTTTTGGATAAAAATACTTTAATAAGAAAATCGAAGAGGTTTATAATAAGAAAATTTTTAAAAATATAAAATTATCACAATTTTTCTAAAAAAAACCCATAAAATTTTAAAACCTTTTAAATTTTTTGCTTTAACACCTACAATTGTTACTCTAAAATTATGAACAAATTCACACATACGATCCTTTTAAAATAACAATTCTTCGAATACTTTCTGAAACACCTGTTGCAGCAATAAATCTTTAATCTAGTGTAATGACCTTTTTTCTTATTCCACATAATTAAACACATTAGAAACAACTTAATCGAGGAAATATACCACTCGAGTGGAAATCTTTGAACTCGTCTACAAAGTTTGTGACCACTTTAGGTCAAGTGTTTTTTTGAAATTGCATTGTTGTATCGAAAAGTGCATTCTTAAATGTGCATCTTTTCAGTTGATCAAGGAAAATTCATATCTTCGATAAACATTATCCGAATCGACTAAAACTCGTTATCCTGGAGTTTTTCGAGTCATTCATCAAGAGTCTGACATCGGCAACTTCTCCCGGAGTATCTGGTGCTCTGGACGACCTGACTAATGGCGTCATCTCCGAGAATTTTCCTGAAATTGCTTACTAAATGGTCCCCAACCCAAGGGTTTTTCGAGTGGGTTGTCCCTAATCTGATATGGGCAACCACCCCCGAAGTACCTGGTGATCCGGACTACCTGACTAATGACGTCATGTCTGGGGGTTTAACTGACATTATAGTTAATTAAATTGAAAATATTTAAGGCTACAATTATTTTCTCTGTCGATATTGCAAATCAACCAATTTCTCCTACGCCCATAGAACAACCCCTAATCTGTTTCGCATCCACAGAATATTAATGTCATAATATTAAGTGGACCAGGCATTTGCGTCATTTTTATGGGGCTCAACGTATTATTTTCGATACTCCATTCTCAATTTGCTCGATCTAAGTGATGCTCCTCTCCATTTAGTCAATTTGGCACTTGCGAATATTCCATTTTGGGATGTTCTGTTAGTGTATTATTTTTCCTAAATCTATTCATTCTGTACCTATATTGCAATAATTTAGTATTGCTGGGTTTCAACTGTTTGGCCATATTTGGCTTCCTGAACGTAAGCGGAGTATTGTACATTGCAAGAATTAATTGACTGTCATCCAACATTTTTGCTGCAGACAGTCCGACTTCTGTGAACTTTGTAGAATGGTTGGAGGGGAAGGGGCAAGGTATAGGAACTACTGGAATGTTTTGAAAAAGTTCATCTTGTTAGTACGTAGCCGTTACTGCATAGGCTTTAGGCGCCTGAGATTTATAACGTATCAGGGCGGCTTGGCACGCTTTTAAATGAGAAAAAAGATTTCAGTTAAAAACGTGGTCTGGTATAATAAAATACAGAGGTTGGGAGGTTTCTGATAACAGATTCTGGATGAGCGACTCTAAAATCTCCGGGTAATATTTTTGTGATGGTTTGGTAAACAATTTCGCTAAAATTCCCGGAAATGACACCATTGGTCTGGTCATCTGGAGCACCAAGTACTTGAAGAGAGGTTGCCAATATCAGATTCTGGAAGAACTACCTGAAAACCTCTGTGTAATGATTGTGAACTGATTTTGTAAACAATTTCAGTAATTCCCAGAGTTTCGGTTGTTTTCTTATGAATTCACATGGAACTCCTGGTAATAACGTTTCTGGTGCTGTACTGACTCCCATCTACTTGGTATAATAATCGGAATATAATATTTAGGTTCAGTGAACAAATCCCAGGGTAGTAAAATTCGTCTGATTCGGATGATTTTCGTCAAAGATAGAAATGTTTCCTTCATCACCTGAAAATGTTCACTTTCAAGAATGCACTTAGTCAGTGGTGGACTTACCTACTGCGCCGCCCCACGATTCGGCCGGCCTCCCTTTTACGTTTCCCTATTAAAGGAAGGGTCTCAACGATTTTTAATTTTCCGTCATAGACCGTTATAGGTACCAATGTTCCTATAATTTTACCGGTAAAAACAAAAAAAACTTCTTCCGGAAAAGAACTTATTTTGGCTGCCGCCGTGGCGCCTCTGAATGTATTTCCAAAGTACTTGACCAAAAGAGGTCACATCATTTCTAGACGAATTTACAAAGCAAATGCAAAAAACCGCATTTCAATCAGTTTTACTGCAAAAAAATTTCAACTTTGGGCTTTTTTTCCTCGACTAACTTCATTATTTAAAACAAGATTATACAATTTACTTTAAACATTTATGACTAACTTAATACGGCACTGAACTTCGATATTTAACACTCGGACAATTTAACAGTCTGACATTACCTTTCATAATACGATAAGATTTTTTTGAAGGAGGAACTTACCACCAAACATATCTCGTTCCATGAACTGAAAGTACATTTATTAATATTAAAGATTAATAAAAATTGTGCATTAAAAATAAAACTGATTTGGTTAGAGGTGAAATATTGGAAACATATTAGAAAGTATTTTTAGAAAACTTATCAGAATGAAAAGTGTTATTAGTTCAGGTTCTATATCATTTTGTTGGAATTAGCTAATACAACTAACATTACTTATTATATACGATGTACTCTAACGTGTTTTTTATCAAGTATATAAATATTAATGTATATAATAATAATTGACAAGTAATGTTTTCATAAAAAGTCACTATTCTATTTTCTTCATAAGGTGTTTAATCCAAAAGATTTCTAATACATTTCCTATTAAAAGAAATTAAAATCTGACACTATATATTTCTAATAATTAAATTCTAATAAAATATAAATGATTTGTTAAGGTTTATCTTATTATAATGATATTTTTTATTACAGGTAATATTCTGGTAAGGATTCTGGCTGTAGTTTTTGGCTGATGTTAGTTTTGTTGGTAGGTATTACGAAACTGGTTCAATTAAACCTAGAGCGATAGGTGGATCAAAACCTCGTGTCGCTACTACTCCTGTTGTTAACAAAATAGCCGAGTTCAAGAGGGAGTGTCCTTCGATATTCGCCTGGGAGATTAGGGATAGGTTACTATCAGAAGGCGTGTGCAATAACGACAACATACCTAGCGTGAGTACAATTTTTTTTATAACATAAAGGTGAAAATTTTATCATTTACATGCATGGTTAAATTATTCGACAACTAGTGCGAGAAAGTTTAGTAAAACAGTTTTTGCGTTTTTATTTATATTAAATTTCTAAAAACATATTTTAGATAAACATATTTAACTACATCTTTCTAGAAAAATAATCATTTCTCTGGAGTAAACAGCATCATAAATTTCAAATCTATAATAACCAAATTTAACCAGTGGATTAGGATATCTAGATCCTGTCGTACGTTTCTGGTAATAATGAGAAATTTGATTTTGCCATATTTACCAAAATAAGTTGAACCGCAATATATATACGGAGACGGGTTCCGCAAACTTGAAATTTGGCAGCGGTACGTCTAGTTTTCTGAGCTATGTTGCCATATCTAGTGAATTCCAAGTAAAGTAAAGATTTTTTATAACATAAATGTGAAGCATTTATTTTATCATTAAAAAATCTATATTACAAATTAAACATAAAAGTAATTGTTTATATTTCTTTATATATTGTACGATAGGGATAATTTGTTAAATATTCCAAAACTAAAATAAGCAACACCAATATAATAATAAAATGTGTCTATATTTATCAAAATTCTCCAACAGAAAGCTATCTAGCGTATAGTGACTATAATCTCCCTCCAGTGATGCCGCACTAGTCCAGAAAATAGTAGTAGATGGGAAATTAAAAGTGAAGTAGATTCATATCAAAACGGAGTAGTATTTAGTGTTCAGACTAGTTCAGAGAGCATATTTTACGCATGCGCCATCAGAGGTCTTTCATCAAGGTCATTTCATTTAACATTAACAGCGAGACCCTCATACCAAATGTCATTTCTGAGAAAAAAAGAAGAAAAACTAGAAGACACTATAGGTTTTCGTCTTAGTTTCTCATAAGGTATTCGACCATTAGAAGAACAACGTTCGTAAAATTATTGCAGAATCGACAACTGTTCCTTTCGAACTACATACACGTCAGCAGTGTTGTCAAATATAGCATAATTGTGTCAAAAGTGGCACTTTTAGGTCTGGAGTGACACTAGAGCAAGCACTATTGAAAAATAAACAAAAACTTGCACTATTTCATTATATGATATTTGTCGCCTACAATGAGTTTGTTATTTAATATATTTCTTGATCCAAAGATGACCAAAAATTAATTTATTCTTCGGAAAATCTTAGAAGTTAATAAGCGCCATTGAACTAAAAATGCACGTCACTACATCAGTCAAATGGAATCTGCTATTTTATGACGTCACAAACCACGCAGCGATAAATATGAAACCATCAAACGAGTGAAGAAGCACCATTGGGCACTATTTTATGACCAACTTCAGGACAGTTAAAAGTTCCTCCATAACACGGAGTATAAATCTATCTTTTGGAGTATAGTAAAAAATAATTAAAGGAAGCAGATCTACTCCAGATGGAGTAGCTTCGGCAACCCTGTCTTACTCTTGTAGAGTGGAAGCATGAAGATGGTTACGTCCTAACATTTAAAATACAGCCTACTTCTGCCACTGTTCCAATTGACCAACTATCAACTGCGCATTCTCGACCTGGTGTTCTCCGATGTTCTCAATACCATTTCATGCAACAAATGTGACCTGCCTTTATTAAAAATCGATCTTTTACACATTCCTCTGCTTATCTCTTTCCTAGAAATCAAAACTAAACCCCGTCGTAACCAAAAAAAGGTTCCTTCTTACGATAAAGCTAACTTTGTTGGTATAAATAATTTCTTCACTAAGACTGACTGGTTATATTCATATTTAATAACCAAGACATTAATCTTACCGTACAGCATTATCACAATACCGTCGAGGAAGTTTTCGCTAAGTTCATTCATGAAAGTCCTACCAGAAACTGCAAATATCCTATTTGGTTCCACTACATGCTCCGCAAACATAGATGTGAAAAACAAGCTCCTACAGAGATTCAAGCAGACTCAGAACTCCTAATCTCCAAAAATCTGGAGTAATTTTGGTCTCATATTAAGGATCTAAAAAGAAGTTCTGGCTTGCCTAACATAATGACTTTCAACGACATCGGACTAATTGATCATTCAGGCATAACCAACGCTTTTGGCAATTACTTTCAAGCCAGTTACACAGTCTTCAACACCGATTCCCAATCTTACTCATTAATATCTTTTTAGCCAACAATAACCTCTCACATATTTACGAAGAAATGATTACAAGAATTAATAGATTTGACAATGTCAAGAATTTTGGTCCTGATGGAACTAATTTATTATAATCTAATATCTAATACCAATTTATAAAATTTATAACAAGGGCATCAAACCTGACATCAAAAACTACTACTGCTATACCGAAATTATTTGAATCTATTTTTACTCAAATTATCTTTCGCTTCGCCAGCATGGGTTCTTTAAAGACCGTTCAGCTGCTACCAACCTTGGTAAAAGCAAGTCATGAGCTCAATGTCATCTATACTGACCTGTCCAAAGCATTCCGTAATGTCTGCTATAAGTTACTAGTTCAGAAATTTTCTCTGACCGTTCTCAGTGTTTTCTTGTTCAAAACTCTGTCTTTCCTGACATATCAGTAGAGTCTGGTATCCGTCAGGGTTCTCGCGTTGGCCCATTTTTATTTCTATTGTTCTTTAATGATGTAACAAGCTGTTTCTTAAGCAGTCATTTTCTTTTTTTTGTGGACGACCTAAAATTTTACAAAGACCTGAGATAACTCCGTCTTACAATCTGATCTGGACAATTTTATTAAGTGGTGCAAAAGCGTCGTACTATAAACCAAACTTTTATTCTCTAATTTAATTTAAGTCATCGTAATTTATTAACTGTCACACAATAAAAAGTACTCTAAGAGCCAGGTACTGCAATTTTCTACTGAAGAGATTTTATTGTTGGATAATGTTTAGGTGTGTCCCCTGAAAGTAAATTCAAGTTAGCGGGAAGGGGGAGCACGAGCGTCAGCCACCATCTAGGAAAACACGTTTTGTGAAATATCTCGTGGACTGTGCATCGTATGAGAAAAATAGTAGAGATCATTTTTTTAAAATATACGGGAAAAAGGCTGACATACATTTTTACGAAATTGTATGATCTACAAATGTTATTACTACCATTTTTAAAGTAAAACCAACTGTTAACTATATATTTGGAAATAAACGTATGAGAACTATAAATATACATATACACATTGTACAAAAAAAAGTTTTAGAAAACGTTTTTATGTACAAAAATGATTTTTACTATTTTTCTCGTACGATGCACGGTTCACGAAATATTTCACAAAATGTCTTATTCAATTTTTATTTTCACAGATTTGGTTCAGTTTCATTCATAAAATATACTGTAAATTTCTCCATTGGACTTTTATAAATAACATACACACGATAAACCTAAATTTGTTGTGAAAAATAACCATATTTCAGAATGCGCACTAAAAATAAATAAATCGACTGATAAATGGGTTATAGAATTTTCTGGGACACCCAGATATGTATAACGGGAAAGTAGTATTGATAACTCAATTAATTTTGTGTCAAGAACTTTCTAGACATAAAAAAATAAATCTTTAATTGATCATGTACCTCATAACAATTTTTTTACGTGGTGTTTTGTAATATATTTATAAATAACTTAAACCTGATAAATTTAATACATTATTTATAAGATAACAAGATTCCTCCATTTTGATGTAACCGCATCTATCTAAAAACAATTCATTCTTTATATCCCCCTTTTACCATTGTCGCTTAAAAAAATTAAAAACATTCATAACCCACAATCAGAAACCCAAAGAGTAAACACCACTTAACAAAAGAATAGAATACGAACAACTCTCCCTTTCTGCGCTAATAGAATTTAACCATCATCTCCCCTCTTGTATATTTTGTGCAACCCAAAACGGCTACTTATTTCATACCACCTGGTCCTATCCGAAAAACTCGATCATCCCGCCTTTATTATCATAAAAACAAATGAGGAGTCCATCTGTCCAATGGCGAACCGGAACTCCGCCATTTTCTTTGCCTTCGTGTCTGTGTCTTCGTCGGTGATAATGCAGTGAAGCGTTACCCGTTTTTTTATAGATTACGGCCATTGATTCCACTATTTTTTTATACTAAAATTAAAATAATAAATAAACAAAAAAATCGGAAAATGAATATATAAAGAGCAAATGTCAAAAATATTAAAGTATTAAAAAATAATATAAAATAGAACCATTTCTCTTTTGATGTATGTATACTATTTTTTCTACGATCATCATAAAAAGTATCATATATTTGAGTGATTCGTTCCTCATGCTGTGGGATATGTTGTGGGAATTGTAGTTTGTGGGCCAAATGATAATATTACAACGAGCGCAGAAGTTTGAACATTCTATCAATTAAAACATGTATATTTAATTAAAAAAAAACTTAGTTTTAGAACAAATGTCTGAGCTAAGCTATAGTGGAATGTAACTTATGTGGCTTAAAACAAAATGTTTATTTCTGCTTGCCACTATACCACAATTATAAAAATACTTACTTTTAAATGTTTACAAGAAATTGCTGAGCTAAACTGAGCTAAAGGAACTAATTACTGAAATAAATAAAACATTTCTAAGTACTACTTTATATTAACATAACTATAATTTAATTTAAAAAATAAAATTTATTTGTTTGATATTTAACCCTTTCACTGCTGATTAATTTTGGCATACGTTACCTGATGGCTGACTTCTTTTTTCATGGAACTTTTATTGATTTAATCAAATTATTGTTAAAAATGGATAAAAGATATGTGTTTTGAAAAAATATCGAAATTAGAATTAAAAAAAATATGAAAGTTACACTTAGATGCTCATGACGTTCTTGGACGTCATTTAAAATAATGAAGGTCATACATAAAAATTATAAACACTACATAAAAAACGAAAAATAAGGTAAGTTATACAGTTTTACGATACTCTAAAAAACAGATACCAGTCGCACATAGACCAGGTTTTGAAGGACATGTTGCATAACAATATGCGGACTCTCTTCGATTTTACTTTCCCGACCCACCTCCTAGAAGGGAAAGTATTGTGAACGAACTAAAAAAAAATTTCGAGATAAAAACGGAAATATCCATTTTCGAGTGCCCTGAGACGGTCAAGACCATTTCCAGATGGAAGTCTGTCTGTCGGTCTGTGTGTGTGTGGGTGTGTGTATTCTTCCACGATAGAGGACACACGTTTAATCCGATTGAGCTGAAATTTGGTTCATAGGTTTGGGTTACCCCTCAGAAGAACCCATTAGTTTTTGTACGACATCTGTCAAACGGAAGTATCACTATCAAAAAATGATAGATCAAATATGTCACGGAATTCGATATGCAATATGTCATTTGAAAGCATTTGAAAAATTCTATGCAGAACAGTTAAAATTTTTCTCCAACTGTCACCTGTCAAAAATAAAAAAATGTCAAAATTTGAAATTTTAGCATTAAATATCTTAAAAATTATTATTCCGATTGGACTGAAATTTGGTAAAGGGTTTTGGGTTAACCGTTTTAAGAAATCATTAGTTTTTGTATGACATGTGTCAAACGGAAGTGTCACTATCAAAAAACGACAGATGCAATATGTCACGGAATTCGACTTGCCATATGTCATTTGAAAGCCCATAAAAAACTCTATACAGGACAGTCAAAATTATTTCTCCAACTGTCACCTGTCAAAAACAAAAAAATTGTCAAAATTTGAAACTTTAACATTAAATATCTGAAAAAGTATTCGTGGATACTCGTCGGGAAAGTTTTGAGGTGACACAACCGATTTTTTCTGTTTGTAGCACATTACACAGCGCCGGTGTGAAACTCTTCTTGCTGTGGTGGAAGCGTTCTTCTCCAAAACATGTTCAGCATTTGCCCGTGGAGTAGGCTCTAGCACTATCCTAGTTGGCAGTATTTGCCTTATGATATGAAGGAGGAAATCATACAAAGGCATGCGCGAGTTTCCACTATTTTTTTAAGAGATATTGATCATTAGCATGGGTAAAATATGGATTTCTAATTTTTTATACCATCTGAGACTGTTTCTTTTAAATGGATAATATGATAGAATTTGGTCCGTTTTATCTACGCCATCCATATTCTTATTATACTAAAGAATAGGAAGGGGTTTCTGTAAAATTTTTTGCCATCTATTTTCATATCGGTCATGGAATTTTCAAATTCAGTAGAAATATATATCTCTCCATTTGGCTACTAGGACATTATTCGTATAGCGTGCTATATAGTTTCCACGATGAGTTAATTTGACATTTTTTACCTCAGGCGGTATAGAGATTCTCCTCATATTTTGAGTACCAGCATATAGTGTTTTTCTTTGTAAAAGATTAACCACTAATTCATATGAATTATAATAATTATCCATAATTAATGAATGTCCTGCGTCAAGCTTTTCCTCCATTAAATTCATAACTACCTTGGCCATGTAACCCTTACCACCTTGATCGTCAAGTAATCCAATGTAAACAGAGAATTTTAGAACAATACATTGCGTCTCTGTTAGGGTGTACAGTTTTATTCCGTACTTGTGGCACTTGTTCTTGATATATTGCTGAATGACCAATCTACTACGCCACAGTACCATCGATTTATCTAATGATAAATTTTTATGGGGATAATAAATTTCCATCATTTTCTCATTAAAGTAATTAATGAGTGTGCGTATCTAGAAAAGCCTATCTTCAGATAATGGATCGTTGGGTACAGGATTTCTCGAAAAATGAAGACATCTAAAAATCAATAGCAATCTGTATCGGCTCATATTTGCACTAAATATTGGGATGCTAAAGAGTGGATCTTTTTTCCAATAGCCTTATATATGATTCAGTGGAATTGTACACATATGTAAAAATAATGCAAAGAACGTTTTAAGTTCATCTACAGTTATTTCCTTCCATCGAATTATTCTAGAATGTTTTTGACTTCCATCACTCAAAAAAATCTCCGTAGCACAAGCATTCGTTTCCCTTATAATCATTTCATTAAAGTTGTTATCTACAAGTAAATCAAAATAATCCAGTGGATTATTTCCATTAGGTAACACAATTAACTCCTGTTGTTTCGTAAATTCAATTTTCTGTCGGTTTTCTTCTGGTTCTGGATTAAGTGACCAATTTATTGGTCGAGGTCCTTTTTTTGCGATGATCTTTTTTGTTGTAATCCAATGTTTGGTCTGTCGGTTTTCTTCTGGTTCTGGATTAAGTGACCAATTTATCGGTCGAGGTCCTTTTTTTGCGATGATCTTTTTTGTTGTAATCCAATGTTTGATTCATTTTGCTCTTGATCTGTGAACATCCTGTCATCCCCTAAAGATTGAGTATTACCAGCTGATATGAACCTATGAATATTATCTGTACTTTCCATATTATCCTCCATTTCATCTTCGTCATCAGAATCATACCAGCCACATTTTTCTTTCTCGTCATCAACTGCGAAAGTGGGATCGTCGAGATCATCGTCAGAATGGCATAATAAATATTCAAGTACCTCTTGTGTATAAGAACGCTGAACTTAACGTTTCTTTCCCGCCTTTGAAGTTTTTTAACACAATTTACAATACTATACCGGGGTATCATTTAAAACAAGGTTATACGAATGACGTTTGAGGACGTCATGCGTACTGTACTGTAGTAGCTGTATGATGCCTTCAGACGTCATGAGCAGTGAATGGGTTAAATGCTGGTGCTGGGTAAAATAAAGTGAAGATTTTGCATTGCACGCTTCGGTTTTATAATCTGCTAAAAGCCCACTATTACTTCTAAAATTTTATTAAGTTTCAAATTGTCTTATCACTCGTCACACAAGTATGTATTAATTCTGTTTATTCATACTATCGGCTTCCTGTACTAATTGTGCCATATTATATAGATTTCCTATTTATACACTTGCAGCAAAATTAATTCTAGCGACTCTTAAAAAAGATCTAAAAATTTATATATTTTATGGCCCCAAAGTTGTTTTTTCTACTACTTAATAGGAAAAAAGTTTAGTGCTAATGCCCTTTTATCCTTACTGCTGCGCAGTTATTTTACATATTTAATGAACGTCACATTTGTAATATACAATGTTGGTATACCAGCCAAAAATTGTATAACAAAAACGTATAGATACATACAGACGTATCTTTTTGCTATTGCTATTGCGCATTATTATTTTAATGTTCAAGGCCTTCTAAATACAGCAACGATTTTTTTAACATTGGACCAATAATAATAATGGTCAAAAGGTGTAGGATATTTACTAGGGGGTTTCATACGAGAACAATACTTTTCTACTCTCGTCTCAAAAAACCGAGACGAGAGCGAGACGAGACCTTTTTGAAAATTATTTAGGCGATACCGAGACCACATACTGAGTCTCGTTGGTCTCATTCATATTTCTTCAGAATTTGTTTCTGAATTTCCGAGAGTATAAACATTTAATTTTTTTATAATAAAGAAAAAGTCTGCATAGGTTACGATAAATTTACGAAATCTAAAATCTGGTAATCTGGTAATAAAATTTCATGGCCAAGGGTCAGAAACTATATTTGTTGTTAAAGATTAACGTTATAAAAGATTATAAATTCGACTTTAAAACAATAATTACGTGAAAGATATCTAGAATAATTACTCATCAGAAAAATAAAATTTACAATTCTATTGAAAATAGGAGTAACGAAATCCCTCCAGTTCAAATTCGACAATTGTAAGTTTTTTAAAAACTGTGTCTGGTTAGACGCGTTCAGTTATCTGCTATATAATCACGCATTTATAAATTACAATAGAATTAGCTCGTTTTGTACTAGAAATAAGTTCTAGCAATAACGAGATTTGACGAGACGCGACGAGACAAATGGTTACAAAACGAGACCGAGACTGAAACGAGACTTTGTTTCTCAACCAACGAGACCGAGACGAGATTTTTGAAATTCTCGCCTTATCTCGTTTCGTGTAAAGCCCTAATATTTACTAGACAACACACTAGCTTCAATTATTTCGTTGCCAAATTTTCTGTAATTTGTTTCAATTTGTGTAATATTTCATATTATTAGTTTTTAGAGTGCACAAGATCGTAAAATTATACACTATGTCTTAAAATTTAGACAGCGTGAAGCAGATTAAACGGTGTGACTGTATAAGAATTAAATGTCACTTGTATTGTTATTTTGAATCTAACATTAATTTTTCTATATTCAGAAATACGACATGTGATACATGATCATAATCAGAATATATCAATCAAATTAGAAATATCTACCACTATTAATTGGAGTGATCAAATAGCAATAAAAAATTGAGAATTATTAATCAAAAATTATATTTCAAAAAAGCCAATTTTCTCTTAACCACGAATAATTTTGACTATAATATTATTTTTATTTGCTTCGTTCCGTTAGTAAGTTATTCCGGGATAAATCAGGTAGACCCAACTTGGGAGTTGGTAATTTCTTTTCTCGGAATTATCTCACTTGCCGTATTCGCACATTTTCCATTGTAGCAGCCATCCACCATTTTCCTTAATCTGTTTCCATTTTTGTAATCCCCGCATTCCTTTGAACGCCAGGGCCCGCACCCTCCGTTTCCGAGTCGCCATAGCAACAGCATCCCCAAAATAACCATACACCAATTTTCCCCTTGCCTTGGCCGACGTAATTTTATTTTATATAAATATTTTTCCGCGCCAGCTTATTCGACAACAAGGATATTTACACGAACGTCAGCATATTCGATAAAAAAATATTAATCATTTTTGATGCGGAAAAGTTTGTTTAAATATTTGAGGAATACAACAACAAATATAATATTTACAGTATTTGTTAATTATTAATGAAATATTTGTATCAAGGTAAAATTTATAACATTTTGATATATATTTATTTATATTAAATATTTCTTTTTATAATTAATATTAATTTAATATTTTTAGGGTGTTAAATATTTACAAAAATACTGAAACAGAATTTAACTTTGCTTATTTTGTTTTAATTCATTGGGTGGGGAGTTTAATTTACCACATCGAGACCTGAATATAGCAAATAATAATTTATATACCTTAATAATATAAAAAAATAGAAAAACCTGAAACGTTACTTTAATTTGTTGATAATTAGTAATAAATGTGATTTAAACTCAATTCTTTTTATTATGGGTTCGTTCCACAAATAGAATTTAAAATATATCAAGAAGTAAAATATTAAATAAAAAAAATTTTTGGACGCCAGTCTAATTGATTTTTTGATCTATTTAGCAACAATTGACAAAAAACTATTTGTGGGTTTAAGGAAAATAAACTCAAATTAAACGTTAAATTTGTTTTATTTTATACTAAAAAAAAAAAAATCTTTCAGGGATTTTTTCTTTTTTTTTTCCTGGAAATTTGACTTAACTTGGTTTTTGGCTTGTTTTCGAGTTTCTTCGATCTGGCAGTAGAAACGTTGGTCCCAAAGGAGGAAAAAAACTTGTTCGTTCCGGAAGAAATACTTGTTTAGTCCAAAAACTTGTAGTCCCAAAAATACTTGTACCAAAAAGAAAATGTTCTGTCCAAAAAAAAACTTATTCCAAAAATAAACTTGTACCAAAAAAGGACTCCTTCCAGAAAACTCTAAAAGTTCACGTAAAGTAAATATAAGACAAAAATCTTATAAATTACCAGATTTTCGTGAATTTTTAGATCAAAATTTGAAATATAAAAATAATCAATGTGAATTAAATTTTAAGACAATCTCTAAAAACAAATTAAAAATAGATTCTCTTTTTGTAATCGAGACTGAAAGAGCACCACAAATATCAGATAATTTATATTGTTATAAAAGATTAGATATGAACTTTTAAGTAAATATTAAAAAAATATACCGACATAAAAAAGAATTAAAAATAACAGTAAATAAAAGTTAAAGCGTCGAAATAATTAATAATGGTAACAGGGGACCTAAGTGAAAATATAATATAATAAAAATTTACCCAATATAACGAGGGAAAGAGAAGACATTTTCAATAAGCTACACAGACGGTATAGAAGTCAATTGTTTTGAGTGAAGAGGCAAAGAGAGAGAATTGTTAACATGGGAATAACATTTTATAGTAATACCTTTAAGAGAGGAATATCTTTAGAAGGGATATCAAGCGAGTCTAAAATTAAAATATACTGAGCAGAGGAATAATGAAAATACAGGGTGACACAGAAAAACGTAACACACCGTCACTATGAAACTTATAATGACTTCTTGTTTGGTCTAACTCCAGTTCAAAGCCTAACGCCAGGCTTTCTTTACCTCGGGCCTAACTCCCAAACTACAAAATAACCGATGGTATAAGTTACGGGAAAATCAACCAACCAAACCACGTGTTTTCTTAAAACTACTGCATATGATATTAATAACAAAATTTGAAATTAAATTGGATAAAATAATTATCATAATTAATCAGTTAAAGATTTACACTAACAAATTTAAAAAAATTAATATTATGATGTGATAGTTTAAAAAATTCAAAACTTTTTTTTGTAAGAGACCGTCAACTTTTTTCTTACATTTTCGTGTTACAAAACAACGTGATTAAAATCTAGAGTGTTATTCTAAACTAGGCTTTTACCCTAAGATAAATCACAAATAATCCCTACTGGAATAATAGCGGGATGTGAGATAACAAAATACAATTGATTAATATGATTAAGAATCGATAAATGTTTGGAAAAATTAATATGGCAGTCGACTTGTTAACATCGAATAATTATCGAAGGACCAAACCGCGTTTCACACAGTTACATTAATATAAACAAAAACACGTGTTGAAGAAAACTGTAAGGGTTATTTTTTCACCCATATTATAAAAGGTTAGCAATGCTAAAATTAACTGTTGTTACTTACTATTCACTTTATAATTAGGTACAATACTTTTGTGAAATCTCAGAAAATGTTATTGAATGAGGTGATAAAATAGGCGCGGTCATAAATCCATTTCTTACGAATAACTTTTTGAAAAGCTAATTGAATACAACTGCTCACTCTGTGAGTTAATAAAACAGTGATCATTTGGTGGATTATAAGTTGACCTAATGTGACGGTAGTTTTGAGTAACCTTTCAAATATGGAATACAATTTTAAGACAATATTTCTTGTAAGACAATATTTCTCCTATTAATATAATATTTCTCGTATTAAGACAAAATTTCTCGTATTAAGACAATATTTCTCCTATTAAGACAATATTTCTCGTATTAAGACAAAATTTCTCGTATTAAGACAATATTTCTCCTATTAAGACAATATTTCTCGTATTAAGACAAAATTTCTCGTATTAAGACAATATTTCTCCTATTAAGACAATATTTCTCCTATTAAGACAATATTTCTCGTATTAACACAAAATTTCTAGTATTAAGACAATATTTCTCGTATTAAGACAATATTTCTCGTATTAAGACAATATTTCTTGTATTAAGACAAAATTTCTTGTATTCAGACAATATTTCTCGTATTAAGACAATATTTCTCGTATTAAGACAATATTTCTTGTATTAAGACAAAATTTCTAGTATTAAGACAATATTTCTCGTATTAAGACAATATTTCTCGTATTAAGACAATACTTCTCTTGTTAAGACAGTATTTCTCGTATTAAGGCAATATTTTTGTTGGATGTTTCTAGGAATTTGAAAAACGCAGATATGCAAGCTATGACATGAAGAAAAGTATTAGCCGTTTAGAAAACGTTGTTGCAAAATAATAAAGTTTGCATATGGTATTAAATATTTATTATACCGGGTGTCCAATTATATTCTACCCTTTTTTAACTGTCTATAACTTCTAAACAGTTCTGGATAGAAATATGCGATTTTTATTGAATTGTTTTATTTTGGTACAAGTTTTGTTTGAATAGATTGAATTTTTTATATATATATCGATGACGTCACAACAAATATGGCTATAATTAATTAAAAAATTGGGAAAAATTACTCAGTCATTTGCTAACCGATTTTGAAAAATCTTACAACGCTGAATAGGTGAAAGTCAGTTCTTTTCAAACTAAAACAAATATATTGGGCGTTTCATTAAAAAAAGTCAATAAAAAAATTGTCAAAAATCCACCATTTTTGTTGTGACGTCATCAAAAGCGATAGAAAAATTTCCACATATTCAAACAAAACTTGTACTAAAATAAAAGATTTCAGTGTAAACCGCACATTTCTATCCTGAACTGTTTTCAAGTTATAGGTAGTTAAAATAGGGGAAAATATAAGTGGACACCTGGTATATTAATGTGATTTTAAGAACACGTATGGATGGGATTGTAAATTTAAGATAATTTTTCAGTGAAATTTATCCAAATAGTATATAACAAAATAGTTATTTTTCTACAAGCGTGCGGAAAAGTATACTTTTCCGCACGCATTTGAGTGCGGAAAGTTGTACTTTTCCGGCAACTGAAATTGCGTGCGGAAAAGTATAACTTTAAGCACTTGTTAGGAAAATAACTATTACCTAACAAGTGCGGAAAGTTATACTTTTCCGCACGCCATTTTGAGTGGCCCGAACGACGCGAAGCGGAGTTCGGGCATGCAAATAAGTGGGGAAAAGATACTTTACGCAAGTGTTAGGAACAATATATTTTCTACAAGCGCCTAGAATTAAAAAAAAAATTTAGCAAAAATATTTTTTTGTCATTAAACAAAAATTTTCTTACTGCTTCTTAATAAATAAAACAATAGGCTGAACGTAATCATAGTAACCAAGTAAGAATTAATTTTTTAATCATTTTAGCATTTATAAAATCAGTGCGAAAAGTAACTTTTCCGCATTAGTGCGGAAAAGTACAACTCTCCGCACTCAAATGCGTGCAGAAAAGTATACTTTTCCGCACGCTTGTAGAAAAACATGTTTTTGTTACTTTTTTGACGACCCTACGTTTTCCGGATTTTGGAGCTCCCACTTACAGCACTTCATCTTGTTTATCATTTTTCACTAACATACGTAACAAATTTTAAATTTGTATCATTTTATTAACTTTTACTGTCATCTACGTCATCTAATTGTGGATTTTCCACAATAATGTATATGATAATCCTTAACCTTTTATTCCTATATTAATTTATTCTAATTAATGGACTGTATTGCAGCCCTGATGATGGCAGAAACCGAAACTAGTCGCCAACACATTTAAATTTTTAATTTTTTAATCAATATACTATTGTGGTACTGGACTTTGTGTGTTTTATTAACTAAATTAAATATACTGGTACATTTTTATTTTAAATACCCCTCCCCCATACATGTTCCTTTTAAATATATTCATCTTTATATTAATTGTATACATTTTTTATTTTTAGCTTAAAATCAAATATTTTTTTAAAAAGATTCCAAAACTGCCTGGCCAGATTTTAATCCTACACAAAAGGATCCGGTTCTAAGTAGGTGGTCGCGCGTTATTCGTTGTTTTCGTTTTTGGTAGGTGGAAAAGGAATTTCCACGCAGTGCGTATCGCATTTTGTTATCGATGGAAATTCTACGCAGGCGCCGTTAAATTAATAGCACACGTTACAGAGTTTCGAGGATTATGTAACAGACAATTGATAGAATTTCGTGGAAAATTCGAATTAAATCGCTTTTAATTATATACGCTTGCTGCAAAATTGAATTTATACATTAGGTTTCACTAGATTGGTTGTATAATCCTTTTTAGGTTATTATACCTAAAAAAAAAGTAATTAGAAACTTTACTGATATTTATCTCAATTTATTTAAAACTAAGTGCCATTATAGTATGTGTAACTACTGTTAGAAGGGCGTAGATAACTTTTTTCCTGGGAGGGAGGGTACTTTTAGATTTCTAAACCCTACAATTTATAGAGAAGTCTTATAATACGGCTCTGTCTGTCTGTCCGTCTGTCCGCATTTATACCTCAAAAACTTAAAGAGATAGAGACAACCGATCAATGGTAAAAAACTCAGTATACCTTGATTAGCTCTCAATTAGATTTTGAGATTTTTATGATTTCCTGTTTCAAAACTGGTTTTACCTAACCAGAACCGGAAGTGATACTACCGGTTTCAAAAATAGCATTCCGACGTGAAATTTAACCCTGAATCGATATTTGAAAACAGATTTGAGCAGGCGCTTCTGACTTTTTCTATTTTTACCTATCGCCTTTCAGAAAAGTGATGTATAGTAATCATGCTAAAAATTGGGTACTGAGTATTCAATAGATCAACACGTTTTAAGATTCCTAGAATACGATTTTGACATTTACACATATATTTGGTATACACTATAGTTTATTTTCGTATAATTAAAATTTTTAAAAATTTTCCCATTATTGCCAGATTTACAAAAAAAGTCAATTTTCTTCATACTTTTTTGTGTTAATGTGTAAATTTTTGATTCAAAAATTGCGAGGTCAGATTTTGTGTTTATTTTTGCGATTTTTTTGGAATTTTTTGATAATTTTTTTTGCCATTTAAGCAGTTTTTTTTGCAATTTTTTTTTGTATTTTTTGCGATTTTTTACGCTTTTATACTGGTTTTGTTTGTTTTTTTTTAAATATTTCGGGTTTGTTGTAATTTTTGCAGTTTTTTACCACTTTTTTACGATATTTTCCATTTCTTGTATTTTAGAGACTTTTTTTCGGTTTTTGCGATTAACGGTTTTTTTTACTTTTTTTCGTTCTTTTTTCGGTTTTTTACAATTTTTTGATATTCTCGTTTTTTTTCGAATTTAAAATTTTTATTTTTCATTTTTTTTTTTAAATATTTTCAATTTCTTTGAACTTTTTCCAGAGTTATCTTTTTTCCGATTTATTCCTCGTTTTTTTCCTCGTTTTTTTTTCTGATTTGTTCTGATTTTTTGTTTTTTTTTGCGGATTTGCATTTGCAGTTTTTGACGATTTTTTCCGATGAAAATTTGTTGCTATTTTGCAGTTTTTTTCCGTTTTTTTTTTGGTGTTTTTTATCCTTTTTTACTGTTTTTGTTTGATATTTTTTAATTACTTCCGGTTTCTTGCGATTTTTGCAATTTTTTGCCACTTTTTTGGATTTTTGTGTTTTTTTAACGAATTTGTTTTCGTTTTTTTGCGATTTTTAACTTTTTTGCGTTTTCTTTTCGGTTTTTTACAATATTTTGATTTTTTCGTTTTTTTTTGTATTTTAAAATTTTGATTTTCATTTTTTTTTTGTATTTTAAATTTTTGTTTCTCATTTTTTTTCAATATTTTCTAATTTTTTCACCTTTTTCCAATGTTACCTTTTTTTCCTATTTTTTCCTCGGTTTTTTTTTATTTTTCAATTTTTTTTTATGATTTGTTCTGGTTTTTTGTTTTTTTTTGCGATTTTTTGCGCATTTGCAGTTTTTGATGATTTTTTTTCCGATTTTTTTGGAATTTTTTTGCCATTTCTCCAGTTTTTTTGCGTTTTTTTTTTGGTGTTTTTTATCCTCTTTTACTGTTTACGTTTGATATTTTTTTAATTAATTTCGGTTTCTTGCGATTTTTGCAATTTTTTGCCACGTTTTTGCGATATTTCTTGTGTTTTTTAGCGACTTTTTTTTCGGTTTTTTGCAATTTTTAACGGCTTTTTTCTGGTTTTCTTTTAATTTTTTCACCTTTTCCAAATGTTATCTTTTTTCGATTATTTCCGATTTTTTCCTCGTTTTTTTTTTCATTATTCAATTATTTTTCTGATTTGTTCTGATTTCTATTTTTATATCGATTTTTTGCGCATTTGAAATTTTTGATGATTTTTTTTCCGATTTTTTTGGAATTTTTTGAAAATTTGTTGCAATTTTTTTTTTGGCAATTTTTTATAATTTTTTACGCTTTTTTACTGTTTTTGTTTGATATTTTTTAATGCTTTCCGGTTTCTTGCGAGTTTTGCAATTTTTTGCCACTTTTTTTGCAATTTTTTGCGATATTTTTCGATTTCTTGTGTTTTTTAACGGTTTTTTTTTTTCATTTTTTTTTCATTTTTTTGTGATTTTACCGGTTTTTTTACTTCTTTTGCGTTTTCTTTTCGGTTTTTTACAATGTTTTGATTTTCTCGTTTTTTTTTTGTATTTTAAAATTTTGGTTTTCATTCTTTTTTTCAATATTTTCCGATTTATTCACCTTTTTCCAAAGTTTTCCTTTTTTTTCGTTTTTTTTTTCCGATTTTTATCTCTTTTTTTCCAAATTTTTTTTCTGCTCTGGTTTTCTGTTTTTTTTTCTGATTTTTTCGATTTTTTTCAAATTTTTTATTTCGAATTTTTTCTAAATTTTCCTCATTATTTTTTTCAATGTTCTGTTTTCTTTTATTTTCTGATTTCTCCCATTTTTTTCTTTTCCGTCTGATTTTTTTCGATTTATTTCAAGTCTTTCGAATTTTTTCATTTTTTTTGATGGTTTTGTTTTCGGTTTTTACTATATTTTACTATTTTTCTATATTTTTTCCCTTTTTCCCATTTTTCTGTATTATTCCCTATTTTTACCTCTCGCCCCTCAGATAAGAGAGGTATACTAATCATGATAAAAATTGGGTAGTGAGTTTTCAATGGATAAACACGTTTTAGGGTCCCCAGAAAACGATTTTGATATTTTCGCGATGATGTCTGTCTGAATGTGTGTTAGTGTGTGTGTGTTAATGTATGTGTATGTTAGGATGGATGTTGTAGTAACGGTAACTCCAAAACTACTGAATTAAAAAAATTGAAATTTTGTATACCAGATTTTTATACCCTAGATTAGACCTGATTAGATTTTGGTGTTAATCGGAAAACCGGAAGTGGCAGTTACTATGAGTGAAGACGTCATTACAAACAAGATGGCAATATAGTTTTATACATATATTTTGTACACATTATAGTTTATTTTCGTATCATTAAAATTTTGTCATTGTTGCCAGATTTACTAAAAATTTTTTTTTTTCAAACTTTTCCGTGTTAACGTGTTAAATTTTGATTCAAAGATGGGGAGAGGTCATCAGATTTTTTTCTAACCATTTCCAATTTTTTCTATTTTATTTTTCCAATTTGACTCATACCTTTATCTATAAATTCATTCACTATTCAATCACAATTTGTAAATAAAAATTATTGAAATTTTTAAAATTTGACCCTTATTCTGCCCACAATATTTGATTATTTTACCACTTACACCAATTTAAAAATATTTGTTTCCTAAACCTCTTAAATTTGCTGTTTGCTTATTTAAAAATATTTGGGCCCTTTACCCCTTAAGCCAGTTGAACCCTATTTAACAAAATATTTGATTCCGGTAATTCACAAGGTTATAATTTAGGTAATTTGGGACCCCTATTACTGGATCTTCTCCTTAATAATAAAATCGTAAAATACTATCGCTCATATATAAACTCTGTTGAAAAATAATTTTTGCAGTCTGATCTACTGACTAAAAAATTTTTATTATTATCATTTTTTGTAGATCGGGTAAAGGTCAATCACAGAACTCTAATAGCAGCATGTATACAGGGTGTTATTGAAATACACGTATATATTAAAACTGGGTATTGCGCAGATCCCAACTGAATGTAGAAAAATATTATTTTTTAAAAATACCCCTTATTAAGGGAGTTATTAATTTTTGAAAATTAATTCTAAAACAAACGTACTTCACTGATATGTTGAGGATGACCTATATACATTAGGTTTATTTACCTATTTTAAACATCAACAGTAATTAATATGCAAGTTTTTGTCAGATGATAAGAAAACTAGTCTTGTAAGAAATAACCATGTTGCCAAGATTTTCGAATTAATTTCTATTTCCGAAGACTGGTTTTTACTACCCTCGTTATCAAAAAACTAGAATATTTGATAAATGATTGTTTTTAAACTATACATTTTTGAAACTATAGATTATTAAAATTTTAGTTGATTTACGAATCTGGCTAACACGAGCGCGTCATTTCCAAGTTGGTAAAAAGTGTTGTTACGATTACTTTTAAATATTTTTTTACGATGCCACTATTTACGAATATTGAACTAACCGATATAGTGCTGGTTTATGGGGCAGCTGGAGAAAATTCTCGGCAAGCACAAATCCTGTATCGCGAACGGTTTCCAAATCGGAGAATTCCGGACTGTCGTACGTTTATTTCAACTGTTCAGCATCTAAGAGACCATGGAAAATTTGAGAGTGTCAATGCAGATCGAGGGAGAACAAGAACACAAAGAACATTGGCGGCCGAAGAAGAAATATTGGAAGCTGTTGAAAACCGGCCTCAATTAAGTTGTAGAAGACTAGGTCTTGAAATTGGAGTGTTCTCATTTGTTGTGTGGCGGACACTTAAAGAACAAGGTTTACATCCTTATCACATCCAAAAAGTCCAGGCCTTATATCCAGGTGATGAAGAAAAGAGAGTGGAGTTTTGTGAATGGATGATTCAAAAATGTGTTGATATTCCTGATTTTCTAAAAATATTATTGCATACTGACGAGGCTTCATTCACTCGTGATGGCGTGTTCAATATGCACAATACGCATATTTGGAGTGATGAAAATCCTCACGCCATTAGGGAAACTGGGCATCAAAGAAAATTTTCAATAAATGTTTGGGCTGGCATAATAGATCAGTATTTAATCGGGCCTTATGTTCTCCCGAACAGATTAAATGGGCCAGGATATCTCCACTTTTTAGAAGATATTTTGCCAGTACTCCTAGAAGAGATACCGTTACAATTAAGGCAACGGATGTGGTACCTACTAGATGGCGCTCCTCCTCACTTTGATTTAAACGTACGGCAGTTTTTGAACATTAGATTTCCTCAAAAGTGGATAGGCAGAAATGGACCTACTAAGTGGCCTCCGAGATCTCCGGACTTAAATCCATGCGATTTCTTTTTGTGGGGTCACATGAAACAACTGGTTTATAATGAACCTATTAATAGTGTTGAACAATTAACCAATAAAGTTAATGCGGTAGCCGAGGAACTACGACAAAATCCAAGACTAATTTCTAATGTTCAAAGTTCTTTGGAAAGACGATTGCAAGTGTGTGTAAATAATAATGGACGGAATTTTGAACAATTACTGTAATAAACTTTATTTTGAATTAATTGGTTTTGCTACGGCAACAGTGCAATTTCTATGGGTAAGTTCAATTTCGATTTATTTTACTTCTTTAAATATGGAAACTAGTAGGTCGGAAAAGGGGACTCTTCCCCAATATTTAAATTTTAGAATTTGAAGTTAAAATTGGTGCCAATCGTTTTTGGTCATTACATACTATACCCCATTTTAATATGTACGTGTATTTCAATAACACCCTGTATAATAAGTCTACTAAACATTAACAATATCTTTTGGTTTGCACCCCGTACATAGACAATAGAAATTACCCCTCAATCCTTATAGTCTTCCTCACGCATTGAAAACCCTCAAGTACCCTCCAAAATAGTAGCGATTACTAGATTTCGTTACTGAAAACAATTTAATACACACAACACAACGAAGGCATCTGAATGGGGAAAGATGTAATGCTTCATCATTCCATTCTATGAAGGATTAGAATGGAAGTGTAGAATAGAATGGGGGAATTCGATACAGTTTATAGTCAGTCCCCAGAAATTCGATGCGATTTTTTATAATGAGTTACGTCAAAAGTAATGCAGACGGGATCGTTTAGTTTCGGTGTAGTGATTATTAAGAGGTCTAATCTCTGTTAAATTTTTATATAAAGGTTTATTATATTTTGACACTATTACTGTTTTTATTTTATTGTTGATTTCAATTTCGTTCACTTTTTAGTAGAATTAGGTCCGGATAGATAATTTTTATATGGGAGACAAAAATTAAATAACAATAAATCGGTAATTTAATTTAATATTTTGAGGTATTGGAAAAAAAGTATATATACAAATGTTGTAGATCATTTTATTGTCTACAACTTTGCTATTTAACTTTTTTCGATAGGAGTTGTAGTTTTGCCGGAAATCGTGACAAACCGTTTTCTACCCCTAAAAGTTCACCCCCACCTCATCGCCCGTACAATATTTTTCCTATTATTTTTGCCATACTTTCTTTCTTTTCCAATAGATTTTATTCACAATTTGCCATTTTCCAAGGTTTGACCTAAATATTTATCATTATTATTTGTCCATATAATATTTGGAGCATCTTTGACCCAAAACTTTAATTATTTAACCAAAAACACTTACGTGTCTTTTAGATCAATTCAAGTTTAGATATTTTGTGATTCTTTCAAGGTTTTTGCAGATTTTTTAACAAATTTGAACTTTTCAAACATTTTTCAAGTATTTTTAACTTTTTTTTCAAGTGTTTTCCCTTTATTGTTCAAGGATTTTTAAAAAGAATTTTGAAGGATTTTTTGAGAATTATTTAAGGATTTGTTAAAGAATTTACGAACGATTTTTTTAAGGATTTTTCATTCATGACTTTTTCAAGGACATTTTGTGACTCTTTTTTCAAGTGTTTTCCCTTGATTGTTCAATGATTTTCCAAGGATTTTTAAGGATTTTTGAGAATTATTTAAGGGTTTTGCAGATTTTTTTAACTTTGAACTATTCAAATATTTTTCAAGTATTTATAACGATTTTTTCAAGTGTTTTCCTTTTATTGTTTAAGGATTTTCCAAGGATTTTTAAAAGGAATTTTCGGTGATTTTTTGAGAATTATTTAAGGATTTGTCAAAAAATTTGTGACTCTTTTTCAAACGTTTTCACTTTATTGTTCAAGCATTTTCCAAGGGTTCTTAAAAGGAATTTTCATGGATTTTTTGAGAATTATTTAATGATTTTGTGACACTTTAAAGGGTTTTACAAAGATTGTTTAAGAAATTTGAACTTTTCAAATATTTTTCAAGTGTTTTGAACGATTTTTGCAAGTGTTCTCCATTTACTGTTCAAGGATTTTCCAAGGATTTTTAAAAGGAATTTTCAAGGATTTTTTGAGAATTATTTAATAATTTTTTAAGGATTTGTCAAAGAATTTATGAACGATTTTTTCAAGGATTTTTCATTCATGAGTTTTTCAAGGACATTTTGTGACTCTTTTAATGGTTTTACAAGGTTTTTTTTTAACAAATTTCAAGTGTTTTTAACGATTTTTTTCAAATGTTTTCCCTTTATTATTCAAGAATTTTCCAACGATTTTTAAAAGGAATTTTCAAGCATTTTTTGAGAAATATTTAATGATTTTTTTAAGGATCTGTCAACGAATTTATAAACGATTTTTTCAAGGATTTTTCACTCATGAGTTTTTCAAGGACATTTTGTGACTCTTTCAAGGATTTTGCAGATTCCTTAACAAATTTGAACTATTCAAAGATTTTTCAAGTATTTTTAATGATTTTTTCAAGTGTTTTCCATTTGTTGTTCAAGGATTTTCCAAGGATTTTTAAAATAAATTTTCAAGGATTTTTTGAGAATTATTTAAGAATTTGTCAAAGAATTAACGAACGATTTTTTCTTGGATTTTTCATTCATGACTTTTTCAAGGACATTTTGTGACTCTCTTTTCAATTGTTTTCCTTTGATTGTTCAAGGATTTTAAAATTAATTTTTAAGGATTTTTGAGAATTATTTCACGATTTTTTATGGATTTGTCAAAGAATTTATGAACGATTTTTCCAAAGATTTTTCATTTATGTCTTTTTCAAGGACATTTTGTAACTCTTTCAAGGATTTTGCAGATTTCTTAAAATGATTTTTCAAGTATTTTTTTATGATTTTTTCATGTGTTTTCCCTTTATTGTTTAAGGATTTTCCAAGGATTTTTAAAAGGAATTATCAAGGATTTTTGAGCATTATTTACGGATTTGTCAAGGAATTTACGAACGACTTTATCAAGGATTTTTTATTTATGACTTTTTCAAGGACATTTTGTAACTCTTTTATCAAGTGTTTTCCCTTCATTGTTCAACGATGATTTTTTTTCAAATGTTTTCCCTTTATTATTCAAGCATTTTTTCAACTTTTTAAAAGGTATTTTCAAGCATTTTTGAGAATTATTTAATGATTTTTTAAGGATTTGTCAAATAATTTATGAACTATTTATTCAAGGATTTTTCATTCATGAGTTTTTCAGGACATTTTGTGACTCTTTCAACTGTTTTGCTGATTTTTAACAAATTTGAACTTTTCAAAGATTTTTCAAGTATTTTTAACGATTTTTTCAAGTATTTTCCTTTTGTTGTTCAAGGATTTTCCAAGGATTTTTAAAAGGGATTTTCAACGATTTTTTGAGAATTATTTAATGATTTTTAAGGATTTGTCAAAGAAATTATGAACGATTTTTTCAAGGATTTTTTAATCATGAGTTTTTTAACGATTTTTTGTGACTCTTTTAAGAGTTTTACAAAGATTTTTTAACAAATTTGAAATTTTCAAAGATTTTTCAATTATTATTAACGATTTATTCAAGTGTTTCCCCTTTACTGTTCAAGGATTATTTAAGGATTTTTAAAAGGAAATTTTAATAATTTTTTGAGAATTATTTAATGAAATTTTAAGGATTTGTCAAAGAATTTATGAACGATTTTTTTCAACAATTTTTCATTCATGAGTTTTTCATGGACATTTTTTGACTCATTTAATGATTTTACAAAGATTTTTTAACAAATTTGAACTTATAAAATATTTTTAACGATTTTTTCAGGTATTTTCCTTTTATTGTTCAAGGATTTTCCAAGGATTTTTAAAAGGAATTTTCAAGGATTTTTTGAGAATTATTTAATGATTTTTTAAGAATTTTTTAAAGAATTAATGAACAACTTTTTTAAGGACTTTTCATTCATGACTTTTTCAAGGACATTTTCTGACTCTTTTAAGGGTTTTGCATATTTTTTAACAAATTTGAACTATTCAAGGAATTTTTAAGGATTTTTTGATAATAACATTTTAAGGATTTATTAAAGTATTAATGAACGATTTTTTCAAGGATTTTCATTCATGGGTTTTTCAAGGACGTTTTGTGACTCTTTCAAGGATTTTGCAGATTTTTTAACGAATTTGGAATTTTCAAAGATTTTTTTTTGTCAATCAATTTCACTTACATTATTGATTTTATTGTTATTGTGGATCAAATTTAGATCAGTTGTACCTACATAAGCTATTTGCTATTTTGCAATCTAATTTTAAAAATTTAAAAAAAAAAAATTTAATCTGTTGTCATGGTTTTAAATATTTCTGGTGGGATCGCTTTGACGAAGGCTCTGATGATGGCATTTTAATTATATTTAATGTATATACAGGATGATTAACTTGTACTCCGGAGTTTGATATCTCCGTTGTTTTAAGGGATAAGAAAAAAAATTGTCGATAGAGTTGTGGAGTTGTGATCCACCCATTGGCCTAATGATGGCATTATATGCCGAAAGCGCTTAGCCGAATTTTTATAATAAATTTATATTTTACACACTGATGTACTCGTTTTCACTCCTTACCTGATTTTTTTAAGGCTTTTTCTTCATGAGTTATTCAAGGATATTTTGTTACTCTTTTAAGGGTTTTGCAACTGTTATATTTAATTAAAAATTCAATTTTCGCTGCTAAACAACCATATTTTCACACCTTAACCTATTCGTCCAATCTCATGTCTTTTCTTCTTTTTTAGTCCGTACTTCTTACCGATTCTTCTTTTTTGGTCGTTATTCTTCTATCCTACAATTTTATTCTTCTTTTCCTATACCTTTACTCAATTACTCGTTCAATGTACCAAAAAATCACTTATATCATATTATTATTAATTGTGCCCTTCAGATTCTAATTGTTTAATTTTAAAGGAAAAAATCTTTTAAAAGAAAAATTTTATCACTTGTTACTGTCTATAAATTTATCAATCAAACGTCATGTGTCATCTACCATTTTATATGATATGATACATTTTATGATTTGAGTTCTTACTTTCCTTTTAATTTTCACATTTAATTATTTATCCTTTTCAAGTATGATCTAAAATCTAAAATTTAAAGTATATAAATGTTTTACTTAATTTTTTAAGTGGGCACATGTAAAATTAATTTAATTAACGTTTAAGTTCTTTTTCAAGTATCCACTATTGTTAACCCTTAAAATAATATTATAAACTTTTGTATTATGGCCTGATAATGGCATTAGTATGCCGAAACTAGTTGCCAGTTTTCGTTCCACCTAATTTATAAAGATTATTGTGGTACTAGACTTTGATTTTTATTTCCACTTTATTGTACAACATTTGAGATTATGGATAAGCTTTTGGATTTAGTAAAAGATTAACCGTTTTTTTTTTTGAAAATTAATCAAAAAATAAAAATTTGTTATTGTTATAATTTGGAGATACTTAAAAAGAACGAGTTTTGTACATACAGGGTGATTTGTTATTAATAGGACATAGAATAACTGGAGAGTTCTTGATCTGATAAAATATACTTCTTGTTTTGTCTATCAACATATCAATAATTAATTAAATAATTTATATATTTTTGAATATCCCTCGTAAACATCTTTCAAAAGAGTCTCGAGAGAATATCGCATAACAGTCGGCACACTGTTACTATATGGTATAGTAGAAATGATAGGTCAAACAATTCGTGTGCAATCGAATGTGAAGAGGAAATGCCACTGTAAGGAGGAAAATGGCTGTAAATGGGGCCGTTTTGTCGCTACCAAAATCACCAACCGAGCCATTCGATATCGAACCGTTTCCCGACATCATCTCGATGATACGAAGACTAAAACTAACTTTAGTTTATGTGTTTTATCGGAATACCGCCTCCGGCTGAATTAACTTTGACTTTGTCCGTTTTCGTTCAACAAGATGTTCAATTTTTTACCAAAATTGTTCTATATAGGTTTTTTGTCTTATTGGAAATTGTTGCCTGGAGGTTTTATAAATAAGAAAAAATAGGGACGTAATATATTGTTCGGAAATTTAAATAGTCAATAAACATTGATGTTGAAATTTATTTTGTATCAAGGTACAATTAAGAAATTTATAAATAGGGTGTTCAAAACGGCCCCGTATTTGCACATTTTTCATTGAAATTTTTGAATATTTATCAAAATTCCTGAAATTTTTGATCAAAGTTCTTGAAATTTTTGAAACATTTAGAGATTTTTGATTAAAACTTTTAAAATTTTTATCAAATTTCCTGAAGTTTTGGATAACAGTTCTTGAAAGTTTTGAAATCTACAAAATCTGAAATTTTTACACGTTTTTAAAATTTTTATAGTTTTTACCTCTCGCCCTTCAGATAAGAGAGGTATAGGAATCATGCTAAAAATTGGTTAGTCAGTTTTCAATGGATAAACACGTTTTGGGGTCCCTAGAATACGATTTTAATATTTTCGCGATGATGTCTGTGTGTGTGTGTGTTAGTGTGTGTGTGTGTGTGTGTGTGTTAGTGTGTTAGTGTGTGTGTGTGTGTTTGGATGGATGTTGTAGTAACGATAACTCAAAAACTACTGAATAAAAAAATTTGAAATTTTGCATACAGGCTTCTGATACCCTAGATTAGATCTGATTAGATTTTGGTGCCAATCGCACAACCGGAAGTGGCAGTTGCTATGGGTGATGACGCCATTATTATACAAAACGGCAATAAAGTTTTACACATATATTTTGTATACCCTACAGTTTATTTTCATCTCATTAAAATTTTCTAAACTTTTGCCATTGTTGCCAGATTTACAAAAATATAATTTTTTTTCATACTTTTTTGTGTCAACCTGTAAATTTTTGATTCAAAAATGGCGAGAGGTCATGTGCTGGCCACATTTTTTTACTGAAATTTTTCAAATTATTAAAAAATCTTGAAATTTTTACACGTTTTTAAAATTTATGAAATACTTGGATTATTTATTGAAATTTCTTAAATTTTTATCATAGTTCCTGAATTTTTTATCAAATTTCTTGAAATTTTTGATCTCAGTTCTTGAAATTTTTGAAAACGTTACAAAATCTGGAACTTTTTACACGTTTTTAAAATCTTTATTGAAACCATTGACATTTTTACAAAATTTTGAAATTTTTACACATTTTTAAAATTTTTGAAATATTTACATATTTTTGATTGGAATTTTTTAAATTTTTGTCAAAATTTCTGAAAGTTTTTTTGAAATGTAGATTTGTTTTATTAAAATTTTTAAAACATTTAAAGGTTTTTAATTTTTTATCAAATTATACGTTTTTAAAATTTTTATAGTTTTTTTTTTATTGAATCTTTTGAAATTATTACAAAATCTTGAAATTTTTACACATTTTTAATATATTTGGATTTTGAAATTTTTTAAATTATTATCATAGTTCTTAAAATTTTTTATCAAAGATCTTGAAATTTTTGAAATTTAGATTTTTTTTATTGAAATTTTAGAAACATTTAGTTTTTTTATGGAAATTTTTTAAATTTTTATCAAATTTCCTGAAATTTTTGATCTCAGTCCTTGAAATTTTTGAAAACTACAAAATCTGGAGATTTTTAGACGTTTTTAAAATCTTTATTGAATTTTTATTGAAACCATTGACATTTTTACAAAATTTTGAAATTTTTACACATTTTTAAAATTTTTGAAAAATTTACACATTTTTGATTGAATTTTTTAAATTTTTGTCAAAATTCCTGAAAATTTTTTTGAAATTTAGATTATTTCTATTGAAATTTTTAAAACATTTAGAGATTTTTGATTAAAATTTTCTAAATTTTTATCATAGTTCCTGAAATTTTTGACCTCAGTTCTTGAAATTTTTGAAATCTTTACAAAATTTGGAACTTTTTGGAAAGTATTGTTAACGAGCTAAAAAAAATTTTCGAGAAAAAGATGGAAATATCTATTTTGAGGTAACCTGAGATGATTAAGACCGTTTCCAGATGGAAGTCTGTCTGTCTGTCTGTGTGTATTCTTCCACGATAGGGGCCACACGTTTAATCCGATTGATTTCAAATTTGGTATATGGGTTTGGGTTCCACGTCGAAAGAACCCATTAGTTTTTGTACGACATCTGTCAAACGAAAATGTCACTATTAAAAAATGACAGATGCAATCTGTCACGGAATTTGACTTGCAATATGTCATTTGAAAGTCCTTGAAAAACTATTCAGAGCAGTCAAAATTAGTTCTCCAACTGTCACCTGTCAAATATAAAAAAAACATTAAATATCTGAAAAAGTATATGTGGATACTGATCGGGAAAGTTTTAAGGCGATACAACCGGTTTTATAAAATTTATATAGATTTTTAATTGAAACTTTTGAAATTTTTACAAAATCTAGAAATTTTTACATTTTTAAAATTTTTGAAAAAATTTACACATTTTTCATTGAAATTTTTGAATATTTATCAAAATACCTGAAATTTTTGATCACAGTTCTTGAAATTTTTGAAAACTTTTCAAAATCTGGACTTTTTACACGTTTTTAGAATAGTTATAGAATTTTAATTGAATCCATTGACATTTTTACAAAATTTTGACATTTTTACACATTTTTAAAATTTTTGAAAAATTTACACATTTTTGATTGGAATTTTTTAAATTTTTGTCAAAATTCCTGAAAGTTTTTTTGAAATGTAGATTTGTTTTATTGAAATTTTTAAAACATTTAAAGGTTTTTCATTGAAGTTTTTTAATTTTTTTATCAAATTATACGTTTTTAAAATTTTTATAGTTTTTGTATTGAAACTTTTGAAATTATTACAAAATCTTGAAATTTTTACACATTTTTAAAGTTTTTGAAATATTTGGATTTTGTACTGAAATTTTTTAAATTTTTATCAAATTTCCTGAAATTTTTGATCTCAGTCCTTGAAATTTTTGATAACTTTACGAAATCTGGAACTTTTTACATGTTTTTAAAATCTTTATAGAATTTTTATTGAAACCATTGACATTTTTACAAATTTTTGAAATTTTTACAAATTGTTAAAATTTTTGAAATATTTACACATTTTTGATTGAAATTTTTTAAATTTTCATCAAATTTCCTGAAATTTTTGATCTCAGTTCTGGAAATTTTTGAAAAATACAAAATCTGGAACTTTTTACACGTTTTTAAAATCTTTATTGAATTTTTATCGAAACCATTGACATTTTTACAAAATTTTGAAATTTTTTACACATTTTTAAAATTTTTGAAATATTTACACATTTTTGATTGGAATTTTTGTAAATTTTTGTCAAAATTCCTGATAATTTTTTTGAAATTTAGATTTTTTTTATTGAAATTTTTAAAACATTTAGAGATTTTTTATTAAAATTTTTTAAATTTTTATCATAGTTCCTGAAATTTTTTATCACAGTTCTTGAAATTTTTGAAAAATACAAAATCTGGAACTTTTTACACGTTTTTAGAATAGTTATAGAATTTTTATTGAAACCATTGACATTTTTACAAAATTTTGAAATTTTTTACACATTTTTAAAATTTTTGAAATATTTACACATTTTTAATTGGAATTTTTGTAAATTTTTGTCAAAATTCCTGATAATTTTTTTGAAATTTAGATTTTTTTTATTGAAATTTTTAAAACATTTAGAGATATTTGATTAAAATTTTTTAAATATTTAGCATAGTTCCTGAAATTTTTGATCACAGTTCTTGAAATTTTTGAAATCTTTACAAAATTTGAAACTTTGAAATATTTAGAGATTTTTGATGAAAACTTTATAAATTTTTATCAAATTTCCTGAAATTTTTGATCACAGTTCTTGAAATTTTTGAAATCTACAAAATCTGGAGATTTTTACACGTTTTTAAAATTTTTGAAATACTTGGATTTTTTATTGAAATTTTTATCATAGTTCCTGAAATTTTTTATCAAATTTCTTGAAATTTTTGAAATCTAGATTTTTTATTGAAATTTTTGAAACATTTAGAGACTTTTTATTGAAATTTTTTAAACCCTTATCAAATATCATGAAATTTTTGATCTCAGTTCTTGAAATTTTTGAAAACTTTACAAAATCTGAAACTTTTTACGTTTTTAAAATCTTTATTGAATTTTTATTGAAATCATTGACATTTTTACAAAATTTTGAAATTTTTACACATTTTTAAAATTTTTGAAATATTTATACATTTTTGATTTAAATTTTTGTCAAAATTCCTGAAAATTTTTTTGAAATTTAGATTTTTTTGATTGAAATTTTTTAAATTTTTATCATAGTTCCTGAAATTTTTGATCTCAGTTCTTGAAATTTTTGAAAACTTTACAAAATCTGAAACTTTTTACGTTTTTAAAATCTTTATTGAATTTTTATTGAAACCATTGACATTTTTACAAAATTTTGAAATTTTTACACATTTTTAAAATTTTTGAAAAATTTACACATTTTTGATTGGAATTTTTTAAATTTTTGTCAAAATTCCTGAAAGTTTTTTTGAAATGTAGATTTGTTTTATTGAAATTTTTAAAACATTTAAAGGTTTTGTATTGATTTTTTTTAATTTTTTATCAAATTATACGTTTTTTAAATTTTTATACTTTTTTTATTGAAATTTTTCAAATTATTTAAAAATCTTGAAATTTTTACACGTTTTTAAAATTTATGAAATACTTGGATTTTTTATTGAAATTTCTTAAATTTTTATCATAGTTCCTGAAATTTTTTATTAAATATCTTGAAATTTTTGATCTCAGTTATTGAAATTTTTGAAAACGTTACAAAATCTGGAACTTTTTACACGTTTTTAAAATCTTTATTGAAACCATTGACATTTTTACAAAATTTTGAAATTTTTACACATTTTTAAAATTTTTGAAAAAATTACACATCTTTGATTTTTGAAATGTAGATTTGTTTTATTGAAATTTTTAAACATTTTAAAGATTTTTTATTGAAGTTCTTTAATTTTTTATCAAATTATACGTTTTTAAAATTGTTATAGTTTTTTTATTGAAACTTTTGAAATTATTACAATATCTTGAAATTTTTAGATTTTTAAAATTTTTGAAATATTTGGATTTTGTATTGAAATTTTTATCATAGTTCTTAAAATTTTTTATCAAAGATCTTGAAATTTTTGAAATCTAGATTTTTTTATTGAAATTTTAGAAACATTTAGTTTTTTTATTGAAATTTTTTAAATTTTTATCAAATTTCCTGAAATTTTTGATCTCAGTTCTTGAAATTTTTGAAAACTTTACAAAATCTGGAGATTTTTACACGTTTTTAAAATCTTTATTGAATTTTTATTGAAACCATTGACATTTTTAAAAAATTTTGAAATTTTTACATATTTTTAAAATTCTTGAAAAATTTACACATTTTTCACTGGAATTTTTTAAATTTTTGTCAAAATTCCTGAAAATTTTTTTGAAATTTAGATTTTTTTTAATGAAATTTTTAAAACATTTAGAGATTTTTGGTTTTTAAATTTTTATCATAGTTCCTGAAATTTTTGATCACGGTTCTTGAAATCTGGAACTTTTTACACGTTTTTAAAATCATTATTAAATTTTTATTGAAACCATTGACATTTTTACAAAATTTTGAAATTTTTACACATTTTTAAAATTTTTGAAAAATTTACACATTTTTCACTGGAATTTTTTAAATTTTTGTCAAAATTCCTGAAAGTTTTTTTGAAATGTAGATTTGTTTTATTGAAATTTTTAAAACATTTAAAGGTTTTTAATTGAAGTTTTTTAATTTTTTATCAAATTATACGTTTTTAAAATTTTTATAGTTTTTTTATTGATACTTTTGAAATTATTACAAAATCTTGAAATTTTTACACATTTTTAAAATTTTTGAAATATTTGGATTTTGTCTTGAAATTTTTTAAATTTTTATCATAGTTCTTGAAATTTTTTATCAAAGATCTTGAAATTTTTGAAATCTAGATTTTTTATTGAAATTTTAGAAACATTTAGTTTTTTTATTGAAATTTTTTAAATTTTTATCAAATTTCCTGAAATTTTTGATCTCAGTCCTTGAAATTTTTGATAACTTTACGAAATCTGGAACTTTTTACATGTTTTTAAAATCTTTATAGAATTTTTATTGAATCCATTGACATTTTTACAAAATTTTAAAATTTTTACACATTTTTAAAATTTTTGAAAAAATTACATATCTTTAATTGGAATTTTTTAAATTTTTATCAAAATTCCTGAAAGTTTTTTTGAAATTTAAATTTGTTTTATTGAAATTTTTAAAACATTTAGAGATTTTTGGTTTTTAAATTTTTATCATAGTTCCTGAAATTTTTGATCACAGTTCTTGAAATTTTTGAAAACTTTACAAAATCTGGAACTTTTTACACGTTTTTAAAATCTTTATTGAAGCCATTGACATTTTTACAAATTTTTGAAATTTTTACAATTTGTTAAAATTTTTGAAATATTTACACATTTTTGATTGAAATTTTTTAAATTTTCCTCAAATTTCCTGAAATTTTTGATCTCAGTTCTTGAAATTTTTGAAAACTTTCTGGAGATTTTTACAGAATTTTTATTGAAACCATTACAAAATTTTAAAATTTATACACATTTTTAAAGTTTTTGAAATATTTACACATTTTATCAAAATTCCTAAAAGTTTTTTTGAAATCCAAATTTTATTTATTGAAATTTTTGAACCATTTAGAGATTTTTGATTGAAATTTTTAAAATTTTTAGCATGGTTCCTGAAATTTTTGATCACAGTTCTTGACATTTTTGAAATCTTTACAAAATCTGGAACTTTTTGGAAAGTATTGTTAACGAGCTAAAAAAAATTTTCGAGATAAAGATGGAAATATCCATTTTTAGGTCACCTGACATGATTAAGACCATTTCCAGATGAAAGTCTGTCTGTCTGTCTGTCTGTCTGTCTGTCTGTCTATATTCTTCCACGATAGAGGCCACACGTGTAATCCGATTGAGCTGAAATTTGGTATATGGGTTTGGGTTACTCGTCGAAAGAACCCATTAGATTTTGTACGACATCTGTCAAACGGAAGTGTCAATGTCAAAAATGACCGAAGCAATATGTCAGGGAATTTGACCAATATCCCATTTGAAATCCATGGAAAAACTCTATTCAGAACAGTCAAAATTATTTCTCCAACTATCACCTGTCAAAAATAAAAAAATGTCAAAATTTAAAACTTTAATATTAAATATCTGAAAAAGTATTCGTGGATACTTGTCGGGAAAGTTTTGGGGCGACACAACCGATTTTTTTATGATTTGAATAACCAAAAACTGTCAGACGAATTTTCTCCAAGTCAAATATCTCTATTATAGTTAATGTTAATCTCGCTACTATTACCACATCCAGGTGCTATTTTAAACACATATGCATTTTGCCTTTTAACCCCTTTTAGCTAAATCCCTATCGAATCTCATTGTTCGCAAAAATAAAGTTATTTTCCTTCATCTCACCCAACAACCCTCGATCCACCCCTGCCTCAGGTAGCCGCACAATAGGCTTACCAATATAACATTTCTATTGAAACTCCGAAGGAATTTATCAAAATGATACTCAAAACTATAATAGACCATTTTGAAAATATATTGCGACAAATGTTGTTGTCGACACTACTAAAGAGATTTATGTACGTCCTCGAGTTTTTCTGTTAAGACCACTTTTGTACGTGAAATTTCATTGATTTTCGTTCAAAGGAACCGATTTGCTGGGGACCTGAATGGACTTTTTTCTCGATAATTTATGTTTTTGCTTCTTTTTTTTTGGGTAAATATGTAGAGAGAGGTAGCCGGTCAATTTGTAAAGAAAAATTGATAAAAACATGTGTTCGAGAGGTACGGAATTAGGCTCCCGAGGTATTTATAAACTTCAAGAGGGGTCTATCACGACAAAGAACTTATGATAAATACCATTAGAACCAGTGGCGGTTCGATAATATAGATAGTAAGTGAAATTATAAAACTGACAAGAGTGTATGATGTCCAAATACGAATGACACCAATTTGAACATTAAATTCTAAAATTTAAATATGGGTCAGTTGCTCCCTTTTCTATTCTACGCCAGATAATATATTGAACGATTTTTTGATAGGCAAAATAATAGGGAAAATAGGAAAAACAAAAAATATGAAAATAGGAAAAACAGAAGAGTAGGAAAATAGGAAAAAATGGGAAACAATAAGAAATGTGAAAAAAATAAGGAATGAGGAAAAAAATCCGAAATAATATGAAATATGGGAAAAAATAGAAAATAATAGTGAAAAATAATGAAAAAGAGGAAAATTAGAAAAAATGGAAAAACAGAAAATCGTAAATAATAAGGATTATAAAAAAAATAAAGAAAAACATGGAAAATGGTAAAAAATATGACTAAATCGGAAAAACAGAAAAAAATAGTAAAAACATAAAAGTAAGGAACAATAGGAAAATGGGAATAGGGAAAATAGGAATAAATAAAAAAAATAGAGAAAAATAGGAGAATTGGAAAAAATAGGCAAAACAAGAAAAAAATAGGAAATAATAGATAAAAATAGAGAAAAATAGAAAAATGGGAAAATTGGGAAAACTTAAAAAAAATAGAAGAAAAAAAAAGAAAAAACAGTAAAATATAGATAAAAATAATAAATATATGGATAAATAGAAATAAATAGAAAATATAGGCAAAAATAGGAAAAAAGAAGAAAAATAGAAAAAATATGATAGTAAAAAATAAGACAAAAAAATGGGAAAAATAGAAAAAAATAGAAAAAAGTAAAAAAGTTAGGAACAATAGAGAAAACTAGAAAAAAAATAGGAAAAATAGGCAAAAAATAGAAAAAAAAATAGTAAAAAATAGGAAAAAATATGAAAATAGAACAAACAGAAGAGTAAGAAAAATAGAAAAAAAACGAGAAAAATGGGAAACAATAGGAAATGTGGAAAAATAGGGAAACGAAAAAAATGGGAAGTAAAATGAAATATGGGAAAATTGTAATTGTAATTAATATGAAATATAGGAAATAATAAGAAAAAATAGGAAAATTAGAAAAAATAGAAAAAAATAGAGAAACGTAAAAAATATATAAAATGGAAAAAAATTGTAAAAATAGGGAAAAGGAGAAAAAATATGATAAAATCAGAAAAATAGAAAAAAAATAGTAAAAACAGAAACAAGTAAGAAACAATAGGAAAGAGAGAAGAGAGGAAAAAATAATAAAAAAAATACAGAAAAATCGCTTGATATCCCCTTTTTATTTCCTAGCGTCATGTCCCTCTCGTCTCTTGGTATTCCTATAAAATGTCTTTCCCATGCTAATAATGTTCTTCTCTTTGCCTACTCAGTCAAAATAACTGACTATATATAGTTCGTGTCGCTTACTGAAGATTTTTTTTGTCCCCCTCATCTTATAGGGTTTTTTTTTCCTTGTCAAGAAGTTTTTTTCCTGGGCCAAGAAGTTTGTTTCCTGGGACAAGAGGTTTTTTTTTCTGGGCCAAGAAGTTTTTTTTCTGGGGTTTTTTTCTGGGCCAAGAAGTTTTTATTCTGGGAATTATTTTATTTTTCCTCTGAACTTCGTTTTTCCTTGGGACCAAGCTTTTTTCCTCTGAACTACAGTTTCTCGTTTGGACCAAGTTTCTTGGACTACAGTTTCCTTTGGAGAAGGAAGACAAGAAAAACCTTCAAGACAAGCTAAGTTTTCTTTTAAAAAAAGTAAAGAAAAAAATTTTCAATAAGCGATACGAACGATATAAAGTCAGTTATTGTGACTGAGTAGGGAAAGAGAAGAACATTATTAGCATGGGAAAAACATTTTATAGGAATACCAAGAGAAATAAGAAGGGGATATCAAGCGAGTATGAAACTAAAATATATTGAGTAGAATAATAATGAAAATACAGGATGGCACAAAAAACGTAACACACCTCTAAAAGTATGAAAAATTGCGAAAGAAGAGAGCAATTTTTCTGAAATGTACTATGGGAATAAAAAAGAGTGTTAAATGAAAAAGGGCGAAGGGGAAATGGACTGATATATACAAAAAAAATCGGCTGTGTCAGTTTCCCGGCTCGACCGTAGAGAATATGTTATTTATTATTATTATTTTAATTACAAAATACTAAGCATTACATTGATTTATGGAACACATTAAAAATAGCGAGCTGATGGTGAAATAAAATTTCAATGTTGGTAATGACATAAGCTGCGCATGCGCACGTTATATATCATACTGCTACAATTAGGATCTCCTAAAATCATGTGTGAAAACTATTGGGAATTTGGGGAAAAATTTTCATACAATAGTTTTAGGGAATTTTAAATGTGTATTTTTCTCGCCATCTAGCGGCGAAACTATGAGGAATTCGATAAAAGTTAAACATAAAAGTTAAAGAAAATTTGATGCTTTACAACTTTGCACAAGAAAATTTTGCACTAAATACATTGTTTGTCCTCAAAATCAAGAAAAACTAGAGAAAACCTACATGCACATTTTTTACGCGCCCTCTAGTGGCGCAACTATTGGAGATTTTAGAAAAAGTTTGAGACAAAAATTATAGAGAATTTCATTCTCTAAAACTTTGTACTACAACATTTTGCACTAAAATGTATTGTTTGTCCTCAAAATCAGGAAAAACTATAGAAAACATACATGCACATTTTTTACGCGCCCTCTAGTGGCTAAACTATTGGAAATTCTGGAAAAAGTTTGAAACAAAACTTATAGAGAATTTCATTCTCTAAAACTTTGTACTACAACATTTTGCACTAAAATGTATTGTTTGTCCTCAAAATCAAGAAAAACTATAGAAAACATACATGCACATTTTTTACGCGCCCTCTAGTGGCTAAACTATTGGAAATTCTGGAAAAAGTTTGAAACAAAAGTTATAGAGAATGTTATTCTCTAAAACTTTGTACTACAACATTTTGCACTAAAATGTATTGTTTGTCCTCAAAATCAAGAAAAACTATAGAAAACATACATGCACATTTTTTACGCGCCCTCCAGTGGCGCAACTATTGGAAATGTATTGTTTGTCCTTAAAATTTAAATAAAGCAAAAAATTGTTACATGTATATATGTCGGTCTTGCGGACTCTCCACTGTACCAATTTAAACCTAATGGTCGCATTCTACGCACACTCCGACCCTCCATACCAAATTTCAGCTTGATTGGTCAAACGGTTCCGCAGTTATCGTGGAAGATTACACACAGACACACAGACACACAGACACACAGACACACAGACACACAGACAGACCATACGCTGGAAATGGTCTCAATCTTCTTGGGGCACCTCAAAATGGATATTTCCATCGATATCTCGATTTTTTTTTGCTCGTTCACCTTACTTTCCCTTTGATGGGTCCGGGAAAGTAAAAATTTAAAGAGAAAAGAGAAAGGGAAAGAAGAAAAAAAAGATACAAACACAAAAACGGCAAGCTAATTTAATGTCCGCCCTTGGATAATCCATGGGTAGGGAACCCCAGCTTGGTTGGGTCCCAGCGCTCTTAAGGACGCCAACTCTAAAATGGTGACTCTACCTTAAAAAAAGATGCCAGGACAGAAGGTCACTGGACTAAAAAAAGACAAAAAAAAACAAACAAACATCTTTTATTATAAAGGAAAGAAGTAAAATCTTATCACGGTAAGGGGGGAATATTGACTATACAAAAAAACTAACATATTTTTATTATAAAGGAAAGAAGTAAAACCTTATCATGATAGCATATTTAAAAAAAACAACTATCTTTGTTCTTAAAAAAAAGAAGATGAAAAACTTTCACCGTAAAAAGAGGGAGAAAGAAACTAAATAAAGGCCGAAACGTAAGTTTAGTTAAATATAAATATAGGTAAAGATAGTTATAAAATTTTAAATTAAAGTTAGATGCTCAATAGTGAATTGTAAATTTTGATAAAAATGTTTGGACGCCAGTCAAATTGACCCCTATACGATAAGGGGGAGAAAAAAAAAGAAATCAGTTATTTTGACTGAGTAGGCAAAGAAAAGAAAATTATTAGCATGGGAAAGACATTTTATAAGAATACCAAGAGAAGATAGGGATATGACGAGAAGAAATAAGAAATGGATATCAAGCGAGTATGAAACTAAAATATATTTAGTAGAGGAATAATGAAAATACAGGGTGGCACAAAAAAACGTACTAGAAATCAGAATAAACTAGAATTTCAAGAGATACCCAAATACGAAACTTAAATACTAACCCGAATTTTAAACTAGAACTCATTTCATATTTGGTATCAATTTTGACATTTTAAAATTATACTGCTTAGAGAAATTTCTTTTTAAGAACAAATTAAACTTAATAACACTAAATTCTCAAATCGTATTTGCAAGCAAAAAAAAATCATTTAAAATAACGACAGACGAAAATAAGACGAGAACATCTAAAAATCAGATTTCCCCGTTCTTCTAATGTAAAACATAACGTACCTAAAACGTAATTGAATTTCTCGGTATGGAATTGTTCAATTTGTAAAACCACAGTGATTTTCTGATTTTCTTTTCAGTAGACCGGTCGCAAAATTTCTGGAACACGGACACAATACCATCTTGATGATAATCACCGCTTATAAAGCGGCATTTTAAATTGTGAGAATTAAAAAACGGATGCCGGCTTAAATTTAAATCTGATTCATAAGTAATGTCAGAGATTTACATTCGAAAAGGAATATTCAATGAGGGTTTTGCGGTTGATTAGACTGGTGGTTAAATACGCTTGTGGATACCAAAAGATCTTTTTGTTATGTGCGACTACGTCATCATAATTAGCATTATCAGCTATTTACTTTAATTATATAGTAGAATATATAGGCAATAAAATAATATGAGAAGTAGAGATAAAAGCGATAATTGCTTCTTTCATGGGAATAAATTAGGTTAAATTATCAGCAAAACAAAAATATATGGGCCACCCGGTAAATCAGATGTCCTATTTACTATTCTGTATAATAAATTTTACCAAATGTATGAAAAAAATATTACACAGAAAAATTCACTTTAACAATAAACACAAGAACTGTACGCAACACGAAATTTATGAACATAACGCTATGAAGATATTTTAGTCTTTTATCTTGCATTATTTACGAAATATTTCAACTTTTTACTGGTTTTTTTACCACTTTTTCCCGTTTTTTTACAAATTTTTACATTTTTTTACGATTTTTCACGATTTTTTACGATTTCTTACGATTTTTTCCTCTTATTTTTGTATCTTTCTTAATTTTTTAACAATCCAAAAAAAACGTAAAAAAACATAAAAAACCGAAAAAAATCGTAAAAAACCGTAAAAAAACCGTAAAAAATTGTAAAAAATCGTTAAAAGTAGAGAATTCATTTTGTAATAAATAGAACAAAAAAACAATAGTTGTAGAGAGAAACTAATTCAAAATCAAGAAAATATAAAAAGAAATGGCAAAAATAGAAAGATGTACGAAAAATAGGAAAAAATAGGAGAAATAGTGATAGTAGTGAAAAATAGAGAAAAATAGGGATAAATATGGAAAAAAATAAAGAAAAATGGGGAAAATACTAACAAATGGGACAAAATAGTAAAAATAGAGAATTTGTGGAAAAATAGTGAAAAACAGGGAAAATAACGAAAAAATAGAGAAAGTAGGGAAATTTGGGAAAAATAGGAAAAAATAAGAAAGTTTGGGAACAATACTGAAAAATAAAGAAAAATGGTAAAAAACAGAGAAAATTGGGAAAATTGGAATATTTTGGAAAAATAGGAAAAAATTATGGAAAAATTGGGTAAACAAGAAAAAATAGGAAAAAATATGAAAAAATTGGAAAATTAGAGAATAAATGGTGAAAAATAGTTAAAAATAGGTTGGGAAAATAGGGAAACAGAAAAAATGAGGGAAATAGGACAAAATAGGGAAAATAAGAACAAATAAAGATAAACATAAACACTGAAAAACAAGGAACAATAAAGAAAATAGGAAAACTAATGGAAAACAGGAAAAAATCGAAAGATATAGAAAAAATTGTAAAAACAGGAAAAATAATGAAAATAATGAAAAATATTAAAAAATATGGAAAAACAAGAAAAATGAGAATAAATGAAAAAAATTATAAAAATGAGAAAAAATAAGAAAAAACAAGATAATATAAGAAAAATAATTAAAAATAAAAAAAAATAATAAAAAGAAAAAATAAGAAAAATTAGAAAAAATGAAAAAAGTAAAAAAAAAGAACAAATGAGAAAAATAAGAAAAAATAAGAAAATACTAGAAAAAATAAATAAAAGAGGAAAAACTAATGGAAAACCAGAAGAAATAGAAAGATATAGGAAAAATAGGAACAATGGTAAAAATAGTGAAAAATTGATATTGAAAAAAATGGACTAAAATAAGGAAAACTAGGAAGAAAAAGTGCAAATTTTTGGGAAAAATAGTGAAAAAAATAGATCTAAAAAGGGAAAAATAAGGAAATATAGCGCGAAATAAAGAAAAGTAGAGAAATATGGGAAAAATAGTAAGAAATAGCGAAAAAAGGAAAAAATAGGGAAATTGGGAAGAATAAGAATAATAGGAAAAAAATATGGAAATATAAGGGAAATTACAGAATAAATAGGGAAACGTATGGGGAAAAATTAAAAAATAGGGAAAAATGCGGAAAACAAGAAAAAACAGGTACAAATCGGTTAAAATAATGGAAAACAGGAAAAAATGGAAAGAAATAGGAAAAATGAGGAAAAAAGATAAAAAATAACAAAAATAGGGGAAGAATAGGAAAAATCGTAAGAAATCGTAAAAAATCGTAAAAATTTGTAAAAACATTGAAATAGTTTTTAATTATATATAGAGACATAAAACTAATTAGAAATTATTTCTTAATTATTGAAATATTTTAAATATTTGAAAATTTTTGAATTTTGATCTATCAAATTTTTGAATCTTATTAATTTTTGGTTTTCAAATATTTAATTTTTTTTAAATTTCTGGAATTTATGTCCCTTAAACTTGCCCAAGTGAAGATATTTGTTCATTTAACCATTTCAGTTTTATTTAATCTTTGAATTTTTTTAATTTTTTAAAATTGAAATTTTTGCTTGTTTTGAATTTTTTTATCTTTTACCACTCAAGCTTGTCAATGAAAAAATATTTATCTTTTTTTATTACCTCTCTTAACTCAATTAAATTTGCGCCACCCTGTATATAATATTTTGGGGTTTATCGCCATTTTCCAATTTTCCGTTATATAGGTAAAATAGGGAAATTTTAGATAATTAGGCTCTCTACAACTATTGTTTTTTGTTCTAATTATTATAAAATGAATTCTCTACTTTTTACGTTTTTTTACAGTTTTTTACACTTTTTTACGATTTTTCACGATTTTTTACGATTTCTTACGATTTTTTTCACTTATTTTTCTCTTTCTTAATTTTTTTAAAAATACAAAAAAAATCTTAAAAAAACATAAAAAAACGTAAAAAATCGTAAAAAACCGTAAAAAAACCGTAAAAAATCGTAAAAAATAGTAAAAAGTAGAGAATTCATTTTATAATAAATAGAACAAAAAACAATAGTTGTAGAGAGTCTAATTATCTAAAATTTCAGTATCTTACCTATATAACGGAAAATTGGAAAAACGGCGTTAAACCCCAAAATGTTATATACAGGGTGGCGCAAATTTAATTGAATTAAGAGAGGTAATAAGAAAGACAAATATTTTTTTATTGACAAGCTTGAGTGGTCAAAGATAAAAAAATTTCAAAAATTACAAAAAATTAATAAAAAAACGAATATTCTAAAAAAAGCAAAAATTTCAATTTTAAAAAATTAAAATAATTAAATAAAACTGAAATGGTTAAATGAACAAATATTTTCACTTGGGCAGGTTTAAGGGACATAAATTCCAAAAATTTTAAAAAAATTAAAATATTTGAAAACCAAAAATTAATAAGATTCAAAAATTTGATTTCCAAATATTTAAAATATTTCAATAATTAAGAAATATTTTCTAATTAGTTTTATGTCTCTAATTATAATTAAAAACTATTTCAATGTTTTTACAATTTTTTACGATTTTTTACGATTGCTTATTCTTCCAGTATTTTTGTTATTTTTTATCTTTTTTCCTCATTTTTCCTATTTCTTTCCATTTTTTCCTGTTTTCCATTATTTTAACCTATTTGTACCTGTTTCTTCTTGTTTTCCGCATTTTTCAATATTTTTTAATTTTTCCCCATACGTTTCCATATTTATTCTGTAATTTCCCTTATATTTCCATATTTTTTCCTATTATTCTTATTCTTCCCAATTTTTCCCTATTTTTTCCTTTTTGCGCTATTTCTTACTATTTTTCCCATATTTCTCTACTTTTCTTTATTTCGCGCTATATTTCCTTATTTTTCCCTTTTTCATCTATTTTTTTCACTATTTTTCCCAAAAATTTGCCCTATTTGTTCCTAGTTTTCCCTATTTTAGTCCAATTTTTTTCCATATTTTTCCCTATTTTTCACTATTTTTATTATTGTTCCTATTTTTCCTATATCTTTCTATTTCTTCTGATTTTCCATTAGTTTTTCCTATTTTATTTATTTTTTCTAGTGTTTTCTTATTTTTTTATTATTTTTTCTAATTTTTCTTATTTGTTCTTTTTTTTAATTTTTTCATTTTTTCTTCTTTTTATTATTTTTTTTTTATTTTTTATTATTTTTCTTATATTATCTTGTTTTTTCTTATTTTTTCTCATTTTTATCACTTTTTTCATTTATTCTCATTTTTCTTGTTTTTCCATATTTTTCCCAATTTTTCATGATTTTCTTTATTTTTCCTGTTTTTACAATTTTTTCTATATCTTTCTATTTTTTCCTGTTTTCCATTAGTTTTCCTATTTTCTTTATTTTTCCTTGTTTTTCTATCTTTATTTGTTCTTATTTTCCCTATTTTGTCCTATTTCCCTCATTTTTTCTCATGTTTCCCTATTTTCCCTACCTATTTTTAACTATTTTTCCCTATTTATTCTTTAATTTTCCAATTTTTTCATATTTTTTCTTATTTTTTCTTATTTTTTCTTATTTTTTCTTATTTTTTCTTATTTTTTCTTATTTTTTCTTATTTTTTCTTATTTTTTCTTATTTTTTCTTATTTACCCAATTTTCCCATAATTCTTTCCTATTTTTCTAAAATTTTCCAATTTTCCCAATTTGCTCTGTTTTTTACCATTTTTATTTATTTTTCAGTATTGTTCCCAAACTTTCTTATTTTTTTCTATTTTTTTCTACTTTTCCCAAATTTCCCTACATTCTCTATTTTTTCGTTATTTCCCTGGTTTTCACTATTTTTCCACAATTTCTCTATTTTCACTATTTTGTCCCATTTGTTAGTATTTTCCCCATTTTTCACCGTTTTTTAATCTATTTTTTTTCCATATTTATCCCTATTTTTCTCTATTTTTCACTACTATCGCTATTTCTCCTATTTTTTCCTATTTTTCCTACATCTTTCTATTTTTTCCATTTCTTTTTATATTTTCTTGTTTTTTTTTAGTTTCTCCTATTTTTTTTATTTTCCCGTTTTGCCCCATATTTTTTACTAAAAAATCAAATGAGAAAAAATTCGATAATACTGAAGACATATTTTTCCTTACTACCATTACCCTCTCTAGTAAGTGCGTCGTATTTTTCCATATTTTTCCTAAATTTTCCTATTCATATTTTTTCATATTTTTCCCTATTTTTCGTGTGTTTCCCTATTTTACAATTGCTATTTTTTCCCTATTTTTCCTCTATCTATTTGATATACTTATTCTACATAAGACACCGTTTTTCACCCCCTTCAAAATTGACAAAACTTTTCAATCCCACTTGATTATTTTTTTTTAAATTGCTAAACGTTTAATACTCTAATTTGCATTCAAATCGGAAAAAAATGTCTAAAATAATACTAAAAATTAAATTTATAGTAAAAATCTATAGAAATTACAAATGCGCGAGGAAAATTAAATAAAATAAAAAATGATGATTTTCATAACCTACCATAAAAATTTCAATACGATGTGACAAGGGTAAAAAAAAAGTTTTGGAAAAATTCAGACAGCAACTGCGTGCTAGTGACGTCCGTTGACGAGGTGTCTCACTTCCACTTGGATACACCCGAAGAATAAGGCATAATAGCATCCCCCGGGATAGGGATAAGCCAGTTATACGTGATGTATGCAGGGTGTTAGCGGTGCGTGAGTTGCAGCGAATTGCATCTGGCACACGCATTGTTTGGATATGCAATTTTCCCACAACTTTATTTCTACACTAATTTTCAACAGCTTTATTCCTAATTTTATTAATTTAGGATAGTCATTGTAAATAGTTTGATAATGGGGGTGGTCAATTATTTTTTTATTATTTAAAATTATAAGATGCTGTTATTAATTTTATTATTATCTTATAGTATATGGGACATCCTATAGGTGAAAAATTTTTAAATTTTAGTTTTAGCGAAAAACGTTTAATTACTTCATATAATAAATGTTTAATTATTTCATATAACAAATGTTTAATTAATTCACATAATACACGTTTAATTTTTTCTTATAATAAACGTTTAATTATCTTATACAATAAACGTTTAAAGAATTCACATAATATACGTTTAATTGTTTCAAATAATTAACGTTTTATAATTTCATACAATAAATGTTTAATGAATTCACATAATAAACGTTTAATCGCTTCATATAACAAATGTTTAATGAATTCACATAATACACGTTTAATTGTTTTATAATAAACGTTGAATTATTTCATACAATAAACGTTTAGTGATGTATCTGAAAAATACGGATAATAATAACGTTGAGAAGACGATTAGCAGTATGTCTGCAAGACATGACGAAACAGTTTAAAAATATCCGTTATAATATTACATATGATTTTAGTACTATTTTTTTATAAAAAATAACATTAACTTTTCTTTTATTTTTAACGTTACTCAATATATTTTAATTTCAGGCTCGAATGATATCCCTTCTTAATTTCCTCGCGTCGTGTCCCTTCTCAACTTATCTTCATTTCCTTCTCCTCTTGATATGACTATAAAATGTCTTTCCCATGTTAGTCGAGGTAATGAAGCACTAAAAAGGACAAAAGTTTGGAATTTTTCGCACCAAGACGGATCGGAATGGGGAAATTGCATTGCTATAGTCAAAAATGAATTCAAAAAATGCGTTTTTTGAGACGAATTTAGAAGATTAAAAAACTTTGTAAATAAGAGTAAGAACTGGCCCAAATCAGGTTGCCGAGGGTTTTCGAGATCGCTGATCACGATTATGATGTTTAAATTGACCCACAGCCGACCTAGAGCTCATTATCGCCGGATGAACGTCATCTCCGTGGGATTCTCCCGAAATTCAAGCGGGGAAGGAGAGAAACTCGGCGCCCGGGGGATTTTTTGGTCGCTGATTTCAAATGTGGCATCGTCTAACATCCCCCGGACACCTGGTGCGCCCGAACCTGGACGTGAACGTAATCCCCGAGAATTTTCTTGACAAGATCGCCAAAACAACCCGAAAATCTTTGTAGGGGCGTTTTTTTGGGCGCTTAATCCAAATTTCACGTCGAAAACGATCCTCCCAACATCTAGTGTACCGGAACCTGGGGTTTTCTCACCCAATCGAAGAACACGAACCCAAAGTTGTTATGGGGGGTTTTTTAAGGCTCTGATCTCAAAAGATTAAGATTCGTTAAAATCTGGGTATGGTCAAAATATCATGATTGCAATACTTTCCATCTATACAACTTTGTTGGGTTCGGAAAGTAAAAATAAATATTTTATAAACTTCTAAGTTATTTTATATTTATAATTTTCATGAATTGTATTAAAATAATTGATCTCAGAATATTTTTATTTATTTTGCGTCACTTAGACCACATTTCCAGATTTTATTCAGTGTTAAATTTTATCTCTAAATCAGAATAAGCCGGCGTTGAATCCGTCCCTGTAATTGATCCCAGATCCTAGATACCTGTGAGTTTCTGTGCCTTGGCAAACAAAAGCTACTTCTTGTCACTAATAGAGTTTGTGAAGCGGTGACATGCGACATGTTATATAAACACGGGCCTCGGGATACGCAGCCAGATCTTGAGCAAACCAAGACCCTTGCTTTAACAGTATTTACTTTACCTACTAAGGATGTCATATACTGATACAAAATTAAACAGGGATACGGGATCAACAGTGCGGCAATCTCGGCTGTCTCCTTTATTATGGGTTAATTTAGATGAAATTTCGATTGTCGGATCAATTGTAGATTTTTTTTTATTGTATCGGATTTCCTGAGGGTTAAAGTGTGGTAATATTTACTTTACGTTATTAAATTGGTATATAATTGAGCATGACCATTTTTTTATTTTGTATTTTATTATTATTAAGAATTTTATTAAGAATTTTGTTAAGAATTTTAGTAAGAATTTTATTAAGAACTTTATTAAAAATTTTATTAATTTTATTAAGAATTTTATTAATTTTATTAAGAATTTTATTGACAATTTTATTAAGAATTTGATTAAGAATTTTATTAAGACTTTTAATAAGAATTTTATTAAGAATTTTATTAAGACTTTTATTAAGACTTTTATTAAGAATTTTATTGACAATTTTATTAAGAATTTTATTAAGAATTTTGTTAAAAATGTTATTAAGAATTTTATTAAGACTTTTATTGAGAATTTTATTAAGAATTTTATTAAGACTTCTATTAAAAATTTTATTAAGAATTTTATTAAAAATTTTATTAAGAATTTTATTAAAAATATTATTAAAAATTTTATTAAGAATTTTATTAAGAATTTTATTAAGAATTGTATTAAGACTTTTATTAAGAACTTTATTAAGAATTTTATTAAGAATTTCATTAAGAATTGTATTAAGAATATTATTAGGAATTTTATTAAAAATTTTATTAAGAATTTTATTAAGACTTTTATTAAGAATTGTATTAAGAATTTTATTAAGAATTTTGTTAAAAATGTTATTAAGAATTTTATTAAGACTTTTATTGAGAATTTTATTAAGAATTGTATTAAGACTTTTATTAAGAACTTTATTAAGAATTTTATTAAGAATTTCATAAAGTATGTTGTTAAGAAATGTATTACAAATTTTATTAAGAATTTCATTAAGAATTGTATTAAGAATATTATTAGGAATTTTATTAAAAATTTTATTAAGAATTTTATTAAGACTTTTATTAAGAATTTTATTGACAATTTTATTAAGAATTTAATTAAGAATTGTATTAAGAATGTTATTAAGACTTTTATTAAGAATTGTATTAAGAATGTTATTAAGAATTTTATTAAGAATTTTATTAAGAATTTTATTAAGAATTTTATTAAGAATTTTATTAAGATTTTTATTAAGAATTTTATTAAGAACTTTATTAAGAATTTTATTAAGAATTTCATAAAGAATGTTGTTAAGAAATGGATTATGAATTTTATTAAGAATTTTATTAAAAATTTCATTAAAAATTTTATTAACAGTAAATAAATGAAATAAAATGCAAAGTCATGTACCACATAAATATAATTAAACAATTTTAAAAAACGACAACTAGTTTCGACTTACAAGCCATCTTGAGGGTAGGAGCCACATATGAGAAATAAAAAATGGGTGGTTGTGGAACATGAAAATTTAAAACTAAAATAAATTTTATATGTATAGAATTTTTAATAAATCTCAAAAAGGAAATATTTCAATCAAGAGGAAAGGACCTTTTTAACATCAGGAAGGGCCACATGGCTTTCGGGTTCAGTAAATTTCGGGTTCTTGAAACAGTCCAGACTGCTGTAACCATTTAAAGAAAATTTGTTTTTAGTCTACCCTGTGACCTATGAAAAAGGGTAACCATGTGCCAAAACACAAAATTAAAGTAAAATACGTGCGAAAAGCACATAAATAACTTTAAGAACAATAATAAAAGCTATTAGGAGTTTTATTAATAGTTTATTAAGAATTTTGTTAGGAATTTTATTAAGAATGTTATTAAGAATTTTGTTAAGAATTTTATTAAGAATTTTATTAAGAATTTTATTAAGAATTTTATTCAGAATTATCAAATATTATTTTAATAAGCATTTTCTTAGTCCATCCACCAAATTTTTAAAAGAACAAAGCGGAGCACTCTCCAAATAATACAAATTAATATAATAAATCGCCAAATTTGAAAATTTATTGATAAACTGATAAAACAAAAAGAGATAGATGTAGATTACTTTAAAATGGTTTGAGATTTTTTTTAAATCCGCCATTTTAATAAATTCATCTTTTATTATTAATAAATACTTTTACTTGCACTATAAAAAATACTTTCTGGGAAGATTTTTATTAAACAAGATATATTACATGTACCATTTAAAAATGTTTTTAAAAAATATGCTTAAAAATGCTTAAAAAATATTTTAAGTTGGAAAAAAAATCACTTGATTGTGATCAGATTTAGAATAAAATTTAAGGTTAGGATATTTTTATTTCCTTTTAAAGATATTTACTTTCATATTTTTTATAAACATTAACTAGCTTTTATTATTATTTTAAATAAATTTAACATCTTAAGTAATTTAGACAATTAACCATATGTCTAATTAGAACGATCCAATTCCGGATTTCTCTCCCTTATATATCCAATACCTCAGATCATTTCACATATGACCGAATCCGAATGGCAAAGCATGCTTTGGTGATTTCAATGAAAAAAACTACCCCTCGCGCCCCTTTTCTCAATACCAGTCGTTGTTCTTTCCTTCTGTTTGGTTGTTACGCATGGGCGTACATGCTAAAGGACTCAATATTACGAGAAGGTTATTTATTTATATTTTGTCAAAAAACGATAAAAATGTAAATATAAATTACTCTTATTTTTGTTTAAATTGTATAATAAATAATAAAACTCATGTGTGACAAATTAAAAAAATACCTAAAAATACAATAATTTATCTATTGACTTCCGTTTAATGTTTGTAATTTAATCTCATATTCTATTTTTATACTACAATATAATGAGATTTTTATCATAGAATCTTAAAATTAACAAAAAAAATTTAATAAAAAACAAATAATTGGAAAATTTTAAGAATTTAAAACAAAAAATATCACGCTGTATATGAATACATCTGACAATTTAATAGTTATTGCATAAAATAGAAATGTTAAAAATAATCTGACATGATTCGTGTATAAAAAACTTGCCCTTTAAATATACAATTTTCAATAAAAAAAGATAATTAAAATAATTCAATTCTTTGCAAATCATAAATAAAATAGTTCATACAATAATATTTCCATACCAAAAAACTCATTCCTTGTGACATCATTTTAATCGATATTTTTTAATTATGCTCATATCAAGTAGGATTTTTTGAGAGCGCCAGGAAGTTACTAATGGTAGTTGAGGGTGTTGCGGCATGGATTGCCTCTTAATTTTAATTTAATACTTTTATCGCGAATCAGCTCAGATTGGCTATATTCAAGTGTAAAAGGACACACAGTCGTATTTGTACCTGGTACCAGTTCACATCGAGAGCAATATCAAGTGTGTGTGTGAAGTGCCCATGCCGGCCCATATAACGACGAGATTCACCCGGTAAGTTAATCTGAGCTTTCGAATTGTGTCTTAAAGGGTTTACAACCCCATACGCTACATTTTTGGTCCTTCGAGCGAAAACTGTTTTTTTTGTGGGGGAAGGCTGAAGAAGAAAAAATAATAAGCTCTCAGTCTTATTAATTAAAATTAAATATCTTGTTTCTTTGTCCATTTAACGCTAATAATGAAACATTAGTATTGCAATCAATAAAATTCATTTTTATTATTACAAATAATTACTTAATTTAATTATTTTAGATTCAAATCATTTTTAAAAATTCGCAAAACAGACCCATTTATATTACAAAAACAAGATACAGAGGCACAAAAAACCGCTAGCCTTTAGTGCGCGATCTGTGATAACGCTATCTCGCTTTATTCTTGTTCTCTTTCTATCCCCGCTTTCGCTGTTTCGTCGTCCGCACGGATTATCATCGTTTGCTTCACACATCCATTCTCGTCTCACTGTAATTTGCTTTGTACTCTTTCTTACTGTTTTCTTATGATCGAATATTTATCGTATATAGTTGCTACCGCTTAAAAGTCGAATATTTATCGTATATAGTTGCTACCGCTTAAAAATTTCGCCGTTGAACGGATATTTTGATCTTGAATTTTGTTTTGAAACAGAGTTGGTTTCGTACCGCGCTACCTATTTATAAACTGCTATCGCTATTGTTCTTATTATTTAATTGATTATATAGTAATTTCATAAATATGACTTCGCTACTAAAATATCAAACTTTACGTAGTTCATGCTTAAATGAAGTTAGTGTTATAAGTAACCTCGCTGATTGCGCTAAAACTGATAAATCGCTAAGAACTTTGTTTAAAGTTAGGTGTTTAGATATTGATGACTTAAAAGAAAACTTTTTGAAGCAGCACACCTCAATACTAAATATTTTATTTGCCACGCCAGATCAAGATCCTTCCTCTGAAGATGCAATAAAAGAAGGATTTCTTGCCGAATTTTACAAAATTAAAGCCGTATATTCCGAATTTTTCGAGGTATCCACTAATATTACCTCTAATAATAATGCATTGTTAAATTCAACAGCGCTTCACGCTGACGTTTCGCATGTACGCTTACCTAAAATAGAATTAAAAAAATTCAAAGGAGATTTTAAAGAATATCGTTCTTTTATTGATCATTTCAATCATTTAGTCCATAATAAAACTAATTTGTCTGAGATAGAGAAATTTGATTATTTGATTAGTTCCTTGGAAGGAAAACCGCTTTCATTAATTAAACATTTGCCAAACACTATTGATAATTATATTATTGCATATGATACGCTTAATAAACGCTATTTCAACAATCGAAAATGTGCCCAGGCGCATTGGAACGAGATTGAAAGTACTTTAAAAATCGAGGGCGATAATACCGCGGCTTTGGAAAAGCTAATAGACACCTTTGAAGAGAATCTTGCGGCCCTGAAGGTAATGAACTTTCCTGTTGATCATTGGGATTTTGTGTTAGCAATGATGTTAATTCGAAGATTAGACCAAAAAAACCAAATTGCGCTTCGAACTTACCATTCCGTCCACTACTGTTCCTAGCTACAAAACTTTAATAAACTTTTTAACTGAACAATATTTGGCCTTCGATAATGTGACTCTAAGTGAACCTTCTCCTTCATGCTCAACTCAGCAGCTTAATAAAACAAAGTATCATCCTCGTTCTACTCGGACATTTCTCTCTAGTAATAATGCTAAATCGCCTTCCAGTAACTGCCTTTTATGTAAAAGAAATCATTCATTGTATACATGTGAAACATTTGCTAATAAATCGCCCGCTGAAAGACACCAATTTTGTAAATTAAATCGTTTATGTTTTAATTGTTTGAGTTCGTCTCATGATCTTAGAAATTGTCGCTCTACACATAAGTGTCGATATTGTAATTCAAGCTCTCACCATAGTCTACTGCATTTTGACCGCTCACAAAACAGTTTGAATACGTCTAAGTATTTGCAAAATCACCGCGCCCCTTCTAACTCCAATCCTTCTGTGTTGACAAATACAACAGCAACTCCTCAAAGTTCTGATATCGCTGCTGAGATGCCAACTTCATTTATTGGTCAGGGAATTATTTCTGACAATACGCGCGTAATGCTAGCTACCGCTCTCATAGACGTATTAGATAACTCAGGCAATTACCACACTTACCGCTGCTTGCTTGATTCTGGAAGTATGAGTTCTTTTATTACTCACAAGGCTGCTAACGTTTTAAACCTTCCTAAATCTGAATTTTTGCTTGATATGAAAGGTCTGGGATCTATGTCTTCCACCCTGGACACCGCCCGTATTACTTTCGCTTGTAAACCAGTTTATGATTCCCGCATCGCGCTCAATGTTGATGCCGTTATAGTACATAACATTTGTGATCATCTTCCTGACTTGCCTGTATCCACTAAAGGTTGGCAGCATCTTTCTAATTTGAAACTGGCTGACCCAAATTTCTCTAGGCCGGGAAGGATTGATGTACTTCTCGGAGCGGATGTCTTTTCTAAAATTCTATGTAATGGCCGCATTATAGGTGATAATTTTACTCCAGATGCTCTTAATACCGTGTTTGGTTATGTAATTCTAGGAAAAATTTCTCATAGTGCTAAGATTCTTCCTTCTACTATTTATTGCCATTTTACTCAACATAGTACTCTTAATAATACATTCAAAAAATTTTGGGAAGTAGAAAGTGTTCCTGAGACTGTAATTCACGAAAGTGAAGCAGACCGCTGTGAAAAAATATTTTCTGAGACTCATTCGCGGACCAAAGAAGGAAATTATATGGTCTCTCTTCCTTTTAAAGATGATATGTTGCCTACCTTTCCTGGAATTCGCACTTTAGCATTATCTCGCTTTTTTTCCTTAGAACGCCGCCTGCTTAAAGATCCTGAATTACATATTCAATATTCCGATTTCTTACGAGAATATTTAGATTTGAATCACATGGAGCTCATACCAACACAAGATATTTTTGCTCGCTCCTACTATGTTCCCCACCACGCAGTGGTAAAACCTCATAATCTTACTACCAAGCTCCGTGTAGTTTTTAATGCCTCCGCTAGCTTACCTAATCAGGCATCACTTAATGACCATCTGTTCGTTGGCCCTAAACTTCAACAAGATATTGTTGCAATTTTATTAAATTTTCGCTTACATCGTTACACAGTTTGTTCAGATATAAAACAAATGTATCGAATGATTTTTGTTAACCCTGTTCATCGTGATTATCAACGAATTCTTTGGCGATTTTCACCTAATGCAGAAGTTAAAGATTATCGTTTAACCCGTGTGACATATGGCCTCAATAGTGCTCCGTTCTTGGCTCTTCGAGTTCTCCAACAGCTGGTTGTTGATGAAGGGCGAAATGTTCCTTTAGCCGCACACGCTATTCGCAATTCTTGCTATGTTGATGATTTTGTTCTGTCATGCCCTACTGTCACATATGCTCGCAAGTTAATTTCTGAACTAATATTGCTCATGAAACGAGGAGGATTTGAATTAAGAAAGTGGTCAAGCAATGATATGTCGTTACTTGCTGATCTCCCACCTTCATATTTATCACAAAATCCTCTCGAATTTTCAACCGATACTGAAAATAGTCCTTTAAAAGTTCTTGGCTTGCAATGGAATCCCATTCACGATTGCTTTTCATTTTCTGTTAATATTAACTCCGATATAAAGTGTACAAAGCGCATTTTGTTATCGGAACTGGCTAAGATTTATGATCCTATAGGTTTCTTATGTCCTATAACATTTTACTGCAAACATCTCATTCAAACTTTGTGGCAAGCTCATTTAAATTGGGATGATATTCCACATAGGTCTATTATTCTTGCATGGAAGAAATATATCGATGATCTTCCTGCCCTCGCTAATCTTAAAATTCCCCGTTTCTTTGCAAATAATTCCGCTCTAGTTGCCCCTTTGCAGTATCAATTGCATGGCTTCAGTGATGCTAGTGAGAAAGGTTATGGTTGCGTCGTTTATTTTAGAATTTCTGACATAAAAGGTCTTATCCATACGAGTTTTGTTTGCGCAAAATCCAAAATTGCTCCTACGGCAAAACTAACTATACCTAGACTGGAGCTTTCGGCTGCTATTCTGCTTACGAAGTTAATGAACTACACCTTAACGTGCTTCGCCGAATCTATTAAATTTGATACTATTACTGCTTGGTCCGATTCTCAAATTGTTTTGCATTGGATTCATGGATCTCCTTCCAGATGGAAAACCTTTGTCGCCAACCGAGTTAAATTTATACAAGAAAACTTACCTTCCACTTCTTGGAATTACGTTGATTCCGCTAATAATCCCGCCGATGCCGCCTCTAGAGGTCTGTTGCCTTCTGAATTTGTTAATCATCCGCTATGGTTTACAGGACCGTCATTTTTATCAAAATCCCAAGAATATTGGCCTAAACCTAATTTTTCTAGTGATTTACCTACTTTTTCCGGAGAAGAAAAGAAGGTAGTGTTGCTCTCCGTTTCGCCAAATAATGATTTCTTAGGTGAACTTCTAAATCGCTTTTCTTCATTTTCTCTACTTCGAAATACTGTTGCCTACATACTCCGCTTTGCATTTAATACAAAAAATCCCCTCAATAAACAAGTAGGCCCTCTCGCAAGTAGTGAATTACATTCTGCTCTACTTGTATTAGTCAAATATACGCAATCATTGCATTTTGATAACGAATTAAACACTAACAAATTATCTAAACCTCTTAGAAAATTGCAAGTATTTCTTGATGACGACAATATTCTTCGAGTAGGAGGTCGTCTGAAACATGCCTCTATATCTTATTGTTCGAAGCATCCAATTTTGTTACCCCGTTCTAGTGAGTTAACCACTTTATTAATCCGTCACTTTCACGAGACTCTCTTTCACACGAGTTTTCGTTCAACTTATTATTTGTTGTCCCAACATTTTTGGATTTTATCTCCAAAGCGTGCCATTAACGCTGTTATTTCCAAATGCATTCGGTGTTGGAAAACTAAACCCCGCTCTTATCAGCCCCCTATGGGCAACTTACCTCTATCGAGAGTTTCACAAGTCAAGCCCTTTTCCCATTCTTCAGTAGACTACGGTGGACCTTTCAATATTGTTATGAGTCGATATAGAGGAGTACGAACATGTAAGGCGTACTTATGTATTTTTGTTTGTTTCGCTACTAAAGCGATTCACTTGGAACTAGCAAGTGACCTATCTTCCGACGTATTTTTGGCAGCCTTACAACGTTTTATCGCTCGTCGGGGTAGGGTGTCTCATTTATATAGCGATTGTGGTACCAACTTTTTAGGTGCCAGTCGTGAACTCGCAAAATTAATGGAACAAGCCGCCGCGCGTGAAACCATTCAGTGGCATCCATCACCCGCCGGAGCACCACATTTTAACGGTCTAGCTGAAGCTGGGGTAAAGAGTGTAAAAACTCACCTCTTTCGAGTTCTTGGTGAACAAATTCTAACATACGAAGAGTTTTATACTACTTTAACTCTAATAGAGTCTCTTCTAAATTCGCGACCCCTGACTCCCATGAGTAATGATGTCGAAGATATTCAGGCAATTACTCCTGGGCATTTTTTAACTTTAGAACCTGTCTCCGCTTTTCCTATTCCGGATTATACTACTATACCGCTTAATCGCTTATCTCGATGGCAATTAATGCAGCGCCTTCATCAGGATTTTTGGCGACGGTGGCACTGTGAGTATTTACATACGTTGCAGCAAAGAGGCAAATGGCTTAATTCTAGTGCTGCTCCGGATATAGGTACTTTAGTACTAATCAAAGTTGATAATTTACCGCCGTCTCAATGGTTATTAGGTCGTGTTTCGGAATTACACCCGGGGGATGACGGAATAGCCAGAGTCGCTTCAGTTAAAACGTCCAATGGGACATTAAAAAGGCCGTTGGTCAAATTGTGTCCTCTGCCTCTTGATTAATCCTATACAATTTTATTTATGTCTGTTTTGTCGCTTTAAAAATAGGGGTTATTCATTTTTATGTTTTGTATTCATTTTTTTTTTTTTCTATTTTTTGCTATAACTAGTAGTTAATTTCATTGGTTAAATGTTTGGATATTTTCATTTAAATTTAAAATTGTTACATTTTCGCGGGGCAGGAAATGTTGCGGCATGGATTGCCTCTTAATTTTAATTTAATACTTTTATCGCGAATCAGCTCAGATTGGCTATATTCAAGTGTAAAAGGACACACAGTCGTATTTGTACCTGGTACCAGTTCACATCGAGAGCAATATCAAGTGTGTGTGTGAAGTGCCCATGCCGGCCCATATAACGACGAGATTCACCCGGTAAGTTAATCTGAGCTTTCGAATTGTGTCTTAAAGGGTTTACAACCCCATACGCTACAGAGGGAGTTTGAGTTTTTTTAAGATGGAACAGAAAGTTTGGACCTAAAAAGAAAAAGAAAATAAAATCAACTTTAAAATCAATATATTTAAATAAGTAAGTATTCAAAGGTATAATTATTCACTTTGACATAAATTATAAATTGAGTAAGGTTGTAAGTAAACAATTAACAGAATCCTGCATACTCTTATTAATCTCTATAATGCTGCCTATTGATTTTTTTTATATATTTATTAAAACATGGTTTAAAAGAATATATTCCATTTTTTTGTATTTGAGCTATAATTATTATTATTTTAATTTTTAAAACTTTAAAATAAATCACAAATTTACTTGTTTTCTTTCAAATACTTTCTATATCTTGAATAATTTAAAAGTTATAAACACTAATTCAAAATCTTAATTAATTTTAAATCTTTTTCAACCATTTTTTTGTGAATTTCACAATTTTTTGATAAAAAAATTGTATTATTTTTTATTGTTGATTTAATAATATTTATTTCAATTAAATATCTTTATTATTTTACATATGGTCTTACTAGACTCTAAATATTCGTTAATTTTAATATTTACAGAACCTTCTAAATTTTAAACGAAAATTATATTATTTTTTAAAATAAAAATATTTATTAAGGTACTGTAATTTTGTTAACATTTATACACTCACCTGCGGCTCGTTATATAAAGTTCATCTGCGTGAATATTAGCCCTTATAGTCACATACAGTTGTCCATGTGACAAACATGGATGATTGCAATGCCATGTTTTCGTTGTTCGGTAATTTTTTTTTGGTGCTCAGAAACCTTCTCGTACTTAGTGCCGTAAATTTCATCAGCGTTAAATTTACGGCTCGTATAATAAACTTCATCCTCGGTCATTCAATTTATCTCTATAACGATCGCGCAAGTGCAAGCAATAAGTGAACAATGTTTTATCGCAATCGGATTAACGATACGGTAGCCCATTAAACTCGAACAAACAAACAAATATTATTTTTTATATATCAGGTAAAAAAGTTTAATAAAATAAATATCGACTCGGATCACATTTGATAAGCTCTTAGATTTAAATAAAAGAGTGTTGCCCCTAAATATCCCCATAGTCTACACCAATATTGGTAGTTCCTAAGAAAGTAGACGCCTCAGGTATACTAATAATCGTGTTGTTGTAGGCTATACGTACAGGGTGTTTTTGGCTTTAAAAAATCGTTAACATCATCTTTAAAAATTAAAAATTGCTAGATTTTGTTTAACCATCCTCTACTGTTACGTCATAATCTATGACGTATTCTGCTGTTTTACGTTTGTCATAAATTATTTGTATGTTATTTTACACATAACCTCAAAAATAAAATATAATCAATGACATATGTTAAGGATTATTTTCAATGAACCATATGAATGTGTGTTTGTATGAATAAATTGTTAATTCCAAAAATTGTATTTTGCTTTATGCGTTGCGTATCTTTTAGTAATTTTTTTAACTTGAAACCTACGGTTTTTTAACTGACTTATTTCAAATTTCATGCTTGGGGATGTTTAATGTCCCTAAGCATGATTTTTGACTTAATTAAAAAAATTACTAATGATCGAATCGTGATTAAATGGCGAAAAAACCGATTATATTTTTGGGGTGAACCCAAACTTTGAAGACTACATTTAACGGCAAAAGCGGTATTTCAGCATCTCTTTCTCTTGAAAAGTAATTAATCAACTTCAAAATTAAACTTTGCTCTTTCTCATTATACCGGGAAAGCATTTTAACAATAAAAAATGAATTGAACTGTCAGAAGTAATAAATAGCATTTACGTAGACATTAGTTAAGAAATACGTTAACGACGTCATATTTCCGTCTCATCCATTTCATGATTGAGAGATGTAGATGGACAATGTATGACGTATCGGCAGAGGATGGTTAAATAAACGCTATAAATATTTGAATCGTGCTAAAAATAATTGTTTTTAGTACTGCAAAAATGTATTACAATATTTGGAGTTAAAATTTTCAAAAATAAATATTTGTTGTTTAATTGATAATGAAAATTTTTGAGAAGTAATAATTGTTTTTTTACACAAGTTACACAACTATTCCAGAAGAAAATCACAGATCAATATTTAGGTCAAAATATCATATTTCTATTAAATTTTAGTATATTAGAATTTTTTAAAGTCATTTTTATATGAAAAAAAAAATTTTAAACCAAAACTACACTTTTTTTATCATTCTACGTATGTTTCGCTAACTACGTTAGCATCATCGGGATTGTTTATCATTAAATCCTGTTTAAAATTTTTTAATTCTTCCATAACTGAAAATTGTTTATGTTCATTTACAAAAAGTTGTTTGAAAAATTAAATTTAAGTCCTAAACTTAAAACAAGTCAAACACTTCCGGTTCTGGTTTTTTAAAACCAGTTTTGAAACCGGAAATCATAATTATCTGAATATGGAAATCAAGGTATGCTTAGTTTATTACCGTTTACCGTTTGTCTCTATCTCTTTTCGTTTTTGAGTTATAAATGTAGAGAGACGGACAGACAGACAGGCAGACAGAGCCGTATTATAAGACTTCTCTACACCTCAGGGTTTAGAAGTCTAAAATCATACATGCAGGAGTGGTTTGGGCTATTTGTATATTGTAAAAAAATTTTATTACCAGTAGGATTATTTTGAATATTAATTTGTTTTGTAAATAATGTTGAAACTTTTTTTTGGTTCTTAAAAAAATTCTGTATTGTTAAATTCTGTTTTCGGGTTATATTGATATAAGAATTATTTTTCTTTTATATTTCTGTTGCTAAAAATGATAAAAAATTAGATCTAATTTTGTACGTCACTGGTTTATTATCCTGGTTTAAATCGAGGAACGTCGCAATTGACGTGCATTTGAATAAGAGTAAAAATTGTTTAGCGAATCAGATATCATCACTTTTTTGTGACCGGGTCCGTCAAAAACAGACCAACAGATCGTGGTGACTTGGTGACATGTGGCTTGCGGTCCCAACAATACAAATGCATTTCCATTAATTTGATTAGTATAATTGGCGGACCCGCACTGGGCCAACGAAGCACAGTGGGCCCTAGGGTAGATGATAATAGATAAAATTAAAAAACTTGCTTTGAATGATGAAACTGTTATAAAATTATGGTTTTATAAAATGATTTTTATTAAACATAGAAATTTTATTGTATCTAACTTTGAGTTGGAAAAAAATAAAAGCTATAATATATTAGAATATTATTATTGAGAAAAATTGCTACTGGTTTCGTATTTATTTTATTTGCACTGAAAAAAATTATGACGAATTACAAACATAGTATTAGGATAGGGCTTCACACGAAAACGATATTTTTCTCGCCTCGTCTTGTCTCCTAAAAGCGAGACGAGAGCGAGATGAGACCTTTTTGAAAATTATTTATACGATACGGAGACTAAATACGGCGAGACCCGAGAGTCACATTTCTGGTCTCGTTCATATTTCCTTATAAAAGTTTTTTCTGAATTTCTGAGGAAAATAAACTAGCAAACAGTATAAACATTTATTTTTTTTTATAATAAAAAAAAAGGTCTGCATAGGTTACGATAAATTTACGAATCTAAAATCTGGTAACCATCTGTGAAATATTTTATTTATAATAGCAAAAATGACGTGGCGTTTCGAATTTTTTAGGACAATATTTATAATTATAATTTGTATAGATAATGATTTAGTAACGTGAAAATAAAAAACAAAAATAAATAAATAATCACGCATTTATAAATTACAAAAGAATTAATAATTACCTCGTTTTGTAGTATTTTAGAAATAAGTTCTAGCAATAACGAGACGAGACGAGACAACTGATTACGAGACGAGACCGAGACTGAAACGAGACCTTTTTGTTTCTCAACTGACGAGACCAAGACCAGATTTTTTTTTTAAATTTTGCGTTATCTCGTCTCGTGTGAAGCCCTATATGAGGACCAAGTCAGAATGAACTAAATTGAACTCAGAACAGTGAGAAAACAAGCACTATGTCAGTTAAGTGCTCGCGAGCACTACTAATTAAAGAAATCATCATAACTAAGCACTTTTGAAACTTAAATAATTGATGTATTTATTGAAGTTGGAGTTTTAACATGCATTTCAAGTGCAAGCGAGCACTATTTAAATTGCAAAATTGTTTTTATAATGAAAACTTAAATTAGTTTTTTTTAATAAATAATTATTTTTTTTTTGTTGGGGTTCGTTAAATATATGAGATATTTAAATGAATAAAGATTATCATCTATTTTTTTAATTTCATTGACTACAAGAAAATAAATAACAAAAAATTATGCTGGTATAAAATTCAGATCCCATTTTTTTTCCCATAAAGAAATAAAAATGGTAAATTTTATAATTTAATTAAATAATTTCAGATTGGTTAAAAGAAAAATTAATTATAACAAAAAAAATTACATGAGATTAATAACAATCATTTTTAATTAATTGACAATAAATATAATAAAAAGTTTAAAATGCACAAAAAAGATATTTTTAATTAAATTCGCTATTTTTTTAATCAGAGCTAACAAAAAACAAATTGATCAATTAAATTGTAAAAATAAAAAACGTGGTATCACTTTAACGTATATAATAATTGTATTATTAAAGTTGGTTTAAAAAGAATTGTTTAAATATTTGAGAATAAAAATAGATATTTATTATGTACCCATATTTTTACTATTTTTCATGCTTTTTTATTTTTTTACGTTTTTTCTATTATCTCTTATTTTTGCCCATTTTATTCCTGTTTTTTCTATTTTTTCCTATTTTTCCCTACTTTTTTCTGTCTTTTCTACTTTTAACTATTTTTTCATGGTTTTTTCTGTTTTATCCCAATTTTTCTATTTTTCCTATATATTTTCCTGCTTTTGCCCATGTGTTACCTATTTTTGACCATTCTTTCCTATTTTCTCTATTATTGTTATTTTTTCACATTTTTCCTGTTTTTCTCTATTTTTTCGTTTTTTTCCCTATTTCTCTTTTTTTCCCATATGTCTTACGTATATTTTACGTGTTTCCCTATTTTTCTCTATTTTTCCTTTTTCTCCAATTTTTCTCAATTTTTCCTTAATTTTTTTACGATTTCCTATTTTTCTCTATTTTTTCCTATTTTTTTCATATATTTTTTCTGCTTTTGCCTATTTTCTTCCCAATTCTTCATTTTCTCCGTTTTTTTTTAATATTTCTCTTTTTTTTCCTATTTTTCCCATTTTATTAACATATTTTTCAATTTTTTCTATTTTTATACATTATCATTATTTTTATTGTTTTTTCTATTGTTTACTGTTTCTTAATAATGTTTACTATTTTTCTCAATTTTTTTCATTTTCTTTATTTTTTTACGATTTCCTATTTTTCTCTATTTTTTCCTATTTTTTTCATATATTTTTTCTACTTTTGCCTATTTTCTTCCCAATTCTTCATTTTCTCCATTTTTTTAAATATTTCTCTTTCTTTCCTATTTTTCCCATTTTGCCTATTTTTTACCATATTTCCCTATTGTTTCCTGTATTTTCTTATTTCAGCATGTTTTTTTTCATTTTTGCTACTTTTCTCTATTTCTCCCTATTTTTTTACGTTTTCCTATTTTTATGTTTTTCCCATTATTCTTATTTTTCCTATATTTCATATATTTCCTATATTTCATATTTTTCCTCATTTCACTATTTCCTATTATTTCCCAATTTTTTTTTTTGCTTTTTCTGTTTTGCCTACTTTTTCTGATTTTACTCTTTTCCCTGTTTTTTGCTATTTTTCCCTATTTTTCTCTATTTTTTCTATGTTTACCATTTTTCTATTTTTCCTATTTTTTACCTAGAAAGAAAAGTAAAAATTTGTTTTTGAAAAATTATCAATTCAAGAATATAAAATATTTCGATCGCGTTGGACACACTTGTTATTTTCATTTCATTCAAATTTTTTTTTCAAATGTATGTGAAAAAAATGGATTCTTGCTGTTTTGTCCAATTTTTATATGAAAAAATGCATTCTTGCTATTGTTTTTTCCAATTCGAGTGTAAAAAAATGCATTCTTGCTATTTTCCAATTCTTATTTGAAAAAATACACTTTTGTTGTTTTGTCTAATTTTTGTGTGAAAACATGCATTCTTGCTTTTGTTTTTTTTTTTCAAATTTGTGTGAAAAAAATGTATTTTTGCTGTTTTGTCCAATTTTTGTATGAAAAAATGCATTCTTGCTATTGTTTTTTAGAATTCGTATGTGAAAAAATGCATTCTTGCCTAATTCATGTTTGAAAAAATGCATTCTTGTTATTTTGTCTAATTTTTGTGCGAAAACATGCATTCTTGCTTTTATTTTTTTTCTTTGTGTGAATGTATTTTTGCTGTTTTATCTAATTTTAGAGTGAATAAACGCATTCTTGCTATTGTTTGCTTCTAATTCGTGTATGAAAAATGCATTCTTGATTTTTTGTGTGAAAAAATGCATTCTAGCTATTATGTTCAAATTCGTGTATGAAAAAATGCAATCTTGCTTTTCCCCAATTATTATTTTAAAAAAAATTCATTCTTTTGCTATTTTGTCTAATGTTTGTGTGAAAAAATGCATTATTGCTATAATTTTTTCCAAATTTATCAGTGAAAAATTGTTTTATTGGGCAAAAATAATTTTTTTTGTCCAATTATTATGAACATTTGAACCACCGCACGTGAATTTAAAAATGCAATCATGCGCTTCGTGCTCATATTGTGATTATGATGTTGGATGCGAGTGTGCGGGAGAAAATTTAAATATTTGAAAGCCTAATGGTTTTCAATAGAGTGGTAATTCTACATTGGCGGTTAGCGGTTAACTAGTGCCGAGTTGGCAGGCTGTTGGGGTTTCGAAAATTATAGGGATTTCTTGATAATGATAAAAGACTGAATTTTATGAATTTTTAATCTAAGAAAAATATAACAATGGCTCAAAATGATTCCTTTGGGTGCTCTATCATTTGAAAGATGTAATATTTTTATTATTTTATACGAATCATATATAAGTCGAATTATTTTTCATTGCGACTGTCGTATATAAATGATTCGTAAAAACTCATCGTAAATAAACAAGTTTGTATGTTGTATCCCTGCAAATTATTATATTTGTTACAATTTTTTTCAAATTTTTTACAAATTTTTTACAAATTTTTAACAAATTTTTTACAAATTTTTTACAAATTTTTTACAAATTTTTTACAAATTTTTTACAAATTTTTTACAAATTTTTTACAAATTTTTTACAAATTTTTTACAAATTTTTTACAAATTTTTTACAAATTTTTTACAAATTTTTTACAAATTTTTTACAAACTTTTTAATGCTTTTGAAATATTATTAAATGCGACTAATTTCATGTTTTTTAACATTTTCAATATATTTTAAAAATTTTTGAATTTTTGACATTTTTACAATGTCAAATATTTGAAAATCTAAAACAAAATGCAAAATTTAAAATTTTTCAAATATTTTTGATATATTTTTGAAATTTTCGAATAATTTTTTGACGTTTTCAATTTATTTTAGAATTTTTTGAATTGAATTTGACATTTTTACTTTTTGAAATTCTCGAAAAAAATTGAGAAATTAAAAATTTACCAAAATTTTTGATATATTTTTGATTTTTTCGAATAATTTTTGAATGTTTTTTGAAACTTTTGACAGTTTTAAATTATTTTTAAATAATCGAATAATTTCAGGTTTTTTGAAATTTTTAGTATATTTCAGAAATTTTTGAATATTTCGGCTGTTTTGAAATTTTTTGAATTTTCGAAAAAAAATTGCGTAATTTAAAATTTTCCGAATATTTTTGATAGATTTTTGAAATTTTGAGTGAATAATTTTATGTTTTCTGACTTTTTCAATTTATTTTAGGAAGTTTCAAATATTTTGATATTTTACTTAATGAAATTTTCAAAAAAAATTGCTTTTTTTGAAACATTTCACATATTTGAAATATTTTAGACATTTTCAATATATTTTAGAAAAGTTTGAATATTTTGACATTTTTCGAAAAATTTTTGATGTTTTTTGAAACTTTTCACATTTTTGAAATATTTTTAAATAATCGCGCGAAAAATTTTGTTTTGACATTTTTACTTATTTGAAATTTTTTAAATTCTCGAAAAAATTGCGAAATTTAAAATTTCTTGAATACTTTTGATATAATTTTGAAATTTTCGAATAATTTTTTAATACTTTTTGAAAATTTTCACATTTTTGAAACATATTTAAATAATCGCCCGAATAATTTCATGTTTTTTGACATTTTCAATATATTTTAGAAATTTTTGAATATTTTTACATTTCTACTTTTTGAAATTTTTGAAATTCTCGAAAAAAATTGGGAAATTTAAAATCTTTCGAATATTTTTGGTATATTTTTGAAATTTTCGAATAATTTTTTAATGTTTTTTGAAACTTTTCACATTTTTGATGTTTTTTGACATTTTCAATATATTTTAGAAATTTTTGAATATTTTGACATTTATACTTTTTGAAAGTCTTGAAAAAAAATTGCGAAATTTTAAATTTTCCGAATATTTTTGATACGTTTTTGAAATTTTCGAAGAATTTTTTAATGTTTTTTGAAGTTTTTGATATTTTTGAAATATTTTTAAATAATCGCGCGAATAATTTCATGTTTTTTTATATTTTCAATATATTTTAGAAATTTTTGAATATTTGGACATTTTCACTATTTGCAATTTTTGATATTTTCGAAAAAAAAATGCGAAATTTAAAATTTTCCGAATATTTTTGAAATTTTTGAATAATTTTTTAATGTTTTTTAAAACTTTTAACATTTTTGAAATATTTGTAAATAATCGCGCTAATAATTTCATGTTTTTTTATATTTTCAATATATTTTAGAAATTTTTGAATATTTTGACATTTTTTCTTTTTCGAATAACCTTTTAATGGTTTTTGAAAGTTTTGCCATTTTCAATATATTTTTTAGATATTTTTGAATATTTTGACATATTTTCTTTTTGAAATTTTCGAAAAAAATTGCAAAATTTAAAATTTTTCGAAATTTGATATATTCGAATGATTTATTTAACGTTTTTTTGATATTTTTGAAATATTTTTAAAAAATCCCCCTAATAATTTCATATTTTTTGCATTTTCAATATATTTTAGAAATTTTTGAATATTTTAACATTTTTACTTTTTGAAAAAAATTGCGAAATTTAAAATTTTCTGAATATTTTTGATACATTTTTGAAATTTTCGAATAACTTTTTAATGGTTTTTGAAAAATTTGACATTTTTGAAATATTTTTAAATAATCGAATAATTTCATGTTTTTTGAAATTTTAGATATATTTTAGAAATTTTTGAATATTTTGACATTTTTTCTTTTTGATATTTTTGAAATTTTCGAAAAAAATTGCCAAATTTTAAATTTTCCAAATATTTTTGAAATTTTTGAATAATTTTTATTATTTTTTGAAAATTTTGAAATTTTTGAAATATTTTTAAATAATCGAATAATTTCATGTTTTTTGAAATTTTAGATATATTTTAGAAATTTTTGAATATTTTGACATTTTTTCTTTTTCGAATAACTTTTTGAAAGTTTTGCCATTTTCAATATATTTTTTAGAAATTATTGAATATTTTGACATATTTTCTTTTTGAAATTTTCGAAAAAAATTGCAGAATTTAAATTTGACATTTTTGAAATTTTTTTAAATAATTTCATGTTTTTTGACATTTTCAATATATTTTAGAGATTTTTGAATATTTACTTTTTAAAATTTTTGAAATTTTCAAAAAAAATTGCAAAATTTAAAATTTTCCGAATATTTTTGATAAATTTTTGAAATTTCCGAATATTTAATGATTTTTAAAACTTTTGACATTAATGAAATCGTTAAAACTTTTGAATTTTTTTTTATATAATCAAGCCAATAATTTCATGTTTTTTGACATTTTAATTATATTTTAGAAATTTTTGAATATTTTGATATTTTTACTTTTGAAATTTTTGAATTTCGAGACATTTTTATTTTTCTTGAAGTTTGACAATTTTTGATATATTTTCGAAATTTTTCCATTTCTTGAAACTCAGTATTTTTTTAAATTTTTTGAAATTTGTTACAATCAAGAATTTTTTAATATTTTTGTTATTTCAGTTAAAAAGAAACTCATTAAAAATTTATAAAAACAACCAAAAATGTTCATCTCATAACTCATATTATTTACCCCATTTTTTTTTATAATCTATTACTCCGGAATAACTGTTCCCTATATATCTCGAAGATTTATGCCAAACTATTTTCAATATCAAACTCCCGTATTTCACTAAACCTCCCATAAATTATTTCTAGGTGTCATCTATAAACCGAGTTCTAAGAAATTTGGCGTCGCAAAAAGAACAACAAGCGTCCGCTCAGAACGAATCGGTGTATGATAAATTGAGGATGTTTAATGGACAAACGCCCGGATGGGCATGGTATCCCGGAACGCCAACTGCTCCCCCACTTGGCCTTCCTCCAGCACCATCGGCACTCACTAGTCAAATATCCAGAGACGATCTCCAAAAAAGAGGTAAACATTATTCACTTTAAATTAAATAATCAAAAGAATTATATTTATAAATTTGTATATTATTGATTTAATGCTTTAATGCGAAAAAAAGATTTAATTAGAAAGAGTATGTTTAGGTTCAAAAAGTGGCGCAGTCAGAATTACTTATTAGGGGGATTTTCAAAAGTATTACAAGAGTATATTATAGAAGACTTTCGAAAAAAAAAACATATGTATGGGGTATGGGAGGGGTTTTAACCCCTAAACCCCCGCTGGCTGCGCTACTGGGATCAATTCAATTTAAAATATTGCTTTTAAAAGAAAAATAATTTTTCGGATTAAGTTATTATTTGGGTAAATTTGTTTTTTCTTTTAAGAATAATTTTATTACTAAAATTAAAATTATAAATGGGGTTATTACCAAATTACAGAGTGGAGAAATTAGAAATTCGTAAATCTTTATAAATACCAAGTTGTGTAAAACATTATAGTTTACATATGTCATTTCCCACTTAAAACCCCCCTTTAACCGGGTTTTCCATTATAAACTTACTATTTCTGAGTGGAGAAAGGTAAACAAAAACGAAAAAATTGGAAAAACCGGAAAAATCGGAAAATATCGGAAAAATCGGAAAATATCGAAAACTCCAAAAAAAAGAAACGATAAAATTGGAATAAAAGCAGATAACGTAGAAAAAATTATAAGGATAAAAAAAACTATAAAAACTGACAAAAATTGTAGGTTGTATACTAAACAAGCTTCAATTTTTTGAAAAAACAAAAGCAAGAATTCAATTTTTGAAACATGAATTGGTAAAAAAACCAAGACTGCATTTTTCACACACAAATTTGAAAAAAAAACAATACAAGAATGCATTTTATCACACAAAAATTAGATAAAACAGCAAGAATACATTTTTTTCACACAAAAAAACAAGGCCAAGAATGCATTTGTCAATACCGCAAAATGCATTTTTTTTACAAGCGTGCGGAAAGTTGTACTTTTCCGCACTGATTTTATAAATGCTAAAATGATTAAAAATTAATTCTTGCTTGGTTACTATGATTACTTTTAGCCTAATGTTTTATTTATTAAGAAGCACTAAGAAAATTTTTGTTTAATGACAAAAAAATATGTTTACTAAAATTTGTTTTTAATTCTAGGTGCTTGTAGAAAAAATATTGTTCCTAACACTTGCGTAAAGTATCTTTTCCCCACTTAACTGCAATTGCGTGCGGAAAAGTATAACTTTCCGCACTTGTTAGGAAAATAACTATTTCGTTATGGTAAATGAAATAAACTATTAGAGGTGTCAAAATGAAAGGATTCTTAATATATGAGTTATAATGTCAATATAAAAAACAGGAGATTTAAGTAATAGAAGAAAGTAGATAGTCCAGACCAAAATCCGACCATAGGTATAGGGAATTAAACGTGTTAGAGTGAGAGGTATAGGAAATTCAGCGTGTCAGAAAGACATCACACCCACCAATTGAATCCGTCGTAAAATGTGACGTTTTGAACGTTTTTTCACGTTGTTTTTGATTCGAAAAATAGGCTTGAAAACGTTGTAAAATGTCACGTTTCGAACGTTTTTAACGCTTCAAAATACTTAACGTAAAAAAACGTCGCGCTCTATCTTTCTGACACGCTGAATTTCCTATACCTCTCACTCTAACACGTTTAATTCCCTGTACCTATGGTCTGGGCTATCTACTAAAGAAGTAATGAAAATAATAAATGTCACAATATATATCATTATTGTTTATAAGCGTTTTAACTACTGGCAGTATGTATAAGTTTCTTAAAAAAAGTTACTTTAATTGTAAACTATATATTTTTATTATCAGTAACAATTTTAAATTTTATTTTTTTCCATTAGAATTAATTTCTCATTAACAGAAATTAAATATTTTAAATAAATTTCAAGAAATTCACAAAACACGCAATAACAATAAACAAGTGAAAAACGGCAAATATTTTTACCGTAATTGCGAAAATTTAAAGTTACGACATAAATTTCTATATAGGTAATATACTATAAATACTATAAATTTTTCTACGTTTTATCAAAGTTTAACTTTTTATCATTTTTTATTTTTTTGTAATTTTTAAATTTTTTAGTGCATGGACAGCTATATTACCATAGCCATAATAAAAATAACTATTCATATCTCATTAATTTACCAAATTTTAATTTTTTGTTTAGAAAATTTCAAATTTTACAAAAATTTCACATTCTAAATGTGCGAAAAAATACAACTTTCCGCACCAGTGCGGAAAAGTACAACTTTCTGCACGCAAATGTGTGCGGAAAGTTGTAACTTTCCGCACGCTTGTAGAAAAATTTTTAATTAAGATTTGTACCTCACAAATAATAGCGTTACAGACAAGACCTGTCAGTATATCGTATACAGCAAACGCCAATAAACATCATAGTGAATCGATTGTCAAAATTATAAGTAGAATAAGTAGAACGAACTATCGTTGTAAACTAAATTATAGTTGCATCGCCCCTCTACTTTCTGATTGAAGTAATGGGCCATGGAGACTTAAAATGCAATAATGATAAAAACGGAACGATTTAGGTCCATCTAATAGGTGGCAGCACTTACCAAACAATTAAATGCATATATCTTAATTCGCTCTTAAAATTTAACTACTATTAGATTTTCTTTTTTTTCTGTTACCAAATATCTTAAAATATTAAGGGGAATTGTGGAAAGCTAAAATATTATTCAAAAAAAAATTAAAAGAGCTTGAAAAAAAAAATATAAATTGATTGAAAATTTAGTATTTGTAGGTCGATAGTACGCCCTTATTCTGTGTGGCTCAAAATGCATCACACGATAGCGGTACATGAAAGAGATTCGCTGTTCAGTGTGGGGGGAGAAATCACAGTCAGTAGTAGACATTCTGTAGAAATTATGAAACTGACGTAAATGCTGACTTCTTAGGTCAAACATTATATCAGCTTCGCTGTACTGGTCTCTACTGTCACACAAGAAAATATAGAGATTTTATTGTTGGAACGTGTTCCACTTGAAAGAAAATTCAAGTTTGCGGAAGGCGAACTACGAGCTTCAGCCGCCATCTACACGTTTTGTGAAATGACTCGTGAACGGTGCATTGCATGAGAAAAATAGTAGAACCTACTTTTTCTGATCTGACTTTTGGACTAAAATATGCGAGGAATAACGAGTATAAAGAAGAGATACGTCGCTTTGTTTACAATCCTGTTTCGTACACTAGTTAGGAGAAATGACGTCAGACCACTAAATCTGACGGAATGCCAAGCGCAACTTTAAAATGTTATAACTTTATTAGTTTCTGAGGTATATTAATTTTACTTTCACATTTTTGTTGAGTTTTGCTTAAATTTTCAGTTTCATTTATAAAAAAAATGGTGAACTTCTCCATTAACAATTCATTAATCCTCAACTCCAACTCCCTTCTAATTTTCAACTTTTTTTGTAAAGTAGATTTCCGGTATTTTTTTATTTTTTAACGACAGCTTTTACAAACCTCAGATAAATCTTATTCTATGGTTAAGGTACATAAAGTGCCCTTTAATAGATTTTACTAGACTCAGGCAAAAATATTAGTAGATTTGCCATAATATATGTGGTACTGTTGTCTGCCAGGCTCTTCTGCTCTGTAAGTAATCTTTGGTACTGCTATATAGAGGTTAGAGGTCTATCATGGCCCTGTATTTCCTCCCCCATCTCCAACTTCATCTCTCATCTCACAGCTTACCCCTTCTCTAGCCCCTCTCTTTACCATCCCATCTCTTCCCTCCCTCTCTCAGACACACCATTAGCCGTTATCTTAAAAAAATGGGCTGAAAAAAGTGATCTATAAACATTTTTGAAAAAAAATGAATTTATTAGTGTTACTACTATTTTTTTTTAATATACAGCTTTATTAAAACGCCACTGCATTAAGCAAAACTAACAAGAAAATACAAGTAACAACTAAACGAAAATCAACCTTTCTTCGCCAAACCACAACTATTTTAACTTCAGCAAGTCGGAGTGAAAACGCGCTGAAGTCAACTGAAATAATTCAGGCTGTCGTAAGGGCATTTGGAAATGAACATAACTTCCGTTCCACTGGGTCCGTGTTGCCCGATCCGAACTAGTAATTGTGTTAGCGGTAAATTTTACGAAAATACCCGACAACGGCTGTTAAAACGAAACGACCTACACTGCAAAACAGCTTGTTTCTCTTAAAATAAAAAAAATAATAATATCTTGTAGTTTTCTCTATACATAAAGTTTATTTCATTTTTGTATATAAAGACATATATAACTTAATCGCAATTAATTATAAACAAAAAAATAATAAAAATAATACTTTTAGAGCAAATTTGTTTTCTCCTCAGTAATCAAGGTCTTAAATATTTTTTTCCTGGGGGGAGGGGGATAAACAAATTTTTAGACAAATAAGTATGTTTATTTGTTTTAATAATCCATTTTGATTCTATTCTCCATCTTGTCTGATGATGATTTCTAGTAGGTTTTTACTTATATTTTCTATTACGTCCATTTCTTCATTTCATACATTTTATTTCTTCTTTTCGTTCTATTTTTTATGGTATCCGGGGGGGTAATTACCCCCTTTACTCCGCACCATATCTACGCTCTTTTCACGAGTAAATTCTGTCAGTAACTATTAAAATTATATTTTTTATCAATTAAATTCATACTGACTGATAATAAAGAATTATACTGCTATCAGGATAAAGTTCAAGTAAAAGGATTTATTTTATTTTATTTGAAAATAACATAAATTAATACTACTCCAGAAACCGTTAATTCGTCATGAGATACGTAACTTAATGTGATTGGTTCAATAAAAGTGATGTGTTGGTTTTGAGAGGCCGCATTTGGGTAAAATTCGTTAGATGAATAATTTTGGACATAATATTTTGAAGCAGCTATAAGAGCAAAGGAGTTAATAGATTTAACAAGTGACGAAATATATCTGTTAATATAATCTTGGATTATTCTAGAAGGTATGCAGTGACGTAGGAGATATACATGTATAGGAAAGTAGAAATTAATTGAATTATATAATTTATGTTAACACATGAAACTAAAATTTAGAAATAAAATTGAAATATATTGAAATATGAAGATTATTTCTGGTTAAATTGAATTAAATTTAACAACTAATATTACTTCATTTAAATTAATAGTCTTTATCAAGTAATTTATTTTTTTTAATAGTGGCAAAATTTACTGAGAGAATTAGTTTATTTTAATAGTAAAAAGTTATATTAGTATGTTGTACCTTTATTAAAAAGTTAACGTTATAACATTTTTTATTACTCACTATAATTTTAGACACTCTAACTACTGTTGTTTCAAAATATACTAAAAATTTACAAAATGTCAAACTTCTTTAGGTCTTTTTATTTATATCTTATATTTATTTACAATTTTACGATATATTTGTTTATTTTTTAGATACTCGATTTTTCTAATTTTTTCGTGTTTTTCCAATTTTTTCTAATTTTTTTACAATTTTCATTACCGTCTTTTTTTTTTAGATTTTATTCGTTTTTTTCGTTTTTCCAATTTTTTCAGGCTTTCTTATGCTTTTTTTTTCTAATTTTTTTTTATTTTTTCCTCCAATTTTGAAGAATTTCTAATTCCCATCTGTTGGCTCTGTTTAGTAAAACTACAATTTTTGTCGGTTTTTACATTTTTTTTTTTGGTTTTTTTATCCTTACAATTTTGTCTGATTTATCTTATATTTATTTCAATTTTACGATATATTTATTAATTTTTTGGATACTCGATTTTTCTAATTTTTTCGTATTTTTCCAATTTTTTCTAATTTTTTTACAATTTTCATTACCGTCTTTTTTATTAGATTTTATTCGTTTTTTTCGTCTTTCCAATTTTTTTCAGACTGTTTTATGATTTTTTATTCTAATTTTTTAAATTTTTTTTCCTCCAATTTTGAAGAATTTCTAATTCCCATCTGTTGGCTCTGTTTAGTAAAACTACAATTTTTGTCGGTTTTTACATTTTTTTTTTTTGGTTTTTTTATCCTTACAATTTTGTCTGAGTTATCTTATATTTATTTACGATTTTTTTGGTATTTTTTCAATTTTTTCTGATTTTTTACAATGTTTATTACCGTTTTTTTTATATCTTATTCGTTTTTTCGGTTTTCCAATTTTTTTCAATTATTTTCCTCCAAGAAATTCGAATTCCTGATGACTCTATTTAGTATACAATTTTTGTCGGTTTTTACACTTTTTATTGTTTTTTTATCCTTACAATTTTGTCCATCCTTTACAATTTTACGATATATTTGTTTATTTTTTTGGATAATTTTTCATTCGATTTTTTTTTGATTAATTGAGAAAAAAAAAAATTTAATAATTTAATAATTAAATAAAAGTTTATTACCATGTAAACAAAGAGAATGTTTTAGAAATTTAAAAAAAAAACTGATTAACTAAAAAAATTTTTTCTGTTTGGTTCAGGCAAGATTTGGAGTGACTACGTCGTTTACAATATTTTAACTCAATTTAGGGCCAAGAAAAAATAAAAATTTAAAACAAAATATTGCACAAAATTTTATAATTCGATCAATTTAATTAAACAATTGAGACAAACGGTAACAAGTTCTTTAAAAAAAGAGCACGAGCACACCATTATTTAAAGATAAAGAAATAAATTAAAAAAAATTATCAAAGTATCACTTTCTCACGTTTATTAATTATCAAAAAAATATTTGTATAAATTAATAAAATGAGAAATAGATAGAAAAACTGGTATACTTATCTTTGACCGAAACGTAGGCGTACACTTAAGACTGTTCATTTAAAACTGCCGTCGGGCGAACAATCGTACAACAAAACAAATAACACTTGTTAAAATGTTTTGTGACAAATTATTTCATCAGAAATTCGTTCATTTTATCTACGTTAATGGTTCGGGATTCTATACTATAACATCGACAAAATATTTGACACTACCTTTCTCTCTCATTTTCTGTTTTCTTCGTCTGACTGTCTCATTTTCTTACACCTAATCTTTGCCATTTGTTATCAAATATTTTATGGTAGAGGTGGAAACTAACGAGCTAAAAATAACTTGAAATAACGGTCAGAATGGAAAATTAAGAAAAATAAAAATATTTTTATATAAAAAAACTTTACTGAATATACTTTTCAGTGCTTTTAAAATAATTAATGTGATATTTAATAAATTACTAGTTGACATTGCTTATTGCTGGAATTATTATCTAAATAAAATTGCAATTAGGTTAAATATAATTAAAAAAACAAGAAGAGACAATAACAAAATTTTAATTAAACATTTTAAATGAATGATATCTGTTTATGAAACGATTGAGTCTGTAAAGAGTTGATTAGATAAAAGAGTAATAAAGCCGATAACGTGTAGCTTTGGCTCATGTCTCAACGACAGAAATCCTGGGGAAAGAAGACAGCGACGCAGCAAGCAAGCAAGAAACTCCAAACAGGCAGGGGGGTAAAGTATGTGTGGTACGGATGTGGGAGAGAAACTCCAAAAAGGCTGGCAGCCGACACCAGCCCAAAGTTAACGTTCCCGTAGATTTCCCACCCTGTTGTGCGCGTCCCTATTTACTTCCGCTTCTGTAAACTCCACCCCATTTCATATCCACCCTCGCTATTTCATTCTCCTTGTTTTATTTCATCTTCTGATCCTATTCCCTTTTTGCCCCCGTCGCCCAGCCTCACCCCCTCGCCGGCCTTGTTTATGTTTTCTGCCGACGAATCTCTATTCGGGAATTTACATAATTTTAGATTTTTACAATTTTTTCCGAGATCGACTCGCATAAACGAATTATTGTCGGTGCTATATCGAAATTGAATATTGTGTTCTCCTGATCCTATTTCACCTGATTTATTTTTCAGCTTCTCGTTTCTCCAACAAACGACGGCCATTATGGAATAAGTTTATCGTCGCATTTTATTCGAAAGACGCACAACAAAGATAAAGCAAATATTTAAAATTATATAATTTTGAAAAAACCAATCAATTCGTATTGAAGATACACATATTTATTCTCATTTAACCAACACAAATAGTGTTCAATTAAATCAAAAATAGAGAGACTAAGTTTTTGAAACTACACACTCCGACCATCATCAGGAATCATTAGTGATGGGGCCATTTATCGGCGCCAAGTTGTACTTGGCCAGTTGCTTTTATAAAAGGATTTTATCTTAATAAGTGGTTATGTTTATTGATACTCATCAAAGTACGATAGATGTCGTGACTATATATCATTTTGAAGTATTCAATTAAATTTGCGCCACCCTGTATTAAGACATAGATGCCATAATTTGTCAACAATTGTAATAACTCTATATAAGGATCGCATTTTCTTCTATTATTAGTTGCAATCGTATTGAGTTTTCTTAAATATTCTGAACTGTCATCTCTTATAGATGATTTTTTTACAATTTTTTTTGTAAGCTATAAGTATAACTTAACCTATTTCAAATTCTTTTGGTTTGATACAGATTAAACGATGACGATTTTTGCACATGGAAAACATCACGAACAAGCTCATAACATAGCTGACTGGTTCGGCTTTGTCTGAAATTTTCACGTCTACACAATTTTCATTTTGTGATATAATTAAAAGTGAATGTGTGCACTGAAATCAATAATAACTTTTAAATTATACACAGCAACATCGCGTTGGATAACTAATTAAGTCTAAAATTCATTAAAATTGCTCGTAAACAATCAGTTTGTGGTTTTGATTGAATGTTGTGGTTTTTATTAAATTGCAGATTTATTTTGCATATATTATTATTTATAGAATTTTGCTGTTTTGCAGAAATAATATAATGTATTATATTAAAACATATTATTGTTTTTGACTAAAACACAGAATACTTTAACTATACAGAAGCGAAAGTATAAGGCGGCACTTTGATCATCAAAGTGAGAATTTTCATGGCCTCGTTCTGTCAATTTTGAGCGGCAAATTTGAATTAAATAAAATTAAGGTAGTTTAAGCATATTCTTTGCTATATCGATTCCATAAAAAAATATATTCCGGGTTTTCTTCACTATTGACCTTTTACTATGAGTAAATTTTACAAAATGCAGTAATAACTAATTGATTTCACAAAACAACTCAAAATAAATCAATATAGGTGTAACAAGAATAATAAAAGTTTCAAAAAAATAAAGCACACAGATTCTACTTCTGAAAGTGAGTAGATACACTATTATATATTTTTTTCTACATGCGTGCGGAAAAGTATACTTTTCCGCACGCATTTGAGTGCGGAAAGTTGTACTTTGTGGAAAAAGTATTGTTCCTAACACTTGCGTAAAGTATCTTTTCCCCACTTAATTGCATGCCCGAACGACGGTTACTATGATTACTTTTAGCCTAATGTTTTATTTATTAAGAAGCACTAAGAAAATTTTTGTTTAATGACAAAAAAATATGTTTGCTAAAATTTGTTTTTAATTCTAGGCGCTTGTAGAAAAAATATTGTTCCTAACACTTGCGTAAAGTATCTTTTCCCCACTTAACTGCAATTGCGTGCGGAAAAGTATAACTTTCCGCACTTGTTAGGAAAATAACTATTTTTTAATGGCATGGACTTTATGTTATTCAACCAACTGCTTTTTATTATCTCGTCGATGAGTTATTAAAATACAATCACAAAATGTAATTTTTACACTATGGAACTAGAAAAAATCTTACATATTAGTGAGATAAGTCAGCGACCCCGTGCGACACCGCCATAAAACCAATTGGAAATTTAGCACACTGAGTTCAAATGAAATAAAAAAATATTTAAGAACATACGTGATTTTAGAAATAAAAAGACGAGAGAGTGGATACAGAAGCAATCACGCCTATACCAACCATAGCGATATAGCCCATTTAAAACGTGAGGTTCTGGTATACTATAGATTTTTTGCGCTGATTTCGAAAATCGAGATCTCAAACCCTTAAATTGTGCGCAAACCCCCGACACATGGAAAAAATACTCCATTACAACAGTCCACAATATTTTAATTCATGGACCAGAAATAATACGACAATCATTGTTATCTATTGGCCAAATATCGGAGGAGACACAAGAGGCATGCAATAAATATTTAAAAAAATATCGCGAAACATTTTCCTGGAAAAACAAGCGAAAAATAACCACGAAAGATGTTTTTCGAAAGAGTTTTAATAGCTTCAGGTCCACTTATTTCAAGTTGTCGTATGTTGAGTGCTAAGCCACTCAAATCATCCATAGAAACAAATGAAAATGTTATTATTGAAGAAGAAAGCGAAGAATCGACGATTTATTACCAGATGATGCAGATTTTTTTTTCTAAATATTTTACTCATATAAAGACAATAATATGTACAGGTTGTTCGAATAGTAATAAATGAATTTTCTTAAACAGTAAATTAATTCAGTTTTACCATTATTTTCCTACGCGCGTGCGCATAATTCAACTCCCTATCTTGGAATTTTCAAATTCGATCGCAGCATAATTACTCAAATTTTATGAGCATGCAGAGTATTAAACTTGGAATTTTCTAATTCCGATGCCGGATTCGTTATTCTGAATTTAACATTGACAATTATTATAATTGAAATTTGACAGACTAAGCAACTAGTCTGAACAAATATCGACTAAATATCGAAGGACCAGATCAATTAGCAAACTGATAAATTCTTATTTTAAATAACTTCTAACTGCTTTTCAGTCAGTTATATGAATTTGAATAAAACACGCAAAATTAACTGTAAGGGGTATTTTTTCAGCCGTTTATTATTAAAACAAAATTCTTAATTTTATATTTTTACAATTTAATATTTTTATAGAGTAACTGCACTCACTCATTATCACTGTAAAAATATTATTTACAATTTTAATACAGTTAAAACCTCAGAAAAGTTGCTTGTAGAATTTCAGGGTGAGTTACCCGCATTTTATATTGAAAATCTCTCGTTGGCAGATAACTATTCTGCTCAACGATCTAGAAGCTAATAATCCACAACCAGTGTTGTCAGGTGGGAAAACTTTTTAGTACCACAAACTCTATCAAAATGTACTAAATTTTTAATATTCCATCCCATATGATAGTGCAGAAGAATGATTGGTTGCTGTCTCATTCACTAGCCAATTAGAAAAAAGTACTCGAGTCTCAAATATAATATTTTTCAGTTCTTTGGCAAAATGTGCCGAATATAATCAAAAGTCAAATAACTTGAGAGACAAAGAGAACTTTCAGTTCATTCAGTTTCAAGAACAAAAGATCAACCGCTTGAGGTACCATTACACGTAATTTACTTCGTCGACACCATAAAGAATCTAAACCTAGAATCACACTTCTAGTACAAATTTTTAAAAGCATGCTTCTCTCTCTCTCTCAAGCGCTCGAGGCACCGTCTCGCGTATTTACTTCGTCAACACCATCGAGAATCTAAGCCTAGAATCACATTTCTAGTACAAATTTTTGGAAGCATGCTTCTCTCTCTCAACCGCTCGTGGCACAGTCTCGCGTGATTTACTTCGTCAACACCATAGAGAATCCAAGCCTAGAATCACATTTCTAGTACAAATTTTTGGGAACATGCTTCTCTTTCTCAACCGCTCGAGGCACCGTGTCACGTGGTTTACTTCGTCAATACCATAGAGAATCTAAGCCTCGAATCACACTTCTAGTACAAATTTTTGAAAGCATGCTTTTCTCTCTCTCTCTCAAGCGCTCGAGGCACAGTCTCGCGGATTTACTTCGTCAACACCATCGAGAATCTAAGCCTAGAATCACATTTCTAGTACAAATTTTTGGGAACATGCTTCTCTTTCTCAACAGCTCGAGGCACCGTGTCACGTGGTTTACTTCGTCAACACCATCGAGAATCTAAGCCTAGAATCACATTTCTAGTACAAATTTTTGGGAACATGCTTCTCTTTCTCAACAGCTCGAGGCACCGTGTCACGTGGTTTACTTCGTCAACACCATCGAGAATCTAAGCCTAGAATCACATTTCTAGTACAAATTTTTGGAAGCATGCTTCTCTCTCTCAACCGCTCGAGGCACCGTCTCGCGTGATTTACTTCGTCAATACCATAGAGAATCCAAGCCTAGAATCACATTTCAAGTACAAATTTTTGGGAACATGCTTCTCTTTCTCAACAGCTCGAGGCACCATGTCACGTGGTTTACTTCGTCAACACCATCGAGAATCTAAGCCTAGAATCACATTTCTAGTACAAATTTTTGGGAACATGCTTCTCTTTCTCAACAGCTCGAGGCACCGTGTCACGTGGTTTACTTCGTCAACACCATCGAGAATCTAAGCCTAGAATCACATTTCTAGTACAAATTTTTGGAAGCATGCTTCTCTCTCTCTACCGCTCGAGGCACCGTCTCGCGTGATTTACTTCGTCAACACCATAGAGAATCCAAGCCTAGAATCACATTTCAAGTACAAATTTTTGGGAACATGCTTCTCTTTCTCAACAGCTCGAGGCACCGTGTCACGTGGTTTACTTCGTCAATACCATAGAGAATCTAAGCCTCGAATCACACTTCTAGTACAAATTTTTGAAAGCATGCTTCTCTCTCTCTCTCTCTCAAGCGCTCGAGGCACCGTCTCGCGGATTTACTTCGTCAACACCATAGAGAATTTAAGCCTAGAATCACATTTCTAGTACAAATTTTTGGAAGCATGCTTCTCTCTCTCAACCGCTTGAGGCACAGTGTCGTGTGATTTACTTAGTTAATGCTTCTCTCTCTCGAGCGCTCGAAGCACCGTCTCACGTGATTTACTTTGTCAACACCATAGAGAAACTAAGCCTCGAATCACACTTATAGTTCAAATTTGTGGAAGCATGCTTCTCTCTCTCAACCGCTCGAGGCACCGTCTCGCGTGATTTATTTTGTCAGCACCATAGAGAATCTAAGCCTAGAATCACATTTCTAGTACAAATTTTTGGAAGCATGCTTCTCTATCTTTTCATGGTCTTCTGCTATGGACATTTTGATTTCTTGCATCACTGTCCACCACTATATGAATTCGCGCGCCTAAACCTTATTGAAAGTGGGGGGTTTATTTTCTAGCTTTTAAAATCGACTCGGCTGATGATCCGAGCTACATCTGCACTTTTCGCTCTTATTGATACATTAGAGAGACAGAAACAGGTGTCCTTAGCAATAGTAGGATTGAGTAAATTATTTTTTACAAACTGTGCTTTTTGCATACTACTTAACATGTAAAATAATTTAGTGGTATGGGGTAGATTTAGAATCTATTTTTAGATTATTGGTTATCGAAAGTACTTTTCTGGCTAAAATGGGTATGTTCGGCTTCAAAATTCTGTAATCGTTTCTAGACTGCGTATAATCGGTTACGTAGTAAACTGAAGTCCTAGTACAGTTCGATACTGTTCACAAAATATACAAAACCTGAGCAGTTTTAGTTTTAGAAACTAATGAAAGTTGGCGCTGTGGTTCTATTCTAAAACTGTTAAAAAAGAAGAATAAATATAATAAGAATAAGACGTCTTTTGTCAATATTATCATTGTTATAATTGTCAATTTGCCAATATATCTTATCACTTATTACGAAAAATTTAATACCCACTCCGGCCACGAGATTTCTAGTTATTGTATTTTCTTGTTTTAATTATTTTTCACTATTGTTTATATTATATTTATTGCATTGATTATTGTACATAAAATATTAATCTGCAAAAAATAAAAAATATGTCTAGTAAGGAGAATTTCGATATTTACCTTATTCACTGTTAATAATTTTTCATCCTATATCTGAAATAAAATTTATTTTTTTTTAGGATCAGAAATATATGATATTAAAAGACAGTAAGACACTTTAAATTCAAAAAACTTTTTTAAACAAAACGACAAATTCACTTATATAGTTGTATAAAAAATACAAACTAAAAGTGGCAACAGGAGGGATTAAAAATCTATTTCATTCAACTTATCAAACATGTTCAAAGTAACAATAAGTGCATCAAAGTGCGAAAAAAGTTTTAGAGTTTTAGAAAGAAATTATAAGAAAACAGTAGATAATAATAGTAAAATTAATAAACTAAAAAAAAAGTCTTAACGAAAGTCAGGAGTAAATTTTAAAATTTTTATATTTCATACAGGGGTGGTAAGGAAAGGGAGGATGGGGGGATGGTAGGGAACATATTTGACTATAAGGAAGATTTTAATGAAATCTTTAGAAAAAAGAGGAATATCATGCCCATTTCTCTTAGATAATAGTGAATGTGTGAGACTATCTGGAGAAATGGCATCCCTATCCACATTCCTATCTACACCATCCACCTCAAAATCTTTGCTACCACCTAATGCTAGTGATCAGAGCAAAGAAAATACTTCTGGAGTTGCTATCAGTATTCCAGAACAGGTCGTCACTCCTAGTGCTGGAACCTACAAGAGGAAGCAGAATATAATTCCATAAAAAAAGCGGAAAGTCGCATTATATAGAAAAACTTGCTGTTAACAAAGAAAAATTTGCAAATTGGATGAGAAAAATTGGAGAATAGAAAAAAAGAACAAAAATACAAGAAAAATTGAATTGTTATTTTTTTTATTTGTTTGGTTTTGTTTTTTGTATAGGTATTTGAATTTGAAATAAAAATAATAATAATTAATGTCCTTTATTGAACTGAAAATCAATAATGAACTAACTGAAGTCTCGTCTGTTGTGATTTATGAATATAAATATGAACAAACCTAAAATGTGAACCGAATGATGAATATTTTTAATTTTAAAAGAAACATTTTTTGTTTTACAAATTCTGGATAATATTTCAGTGAAATTTATCCATATTAATTAACTAAAGTTTCCATAAAACTACTGAATGAAGAGAGAAGAAAAAATCCACTAGTAGAGCGAAATATTAATAAGGTTGCAAAATGTGTTTCAAAAAAAGGTTAAGCATGAGTAATTTTATTTATTAACAAAGTATTGTAAAAAGAAACATTTGTAAGTTGTTAATATTTTTATTTTCCAAGCATATAAATATCCATCTTCGAAATAAAAATCACCCCAAAAATAACGTACAAAATTATAATATCACTTTGTAATCGGCTGAAAAGATGAAAATTTATGTTGTTTCAGCTGACGTAATGCACGAGAATACATCGGATGGAAATTCGGAGCATAACTCTTCGGGCGACGAGGATTCCCAGCTGAGGTTGAGACTGAAAAGGAAACTTCAGAGGAACAGAACTTCCTTTACCAATGAACAAATCGATAGTTTAGAAAAGGGTGAGTTAATATTTTAAGCCCTAATAATTTAACGTTTTAAAATTGTTAAAGTATTTAGGCATAACAAACTTCCAGTTACTTCCAAAATGTTGTTTATTTTTTTGCTTTCAACATGCTGCTTACTTTTTTTGTCTCCAATATGTGTGTTATATGTTCCTTAAATCTAGTTTCAGTTGTTCCATAAGTTTGGCCTACAACTGTTTGCCATATCATAAAGTGATTTTACTATATGGAATAAATATAAAGTACAAAAATTTATTAATATTCTATTTTAGTACCAAAATATTATTTATTGTTTTTCTAAAATTTTAATGAGTATCAATTATATCTCGTAAGTCATTTGTCATATCATGCAGTATTTTATTTTAAAAAATCTGAATATTTTTCATGTCATTATCTCCAATTAAAATCTAAAATAAATAAAAATAATAATTATTATTAATAAAATTATTTAATACTAAAATATTCAGATAGTAATTTCCCGCCTTTTAGTTTTTGACTTCGTTAATATTTTTATCCCTTTATGGATTATACATGTATTTATTTTCCGTTTTTTTTTTTTCAGAATTTGAACGCACTCACTACCCGGACGTTTTTGCCAGGGAACGGTTAGCGGAGAAAATTGGATTACCTGAGGCACGTATCCAGGTAACAATTTTTTTCCAAATCAATTGCACAAGAAGCTCAAAAATATATCAATATTTTTTTTACAAATTTATAAAATAATATCGATTGTGCTAAATGATTTTTTATAAAAATAAGTTACTATTTATCGTTTTTGAAAATTATTAATAAGTTATGACTCAAAATTGTAACCGTAATTTAGACATTAAGAACCTCATTCAAAAATATATTTCCCTTGTACAGATTATATTTGAGTCCAACTCTACAAATCTTAGTTCGAGGAAAGATATCTTATGTTGGTAGCATTTGCACATGCGCAGTTGGTTCGTTCTGTCAAAAATCATAGCACATGCGCATTTGGTTCTTTCTGTCAAAAATCGTATATTAAGAATTTGAAATTTAAGTAAGGTTAAGGATAAAACGTTTAAGCAGATAATATGGCTGAGGTTAAAAAGTTAGCTAATTTTATTTGCAAAAAAGAAATAATATTACTTTGCTGGTTAAAAATGTATAAAGATATACTGGAAAATAAAAAAAAACCGATAATAAAATGAATACACTACAAAAGGACGCGGAAAAAAGGACACGGGAAAAAAGGACGCGGTAAAAGAGGACGCGGGAAAAAATGACGCGGGATAAAAGGAACGCAGAATAATATATAATATAATACTAAAACTTTTCCCCTCATTGTATGAATTTACTTGTGTATGTCATAGAGATTTCTATATTTCGTTTTAAAAATTTCAAAATTTATTGAAAATTTCGAAGTTTTGAAAACGGCAAATAAAAATTTTAAAAACATTATAAATTTAAAGAATTTCAAAACCATTTTAAAAAAAATTCAAAAATTTAAAAAACTGAATTTTAAGATATTCAAAAATTTTAAAAAACAAAAAAAATGTTAAAAAAATTAAAAATCAAAATCAAAATTATATAGAAAATTTCAAAAAAAAATTATTGTTAAAAATTGTTCAAATACCGAAGAAATATTTTTTTAATACAACAGGTTAGATTTAGATAGTCAAAACTTCTTTTAAGTAAATACATATTTTTTTATTAGTGTTTTTTAAATACACAGGTTATATTTAGATAGTCAAGACTTATTTTAATAAAATAAATATTTTATGTCAACAAAACACTTAAACTTGGCAACAGCGGTAGGCACTCGAGTTGCAATTGGGATCTAGATCTGTATACAGGGTGTCCTTGAAATATTAACAAATATACAGGGTATTTCATAATTAAATTTTGATAATCCTTGATTTTAATAATAATTCTTTACATGAATATAGGTCCGTAACAGGTTTATTTCTAAGTATCAGAATGCTTAAATTTAACAAAAATATGAGTTTTAAAACTGCTTTTTTTGTTGATATCCAAATTTTAATATTTAACACTACATTTTTAAACCCCATAAATATATTTTTATACCCATTGGATAGTAAATATTCCCCTAAACCAAAACCAACGTCATTATATAAACATTTATTCTATTAATAAGCATAAAAAATAGTAAAAATCTGACCCATAATCCTGTCAGTGTTGATGAAACGGAAGGGTTAAAAAAATGCAAACGTATAAAGAATCCAAATAAAAAGCTGACAAAAAGTTATCATCCGATTCGGCTTTTGCCAAAACTGATCAATATTATCAACCAATGAACCCTGAAAACATGCGTCAAACCGTTCTGATGGCTCTCACCATCTCTCTAGGTATTTTCCGACACCTTCCAGAGGCGTTACAAATTTCCATAGCAAAAATTAAAAAGGATTAATTGATATCGGTTCAACCAAAAAATATTAGATAAATAGAAAATACAGATTAATTAGTTAATAAAGTAAATTAAACAAATTAATTAAAAAATGAAAAATCGATAAAATGTAGGAAAAAATAAAATATGTAAAAATGAATGATGGACAGGTAAAACATTAAAAAAATCAATAGGATATAGGATAAATATTAAGAAACAATGTGGTTTATATTTTTGTATTTTAGTACTATTATTTTTTAAATTTTAATCCTTTATCAGCTCATCTATTATTCACGTTGGTCTTTTATTATTACTAAATTACTTTATTTTTCATTTTTTTTATCGTTTTAAATTCTTTTTGATATAAAGGGTGGCGTAAATTTAATTGTGATTTCGTAATGGTCACTCTCAACTATTTTTTTTTAAATACAGCTTTGTAGTTTTTATTTCATCTTTAAAATCCCCATTTTCTTGTCTACTAAACCATAAAAAACAGTTGATTTAAAAATTCTTGAAAAATTAAAAAAATATATAAAATATACGAAAACAATCCTTAAAAAAATATTTCGCCTGGTGCCAGAGTTCCTGATTTTCAATGTCCTGTCTACGTAAGACAGGAAACAAATAAGAAAAAGTGTGAAAAACATATTTAAAAAATAGTATATTTGTATAATTTATTTAATACTCTTTAAAGACTTCAGATGAAAAATCATTGCAAATCCTTAAAAAATCCTTGAAAAATTGAATTACCTAAAAATGCTTTAAAATTACTTAAAAATCCTTAAATAATCCATTAAAAATTCCTAAAAAGTTGATAAAAAGTTTTCTAGTTTTTTAAAATGGATTTAAATGGTCTTTAAAACTGCCTTTAAAATTCTTGAACGATTTAAAAAATATATAAAAAATACGAAAATAGTCATAAAAAATTATTGAGAAATTCTAGAAATAAGTAAAATATCCTTAAAAAAAATCTTGAAAAATCCTTGTAAAATTCTTGAATCAATGTTTGAAAAATCCTATCAAACCTTCAAAATTTTGTCGAAAGTGTCTCAAAAGTCCTTGAGGACTATTTAATAAATAGTTAAAAAATACGAAAATACCCATAAAATTTTATTGAGAAATTCTAGAAATAAATAAAACATCCTTAAAAAAAATTTTGAAAAATCCTTGTAAAATTCTTAAATAAATCTTTGAAAAATCCTATCAAAATCCTTGAAAAATTAAACCCTTTAAAATTTTGTCGAAAGTGTCTAAAAAGGCCTTGAAGACTATTTAAGAAATACTTAAAAAATACGAAACTACCCATAAAAAATTATTCTAGAAATAAATAAAACATCCTTAAAAAAACCTTGAACATTCTTGTAAAATTCTTAAATAAATGTTTGAAAAATTCTTAAATAAATGCTTGAAAAATCCTCTCAAAATCCTTGAAAAATCCAATCCATCAAAATTTTGTCGAAAATGCCTGAAAAGTCCTTTAAGACTATTTAAGAAATACTTAAAAAAGCCTTCAAAACTACTTCAAAATTGAAATAATTCCTTTGTTATGTTCAATTTTTATTATTAGTTATATTATTATTACTATATTTATTTATTAGGAACCAAAAAGTGCTTGTTAACTAAGACCTGATAATTTTTTGACGGTCATAGAAAAACCTTAACTCAATTATAACGCTCTCAAAGTTTTAAAAAATTTGTAGAAAAAAATTATTAATATCAATTTTCAATAAAAAGTTCGTTTTACATTTGTATTATGGTATTTTTATTGATGAAAATTCACTAGAAATACGGAGCCGGATTTTTAGACAGCGCAGCGTACAAAGATTTCGCCCGATTCCAAAGTTCCTGATTTTCAATGTCCTGTCCACATAAGTTAGGAAAGAGATAAGAAAAAGTGAAAAAAAAATCCTTAAATACTATTTAAAAGAAACTAGGTCAAAAATCCTTGCGAAATCCTTGAACAATAATTAAAATTTTCTTAAAAATCGATAACAAATTCTTTAATAATTTTTTCAAATTATTTGAAAAATCAATTGCCTTTTAAAATTCTTCAAAAAAAAAATACGGTTGGACAATGAATATACTTTAGGAATTTTTCTAAGTACGGTCCTGTTCATTTCTACCCTGAAAAATTATTAAAATAAGTCACAATGACCATTTGGTTTCATACATTGTTATTACAAGTTATTTATTATCATTCAATAATTGTGTTTAACCCTTTAATTGCCGGCAAAATTTTGCAGCCCTGAATTTTCTAGGGACATTATAAAATTATAAAAATTTCAAAAACATTTGAAAAAAATTTAAAAATTTAAAAAATTGTATTTTAAGATATTCAAAAATTTAAGAAATGTATCAAAAATTTCAAAAATCAAAATAAAATGTAAAAAAATTGAAAATATTTTAATTATATCCAAAATTTCAAAACTTCATTTTAAAGAATTTCAAAAACATTTTAAAAAATATCAAAAATTTAAAAAAATAAATTTTAAGAAATTCAAAAATTTCAGAGGTACCTATATGAAACATTTCAAAAATCAAAAAAAAAAATGTTAAAAAAATTGAAAATATCAAAATTATATTGAAAATTTCAAAAACATCAAAAATTTCAAATAATTATTGTTAAAAAATATCAAAAATTGCAGATTTAAAAAAAATCGAAATGTTAAAAAAAGTCCAGAATTTTAACATTTCAAAAATGTAACGAATTTTAACAATTTCTTAAATTTGGAAAAATTTTAAAAATAGTAGAAATCTAAAATATGGAAAAATTTAAAAAAATCCGTATATTTCAGAGATAACTCGAGAACGGTCTTTTTGATTTTTGTTTTCACCAATCGATAGCTGGTTACCTTACTTATTTATTTTACAATGTACGTCCATCTGCCTATCTATCACAGCGGTAACTCGAGAGCGTTTTTCGAATTTTGGAACTCACTTTTAGAAATTGATAGCTGATAGATTTAAATTATTAAAGAAAGTTGAACAATATCGAAAAAGAGTTAATTTAAACGAAAACGCTTGATGGAGATTAGGTACAGCTAAGTTAAGAAAGAAGAAAAAGAAAAATGAGAAAAGAGGTGGTTAACAAGAGACAAGCGGCAAATGGGAAGAAAAAGGTAGGTTAAGAATTGAAAAGTTCCTACCCTAGGTCACTTAATCTCTTATTAATTTCCATTTTTAATTATTATTTTTCCTATATTTTTCTACTTGCGTAGAATTATTTTAAATATAAATTCTAATTTTATTTTCCCCTGTATAAAATTTACGCTTCTAATATGTCTCTCAAAATTCGTAAAAGAATCGAAATAGCTAAAAAGTTGTCCTCAGGAATGCAGTTATCTACGATAACATAAACAAATTGGCGATTACGAGTCGCAAGAGGGTAGAGAGAGAGAAAAAAATCAGTTTCTGTAAAATTACCCATCGACGAAAACAAAAATTATTTTGTAGACCTGTGTCTACCGCCAACTTCGATCCCGTAATAATTATTTGTAGGTTTTTGCCTATCCTATAGAAAACAACTGTCCATAAAACCAAAGACAAAATAAGTAAAGAAAAATAATCCAAAATACTTTAAAAAATAAAAATATCTATCTAAATCAAATGTCTCAAAAACACCCCCAAATCAAAATCCGGGGAAGAAAATTCATATTTAATTTGCATCCGGACAAGTAAACCATTTGTTTAACTGACCGTTCACAGCGGCGCGCCGTTGTGTATGCGGAAGGGTTAAGTCAGGAGTCTCATTTACCAATTACAACAATACACAATACATTACACAGAAAATCTTGTGTTTTTATGAGTTGGTCAAGATTGTTACTATGTCTATTAAGGCACGGTCCCTTTTAAACAAAAAAAAAGAATTAATTATTTTGCGACGTAGGAGGCAATGTGATCTCCCCTCCTCGTGAAATTTTCCCAATGAGGGATGTCGCAGACGGCGATCGACCCGCGGGCATTCCATGTTCCTACCTGAATGATTAGGACATTATTGACCATAGTAAATACACGTGATTTCAAATCACTCAATTAAAAAGGTTATAAAATAGAAACAAACAGAAATATAAAAATAATTACACAAACACAAAATACAAATTGGTAAAAGGTGACAAATGTCTTCTCTTTCGTCCACCCAGTGACGAGTCTCTGTGAGGGGTCCTCACATACAAATAGAGTACAAGAGTAAATAATGTTTCAAGGTTTTGATTTTTGTAATTATGACAAAAGGTTGAAATTACGGAATATACGATTTGAAGGTTTTTCAGTGTTTTATTTTTTTACTTGCAGCAAACTTTACTATAACGAATAAAAATACATTACAACTGGGTCCTTTAACAATACTAGACGATCAGGTATATTTTATGATAAATTTGAGTATAAAAGTTTCTTACCGACATGGCCATCGGTTTGTTACTTTGTACTCGCCTTTTTCATGAGATAAATGGCCAGGGGGGGTGGAGGTTACAGGAGATATAGGAACTGTAAATTTAGAGTTAAAAGAGGGACAAAAAGAAAACCCAAATGGGAGAAACAATAATAATGATAATTTTTGGAAGGCAGGTTTACAAATATAAGAAGGTACATCAAAAAGGATATAGAAATAAAATATCATTTGTAACGTCATGACTTTTCTCATCTATTGTTTTAAAAATTTTAAAGACTTACCAATGGATAAAAAAAACATGAAACAATATCTAATGGAATATAATTTTAATCACAGAAATTTTAGAAAAGATAACTAATCGCTGTCACGGTTTTCAATTTATAGTGTTGGGTTATCAGTAGAGATGGGAACTAATAAAATAAAATAACTGTAGATAAGCGGGAAAAATTATCGTTACATGTTACAAAACTAACGCATCAACGAAAGTTCACCTATCCCAACCGTTTCTCTTAAATATATAATAATTATGGTCAATTTTCTAATAGTTTTTACTCTTTTCACGTGTCTTTTGGTCATTTATAATCATTATCGTTGATATTTATACAGTTTTCGGCATTAGAGCCACGGCCACTAACTTACACCTTGGATGATTAATTCAAACTTTAATTTTCTTTTTATTTAAGTGTTTTAAACAACGAAATTTATTTCTTAAAAGGTGTCGCATGATTATCAAACTGTGTACTAATTACTACGGCCCGCCCACACTTCACCTTTGGAAAAACTCAATTTTGACCGGTCAATGAAATACTGCATGTCAAATTCAGTGAGATATTGCATCTGTCATTTTTTGATAGTGACACTTCCGTTTGACAGATGACATACACAAACTAATGGGTTCTTCCGACTGGTAACCCAAACCTATATACCAAATTTCAGCTCAATTGGATTAAACGTGTGGTCTCTATCGTGGAAGAATATACACAGACAGACAGGCAGGCAGACTTCGATCTGGAAATGGTCTTAATCATCTCAGGTGACTTCAAAATATATAGAATGAATCCGGGACAAATGCTCCCCCGATACATTTGCTCCCATGTCATAATATTTTGGATAATGATAAAATTTAAGTGAGACAGTTGCTCCCCTACCTCAATTAATGGGTTACCTACCTGCTATTGCCTACTAATAATGCATAACCATAGACGTCGAATAATAAAAAAATTCAAAGATTTTTTGGTTTACTTACATATAAATACCTATAACTTTCCTTCACACTTTTTACAGATATATCTAGTAGATATCGTCATGTATTTATAATATCTAGAGGAAAGATCATTTTTATTTTTTATATTATTTATATTTTAATAATTGTTTATACAATTCTACACAAAATATAAAAAATTATGCGAATTACTGTGCGCTTTGAATTTAATTTAAAAAAAAATGATAAGGGGGTTGCCACAGAAATTTTTGATGTTTGGTGTAGAAATGTATAAACAATTAAAATATAATTATTTACTCATTACTAAGAAAATGTTTCAAAAAAGTATATAACAGATTTTAACAAAATGAAAAGACGTATTTAAAATTATTAAATTTTAAGGGTGAAAACTACTCCTAAACAATTTTTTTAATATTTAGACAAAGATCATATTTACTTTTTTATTTAAATTAAACTCAAAGCACACAGTGACTCGCGTAGCGCGTTTTAAACAAACATACAAATTTTTGATATTTTATGTAGAATTGCATAAACAATTAAAATGTAAAATAAAATAAAAAATCATTTTCCCTCTAAATATTAAAAACATATGACGATATCTATTAGATATATATGTCAGTTAACCAAAAAATTTTTAATTTTTTTATTATTTGACGTCTATGGTTATGCATTATTAGTAGGCAATAGCATCTAGGTAACCCATTAATTGAGGTAGGGGAGCAACTGTATCACTTAAATTTTATCATTATTCGAAAAATCAAGACAGGGGAGCAAATGTACGGGGGAGCATCTGTCCCGACACCATATAGAATTAGGTTAATGGGGAAATATGCCCTTAAAGCCACCATTAACCCAAACGTATAGAAAACCTTCAAATGCCATATATCAACTGACAGATATCTTGAAATTTATGGTTTTATAACCCAACTTTTGTATTTTTTTTATTTTTGGATTTGAGTATTTTATAAAATATATTTTAATATTTCATTGTTATAAAACGAAAGAAGACTTTTCGTTTCGGCTTCTCTTTGAGAAATCCTTTCCATTACATTTTTCCTAATTTGTGGTCATCAACTTGGGTCTTCAAAGGAATTCTGCCTCACCACTTTTCCTTAAGAAATGCAAATCGTTTTAAGGGGGATAGATGATACGTTTTTGTTTAATATTTTTGTTGTTTGTTTATTTTTGTTATTATATTTTTGGTGTTTATTTTTTATATGATATAAATTCGTATAATTGCTTTACCAAAAACTTTTATTTTAGTTAATTTTGTATTTGTTTGATTATTTCTGCTATAAAAAATATATTTTCCTGGAAAAGTTAATAGCCATATTTTTAATTTTTATTATTACTAATAATATTATTATTATTAGTAATAATAAAAATAATTGAAAATATATACGCCAGTTTTTAAAAATGTTTTTTCACAAATTTTATAACAGCTTCTAAAATTGTTTTTTAATATTATAAAACTTTCCTCATTTCCTGATTTCCTATAATATACATGGTTAGTCAAAAATTAATGTTGTTTCTAATCCACCACAAAACCAAATCTCATTGCATATTCAAAACTCTATTTAACTAAAAATTACACATATCCTCAACAAAAGATCCGGTCCCTTTTTATTCCTATACCAAAAGCAAAGCAAACACAATCATCCACTGAATGGGAATATTAAATAAACGTGCTTATTAATTTGTTCTGCTTTCAACATAATGTTTAAGCACTTGATATCGTTATCGTTATCGCAAGGGGGCAAAACGAACGAAGTGATCTTTCCTGTTATATTCCTGCTGCAATATTTATCGTTATATGTAAATAAGCATTGACGAGCACCGTCAAAAGATATTGCGACCCAGTGGGATTTATGTGAAAGGAAAAAACCCAGGGGCGGAGGAATAGAATAGTCTTCAACAGAAATAAGGTAAACATAAAAATATGTTTTTCATATTTATCCAAACTAACTTCTATATGGACGTTTTTGTATTGGATCAGGACTTATTAAAATATTAAAAAGACTGAGACACATACTTTAGAGTAAAATAAATAAAATTTATTTAAAAACTACTAAAAGGAATAATCTCTGCGCGAATTTTCAAGACTACGGCCCGTTTCCTTCAGCAAATAAAGACCGATTCCAAAAAATGGGAATTTTCCAAAAAAAAAAATTATTTCAAATTTTTCCATTTTTTACTTTCCCGGACCCATCAAAGGGAAAGTAAGGTGAACGAGCAAAAAAAATCGAGATATCATTGGAAATATCCATTTTGAGGTCCCCCAAGAAGATTGAAACCATTTCCAGAGTATGGTCTATCTGTATGTAGTCTTCCACGATAACTGCCGAACCGTTTGACCAATCAAGCTGAAATTTGGTATGGAGGGCCGGTGTGTGCCTAGAATGCGACCATTTTAGATTTTGGTTTAAATTGGTACAGTAGGAGGTCCTCAAGACCGACATTGATTAAATACATATGTAACAATTTTTTACTTTTTTTAAATTTTAAGGACAAACAATACACTTTATTGCAAAATGTTGTAGTACAAAGTTTTAGAGCATAAAATTCCGTACAACTTTTGTCTTAAGCTTTTTCCAGAATTTCCAATAGTTGTGCATGTAGGTTTTCTCTAGTTTTTCTTGATTTTGAAGACAAATAATACACTTTACTGTAAAATGTTGTAGTACAAAGTTTTAGAACATAAAATTCCCTATAACTTTTGTTTCAAACTTTTTCCAGAATTTCCAATAGTTGCGCCACTAGAGGGCGTGTAAAAATGTGCATGTAGGTTTTCTCTAGTTTTTCTTGATTTTGAGGACAAATAATACACTTTAGTGTAAAATGTTGTAGTACAAAGTTTTAGAGCATAAAATTCCGTACAACTTTTGTCTTAAGCTTTTTCCCGAATTTCCAATAGTTCCGCCACTATGTGCATGTATGTTTTCTCTAGTTTTTCTTGATTTTGAGGACAAACAATGCATTTTAGTGCTAAATTTTCTTGTGCAAAGTTGTAAAGCATCAAATTTTCTTTAACTTTTATATTTAACTTTTTATCGAATTTATCAAAATTTCGCCGCTAGATGGCGAGAAAAATACATATTTAGGATTTTCCATTTTTTTAAAATTGGAGGTAAATTATGCTCTTTAGTGCAAAATGTTTCAGTGCAAAGTTGTAAAGCATAAAATTCCCTACAAGTATTGTATGAAAAATTTTCCCAAATTCCCAATAGTTTTCACACATGATTTTAGGAGATACTAATTGTAGCAGTGTGTCAAAATTATTTCTCATGCTTTCAACCTGTCAAAATTAAAAAAAATGTCAAAATTTGAAACTTTAACATTAAATATCTGAAAAAGTATTCGTGGATACTCGTCGGGAAAGTTTTTTGGCGAGACAACCGATTTTTTTATTAAATTCGAGTAAAGTATTTTTCTGTCCATCTAACTTTATTAATTTATTCACCGTGTAGTCTATAGAGTTGAACAAAACATAAAATTTTCTACTATTTTTTTGTAATAAAACATTTTTAGAAAGTACAAAAATTAAAGTGGGAGATTTTTGAAACATCACTAATAATATTTTTCTTTGGATATATTTTGTTAAATGCAAATTAAAAAAGTTTGGACCTCTAAATTTGTTAATTTTTTCCCTTTATAGTAAATCAGTTAGTCGATATAGTGGGAACAGGAATTTAAGTTTCTTTGAATATTTTATTTTAAATTTCACTAAGTGTTTTTAAAAAATATGAAAATTTAATTAAACAGTAAGATTTTTGAAAAATTTAAATTTATACATTTTTATTAAATTTCGAGTAAAGTATTTTTCTGTCCATCTAACTTTATTAATTTATTCACCGTGTAGTAGACCAGGCTGTCTATAGAGTTGAACAAAACATAAAATTTTCTACCATTTTTTTGTAATAAAACATTTTTAGAAAGTACAAAAATTAAAGTGAGAGATTTTTGAAACATTACTAATAATATTTTTCTTTGGATATTTTTTTGTTAAATGCAAGTTAAAAAAGTTTGGACCTCTAAATTTGTTAATTTTTTCCCTTTATAGTAAATCAGTTAGTCGATGTAGTGGGAACAGGAATTTAAGTTGAATATTTTATTTTAAATTTCATTAAGTGTTTTTAAAAAATGTGAAAATTTAATTAAACAGTAAGATTTTTGAAAAATTTAAATTTATACTTTTTTATTAAATTTCGAGTAAAGTATTTTTCTGTCCATCTAACTTTATTAATTTATTTACTGTGTAGTAGACCAGACTACTACTATAGTTGAACAAAATATAAAATTTTCTACCATTTTTTTTTTGTAATAAAACATTTTTAGAAAGTACAGAAATTAAAGTGGGAGATTTTTGATACATCACTAATAATATTTTTCTTTGGATATTTAACTTTCCCGACCCACCTCCTAGAAGGGAAAGTATTGTGAACGAGCTAAAAAAAAATTTCGAGATAAAGATGGAAATATCCATTTTGAGGTCACCTGAGATGATTAAGATGGAAGTCTGTCTGCCTGTCTGTCTGTCTGTGTGTATTCTTCCAAGATAGAGGCCACACGATTAATCCACTTGAGCCGAAATTTGGTATATGGGTTTGGGTTACTTGTCGGAAGCACCCATTAGTTTGTGTACGGCATCTGTCATACGGAAGTGTCACTATCAAAAAATGAAAGATGCAATATCTCACGGAGTTTGATTTGTAATATGTCATTTGAATATCTGAAAAAGTATTCGTGTATACTCGTCGGGAAAGTTTTGGGGCGACACAACCGATTTTTAGTTGGTGTATTAGTTTTTAGAAATTTGCAAAAAATCGGTTGTGTCGCCCCAAACCATTCCCGACGAGTATCCACGAATACTTTATCAGATATTTAATGTTAAAGTTTCAACTTTTGACATTTTTTAATTTTTGACAGGTGACAGTTGAAGAAATAATTTTGACTGTTCTGAATAGAGTTTTTCAAGGGCTTTCAAACGAGATATTGCATTTCCAATTCCGTGACATATTGCATCTGTCATTTTTTGATAGTGGTACTTCCGTTTGACAGATGTAGTAGAAAAACTAATGGGTTCTTTCGACGGCTCACCCAAACACTTATACAAAATTTCAGCTCAATCGGATTAAACGTGTGGCCTCTATCGTGGAAGAATACACACACACAGACCGACAGACAGACTTCCATCTGGAAATGGTCTTAATCGTCTCAGGGGACCCGAAAATGGATATTTCTGTTTTTATCTCGAATTTTTTTTTTAGCTCGTTCACAATACTTTCCCTTCTAGGAGGTGGGTCGGGAAAGTAAAATCAATCTTTTTTTGGAACCATTATTTTGCAATTGTTTAATATGCAAGAGAAAATGGCACTTGTCTAATTTCTTCATTAGGTTTAATAAAGTAAATTGTTTTTTTTTTATAAATTGGCCCAAAAAATATTATTAAAACTTTTTTATTTACGGTAAAAACGTTCGAACAAATCAAATTATAAAAAATCACGCCTCAATTTTTTTCATGTTTTCATCAAATAATAGAGTTTTCGATGAAAATAAAATAAAATTTGAAGGACATAAAATTGTCAAATAATGGATATTCATGTAATTTTCCACTTATATTTCGTTAAAAATATTTTTGTATTGTAAAATTCTGTGAACAAAAGAGTTTCCTCAGTAGTAGCCACATCATCCATTACAGTGTTGTGAAAATAAATGAAATGCCAGTCGAATTTATCATTTTATGTTGTCGCAAAAGGAAAAAATATCATTTTTCATTTAGTCTCTGGATAAATTCATCTATGATAGTGCAGTTTTACTGGAAACAGATATACAATAGAAAGAAATATGTATTTAAGAGGGTACAACACATGGTTTCTGTTTTGATGGATAATAATGGAGAAAATAAGATGAGACAATAAATTAGTTCAATTTTACTATTAGCAAAAAAATTATACAGTGTGTGTAAATTAGTATTATGAAAAAAAGTTATTTTTTATAAAAAGTTTTTCCTGGTCTAAATACGAAATATGTCACAAAATATTAATTTGGTACTTTTATTTTTGATACCATCAAAAATTGTAATTAAGAAAGTTATTTAAATAATTTAAAATATGTAATAATATATATTTTCTTAAAAAATTGTGTTGTTTTTAAACTTTCCTCTACAATTGTACTGAAAATAAAATATACGGTCTCAGTAAGTTGGAACCATATGGGAAACTTTTTTATTATTAATTTTAGGAAAAAAACTTATTTTTTATAAAAAGTTCTGCATGTTCTAAAATCTAAAATATAATCATCAGATATCAATTTTTTCCAGTAGTATACGAGGTTAGTCAAAAAATATGAATTTTACTCAAAAGTAAAGTACCTTTAAATTTGACAACATCGAAAAATGTTATTTAAAAAAGTTGATCAAAACTAAAAACTAAGTTTCAATATGCAATTACATCCATTTACATTGAAAATAGGTTTTGTGCTTGTTTAATTTTGTTTCTATTTTGAATGAACATTTATCTCTTGTGATTATAAAAGTCATGATAACCTTCTCGTTTCTTAATGTTTTCTAACAATTGTGCAATTTAAACGCATAATGAATGCATATGCATTTGCATTGTTATTGAACCTATAAATACATTTCAAAAATGAATATATTTGTTCAATGTAAATGGATGTAATTGCATTTTGAACTTAGTTTTTAGTTCTAATCAACTTTTTTTAAATAAAATTTTTCGATATTGTCAAATTTCTAAGTAGTTTTTTTCCTACAATTATTATTAAAAAAGTTAATCATAAATGAAAACCCAAAATCATGTAAAATAGGATTTATTAAAAAAATTTTTGAAACACAAATAGTTTCGGTTAAAAAACCATCTTCAGGCCTATAATAAATATACAACATGTTGGTGAAATTTTTATAAAGTAAAAGGAAAACTTACCAAAATAACAATAAAATGAATTACATATTGATTAATTTTAGCATATTGTTAAAGTGCCGCTACTAAGCAAGGGAGGGGGAGCAAAATTGTAAGGAGAGAATGGGGTATATGAAAAATTACAAATGAACCCAAGTACGTAACAAAATACACTTATTTAAAAATTAAATTCTAATTAAAAAAAAAAATGGGAAGATTTGTGAACTAAGTCACAGTGCTTAGAGGGCGTTCAGAATGAACTGGATAAAATATAAATGAGGAGGGTTTCTGGAAGTATGCCAACTACAACCAGTAACCACCAAAGGACCCTTAGAACGCTCTCTTAGAAAATTGTAGACATTGACACCATCAATGGGTAACAGTAACTAACTGAGCAAAATGGCAGGGAAAACCGGAAATGGCTTGACAGTATTTGTATATTTAAATAAAGGCGGGAAACAAGAAAGGGAATTAAAGGGAGAAATGTAGAAATAGTGGTACGAATACTAATAATAGCAACAATGTAAAAATACAGAATGCTCAAAAAACAATTTGGTAAGTTTTCTTTTACTTTGTAAAATTTTCACCAACATGTATATTTATTATAGGCCTGAAGATAGTTTTTTAACCGAAACTAGTTGCGTTTCAAAAATTTTTTTAATAAATGTTATTGTGGTGCATAATTTTGGGTTTTCATTTATGATTAACACTTACACACTTAACACATTTAAGAAATGCATAACTTATTAGATTTAATAAAAATGTTACTAATGTATGAAAATATCGATATTCGATAAAGGGTTAAGAAAAAATTTAAAAAAATTACAAAACCTGTTTTTTACTTTCCCGGCCCCATCAACGGGAAAGTAACGTGAACGAGCAAAAAAAAATTCGAGATATCGACTGAAATATCCATTTTGAGGTCCTCCAAGAAGATTGAAACCATTTTCAGAGTATAGCCTGTCTGTGTGTCTGTGTGTAATCTTCCACGATAACTGCCGAACCGTTTAACCAATAAAGCTGAAATTTGGTATAAAGGATTGGTTTGTGCCTAGAATGCGACCATTAGATTTTGGTTTAAATTGATACAGTAGAAGGTCCTCAAGACCGACATTGATTGAATACATATGAAAGATTTTTTGCCTTCTTTTAAATTTTAAGGACAAACAATACACTTTTGTTCAAAATCTTCCAATGCAAATTTTTAGAGCATAAAATTTTCTACAATTTTTGTATTCAACTTTTTCCATATTTTCCAATAGTTGCGCCACTAGGGGGAGCACAAAAAATATACATGTAGGTTTTGGCAGTTTTTCCAAATTTTGGGGACAAAAAATACACTTTAAATGCAAAATGTTCCAGTGCACATTTTTATAGCATAAAATTTTCTACAATTTTTGTATGAAACTTTTTCCAGAATTTCTAATAGTTGCACCACTAGAGGGCATGCAAAAAATATGCACGTAGGTTTTTCGCAGTTTTTCCAAATTTTGGGGACAAAAAATACACTTTGGTGCGAAATGTTTCAGTGCAAATTTTTATAGCATAAAATTTTCTACAATTTTTGTATGAATTTTTTTCCAGAATTTCCAATAGTTGCGTCACTAGAGGGCATGCACACAATATGCATGTAGGTTTTCGCAGTTTTTCCAAATTTTGAGGACAAAAAATACACTTTAGTGCAAAATGTTCTAGTGCAAATTTTAGAGAATAAAATTTTTTACAATTTTTGTATTAAACTTTTTCTAGAATTTTAAATAGTTGCGCCACTAGAGGTCCCGCAAAAAATATGCATGTAGGTTTTTCGCAGTTTTTCCAAATTTTGAGGACAAAAAATACACTTAGGTGGAAAATGTTCCAGTGAAAATTTTTAGAGCATAAAATTTTCTACCATTTATGTATGAAACTTTTTCCAGAATTTATAATATTTACGCCACTAGAGGGCGCAAAAAAATACGCATGTAGGTATTTCGCAGTTTTTCCAAATTTTGAGGATAAAAAATACACTTTAGTGCAAAATGTTCCAGTGAAAATTTTTAGAGCATAAAATTTTCTACCATTTATGTATTAAACTTTTTCCAGAATTTCTAATATTTACGCCACTAGAGGGCGCGCAAAAAATATGCATGTAGATTTTTCTCACTTTTTCCAAATTTTGAGGACAAAAAATACACTTTAGTGCAAAATGTTCTAGTGCAAATTTTAGAGAATAAAATTTGTTACAATTGTTGTATTAAACTTTTTCCAGAATTTTAAATAGTTGCGCCACTAGAGGGCCCGCAAAAAATATGCATGTAGGTTTTTCGCAGTTTTTCCAAATTTTGAGGACAAAAACTAACTTTAGGGCAAAATGTTCCAGTGCAAATTTTTATAGCATAAAATTTTCTACAATTTTGGTATGAAGCTTTTTCCAGAATTTCCAATAGTTGAGCCACTAGAGGGCGCGCAAAAAAATGCATGTAGGTTTTTCGCAGTTTTTCCAAATTTTGAGGACAAAAAATACACTTTAGTGCAAAATGTTCCAGTGAAAATTTTTATAGCATAAAATTTTCTACAATTTTTGTATGAAACTTTTTCCAGAATTTCCAATAGTTGAGCCACTAGAGGGCGCGCAAAAGATATGCATATAGGTTTTTCGCAGTTTTTCCAAATTTTGAGGATAAAAAATAGACTTTAGTGCAAAATGTTCTAGTGAAAATTTTTAGAGCATAAAATTTTCTACCATTTATGTAGTAAACTTTTTCCAGAATTTCTATAATTTACGCCACTAGAGGGCGCGTAAAAAATATACATGTAGATTTTTCGCACTTTTTCCAAATTTTGAGGACAAAAAATACACTTTAATGCAAAATGTTCTAGTGCAAATTTTGGAGAATAAAATTTCTTACAATTTTTGTATTAAACTTTTTCCAGAATTTTAAATAGTTGCGCCACTAGAGGGCCCGCAAAAAATATTCATGTATGTTTTTAGCAGTTTTTCTAAATTTTGAGGACAAACAATGCATTTTAGTGCAAAACTTTCTGGTGCAATGTTGTAGACCACCAAATTTCCTTTATCTTTTATATTTAGCATTTTTTCCGATTCCTCATAGTTTCGCCGCTAGAGGGCAAAAAATATACACATTTAGGCGTTTTTCATTTTTTTTTATTTGAAAGGCAAACAATGGGCTTTAGTGCAAAATGTTCTAGTGCAAAGTTGTAGACCATAAAATTCCCTACAACTTTTGTATCAAACTTTTTCCCGAATTCCCAATAGTTTTCTGATGATTTTAGGAGATCCTTATGTCATTATCGACATTGACATATGAATTAGGTAGACGTATTTACCGTCCGATTGCTATTTAAAATGTGTGCCATAAATTAATGGAATGCTTACTGTCAGTAGATAGAACGTCCTTTAACTTTAAAGATTCAATAACTAAAGGCGATGACGTTTAGAATAAAATTTAACAAATTGATTTCTTATACAATTGTCACAATCTAAATGTCATTGTCGTTAGTTACAGAACCGTTAAAGTTAAAGGACGTTCTATCTACTGACAATTAGTCTTTTGTAATTAAAATAATCCTATTCTCTATAGCCGAGCCGGGAAAGTTCTGTGGCGATACAGTCCATTTTTTACTAAAATTACAGTTTGCGTGAAATACAAAGTACAAATAATGTTTGTATTATCCTATGATTCTACGCCATTGGATTATTGCAATTTATTTAATTGATGGGTATTAATTAGACATTATAAGTTTTTATTTTAATGGTAATATATAATACATACATAATTATATAATAAATATTAAACAATTATTAAAAAGTCGCTTCTGTCAATTAAAAGGAACAAAAAATAAATATCTTAACACTAACGGTCCACATTATGCAACGCATTGCAAACACATGTCTCATTTTCTCCAAAGGCACTTCAATTGCACCCTTTTTGCTACACAAATACACAAAGTTTTTTACTTAATGAGACCATTATCATGAATGCGACCTTTAAAAATGTTGCAATTTGTATAAGTAAAGGAAAATGAATGGAACAGGCCGGCATGGAAACTGAAAATGCCTCGCTCTTTTCCATCTAAATTACGGAAAACGGTTTTCATTTGGTGAAAAGCTGCAAAAAGACTTTCTATACAAAGATATAAACACTGCCAGTTTAGAGATGAAATGATTCCGGTAGGGCATGACGTCCTTTTATTTAACAGAGCAAATCTTAATTCCTCTATTTCTGTAATGGTATAGCATGGTCGAAATATAATAGGGACATCATTAGGTAATTGTTTTTTTTTTGTAAGAACTCTAATAAAATTAATAAGAGTGCATTTACAATAATTTTTTTATTCGACGCTCACTAATTATATACAGAATCGATTGGTGAAAAGCTTCCTATCTTTAATATTAACGGAGCACTTGTCCAAAAACCATTTCAGGCAAGATAACATTTGACGCCTCAAATATTTTATAAAAATATAACTTTTGACATCGTTTCGAATTCCTGTAACTATACAATTTTCTGATCGGAAAAATGGGCACATCGTACCGAATTTATACCCACCTTTCGTATCGCCGTAAATTGATTTCGTGTAACACCTCATATTTATTTATTTATTTTTTACTTTCAGGTCTGGTTTAGTAATCGACGAGCGAAGTGGAGACGAGAAGAAAAATTACGCAACCAACGTCGATCTGTCGATCACGTCGGTGCTGTCAGTCCCCCTGCGTCCGCCCCCCGCTTACCTATCAATTCCGGGTTCAATCCCATGTACTCGTCGATACCACAACCAATCGCCACAATGGCGGACACCTACAGGTAAATATTTATTTCAATTAAGTTTTTATAGTGTAGCTATAAAATTATATAAACTTACACCAATTGTTAATATTTGAAGTTGCCTTTATACAGTTAGATTATATGGGAAATAAGATGCGTATTTTTAAGATGAATTGATTGGTTTTAGAGATATCTGGGAAAAACTGAAATTGACGAAAAAAAGTTTTTTTTTTGAAGACTAAATATCGCTTAAAATATCGTACCCAATTTTTAATATAATTTTGTATTTAAAGACTCAACTATTTTCTTCATTACGAACCTGTATTTTTTCAATTTTTAAAATCTATATTTATAGTTCAGTATTTCCAGTGGTGGGTGTATTAGGGCCGGAACATGCCGGTTTTTTCAGTCCAGGTACATTTTTTCAGAATGGATATTTTTTTGGGAGCGATTTGTGGTAGAATTTAACCGACACAAAGCGTCACATAAGAAAAAAGCGTTATGCCCCCTCCAAGCGACTCCCTCTGTTTCTGTTACTCCCTGTCTCTTTCCACAATATAATTTTTGTCTCATATAATTTTTTTTATATTATTCATAGTTATTTTATAGAGAGAGAAAGTTTTTTGTATTTTTTCGTTTTTGTAATTTTTCTGATTTTTGTTTTTTTTTTGTTTTATTTTTTCGAATTTTTCTAATTTTTCCTCATTTTTTCCCATTGTTTTGTTTTTTCTTTTGTATTCTCATTTTTTCTTATTCCTCTGATTTTTTGTGATTATTTGCCATTTTCTTAGAGTTTTGTTGCGATTTTTTTTAATTCATTTGATTTTAAAAAAAATTTTTTTCAATTTTTTTTCGTTACAATTTTTCTGGTTTTTTCGTTGTTCTTTGTGTTTTTTTTACGTTGTTTTACATCGTTTTTTTTGCGATTTTCCGTTTTTTCCGTGTTTTACAAGTTTATTTTTCATTTTTTTTATTTTTGTGTTTAAATTTGTTTTCTGTTTTTCTTATGACTCCGTCTTTTTTTCTTATTTTTTTGTTGTTAAAATTTTTCTCGTCATTTTTTCATTTTTATGATTTCTTTTTCGATTTTTTCTCATCTTCCCTCATTTTTTGATCATTGTTGTTTTTTTTATAATTTTTTCTTATTCTTTTAATTTTTGCGATAATTTGCGATTTTCTTCCCTTTTTTTTGGAAGGGAGAAAAAGTTTTTTTGTAGTTTTTCGTTTTTTTTCTCATTTTTTGTTTTTTTTTCGAATTCTTCCTCATTTTTTGCCATTGTTCTGTTCTTTTTTTATTTTATTTTTTTTTTTCATTTTTTCTTTTTCCTCTGTTATTTTGCGATTTTTTGAGGTTTTCTTGTATTTTGTTGCGATTTTTTTTTTTTTTTTTTTTTTTTTTTTTTTTTTTTTTTTTTTTTTTTTTTTTTTTTTTTTTTACATCGATTTTTTCGCCATTTTTAGCACTTGGTCTGTCCATTTTACAATTTTCTTTTTCATTTTTGCCAATATTTTTGGTTAAATTTGTTTTCTGTTTTTCTTATTACTCCAATATTTTCTGATTTTTTTGGGTTGTTAAAATGTTTTCTCGTCTTTTTCTGATTTTTCGTTTTCTTTTATCAATTTTTCTCATTTTTCACATTTTTTCATCATTGTTTTTTTTTCTAATCTTATGTTCTATTTTTTCCTCATTTTTCATATTCTTTTGCGATTATTTGCAATTTTTTTCTCAAACCCTAAACACGTGTTGTTCAACACAGTTGCCGTTTTTTTGACCAGTCCAATTGCTAAATTCCGTAAAAATACCTGAAATGGCAACGATCTCAGTAGGCTAGCCTCTAACCTGCCGCCTGCATTTTTTCAGTTCAGTTTCAGTACATACGGTGGTATCCGAAGTGTTGCGTGGGTCACCATTCATGTCACGTCGGCATCAGTTCTACTCTCAAACGAATTAAAACTTAGAAAAAAGAAGAAAAATAGTATGAAAATAAAGGCAAAAAGATAAAAAAAGTCAAAGAAAAAGGCAAAAAGGGGTAAAAAAAGCAACAAAAAGGGTAAAAAAAGCAACAAAACGGCAAAAAGTTCAAAAAGTTTATCAAAAAAGTTTTAAAAAGGGCAAAAAAGTCAAAAAAGGGAAAAAATGGTAAAGCCAAATCAAAAATGCCCAAAAAAGTCAAAATAGGGGTGAAAGGGCAAAAACGATAAAATAGTTAAAAAAAGCATGAAAATAAAAGCAAAAATGGTAAAATAATTCAAAAAAAGGAAAGAAAGGGGTAAAAAGGCAACAAAAAGGGTAAAAAAAGCAACAAAAATGCAAAAAGGTCAAAAAAAGTAAAAAAATTTAAAACAGGGCGAAAAGGCGTAAAAAGGCAAAAAAAGGAAAAAAAGGTAAAAAAAAAACAAAAAAAGGCAAAATAAAGCTAGAATAAAGCAAAAATAAAGAAAGTCAAAATGGTAAAAAGGCAAAAAATTTTAAAAAATCAAAAAGAGGCCAAAAAGGTGTAAAAAAGCAACAAAAAATGGCTAAAAAAGTTAAAAATAGTTTAAAAAAATTTAAAAAAAGGGGCAAAAAAAGTTAAAAAAAAGGAAAAAAGGGTCAAAACAAAACAATCGGTTGTGTCACCCCAAAACTTTCCCGACTAGTATCCACGAATACTTTTTCAGATTTTTTATGTTAAAGTTTCAAATTCTGACATTTTTTATTTTTGACAGGTGGCAGTTGGAGAAATAATTTTGACTGTTCTGAATAGAGTTTTTTAAGTTCTTTCAAATGACATATTGCAAGTTAAATTCCGTGAAATATTGCATCTATAATTTCTGATAGTGACACTTCCTTTTGACAGATGTCGTACAAAAACTAATGGGTTCTTCTGAGGGGTAACCCAAACCCCTATACCAAATTTCAGCTCAATTGGATTAAACGTGTGGCCTCTATCGTGGAAGAATACATACATACATCTGGAAACGGTGTTAATCATCTCAGGTGACCTCAAAATGGATATTTCCATCTTTATCTCGAAAATGTTTTTTAGCTCGGTCACAATATTTCCCTTCTCGGAGGTGAGTCGGGAAAGTAAAAGTTAATAAAATTAATAAAAAAAAACACAAAATAAAAAAGTCCAAAAAAATGGAAAGAATATTAAAAAACAAAAAAAAATAAAACAAAAAAAAAACGAACAAAAAAAATTTTTTGGCAAGAGAAACTATACCTCCACGTTGGTTCTTGCTGGGCAACAATTATTTTTGTCACTGAAGTAGCTGGTACGGCCGTTGCGTAAAGGTTAAATTAATTGGCTGCAAAAAGTAAATTTTTACAAAAACGTTTTATGTCTAGCCTCCTCTCTTAAAAAGTTCACGAGCCGCCACTGGTACTAACTGGAACCGAAAGAAAGTTCATCTCCCCATAAAATGAGTAGGCGTATTAGCGCTATTGTCTTTCGAGGTGGGGGTTTAAATTCTATTCATCTGGGTCCTTGAGAGACTTCCATATTGCAACTGTAGTGTAACAACAATCAAGTAAACATTGCTTAATGAGCAATTTACTAATAAATGAGTAGAAAAAATAATTCCATAACCACTGGTGATAAAATTACTAATGAAAAAATAAAGGAACTTATTGACGTCTAGTTTTTGATTAAAACAAACAAATTGTTCTCTCAGTGTAATGTTTACCTCATACCAACATCAGAATCAGAAATTCACTTAATCATCGGATGATCTCGTAGGGCAGGCATTTGTTTGTACTAAATGCGGAAGACGAGAGTGCGAGTGAAGGCATCGAGGAGCAAAGTGGGAACCAAATCTGGAGCAGATGTGCATTAGCGGTAAATAGCAGAGAATCAATCGCTTCATCTAGTGTGAAACGATCTGATGCGTTCTGCATTTGCAACTTAAATTAATTAAGCCTGTTAATCTTCCTTGACCGGATTTGCAATATTCGGTTCGGTTTGATTAATTTGTATACAGCCACCATTAATGCATAATTAGTATTCAGTTAATCAGGCGATTATTTTATACGTATAGGAATCTATATTAGAGACACATATATCAAGAGAAAATATTATATTTAAGCGGGCTGCGGACTACGAGCGGTAATATAATATATTATAGCTCTATAATGAGATATAATATCATATTATATTAAGGCTCTGCATGCCGCATTGAGAAATATAAACGAATATTCCACGAGGACATCAATAAATACGAAATTTTGGTTTGTATACCTTCCGCTCGTGCACGATTACTCGGTTATCTTTTAAAAAAATACATTTTGTTTTTTTTTAGATTAAAGATAAAGGTTAACTTTAGGATTGTATGCATGTAAAATGTTATTATAATTTTTCAGAACCCGTAAAAGTTATCAGGAAATTGTAGTATTTTTATAGTTTTTAAATTGTCGTAGTTTTTTCGTTTTTATTTTTTTTAAATATGACTTGCATACAATCCTAGCTTTATGTTTTGTAATGCCATGAATATTTAGAAATTAAGAAGAAATTTAAATATGTTGCTATAATCCAGCACGAGCTGGACCCCTAAATCAGTCCAACAAATCAGCGGATGGTAGAGCCTTAAGCGTGCAGCAGATTAGGATATAAAAATTTTATATTTGGTACTATTTCAGTAGGCATAGCGATATGTTGTGTTAGCTTGTGCCGTTTAAAAATGGAAAACTTCGTCGAAATAGTACTTGATACCCTTGATAGCTCTTCAGAAGATGAAGAAGCAAAATGTGACAATGATTTGGCGTTAATTATTGCTAATAAAAAGAAAACGCCTAGATTCTGGATATCCAATCATATTAAATTTCGTAAAGAAAGGGGTGAATTCAGACTCTTTGATGATCTAAAATTTTAGGAATTATTTTCGCATGGACCGAATAAATTTTTTTGAACTACATGATTTAATAAAAGATGACATAAAAAAGAAAAATACAAAGCTACGAGATAGCATTAGTTCGCTAGAGTGACTAGCAGTTACTTTAAGGCGAGTATCAATTTTATAAGTGACATTAAAAAAAAAACTAACGTATTCAATAAAGTTATGTTTAATCAAAACATAAAACAAAACATTAAACATCAAACAAAAAAATTTAATCAAAAAAAATTACAACTCCGTGTAAGTCAAGTTTCCAGGAGAGAGAACGTTGGTGATTGACTGTGAGGTTGTGTTTGAACAACATGAGGTATCCGTTGGAGAGAAGACAGGGATTTCAAAATATTCTTCACATGTAGCACTAGAACTATTTGTGTGATGTGTCTGATGCTATCAAAGAATTTTTTAAGTGCTGTACCTATCTTCCTTGCGCTTCATACTTAATAGGTCTTGCCTCAACTGGTCTCTTGCTACCGACTTTTGTTCCCTTCTTTTTTGCTCGTGTTCCAGATATTCAATCAGTTTATCATTTTTTCTTTTATTTAGCGGAGTATTCTATTTATAGTTTGTTTGCTCTATTTCCTTATTTGTTGTGGTCGGTTGGGAATCGTCTTCGGCATCGCGTGTATTTTCTAGTGATTCATCAGTCTCTGACAATTCTGAAGCTTGGTAGCGTTGGTGCTTGTTTGTCTGTTTGCTAAATTTGGAACAAGAAAACTCATCTGTTTTTCGTATTTCCAAAGTTTATCACTCCCTGCTGCTTGGCCTGTGGTTGTTTTCTTCTTATTTAAGAAGGCCATCTCGCAGTTTCTTTCACATACTTTTGGCTTCTTTCACTAGAGCAAATTAAATAAATGTTTATTTTTTGTAGATATCTGGCTTCGGGTGACTCATTCAAAGCAATGGCATATAGTTATAGAATGGGCGAAAGAACTGTTTCAGAAATTGTAGAAGAGGTTTGTGATGCGTTGTCGAACCACCTTCGATCACAAGTACTACAAGCGATTGGATAAAAATTGCAAATGATTTTAAGGACAACTGTCAATTTGATCATTGCGTAGATGCAATCGACGGCAAGCATGTATCTATAAAAGCACCTCCTAATTATGGGTCCAATTTTTTTAATTACAAAAAAACATTTTCGATTGTTCTACTAGCTGTTGTTGATTCAAACCGGAAATTCGTATATATAGATGTAGGATCTATGGGTAGATTTAGTGACAGTGGAATTTTAAAAGATAGTATATTTGGAATCAAACTAAAAAATGGAGAACTGAATTTACCCCCTGAAGAAACCCTCTATCCTGGGGGAATTGAAATGCCTTACGTTTTTGTTGGGGACGAAGCATTTCATTATTTTTGTAATCTTCTTCATCCACTTTCCATAAACATGGATTTTCCCTTACGTTTTCAATTAATCGTTCCATTTTATTAAAGAGGCAATAATTAGGTTAAAAAAATTCCACAGTGTATACTGCCCGAAATGCCTGAAACTGAGTTGCATTTTCGTGGCGCGGGGGTTGAGACGTAAGGTGGGAGGTGGGATATACTCTAAAATATCGCTCGAAAAGCATATCTCTGCAGATACTTAATATATCGCCTGGATATAGCATTAATGCGCGGTGTTACATGTTATTTTGTTTAAAGCGATTTTTATGTAATATGTAAGATATAATATATATTATATTATCGCTCGTAGTCCGTAGCCCGCTTTAAGTTACGAGGCATTTAATAAGGGAAATTGATTTTAACTCTTGACCGAAAATATAGCACCAGTTTGTGTAGATTAATAATTTTTTATTTAGATCATCTTATAAAAAAATAAATAATTTGTGAATCCGCCAGGGGCCAGATTAAAATACGTAGTTACGGGAATGTTCAAACAAAGTGAGCTTTCTCGAAACAAGAGACGTCAGTCAAATGAGTCCGGGGGCCGAGATCGTGTAGCCATCCTATTTCTCCCTTTTTAACAAAGGTGTCTGTCGGAATCTAAATGACGTGACATGCTTGTAGCGGTCACGTCACGTCAGCGGTCGCTTGTGGATTAGTCCATTCGGCTGACCAAATGGATACGAGCTATGTTGTCAAGTTTTCAATTTTTATCCTAACTTAGGAATTTATTAACATAATGTAATAATTTTGTACAAAATATATTAATTTATTCAATAAATGAAACTCAAAATCATGTTACAACTAATAAGAAGGGAAGGTAAGAAGGAGGGGGTGGTATGGAAAGGTAAATTTATAAATATATGAAATTTACGTTTTTTCTTCCATTCTTAGTAGTTGTAATCCCCTTGTTAATCACTATGCTTTAATTTGATTAACTACTTAATCACTATTTATGGTAAGTTAGTTTATTCTTTGTATTTTATACCAATTCTTCGAACATTATTTTTATTCGAGGCCTGAAGATGGCTTTTCACCCGAAACAAGTTGCCTGAAATTTAATTTGTTGAAATTATACGTTATTGTGGTACATGATTTTGAGTTTTATTTATTGATTAACAATTGACCACATTTAAGGTATCCTACCTTAAATGTGGTCAATTTATAGAATTTATATTAATGTATATAACACAAAATTTAACTGACATCTGTTCGTCATACCGGATTATTTATATTCATTTTCGTTGATCCGGAACGCTCACGTCGTTTCCAGAATAGTCGATGGATTTCTCGCGCGCTATTCGTGAGTAACCAAGATTCGATGTACATTCCATCAGACGCAGGGCCGGACTCGTTACAATAATAAAAACCCTAATTAATTAGTTATAAAATATCACTCGTCAACATTTAAATTTTATTACTTGTCGCATAGTCCAGTCGCTAGAGGGATTCAAACCCTACATTCAATCAGGTAGTTCTGATTTTTTTTATATGTTGTTCGGGATAGTTAGAGAGTGAAAAACCCACGTTTTCTTCTGCGTTTTCCGCCGTCTTGATAAAAACACCGAAAAAAAACATATACTGTTGTATATCAAAAAAGGTTATTAAATTTCCTACAACTTTTATATTTAAAAATTTTTCTAACTCTAACCTCAAGCAAGCTATTAATTTTTGAAAAAAAGATGTTTTCCGCCATCTTGAAAAAAACCACCAAAAAACGACACTTTTTTCAGTTTTTGGCTGACCACTCATAAAAGATTGGTCGTACCAAAAATATTGTTGTGTATAAAAAAGGCTTATTAAATTTCCTGTAACTTTCATATTTATAAATTTTTCTAACTCTAACCTCAAGGCTATTAATTTTTGAAAAAAAGATGTTTTCCGCCATCTTAAAAACCACCAAAAAACGACACTTATCCAGTTTTTGGCTTACAGCTCATAAATGATTGGTCGTAATAAAAATACTGATTTATATAAAAAAAGCTTATTAAATTTCCTACAACTTTTATATTTAAACCTTTTTCTAACTCTAACCTCAAGCAAGCTATTAATTTTTGAAAAAAAGATGTTTTCCGCCATCTTGAAAAAAACCACCAAAAAACGACACTTTTTTTCAGTTTTTGGCTGACCACTCATAAAAGATTGGTCGTACCAAAAATATTGTTGTGTATAAAAAAGGCTTATTAAATTTCCTGTAACTTTCATATTTATAAATTTTTCTAACTCTAACCTCAAGGCTATTAATTTTTGAAAAAAAGATGTTTTCCGCCATCTTAAAAACCACCAAAAAACGACACTTATCCAGTTTTTGGCTTACAGCTCATAAATGATTGGTCGTAATAAAAATACTGATTTATATAAAAAAAGCTTATTAAATCTCCTACAACTTTTATATTTAAACCTTTTTCTAACTCTAACCTCAAGCAAGCTATTAATTTTTGAAAAAAAGATGTTTTCCGCCATCTTGAAAAAAACCACCAAAAAACGACACTTTTTTCAGTTTTTGGCTGACCACTCATAAAAGATTGGTCGTACCAAAAATATTGTTGTGTATAAAAAAGGCTTATTAAATTTCCTGTAACTTTCATATTTATAAATTTTTCTAACTCTAACCTCAAGGCTATTAATTTTTGAAAAAAAGATGTTTTCCGCCATCTTAAAAACCATCTAAAAACGACACTTATCCAGTTTTTGGCTTACAGCTCGTAAATGATTGGTCGTAATAAATATACTATTGTATATAAAAAAAAGCTTATTGAATTTCTTACAACTTATATATTTAAAAAAAATTTCTAACTCTAACCTCAAGCAAGCTATTAATTTTTGAAAAAAGATGTTTTCCACCATTTCGAAAAAGCCACCAAAAAACAACACGTTTTCCAGTTTTTGGCTTACAGCTCATAAATGATTGGTCGTAATAAATATACTGTTGTATATAAAAAAAAGCTTATTGAATTTCTTACAACTTATATATTTAAAAAAAATTTCTAACTCTAACCTCAAGCAAGCTATTAATTTTTGAAAAAAGATGTTTTCCACCATTTCGAAAAAGCCACCAAAAAACAACACGTTTTCCAGTTTTTGGCTTACAGCTCATAAATGATTGGTCGTAATAAATATACTGTTGTATATAAAAAAAAGCTTATTGAATTTCTTACAACTTATATATTTAAAAAAAATTTCTAACTCTAACCTCAAGCAAGCTATTAATTTTTGAAAAAAGATGTTTTCCACCATTTCGAAAAAGCCACCAAAAAACAACACGTTTTCCAGTTTTTGGCTTACAGCTCATAAATGATTGGTCGTAATAAATATACTGTTGTATATAAAAAAAAGCTTATTGAATTTCTTACAACTTATATATTTAAAAAAAATTTCTAACTCTAACCTCAAGCAAGCTATTAATTTTTGAAAAAAAGATGTTTTCCGCCATCTTGAAAAAAACCACCAAAAAACGACACTTTTTTTCAGTTTTTGGCTGACCACTCATAAAAGATTGGTCGTACCAAAAATTTTGTTGTGTATAAAAAAGGCTTATTAAATTTCCTGTAACTTTCATATTTATAAATTTTTCTAACTCTAACCTCAAGGCTATTAATTTTTGAAAAAAAGATGTTTTCCGCCATCTTAAAAACCACCAAAAAACGACACTTATCCAGTTTTTGGCTTACAGCTCATAAATGATTGGTCGTAATAAAAATACTGATTTATATAAAAAAAGCTTATTAAATTTCCTACAACTTTTATATTTAAACCTTTTTCTAACTCTAACCTCAAGCAAGCTATTAATTTTTGAAAAAAAGATGTTTTCCGCCATCTTGAAAAAAACCACCAAAAAACGACACTTTTTTTCAGTTTTTGGCTGACCACTCATAAAAGATTGGTCGTACCAAAAATTTTGTTGTGTATAAAAAAGGCTTATTAAATTTCCTGTAACTTTCATATTTATAAATTTTTCTAACTCTAACCTCAAGGCTATTAATTTTTGAAAAAAAGATGTTTTCCGCCATCTTAAAAATCACCAAAAAACGACACTTATCCAGTTTTTGGCTTACAGCTCGTAAATGATTGGTCGTAATAAATATACTGTTGTATATAAAAAAAAGCTTATTGAATTTCTTACAACTTATATATTTAAAAAAAATTTCTAACTCTAACCTCAAGCAAGCTATTAATTTTTGAAAAAAGATGTTTTCCACCATTTCGAAAAAGCCACCAAAAAACAACACGTTTTCCAGTTTTTGGCTTACAGCTCGTAAATGATTGGTCGTAATAAATATACTGTTGTATATAAAAAAAAGCTTATTGAATTTCTTACAACTTATATATTTAAAAAAAATTTCTAACTCTAACCTCAAGCAAGCTATTAATTTTTGAAAAAAGATGTTTTCCACCATTTCGAAAAAGCCACCAAAAAACAACACGTTTTCCAGTTTTTGGCTTACAGCTCATAAATGATTGGTCGTAATAAATATACTGTTGTATATAAAAAAAAGCTTATTGAATTTCTTACAACTTATATATTTAAAAAAAATTTCTAACTCTAACCTCAAGCAAGCTATTAATTTTTGAAAAAAAGATGTTTTCCGCCATCTTGAAAAAAACCACCAAAAAACGACACTTTTTTCAGTTTTTGGCTGACCACTCATAAACGATTGGTCGTACCAAAAATATTGTTGTGTATAAAAAAGGCTTATTAAATTTCCTGTAACTTTCATATTTATAAATTTTTCTAGCTCTAACCTCAAGGCTATTAATTTTTGAAAAAAAGATGTTTTCCGCCATCTTAAAAATCACCAAAAAACGACACTTATCCAGTTTTTGGCTTACAGCTCGTAAATGATTGGTCGTAATAAATATACTGCTGTATATAAAAAAAAGCTTATTGAATTTCTTACAACTTATATATTTAAAAAAAATTTCTAACTCTAACCTCAAGCGAGCTATTAATTTTTGAAAAAAGATGTTTTCCACCATCTTGAAAAAGCCACCAAAAAACAACACATTTTCCAGTTTTGGCTTACAGCTCATAAATGATTGGTCGTAATAAAAATACTGATTTATATAAAAAAAGCTTATTAAATTTCCTATAATTTTTATATTTAAACATTTTTCTAACTCTAACCTCAAGCAAGCTATTAATTTTTGAAAAAAAGATATTTTTTTAAAATCTTCAGATTTTTCATTGGTGGGCAAGCAGAAAAAAATCAGAATTTTTTAAAATCGCATAATTTTTGTCTCATGATGGATATAACGACTCGGTTTGTGGAATCTTAAACCGGACTTTATGGTGTAAATTTCGGTATAATTGGTTTGAACAAATACTGAACTGAACGTTTGTTATAACTGCTCAAATTAAGTAAGAAAACGCATAATTGTGCACTTTGGTACATATTTGAGATGTCATAGCAAAGCTTCAGGTAACAATTTTTTGTAACCAATTATACCAAAATATCCGTCATAAAGACTAATTTAACATTTCATAAACCGCGTCATTATATGTATCATAAGGAAAACGATACTGGGTTTTAAAAAATTGCTATTTCTTTCCATTTTCCCATGAAGAGTAAAAAAAAAGCATTTTTTTTTTAATTAGTATCTCGAAGCTGGTGTGCCGGTAAAAATACCACAAAAATTCATATTTTGCAATACATGTTGCAAATTATCATTTTTACCAAGCAATTATTTTATTGTGTAAATATGTTAAAAAGTGTTAAATATAACCACCATAAATATTTTTAACTTTTTAAAATATTCAGTTATTTATATAGATGAAATACGGCAACACTGTACAATTTACGGTAAGTTCCTATACGAATTTAACTTGATGGAAAAACAGTAGGGATCCCAATATTCATGCAGTCTTATCCACAAAAGAAATAAAAACAACTCAACAGCAGCTACTGGTGATTTGTAAATGCCAGTTGAATATTTGAGGGATGATGCCTGTCGGATTATCATAAATTTTTATCGTATTACGAAACGTTTGAGGAATGTTGTATTTTATTGTTGTTTGATAGACTGTTAGACCGCTGAATTTTATACATTTTAACACATAAAATTATTAATTATTTATGGCTTGACAATTGACATTTAAGCGTGAAAATTTTACAATTTTAACGTTTCTACAACTTGACAGTTGACAGTTAAATCGAACATATTATTTACGACTTGACAATTGACATTTGAGCGTGAAAATTTAACAATTTTTACATTTTTATAAATTGACAGTTGACGGTTATTTCATTAAAATTAACAATTTATCTGATATATTATTGACAATTTTGACATAATATTTATATAGGCATAGTAGGCATTTTATAATATATGACTTGATAATTGACATTTAAGCGTAAAAATGTGACAATTTTAAGTTCCCACCACTTGACAGTTAAGTCGGAAAATTGATAATTCTGACATAATATTTATGACTCAATAATTGATATTTAAGCTTGAAAATTTGGCAATTTTGACATTTCCATGAATTGACTGTTGACGGTTATGTCAGGAAAATTAACAATTTATCTGATATATTATTTGGCAGTTGAGTATGAAAATGTGGCAATTTTTATGATCCATGAATTGACAATTGACGGTTATGTCAGGAAAATTGATAATTTTAAAATATTATTATTTTAAATATTGCAATTTTAACGTTTCTATGACTTGACAGTTAATGTTGAGTCAAAAAAATTGACAATTATGACATAATATTTATATAGTCATAGTATGGTCATTTTATAATATATGACTTGATAATTGACATTTAAGCGTAAAAAATTAACAATTTTAACGTTTCCACCACTTGACAGTTGACCGTTAACTCGGACATATTATTTACGACTTGACAATTGACATTTAAGCATGAAAATGTAATAATTTTTATATTTCTATGAACTGACAGTTGACGGATATGTCAGGAAAATTGACAATTTATCTGATTTATTATTTAAGACTTTCCAGTTGACATTTAAGTATGAAAATATGGCAATTTTAATGATCCATGAGTTGACAGTTGACGGTTATGTCAGAAAAATTGATAATTTAAAAATATTGTATTAAATATGGCAATTTTAACGTTTCTATGACTTGATAGCTGATAGATGAGTCAAAAAAATTGACAATTCTGAAAAAATATTTATATAGCATAATTAGGTCATTTTATAATTATATGACTTGATAATTGACATTTAAGCGTGAAAATTTGACAATTTTAACGTTTCCCTTGGCACTTAAATTGGAATTGACAATTCTGACATAATACTATTTATTACCTGATAATTGACATTTAAGCGTGAAAATTTGACAATTTTAACGTTTCCATAAATTAATAGTTGACGGTTATGTCAGGAAAATCGATAATTTTTAAATATTATTTATGACTTGACAATTGACATTTAAATGTGAAAAATTGACAGTTTAACGTTTCATGTACCAAATTAGATATTTTAACGTGTATAACTTGACAGCTGACATGTGAGACAGCAAATTTGACATTTTTGACGAATTCTTTGAAGTGAAAGACTATATTAAAATTGGAAGTTGACATTTAGGTTAGAAAATGACAGTTGACGGTTAAGTCAGCAAGATTTCTAATTTTTAAATGTTTATAACTTGACAATTGATATTTAAATATGACAAATTGACAGTTTAACGTTTCCATGACTTGATATTGACATTTAACGTTTTATAACTTGACAATTGACATTATAGTGTGACAAATTAGAAATTTTAACGTGTATAACTTTGACAGCTGACATTTGAGACAGCAAATCTGACATTTTTGACGGATTCTTTGAGGTGAAAGACTATATTACAATTGACAGTTGACATTTAGTTTAGAAAATGACAGTTGACGGTTATGTCAGGAAGATCCCTAATTTTGAAATGTTTATGACTGGACAATTGAGATTTAAATGTGACAAATTGACAGTTTAACCTTTCCATGACTTGATATTGACATTTAACGGTTTATAACTTGACAATTTTGAAGATTCTTTGAGGCGAAAGACTATATTAAAATTGACAGTTGACATTTAGGTTAGAAAATTTAACAAGCTTAAAGTTCTTAGAATGTTCGGGTCATCAAAGTATTTCAAACGCTCGATTAATAAGAATAGTGTCACCAATAATCAAAACTACACTTTTTTTATCATAAACTTCTGATGATGCTAACATAGTTATCGAAACGTACGTAGAGTGTTATAAAAGTGTAGTTTTGGTTAGTAGTGACTATATTCTTCAACACATAAAATTATATTAAGTAAGAAGATTGTACAGTGTGTCCAATTAAGTCGGAACCATATGGGAAACTTTTTTATTTTTAGTTTTATGAAAAAAAGTTATTCTTTATAAAATGTTCTGCATGGTCTAGAACCTAAAATTCAACCATCAGGGGCGTCAAAAAAATATAAATTTTGCTCAAGATTAAAATATCCTTATTTAAAAAAATATAGAAAAATTTAATTTGGAAAACTTGTTTAGAAACAATATCTACGAATAAATATGAAATCACAGCCTCCTATCTCAAAACAATATTTTTTCTAATTTTATTCTTGAATTAAGTTCAGAGTGAACTGCTACATAAAAAATTAGTTTACACAATTTTTTTAAGCCCAGTTAACGGTTTTGGCTTAAAATAATGTGTGGAAACTAATTTTATTCACTTCGATCTTTGCTCCAAGAAAAAAAAATTGGAAAAAATATTTTTTTTTCAGATTGGAGGCTGTGATTTCATATTGGTACGTACATATTGTCGAAATAAATTTTCTAAATAACATTTTTGTACATTTTTTAAAATGTATTATCTGATATGTAGACCATGCAGAACATTTTATAAAGAATAACTTTTTTTCAGATAACTAAGGATAAAAATGTTTCCCATATGGTTCCGACTTAATTGGAAACCAAAATTGAAACGAAGGACCACAATCGGTCGAATTTAAAATGAGAATAACATACGTTTATTAAATAGATCTTGAACAACAGTTTACAAAATCAATTATATTTTTTACAATTCTTGTGTCATTAACAAAAATTGACAACTCTTGTAACAGTGTAAGTCATCAAAAATTTGAAAATTATATGTATAGACGCCGATAAAAATCAGCTTTAAACAAAATAACACAAAAATTCTAATAATTTTAATAAAGATATTAAAATTAAGTTTTTGAACATTCTACCCCACTTTAAATTATTATTAACTTCAATAATTAAAAGTAAAATATTAACAATAAAAGACTAATAAATGTCGGCCTCATTTAATGGAAGAGGGCAAAGTTTCGTTATACTTAGCGTATAAATTCCATTTATTTTAGGTTTTAATTTTTAGCAATCTTACCAGGAAAGTTTCAATAATTCTAGCCAAAGGATATTCTATTGGCTTTATGCCTTCTTCCTTTACCAGTACAACGTCACTAATTTTTAAATCAGGATATTGTCTATTTTGCAAGTTATTGAGGTAGTCTTTTGACCATCTTTCCCAGATATATATAATAATAGATATTATATCAGTATTATTAATTTTTTAGACTTCTAAACCCTAAAAGAGAAGTCATATAATACGGCTCTGTCTGTCTGTCCGCATTTATAACTCAAAAAGTAAAAGAGATAGAGACGAGCGGTAAAAGGTAATAAACTCAGCATACCTTGTTTATGACTTCGGTACTGGTTTTACAAACCGGAAGTGATCCTACCGGTTTTAAGAAATAGCATTTCGACGTGAAATTTAACGCTGAATCAATATGGATAAATTTCACTGGAATATTATCCAGAAAATAGAAAATAATTCATATTTCAAATACTGTTTTTATTTAACATTCATATTGGTTTAACTTCTACCTAAAAAGTTTGGTCCTTCGAGAAAATCTAAGTATTTAAAAATAACGCTCGCAGTCTAGTGTTCTTTATGAATACTAATATCCATAAATCGTTCACGATATTTGAATACTGATTTGAGATATCTTTTACAGTTCATAAGATAATCGCATCAGACTTGTTTATATAAATACTTACCTGTTTATTTTAGTTTTTTAAAAAAAATAATTGTGACTAGTTTCTTCCTATGAAAAATATGAAAACGTAAAACCTGGTAATAAATAATCAATTTGATTTTTTATCTGTACAAACTTTCGGTTAGGTTTTGAAAAAATAATTTTTTTATCACCTGCATTATTTTAATTATATTTTTCTTTTTTTCTAGTTCGATGCAAAGCGGATTAACGTCAAGTTGTCTGCAACAGCGAGAAACTGCGGCCTATCCTTACATGTTCCACGATCCTTTACATTCCTTGAGTTCTTCGTATAACTCTCGGAGTTGTAACCCTGCGGTAGCCCATGCGCAACCTACTACGCATCATCCGGCGTACGGAAACAACGCTCCTTCTTCAGTACCTGTATCAACCGGCACCGGTAAGTCATATTTTTATCAGTAAATTTCTAGATATATTGAGTTATGATATTGCCCTGTAGCAAGAAAGCTAATATTAATCTAATTATAATCGAAGCAGGTAAATGCTGAAGGATTATTAAATCAGCTTAAACTTGCCTGAACCTGATAAAAAACGACACAAACTATATATTTTGTTTCAATTTTATTTTCAAGCAGAAGAAAGTAAAAGTGATCAAAATACTCAATCTACGTTACCAATACGACGTCGTTCTATTCTCGTTTTCCCAATTCACAATCTATTTTACATTCGAAAACACCCACATCGCGTCCAAAACAATCACTTTCCATATTTCCTGTCGGTGAAAATGTAAATCCAGTTTGAAACATCAATTTTCCTCCTGAGTCGGAAAACACGGAAAAGCGCTGAAGGAAAAATTTTACAAGAAACTTAAAAGTTATAAGATGCCATAAAAAGATCTCGACGATATTGCTCAGAACGTCGATACGAGAAGGGGAACCGATAGTAAATTTCACGTATGACGTAAAATCATTCCCTTGGGATGTTTATGATTTATATGAAATATGTGATGGATTGAAATTTAATAAAACGGAAAATAATAATACTCTCTTGTTCATTTTTAATAACGAAAAATATATTAACCAATAAACATACACAATTTTATACAGTTAGACCAAAATGTAACTCGAAAAATGCTATTTTGGGTGGAGACCATTTCAGCGCAGCGGTCAGTTATACCCGAATTTAATAGTTTGTCGCTTCTAAAGGTGTAGCTTTTCTGGTCGTGAAAGCTGGTTCCAGGAAAATGAAATAGGAATAATTTTTTTTTTGTATTCTTTTCAACTTTGAGTTATTCCGAGATACAGTTTAAAAAATGTTTTCGTCTGCGTTTATTATTATATTTTCTTTCGTGTGGAAAAAATCATTTTCAATTTAAAATTTCATTCATAAAAAGTTACTTTATGGTTGATAACCACTGTGACCAAATGACCGGTAGGATTACGGAACCCCGTTAACAAACTTGACCGCTAAGACCAAGTGACCAAGACTCGCTATTTTGACTTTCCAATTTTCTATAGTTAAAATTTATCATGAAACGTTCCTACATGCTGTTTCTTTTTCTTTAATTTCTTTTTCTTTAATACTGTTACACATATAGTGACTGGTCTACATTGCTTAGTAAATCGTTTTGCTTTATTGATTTTCTCCATAATAACCTCTTAAAACAAAAAATTTGTAATTTTGTTTTTTTGTCCGAAACCGTTCTTTGCAACCGGATTCACTGCAGCCTCGTGGGCTTATTGCGTTATCTCCCGTCTCTTTGTCTACTGCACCCAGTCCATCAACCTTGTTCCCTGTACTAGTTTGTACAGGTTCTTTAATGGCTGTTTGTAGTAGTCTTCTGGATCAATTATTAGTTTTCCATAAATTCTTTGCCTTCTGTGATCCAGCGCCTCACAGTGGCATGATATGTGGAGTGTATTATCGGTCCCTTTATTGCATTGTCTGCATTTTAGGTCTCTGTCTAAATGTTCTTGGCCGCCTATTATCAATGCAACAAAAAATGTAAACAAATTAATAAAACGAGAAATTTTGTATGAGTAGACCCCAAATCAGCAGAATTAATTTGTGAAAGTTTTTGACCGTGGTGGAAAGGTGTCGCTTAGAGTTGGCCGGCCGTGAGCCAAGATTACTTCGGTATAAGCTTGGTGCTGGCTGGCCGGGTGCTAGCATCACCGACATAGCAGTTCTTCAGTTACGTTCTTTGACGGTTCTTTTTCCCGTGTAGAAATCCGGGTACATTGTCCCAGTATAAATTGTATTTTCGCTTGATCCAGTCTTTTACATGGTTCCTAAACGTACTCCCATCGCAGGTTCTGGACCAATTAATGGGGTGGACGACCTTGTGAGCTCGTCAGCCTTTTCGTTTCCAGCGAACCTGGTACCCACGATAAAGTTACTTTATTGTGGATCGCCAGTTCCCTAAGTTCTTCGCCACATTCCCATACCAGTCTAGATGTCACCTTTGGGCTCCTTATGTCGTTAAGGGCTGCTTGACTGTCTGAGTAGATTATGATTATTTTACCCTCGTGGGCTCTCATATTACTATTTTTCGCACATTCGAGTATTGCATAGACCTCTACTTGGAATACAGAGGTATATTTTCCTAGAGAGAAACTCCCTTGGTACTTATTCTGTTCGCAGTATATACCAGCTCCAGTTCCCCCTTCGGTTTTTGACCCGTCTGTGTACCAGGTAATTCCGTTAAGGTTTGTCCTGAAATCTTCGCTTGTATTCAACTCATTCCGATTCTTAATTATTATTCTCAGATCTTTGTTAAAGATGTATTTAGCAGTCATGTAGTCTGTGCCAAGCATGTTGCCTCCCACATGATCTTAGTGTGTCCCAGTCTATGATTTCCTTCATCGAATGGTAAGTCCTCTAGCCGTCGTAGAGCCATTCTAGCCTCCCCCATTATAACGTATTGTAAACACAAATTAGTATTAATAATAGTGTAATACTTTTTCTACCTTGGGTTAGCTTGAACTTAAACACTAACACTATAACTAATTTATTCACATAAACAACTTTTATATTTTTCATAATTAGTACAAGAGTCCTCCCACCCCATAGACTGGGACTACCTGCTAAAACCACCCCTCTTGCCCTTTGGCTGGGGTATCTACGAGATCACCGCTAGGATATGCATTGTAGAAACCGGGGCTAGAGCTTCTTTCCTCTACCTACTGTACAGCATAAACTTTTTTGTCTCTTTCCTTTTGCCTCATGACGTATTTAAAAATTCTATAGTAACATCTACTGCAAGCCATCATCAGCGTCATTATGTTGCTGTACACCTCGTCCCCATCTCGAACTCGAGTTGATTCATTTTTTCCTGCCATCTCTGACAGCTGAATACGGTATGATCCACGGTATCCCTTTCTTGGCAGTATATATAGCTGTTTTCCCAATTCTATTGGTGTAAACCCTAAATGATCCGTGGCTTGTTAGAAATGGTAGCTAGTTCTCCTATTCTTGCATTTTACCCAGGGGCCCATAGCCTCTACGCTCACGACGCTACTGACTGTATCCCCTCAAAATGGTTCTGCCACTTACCAATCATTGGTTTTGTTATAGTACATCCTTGTCCTTTCCTTCACGAGTACGTCAATCGGGATGACTCGGATGACACGGAGATCAGTAAACGTCTCTGGGTTGATGTTAGCAGATTCTTATATTTTTGATACGTCATAACAGTTCCTCATATTGGGGGTCCATAGAATATCGTGGATTGGACCATCCCGTTTTCTGACTGTTAGGCCCGGTTATGCTTGGCATTATCTTGCTAAGTGCGGTAACCAATTTTTCGGCCCTATTTGTCTTTTGTCTTAAGTGCAAAATTGCTTAGCGTCCAGAAAGATGCCCAGGTATTTGACGTACCTTTTTGGTTCTATATTGGTACCGTTCAGGGTGAAAGTAATACCTTCTATAATCGCCAGAATAATCGCCTTGATCTTTTTTGGGATTAATATTAGTCTATGTTTTCGTATCTACTCAGAGGTGGATACCAGGGCCTCGTTTGCGTTTTACATCATATCCCATGCCTTCTGATGTCTGCATATGAAGCGAGAGCATCCCTCTGGTAGCGGGATCCGCAGGATGTTCCATACGATGGGTCCTAGCATTGAGCTTACTCCAGTTACAAAAAAACGATTATTGAAGTAGTCCTCCATGATTCTAATGAGGTATGGGCTTATCCCTACTTGGCGTAGTCTACGTATAATTTTACTCCAATTGGCGGTATTAAATGCATTTTTTACCCTCGTAAGCCACTTCCAGAACCTTCTTAACCTACCCGTTCGGAATCCAAACTAGGTGGCAGAGAGGGTATTATTATCCTACAGTTTCTTTTCTAGCCTCTTTTGTAGTAGGTGTTCTGTTATATTCCCTAAAAAGTCAATTAGGCAGATAGGTCAGTATGTGACTTCCTCCACATTTTCTTTTGGGATCAGGATTACTTTGGCGGCTTTCTACGGATCTGGGAAGCTTTGTGACCCGACTAGAGTATTTATCAGGTTCAGGAGCTGATTTGAGATCGCTTTGATTGCCTCCAGCAGGATTTTATCCGGTCCCGAGGCTTTTTCACACTTGATCTCATCTCCGGCCTCTATTAGCTCTGTCATGGTGAAGGGAGGCGCCAGCTTGACCTGATTGTCCTTTGCTAGTTATCCACCCTGTCTGGAAATAACTTCTCTACAATAGCGTACTTTACCGCCTCGTCCATTGTAGGTTGCTGAAGTTTGGTAACTAGCTTGTAACCTGTGCCCCAGATATCTTCGTCCAGCTCTTCATAAAACGCTTTTCAGTAATTCTTTTTGGAATTACTTATGGCCTCTCTGTATTTATATTTGGCTGACTTGTAAACTTATTCCCTCTCCTCAATAACCTCCTGAGTCTCCCATATGTCTCTTGCCTTGAGGAGAGTTTTCCTTGCTCTATAAGTGATGGATCTTGCGTTCTCAACTTCTTGGTTCCACCAGTAGACTTGGTTAGGTCCGTACGTCCAGTAATTCCTCTTTTTCCCCTACCAGGAGAGCTAACGTCTCCTGGTTTTGCGCGTTTATGAATCATCTCGTAAAGCGGCTGGAACTCTCTCGAAATATCCAACTGATTCTCGTTTCGCATATTCATAGAGACTGGAACAGCTCCGGACTTAACAATTCATTACAATAGTAAAGGAATTGGGTTTTTTATTTTTTTTACAAAACAATTGTGCTGAAAAATATAATGAGTGGTTAAAAATACAAAAAATAGTCAATTTTCATTTTATCATGCGCTTTTTTAGTGTCAATTTTTTGTTGGAATTCAACGTCAAAGGTGTCATATTTTTAGACTTATACATCATTAACTTTTAAGGTAAAAAAAATTTTTAATGTTGGTTGCGGCAATTTTTTTTTGTTGAAAAATGATATTTATATGATCTAGATGACTTGTACAATTTTTTTGTAAAAATCAGCGACTTTCATAACTATTCAATTTGTTCAAAACGATTCAATTTTTTTTTGTAAATTTTGTCGTGACCTCAGCATTGGCTTGCTATGTTCAAAAAACTGAAAAAAAGCATTTTATAAGATTGAAAAATGAAACGATTTTTGTCGACATTGTGCCTGTAATTAATTAAACCGATTAGGATTATTTAAATTATTTCGTAGTAATTAGTGAATGAGACCTCAAAAACGGGAATAAATACAATAACCTAAATTCACTTTAAAATCAGATTTAAGTAAGATGTAAAAGAAGATTGTTAATTATATATTATAGTGACTGTTTATAATCACGTCCATGTGTAATCCCAAGGGAATCCCGTTGACAATTCCACTATTATCGTGCCGGGAGCGCGGAAGCACATAAAGGTACAGATGTTGAGGTTAAGTGGGCGCCCCCCGGGAGAAAGGAACCAAACGAAGCTTGCAACCAGAACAAGGCGGCCGGTAGTGGCGGGGGAGTCCCCACTCCCCCACCCTCGCTTTAGTTCGCACATTATTGAGCGTCCGCCGAGCCGAGAATTGGAAAACCACCCGACCCTCACCCGCCGACGACTCACACTTTAAACTGATCACGGACAATGAAATTTACGGCGGCGAAACGAACGGGAAAACTGCAAAACTGCCAGCCTGGCTTTTCTTCTTCTTTTCCAACTCTCCAGGTAACAGGGTGAAAAATAAAAAGACGGTGGATTCTTTCTATATTAAAAGCTTTTATGAGAAAGTGACGTATGTGATACATTGACGTGTCTTTTTGTTCTCCAATATGTATTTCAGTTCAAATAAGTAAAAATTTAGAAAAAGTGACGTAAAATATTAAGTACAATTATATTTAAATATCCCGATTTTTATCCTACAGGGTGTCTTAACCAAAGAAAGTACCGTCATTCCTGATTCTTAGACCAGTTTCAAAAGTAGCTTTAGTACTCATTCTGAAGCTATTGATGATATTGATAGAAGTCTTGATAATAGTGAAATTATGTCTTATAGTCTTTGATAAAATCAATCATACATTACTCTGCTTTAAATCAAATATTTTTTTTTATCTCAAAGTTCTATTCATTTTATCCATTAATATTTGTACAATCGTAGGAGTAACCAAAAATTATTTTTAAATAATATGACATCCCTAAAAAAATATAACAGGAGGTGTAATATACACTACATATTTTAGGTATTACAAAAATAATTGATATAACTGATAATTTTCTTTTGATTTTTGGTATGATGCCAAAAAAATGAAAAATGTAATTGTAAAATACGGAAAAAACGAAAAAAAATAAAAAAATTAACAAATCGCGAAAGAACGAAGAGCAACCAAAAACGGGAAACAATTATAAACATACAAAAAATTATTTTAAAATGAAAAAATTCGAAATTGAAATAAAAAATCGCAAAAAAATCCCATAAATCTCTAAAAAAAATCGCAACAAAATCTCCAAAAAATCGCAAAAAATCAAAGGAATAGGAAAAAATGAGAAAAACAAAACAGAAATATAGAAAAAAGAGGACAATGAGAATCGTAAAATCAGAAAAAAAAGAAAAAAAAAATAAAAGAAAACAGTGGAAAAAATTGAAAGGAAAATCAAAATATATTGAAAAAAGAATGAAAAATGAGAAATAAAATTGTAAAATGGGGAAAAATACGAAAATAAAAAAAAATTGAAAAAGAAAAACGAAAAAAAAGTCGCAAGAAATCGAAAAAAATAGCAAAAAAATCGTTAAAAAAATCGCAAAAAAAAATCATGAAAAATTGCAAAAAAATCAGCAAAGAAGAACAACCAAAAACAACTGTAACGTTCGCACAAAAAAATCATAAAAAATTGTTAAAAAATCAGTACAGTACAGTACAGAAGAACAACCAAAAACAACTGTAACCATAAAAAAATTTGAAAAAAACAAAAAACACAAAATCGCAACAAAATCAAAAAAAAAATGGCAAAATACTCGCATAAAATCAGCAGAATAAGAAAAAATTAGAAAACAAACGAAAGAAATTGAATAAAAATAGAACAATGAGAAAAAAAATTATGAAAAACGAAAAAAATCGGTAAAGAAGAACAACCAAAAACAACTGTAACCATAAAAAAATTTGAAAAAAACAAAAAACACAAAATCGCAACAAAATCAAAAAAAAAATGGCAAAATAGTCGCATAAAATCAGAAGAATAAGAAAAAATTAGAAAACAAATGAAAGAAATTGAAAAAAAATAGAACAATGAGAAAAAAAATATGAAAAACTGAAAAAAAAATCGGTAAAGAAGAACAACCAAAAACAACTGTAACCTTCGCACAAAAAAAACATAAAAAATTGCTAAAAAATCAGTACAGTACATAAGAACAAGCAAAAACAACTGCAACAATAAAAAAATTTGAAACAAACAAAAAACACAAAATCGCAACAAAATCAAAAAAAAATTGGCAAAATAGTCGCATAAAATCAGAAGAATAAGAAAAAATTAGAAAACAAACGAAAGAAATTGAAAAAAAATAGAACAATGAGAAAAAAAAATGAGGAAAAATTAGAAAAAATCGAAAAAAATCAGAAAAAACAAACAAAAATAAACAACAAACGAAACAAAAATAAAAAATCAGAAAAATGAGAAACAATCTCTCTCTCTCTCTCTCTCTACAATATAATTATAAATGACATAAAAAAAATAAGAAAAAATTTATATTGTAGAAAGGGACAGAGAGTAAGAGAAAGAGAGGAAAGGTCGCCTGGAGGGGACATAACGCTTTTTTCTAATTAACGCTTTTTGCCAATTAACTCCTACCTCAAAAAGAGGTATCAAAAAAGGAAAAAATAACATAAGGAATTCAGAATAATCATTTGTATATTGTTTAAAATTTTGATGATCCTGTATTTTTCAATTGTACTTACCCGTACGATAGCAGAATGGGCTGAGGACTCTCGGAAGGCCCGAGTTCGAATCCTTTAATTTTTTTTTTCGAAGCAAGTTTATACTTTTCTTTATTGTAATTTTATTTTTGAGGTGAAAACTTCTTTAAGCGCGTTGGACGATTTTTAGACAGGTAAAAATTAGAAAAAAATAGGAACATAAAAAAAATAGGAAAAAAATATGAAAGACTAGGAAAAAAATTGGAAATAGTTATTTTCCTAACAAGTGCGGAAAGTTATACTTTTCCGCACGCAATTGGAGTTCGGGCATGCAATTAAGTGGGTAAAAGATACTTTACGCAAGTGTTAGGAACAATATTTTTTCTACAAGCACCTAGAATTAAAAAAAAATTAGTTAACTTTTTGTTTTTTACAATAAATTAAATATTTCATGAACAATATTTTTATTTAGTTACCAATCATTTTAGTATTTATAAAATCAGTGCGAAAAGTAACTTTTCTGCACTAGTGCGGAAAAGTACAACTTTCCGCACTCAAATGCGTGCGGAAAAGTATACTTTTCCGCACGCTTGTAGAAAAAAGAATGAAAAATGGGAATGAGAAATAAAAACAGGTAATAATTGAGAAAAATGGGAAAAACGGCAAAAAATAAAAAGAAGTCGAAAATAGAAAAAAAAAAATAGAGTAAAATAGGAAAAATGAAAAAAAAGGGCAAAAATATATAAAATAGAAAAAAACCGCCAAAAATGGGAAACAAAAAAAGAAATAGAAAAAATGGGGAAACAGAAAAAATTGGAAAAATGGAAAAAATATCGAAAAATGGAAAAGTTGTGAAAAAATAGGCACAAATAGAAAAAAATTGGAAAAAATAGGAAATAATAATAATAATTTTGATATAATAATTCCTACTATTAGGTATTCGTTAATTGATTTCAATTTGCAAATCGTAAAAAAACTTTTAAGTTTATTTTATTTAATTTTTAAATTATACTACTTTTATTTGAGACTTTTAAGGGATACAAGCAACCTAATCTAACCTAACCTAGCATATCGTTTTAATTAGGGTTTGCTGTGGATATCTCTAAAATTAAGTTGAAATATGGACGGCCAGTCTATTTTTTATATAATCTAGCGTTCGCATGCTTTCAGGGCGAAAACTGCATGCACGCCCTGTAAAATTACAGTTCTGAAAAAAAATTTACTAAGAAAAAAAATTGAACAATGATATTATTAACACAAGTTTTAAATTTTTAACCGATAATTAACTAAAATATTAAAAAGATCATAAATCACCATAATATTCATTAATTATAATAACAAAAAAACTACAGAACAGAAATAGTGTTCCTACACCTATAGCCAAATGACGCCAACAATCCTCAGTAAGTTGCCTCGGATCGCCACGGCAAATAATAATAATAGCCATCCCTTCCCCGCACAAGCCATTGGCTTCTGGGGTTCACTCGTAATGGGGTGAAATGTAGGGCGAGTATTATTATAAATTCTTTACGATAAATTTGCTATAAAGAAAAATCCCTCAAGTGCGTGTCTGACTTCGCAGATTTAGGGTTCCGTACCAAATGTAGAATAAAAGCAGAGGCAGGATTATTAAAGGAGGGGACTTTAAAATTTTAATCGAACTAAAAAGTCAAAAATACTTGGTAAAAAAGTTTAAAGAATTAAAAAGAAAAATAACCTGGCGGTTGTGTGTTCGACCAAAAAAAAAAATTGTGAGACGAAAAATACGTTTTTGACCAAAACTAATAATAGCTCTATATGGAAAGGTATGGTCCGAAAAAAACTCGGCACGGACAGCCAGTAACTTTATAAATGTTCTATGAAAAATATCTTATTACGTTACTGTCTCGGCCGGACTTTTTGCAGCGGGCTCTCGGACTATAAACGCATTTGAGGATCGACATATGATGTGTTATCCAAGGATAGATAGATTACAGATAAAAGTCAAAAATAATGAAAAAAAAAATTAAATTTCACATGGTATATTGACAAATCTAAAATGTATAAAATCTTAATAGGGTCTATTATATGTGTCGCGTATACCTATAAGATAAAACACAATTTTATTATTATTATTAATTATAATATATCTTTAATTTCTAATCAATTTTTATATTTATAGGTTTTTCTTTATTTTCAGGTGTAATTTCAGCCGGTGTTTCAGTACCAGTACAAATCCCCAGCCAAGCCACCGACCTCGCATCCAGCTACTGGCCGCGAATTCAGTGATCTCAACTATTCGGGTTTCCTCCGCCGAGCTTGCTCGTGCCCCAGGATAACCCGGCCTTGCAAGCGACCATAACGCCCCCTGTAGTCGCCTCAACGCCACCTGAAGAATCTTCCTAAGTGAACTGTGAAGTGCAATCGCGGAAAATGGGAAATTGGGCGACAGAGTGACGCGTCAGGTAGATAAACCGTTCGCTTACGAGTATTCGTTCGGCTGCCATTTTATATCCATTTTGATATGTCAGGTAAACCGGTAACTGCATGTTACGCGGTTGTAGTAACGCCGGCCGGAGTGCAGGGTACACTGTGAATAGTGTTTATAAAAGCGGGAAGATTTAAAAAATGGGACGATTTTTTGTAGACGACAGTTGTGTATTCGTTTTTTAATATTTTTAGAGAGATTTGTAACAAAATTAAAGTTATAATTTAACTAAATATATTCCTAAAAGGTCATGTGACACCTATACAGTGTGTCCACGGATGGAGTTAACAAGAGAACATAAATTGTTATTGTTTGGTTATATCGAAAAATTTCTTTCTAGATGAAAAGTTTTGTTTGTTTTAAAACCTCATAAAACGAACAAAAATCATGTTCCTTAATAGCACAAAAGGTCCAATTTACTTTTTTATGTTTCATTTTACGTCAGAACGTCCGAGGGCCAAAATAAAACGTTTTATAAACGTTTCTGTAAGGACGTTTTTAAAATGGACATAAAGAAACGTCCAAAATATGTCGACAAAACGTCCCGAACTCAAAAATTAAAAACAAAACGTTCTTTACGCCGCACTGCTTTAAGTCCTACGATAAAAAATACAGCTAAACGTTTTTTTTTAACGTCCATGTTAGAGTGTTTGATATAAAGTCATAATAGGGACGTTTTTAAAACGTTTTATTTGAGTTGTTTTTAAATCCACCAGTAAAAACGTTTCGTTTAGGTATGTTTTCAAAAAAAGTAAGAAAATTACGTTTTTTAAACGTTTTTGTAAGTCGTTGTTTTTGGATCCGCAAAAGTATAAGTGGACGTTCTAAAATATGTCCAAAAAACGTCTTTTGTAGAGCCATTTATTTAGTCCGGTATAAAACGTTTTTATGACGTTAGAAGTTGTGACATTTGCACTAGAGAAAAATATTTTATAAACGTTCTTGGGTACTTTAACGAACGTTTTCGAAACGTCCCGACGGTCGGTCGTGTACGTTTTTTTTTTGTAAAAATTTAAGAATTTTTGGAAAATAAACGGGCAATTGTACAAAATTTTTTACAGGAATTTTTAAATCAACTACTATGATTTTAGTTCAATTTAGCTAATTTTAAACTATTTTGAAAAATTATTTGAAAAATATATACAATTTTAGGCAATTTTTACAAGACTTTAACTTTTTTTTAAGCATTATAATTTTAAATTTAAACGTTTCGACCATTTCTTGGAAAAACATTTAAGACTATTCTTGGAAAAAATTTTGTGCAATTTTTAGAAGGTTTTTTTTTATTCTTTTGGCCGATTATAGATCACTTTTCCCAATTCTTGGAAAAAAATACAATAGTGGGAAATTTGATCCCACATCACTTTATGCTATTTTAAATAATCTTATAAATTATTTATAAAATAAAACACATACAGTAAAACCTTTTTTTTTTTTTTCATTTTATGAGGTTTTAGAATAAGCAAAACTTTTTACCAACAATGACATTTTTCTATAAAACCAAAAGTAAAATTTTTTCCCCTCTTGTGAACTCATCCACACTGTATAATAATAAAAAAATTGCTAAAGGCCACTAGTTTCGGCTAACAAGCCCCTTTCATGCCATATAAAAAATTTAAACTAATATATGCGTAACCCATTAAAATGTAATAGTTAACGGGAGATAAATGTAAAAATGGAAGGTACATGAAACATTTTTTAAGAAGTTCAATAGGAGCATGTTAAAAAATAAGAACAGGAGAAAAAATGGGGATTATCAATGGGAAAACATCACATCTACTGGTAGTAAAGTAAAATATTTAGCTCCGTGAAGTTAGCCTACAAAGTATTAATTTTTTTTCTCGGAAATTTCCCGTTTGTTAGTGCTTTAATTATTTTCGTTAGCGCTTTTCCGTTTTCTGCCTATCAAGGATTTTTTAATTTCAAGGTCGGTCCTGGCAATCTACCAAAATGGACAGAATTTGGTACTTTGATTTAGTGCTTCGTTAGTGCTTTAAATAGTTTTGAAACTGCTTGTCTATTTTTTTTAACTTCAACGTCAACCCCAAGACATTTTTCTATTGACTCAATTTTGGTATCCGTTTTTAGTGCTTCATCATTGCTTCAAAAGTTGCACGAGTCTTTCCTTTTCGAGATATTTAACTTTTAATTTTCAAGGTCAGCTCTCAAATCATATGGGATTGACTTAAATGCTATTTCCGTTTCCTGATTATTCAGTATTCTTTGTTTCCAAATCTGCACCCAAATTCTTTTGTTGTTGTTATTATAGTGACGTCTTATTTTGGACACTCTGAATAGGGTGGCCCGTTTATAAGGGACACTACCTTATATCAGAAACTAAAAAGAAAGAGCAATAATAGATTTTATTTTTAAGTGTACAAGGCGAGTCATGTTGCCGTGGCTTCTGACCTTTTTTATTTTTAATGAAACATCCTGTATATTTTTCAATTTTTGGATTCTAAATGTTTCTTGTGTAACACTTCTCTGCTTCCCTATATATTAAGTACATTTGAAAACAATTGAAGCACTAAGAAGCACTAACGAAGCAGCAAATCAAAGTATCAAATTTCGTCCATTTTGGTAGATTGCTGACCTTGAAATTAAAAAATCCTTAATATGCAGAAAACGGATAAAGCACTAACAAAAATAGTTAAAGCACTAAGAAGCACTAACAAACGGGAAATTTCCAAAAAAATTGACACTTCACGGAACTAAAATATTTAAAGTAAGTTGAGCAATAATTTTTCGGTTTTTACTTGACAATAATCGATTAAAATATCTTTATAAATAAAAGAACGTTTCACGATTTTCGCAAAAATATAATAATTAGTTGATTAGATAAATATGCTCGTCATACCATATTACTTGTAAAACTTTTTTAATATATAGACTACAGCATGGCTAATTTAATTACTGATGCCCAAAATCCTCAGTATTAATCTCGAGATAACAAAAAAATTTCTTACAACACTTTTTATCGCTTTCTCGACGTTTGAGCCAGCGTTGCCACATTTGTCGAATTTACTAATATTTTTGACTTGATTTAATAAAAAAATTAAAAGAAAATACTTTACAATAAAAAGTTGGAAATTAAAAGGGAGTTGAAGGTTCGCGATTAATAAATTGTTAATTATCTATTTATTGACTAAATATATACCTAAATCTTAAAACTAGAGCAACAAAGAAATTGGAACTGATTCTTATTCTAATTTTTAAACAAAGAACAAAGATTTTCTTAAATTTGTATACCTTTACATTTTTATACAAAGTTATAAAAATTAATTTCATCCGTCAATTGTCAGTTGTTGGGGAAATACAACGGTGAATCCCATAAGGCATTAGGGGGAATCACCGACAAAAAAGGAGTCGAAGTACAATCTAATCAATAAAAATACCAAATATAGTCTCGTTAGTTGAGAAAGAAATAAGTCTCGTTTTAGTCTCGGTCTCGTCTCGTAACCGTTTGTCTCGTCTCGTCTAATCTCGTTATTGCTAGAGCTTATTTCTATAAGATGGTACAAAACGAGGTAATTATTAATTTTATTGTAATTTATAAATGCGTGATTTTATCGTAATCTATGCAGACCTTTCTTTTATTATAAAAAAATTAAATGTTTATACTGCTTGCTTGTTTATTTTTCTCGGAAATACATAATCACATACTGAAGAAATATGAACAAGACTCTCGGTTCTCGCCGTATGTGGTCTCGGTATCGTCTAAATAATTTCCAAAACGGTCTCGTCTCGGTTTTACGAGACGAGAAAAGTATCATTCTCGTCTGAAGCCCTAACCAAATACCAAATTATTTGGGATTTTTACAAAATTTACGAATGAAAATCTTCCTACTAAAATTTTCGGAAAAAAGATGAAAATCTACCAAAAAAGTTTGATGTGGCAACGCTGGTTTAAGCTCTAGCCCAATCAACATACGCATTCACAATGTTAATTTAGAGACAATGGAGAAGTTTCATGGTAGTGACAATATAATATGTTTTTACATTTAACTAAAATATAGACAAAAACTAATAAATCGGTAAAAAAATTTTTGAAATCGGTCAATAAATAACGGAGAAATATAATATTAAAATTGTTGCTTTTTTGTGGTGCGTATGACGTCACGTATCCGTATAGCCCAAAGGCCGTTAATACAAACCAAACTCCTATGCCACAACACGATTGACGCATATCTGACTTCAATTTAATTTCAGTCATCATAATTTATTAACTGTCACATAACAAAATATAGTTCTAGAGCCAGGTACTGTTTTCGGCAATCTTCTATAGAAGATTGTTGGAACGTGGGCCGCGAGCGTAAGCAGCAATTTTGATAATATTTTTTTTGGGAATTATCTCGTGAACCGTGCATCGTACTAGAAAAATAGTAGAACCTACATTTTCTGTTCTGGCTCTTGGACTAATATATGAGAGAAATAACGAGATACGTCGCTTTGTTTATAATCCCGTCTCGTACACTTGTTAGGAGAAATGACGTCAGGCCCCTTAATCTGGCGGAATGCCAAGCGCAACTTTAAAATGTTATAACTTTGTTAGTTTCTGAGATATCTTAATTTCACTTTCACACTTTTGTTCAGTGTTGCTTACTCCTTCTCCATTGAGGGCTGGTAAAAATATGGTCGTGCAGAAAAATAATTTCTAATAAAGATAGCGAAAGTCGGGCTTTGCGCTAATAAAATAAAAAGTTGAACTCAAATGAGAAAATTATAGGTGTTACAATTCTTATTGATAACTTTTCATTAAAGTAAACTAGGAACTTGTTACTTGGTAAAAATGTTGGTTTTGGCTATTAGGATTTTCTTCGACTTAAATATATAAATCGTGAAAATTATATATACCATTACATGTTGTCAAAATAATCAAAATAAAATTGAAATCTCTGTAGTTTTAAATAATAAACCACTTGCAGAAATATCTTCTACGAATTTCGACAATACTTCTAATACTCTTTGGTGGATCTGCTGCTATTAAGATTTCTACTGCATTTTATCGCATAATTAATAAATCTGAGAACCAGTGGCGGATTTAGATATTTGTCGCCTAGGGACTGATTGTACATTGTAGCCTCCCCCCCCCTCAACTATATGCACATTCTAACTCTCAGCCTCCGGGATAGCGCCACTGCCTAATCCAACTACACCCCGAAAACGCACGGGAAAGAACCAATTAGGTCATCTCTTTGTCGGAAATCATTTTGAGGCGAATCTGATTCTTTTTCGACATAACTGGCACATTCTTGGGTTACCGTCAGCTCTTCCTCCTCTCATTTTGTTTCCTTGCTGACAACAAGGTTATTGGTTCATCAAACAGACCAACAACTTAAATCGTCACTTCATCAACTTTATAACAAAAACAGTAAACACCTTATAGCATTTTTCACTCACAATAATGTAGGTGCCCTCAGTGCTAGCTCATTACCGTAAAAATTTTCACTAACATCGTTTCCGAACAATACTTGAAACTCTGGAGCATCCCAGTTTCCCAGTGAAACTTGTGCGAGTATTTGTCATTGAAATAAAGTAAGGTTAGAGTTAGTAAATTTTTTATGATATTGGGGATCTACATTTTTTATGATAAAAATGAACAAATTCGACCATTTCTTCCAGAAAATACATAAAATCTACTTTTTCTTTAACCGTTCGCAACATATTGACAATTATCATGACCTAAAAGTCATTTAGTTTTGCCCTCAGTTCACCCGCTATGACAGCTGACCAGTGCTCTAAAATGACCAGTGGAATATTCAACTTGCACTCAGTGCACAAAAGTGCAACCAGTGAAAAACGCTATAAGATCATATACGCTACGATAGATGCGGCATGTAGGTTACTTTTTTGGTAGTTTGACCAATGACAAATCAGTACCCGACTCAAGAGTACGCTGTCAACATTACACCCCTTTTCTACCAACAAAATATTACATGATGGTGTATCTAGCGCAGCATATATGATGCAAGGTAAACAGCACTACCATCAAACTTAACGTTGCGATCTTGCGAATGGCGTTTTGACAGTGATTGAAACAGTAGTGCCAACTGCCCATAGGGGGACCGCGAGCGCTGCGTAGCGGCGGCTTATTCCCACGATCTAGAGTAAGTTCGTCGCCTGCAATACTGCCGCCCTGGGAGTTATCGTTATCAAATGTTTTTCTCATGACTATAACTTCATCATCAAGTTGTCACTTATTCAGATGAATACTTTTGTAAAAAGCCATAATAGAAAAAAGGCAAAAAGAAAATTTGCCGCCCTCGAATGCAGCCTCTTCGCCCCTCCCCTAAACCCGCCTATGCTGAGAACAATATTACCAGTTTCCGAAAGCTTCAAGAGCTGGTAATCAGAGTCTATAAAATCGTTGTTAGTTTTTCCATAAATAAGAATTATGTCATGGTATTTATTCTCATTTCACTTTATTATGACACTGACAGACTGACATATGATTCTTTAAACCAATATCGCAATTTAAAAAATCTGATGTGGCCAGCACATGACCTCTCGCCATTTTTGAATCAAAAATTTACAGGTTGACACAAAAAAGAATGAAAAAAAATTATTTTTTTGTAAATCTGGCAACAAAGGCAAAAGTTTCGAAAATTTTAATGAGATGAAAATAAACTATAGTGTATACAAAATATATGTGTAAAACTTTATTGCCGTTTTGTATATTAATGGCGTTATCACCCATAGCAACTGCCACTTCCGGTTGTGCGATTGGCACCAAAATCTAATCAGATCTAATCTAGGGTATCAGAATCCTGTATGCAAAATTTCATATTTTTTTATTCAGTTGTTTTTGAGTTATCGTTACTACAACATCCATCCAAACACACACACACTAACACACACACACACAGACATCATCGCGAAAATATTAAAATCGTATTCTAGGGACCCCAAAACGTGTTTATCCATTGAAAACTCACTACCCAATTTTTAGCATGATTCCTATACCTCTCTTATCTGAAGGGCGAGAGGTAAAAATCGGTCAACATTTATTTCAATGTTGCCAGTTTTATTTAATAATTTTTATTGCAATTTGATATTTCTATTAGTTAAAAATGTTTTTTGAAGCAAACCGACTAAACCAGTGACGAAAATTCCAAGAACTTTCTATTATTAAAATAATTTGTTCTGCTGTCATATTTTTTTTATAAATCGGTTGGATTTACGGACTTTTTTCTTTCGTAAATGATCTCACGTTCAAGTTACAAGAGTTATTTCCCTTTTATACAAATTGCATGAGTCCAATTCTTGCACGTCATTATACAAATGAGGTATCAATAATGTTCTTCCCCGTAGAAAAAAGCTCCTTTAATTTAGCTCATTTTTGGATTTTTTCTTTCTTTTCTCATTGATTTCCTTGCTCTATTCGATTTTTCTCTACAGTCATTTCATTCTTTTTTCGTTATTCTTCTATTGTTCATTCTTTTTATCTTTCTCCATTTCCTTCCACCTCTTTCCCATGAATGAGGACGGATAGTCTCCGGAGAAAATATATCTAATGTTCTTGACTTATTCTCATTTATTCCTTTGTTGATCCTGATTCTAAATGTTCTACTAGTTATTTGCTATATCTGAAGGAGCTACTGGTAAATGTGTAAGTGATTCTATAAAATTGTACTAAACACTTTGTCGTATCATTTCACTAAAAATATTCCTAATATAAAAAATGTTGGGTTATCTTCATATATTTACCCCTGAAAAATCTGTGGCCGTATAACACTATATTTATATTTAATTTATTAAACGAAGTCTTGATTATCTAAATCTAGCTTGTGTATTTAATAAAAAAAAGAAAATACAACTTCCATTTATTTCGTAAAAACAAAAATTAAAAATATATATCAGGATTCGAACCTGAAACTTTAGAATGTAGACGTTACAAATGAAAGTTCCAGGTTCGAATCCTGATATATATTTTTTTTTACGAAATGGAAGTTGTATTTTCTTTTTATTTAAATACACAGGCTAGATTTAGATAGTCAAGACTTCTTTTAATAAAATAAATATAAATATTGTTTCGCGTGCCGGCTTGGACTGACTGCCTCGTCAATTTATAAGGCAAATATTATGAAAATGCGTGTCTAGCAAGGTCGCGAATGTTCAACGTTAAATACATTAGAGATCAGATTTAAAATTAATTTGGAGGATTTGTTATATTATAATCTTGATTTCTGTGTAACACGCATATGAGAAACATGAATTTAATAAATTTTAGAAAGGGACAGCCAGTATATTTTTACATATTTAGATTCCAATATTACATATTTATAATATAAATCATTTAGAATCCGTAATTCTTCAGTTTTCTAATAAAATAATAAAAAATAATCAGAAATTTTACTTTATATACGAAATTAAAATTAATATAAAAATGCCATCTCTCTAAAAATATGAAAAACAAAAATATTTTAATAAAAATTAAAAACAAAATAATGTAAATACATCAATTGTAAATAGTTAACAAAAGTTCTACATTTACCTGCAGTTGGTAAATTTTGCAATAATTTGTTGCTAAGAGCGAAACAGAAAATTTAATTCAAGAATATTTTTAAAAAAAGAGTAACATTTTAGCATATTTTGTTTTATTTATTTTATACATTTTACCAAAAATCAAATTTATTTAAGTCATTCATTAATATGTCAATTCTCTTGTGTATTTTCTCATGAGCAGTGACCTTGACAATTTACTCGTAAGAATATACGCAAAAATTGTCAAGGTCACAATTCACCAGAAAAACTCCGTACAAAAATATAAATTCCTTAAATCAAATTATAATAAGTCGTAGAAAAAATATAATGTACTATTAACATTTATTATTAATTTAGTAATAATTGAAAAATGTTACTCTTAATTCACAATAGTAATAAAAAATTGCTCTTAAATTGTACGATAGCAATAAATTCTATGTCACTATTTTTACCATATTCAACAAAATAATTATAAGTGTACGAACTGTGTTACTAATTTTTTTCTACCATGTGAAAACAAAAAGTATAATATCTGTATGAATATATTTTTTTTAATTTTATAGGAGCATGTTTATGATTTTTAAAAGTTATTTCATTCGGATAAAATTTTTATCTAAAGACAAATTTTAATATAAAAACAAATCTAAATATATGTAAAAGAAATTTCTTATCCATTGCACAAAACGTTTAAAAAAAGATTTTTTCATGTTTCAATAAATGGGACATTTTATAAAAGATAAATTTTTGCGGCCTTTTTGATCAATTAAAAAATATTGATTTTATTATTTTCCATTCCAAGCAATATTTTTGTCCAAATTTTAAAATATTTACTACTTATTTTTTTAATACAGTTTTTTATTAAAAATTAATATTTTTTTCAAAATAAATCCATTGAAAATGTCATTTACATAAAAATGGTCTTGATTAAAAAAATATTTATTTACTTAAAGACAGTCCTTTATTTTTTAAATTGTATTTTTAAAAATGGTCCTTTATTTAAAAACAATCTTTTAAATCCGGAAACATCCTTTATTGAAAAAACGGTATTTTTACTCAAAAAAAACAGTAAAAAGATTTATTAAAAAATTACCAATTTTTTTAAACGCAATTAAAAACACTTAATTATTATTTTTAACAGGCCAGTTAAAATTTTATACGTTTATTTTAAGATAAAAATATCAATTTTTTCTTAATTTTTAAAAGCATTTTTAACGCTTTTATTAAAAAAAAAACACAGAAATAATCACTTTTTTTAATAATCTTTTAATTCGACCAAAATATTCGAAATATGTAAAAAACCGTTTTTTAAACAGTCTTTTATTAGAAGGTCTTTTATTTCCAATTAAATTCTACAAAATAGGGTACCTACTTATTTAAAAAAACAGTATTTTATTTTTAAATCAGTCCTTTATTACAAATTGCCATTTATTTTAAAATTTATTGAAATTACAGTCCTTTATTTTAAAACAGTTCAATGTCAAAAGATCATCCTGTAATTATTGAAATTTTTTAATCATTCGTTATTTCAAAAGACATTTATTTATTTTATATAGAGAAATTTTTAATTTGTTATGACAGTACTTTAGATAAAATAAAGTCCTTTATTTAAAAATACAGTCCTTTGTTTTAAAATAAAGAAAATGATTTTCTTCTAAAGATTATTCCTTATTTTTAAAAGTTATTCAGTCTTGTGGTTAAAAAAAAATATTTTAAAAACAGTCCTTTAATAATAGATTAAAATATTTAAAACTTCCTTTATATAAAAACTGTAATTTATTTTTTTAACAGAACTTTATTAATAAGTTATTTATATATGAAATTTTTTAAAAAGTGTCATTTATATTAAAAAAGTTTTTTATTGAACAGACAGTCCTTTATTTTTTTAAGAGTTGTTTATTTTTTAAACAGTTCCTTATTTTTTAAAAACAGTTTCTTATTTTTATAAACAGTTCTTCAGTCTTCTGATTAAAAAAAAATATTTCAAAAACAGTCCATTTATAATAGATAAAAATATTCAAAACATCGTAATTTATTTTTTTAACAGTCCTTTATTAATAAGTCTTTTACATATGAAATTTTTTAAAAACTGTCATTTATATTAAAAAAAGTTCGTAATTCAATAGAGAGTCCTTTATTTTTAAAACAGTTCTGCAGTCTTGTGATTAAAAAAAATTATTTCAAAAATAGTCCTTTAATAATAGAATAAAATATTCAAAACTTCCTTTATGTAAAAACCGTAATTTACTTTTTTTAACAGACCTTTATTAATAAGTCTTTTATATATGAAATTCTTAAAAAACTGTCAGTTATATTAAAAAAAGACAGTTCTTGATTTTTTTTAAGAGTTGTTTATTTTTTAAACAGTTCCTTATTTTTTAAAAATAGTTCCTTATTTTTATAAACAGTTCTCTATTTTAAACATACTGTTTTATTTGATATAGTTAATTATTTTTGGGAAAAAGTCCTTTATTTTAAAATAATTTTTGATTTTTAAAATAGTTTTTTAGTAGTCCGCTTAAAATAAAGGGTACTTTATTTCTAATCACTTAATATACATACAAAAAAAATCTGTGGCTAATAACTCACTCCCGTAACCCAAAAAAAGGCGCTTTTTAAGCGCAGTCCTTTATTTTAAAGCAGTTCTTTATTTCTACAGTCCTTTATGTCAAGGCATTCCTTAATTATAAAAAAACTAAAATTTATTTCAGATGACAATCAATTTTCGAAGTCCTTCATTTTTTAAATTTAATACAATTTTTTCAAAATGCAGTTCTTTATGTAAAAACCTGTCGTCTATTTAAAAAAATTAATTGTCATTTATTTAAAAATAGGGTGGTCAGTCCTATATTGTAAAAAGTTATTTGTTAAATAAAATAGTTCTTTATTCATAACACATTTTCAACTTTAAATTTTTACACTTTATACAAAAACTATTGTTTATTTTAAAATACAGTCCTTTATTTCAAGACCTCCCATTATTTTCATACACTACTTTATTCCAAATTATTTTATATGCAAATAAATACATTCACAACTTCTCATTTTAAAATTTGTAGTTTTTTCACAAGTAAATAAATAAAATAATTTTAATATTTAGACTTATAAATTGTTAATGACTTGTAAGTCCTTTAATGCCAAAAAATATTGCTTTATTTAAGAGTTCTAAATTTTAAAAAAATATTTTTGTGCCATGGATAGTTTTATCACCATTTTAAATAAAAAAAAAAAACATAATAGTCAATCAGCTCCTGATTAACATAAAATTATGCTTTTTTATATATTGTTAAATTGTATATACTTTTTGTTTTCACTGTATATAATTTTTTAATTTATCAAACTCAGTGCTTCTCTTCTGTTTTGTAGAGTGTATAGTGATATTTAAAAGTATTATTAATATAAATGTTGTGTATATTCTTGTTGCTGTGATTAATTTTTAAAATAATAATAATATTGGTAATCAAGAAAATAATTGATGTAGGATTAGTATATATTTATGTGTAGACGTGTATAGTTACATTTGTGGACTAATAAAAAATATATTAAAAATTTTCGAATTTTATTTATCATCAAACAAAAACAAAAGAACAAACTTAATGTTTTGACTTGTATATTATTTATAGAACGAGCCAATAATGATGAAATATTTTGTATCTCAAAGTTAAGCGCTTTTCCTTTTCTCTCTTGTACGCTGCAATAAATATTATATCGAAAATTGTGCATAATACGAAGCGTAACCTACAAACGACATCTAAAATATATCACACTACTTTTTGTTAGCCAATCAAATTAAGTTACGTATATCCAGACAGTCATTATTGGCTGTGGAAGACAGAAGCGATAAATTGTACCAATATGATTTGGCTGCTAACCCCGCTATAACAAGGCACAATTCTATCTCAATGTTAAGATGCTCTTCTCTTTCACTCTTGTACGTTGCAATAAATATTATATCGAAAAGTGTGCATAATACGAAGCGTAACCCACATAAGTCCTCTAAAATATATCACACTAATTTTTGTTAGCCAATCAAATTAAGTTACGTATATCCAGACAGTTAACGGTTTTTCTAAAGTGGTAGTTAAAAACAAAAGATTGCTAAAAATTAGTTCATCATTAGCTCTGAAAGATGATTTGGATTATTGAAATTGTGTTAAAAAGGATTTCAAAATTGAACACGTAAAGTGCCAGTAACATAAGTGCGGTTAAAAATGATTTCGTTAACATGTCCCAATCTCTTTTTTTGGCGTTTCAGTGTTATTAATATCTGTAAAGTTTTTATGCTTAATAAATGAGCAAAGCTCTTCAGAATTAAAACAGTTGCATTTTCATTAAATACAAGTGTCGCAGTTCTACAAATAACAGCGTGGTCCTTCTCAAGCCACTTTGAGAATAACTATAATTCTTGGCTGCTAACCCCGCTATAACAAGGCACAATTCTATCTCAATGTTAAGATGCTATTCTCTTTCATTCTTGTACGTTGCAATAAATATTATATCGAAAAGTGTGCATAATACGAAGAATAACCCACATAAATCCTCTAAAATATATCACACTACTTTTTGTTAGCCAATCAAATTAAGTTACGTATATCCAGACAGTTAACGGTTTTTCTAAAGTAGTGGTTAAAAACAAAAGATTGCTAAAAAGTTAGTTCATCATTAGCTCTAAAAGATGATTTGGATTATTGAAATTGTGTTAAAAAGGATTTCAAAATTCAACACGTAAAGTGCCGGTAAAATAAGTGCGGATAAAAATGATTTCGTTCAAATGTACCAATCTCTTTTTTTGGCGTTTCAGTGTTAATATCTGTAAAGTTTTTATGCTTAATAAATGAGCAAAGCTCTTCAGAATCAAAACAGTTGTATTTTCATTAGAAACAAGTGTCACAGTTCTACAAATAACTGCGTGGTCCTTCGCAAGCCTCTTTAAGTACACTTTGAGATTAACTATAATTCTTGGCTAGTAATCCAGCTATAATAGCGTACAATTTACGTCCAAACTCAGAGATATTAACATTTCTAGATAAATATATTACTCAGTATAGTGAAGTTTGTATTTTTTTGTATTATTCATTAATAAATCGATTGAATATTATTAAATAGCGAAGCAATCGATATCTGGTTACTTCAGCTCGTCCACCTATTGTTTTCAATGATATAAGTCAACTGTAATCGTCTGTTTGTCCGTCTGTCTCAGCAATTAATCGAGAACGGTTTTGAATTTTATTATTTTCAGTGACCTAAGTCAACTAAAACTGTCTGTCTGTCAGTAGTTGAGCTACTTGGATACTGTTAACTTGCTGGGTTTATTATTTGTTGAAATATTTTAGGCAGTAGGTAAATAAATTTGGTTATATAAAATTTCAAGATTAAAGTCAAGAATTTTTGAAGCTGATTTTTCACAACCAAAATATCATTTCAAATAAATAGAAAAAAATTCTGCTAAATAAAATGCTTTTGACCACTTGCTGCAGGCGAAATTAAGTACAAAAATCCAATAAATTTTTTGACTCACAAATTCCAGTACCATGGAGGGGAAATAAAATTCCAGGAAGCTAAATAATATTTAAAAAAATCACTTCTGTTAAATTTTTTAATCTAAAATTGTAATTTCAGCCAAGTAAAAAAAATGTTCAAATATAGCACCCAACATACTTTGAGCAATATAATCTTAAAAATTAAAATAACCTGTGAATCAGACTTGTAAAAAAAGTTATATAATAAAAATCAAGCACTGTAACTTGGAGGCGGAGCAAAAATATCTGGATAAAGCAGTGGCGTAGTCTCTAAAATGTTATCTCGAACGAACGCATTTCTGTTTGGTGGAAACGGTGGTTTCCCCCTCTGGTGTCGGATTTGAATGAAAATTCCAAATAGTACAAGTACAAGCCAAAGTAAAGCTTGTATGATGTCTGAAAAGGTTAAAAAAGTTATTAAGTTAAAAAAAAAACATTACACTTGATCCGAACAATATAAAATTGAAAAGAGAAAATTTTGTTTGGACTTACCTATCATTTGTAATGGTGGATTGATGACGGCAGTATTGAAATCCTTAACAGCTACTCTTCTATAAGTATTGATAATAATATAAGGTAAATTTCCACCGAGATAGTAACTGAGTGCTGTAACACATCCATAAGATCCGATAAAACTAATAGAAGAAATATGTCCATATAGCATATTGACCATGGACAAGATTATGCATATTAGAATTACAGATACGAAAGTTAACCAGAAATTTACGCTAATGGTAAAGATGTAAATGTCAGCTAAAAAATAAAAAATAAAAGGTTATAGTTGCGAGCTAGAATTAGTAATAAAAATAGTTATCAAACTTTGTTAAAATCGTTAGAAAATGACAGAATTTTCAAAAACTATCAAAAATCTACAAAAAAAAACATCAAAATTTATAAAAAAAGCAAAAAATATTGCTAAAAATTGTAAAAAACTCAAATTATTATTAAAAAAAAATCAAATTTGTTAAAATTGTAAGAAATTGTTACAATTTTTAAAAACTGTCAAATAACTTCTACAAAAATAAAGAAAAACCGTTAAAATCTGCTTAAAATTGTACGAAAACCTCAAAATTTATAAAAATGAAAAAAAACCCATCAAAATTGCTAAAAATTGTAAAAAACTATCAAATTATTATAAAACAAAAATTGTTAAAATTGTAAGAAATTGTTACAATTTTTAAAAACTGTAAAATAATTTCTACAAGCATAAAGAAAAACCTTTAAAATCTGCTTAAAATTGTACGAAAATGCCAAAATTTAAAAAAATGAAAAAAAATTCTTCAAAATTGCTAAAAATTGTAAAAAACTATCATATAAAACTAAAAAAAATCAAAATTTGTTTAAATTATAAGAAACTGTTACAATTTATAAAAACTGTCAAAATAACTTCTACAAAAATAAATAAAAACCGTTAAAATCTTCTTCAAATTGTACGAAAATGTCCAAAAAAAGTTCAAAATTGCTAAAAATTAGAAAAAAGTGTTAAATTATTATAAAACTAAACAAAAATCAAAATTTGTCAAAATTGTAAGAAACTCTTACAAGTTTTAAAACGTGTCAAAAAACTTGTACTAAAATAAAGAAAAACTGTTAAAATCTTCTTAAAATTGTACGAAAAAATTAAAATTTATAAAACTAAAAACCAATTTCCAAATTGCTAAAAATTGTAAAAAAACCGAAATTTGTTAAAATTGTAAGAAATTTCTACAAAAATAAAGAAAAACTTAAAATTGTACGAAAATGTCCAAATTTTTTAAAAATAAAATTTTTCAAAATTGCTAAAAATTGTAAGACAAACAAAAATTCAAAGTTTATAAAAATGAAAAATAAAAACCTTGAAAATTACTAAAAATTGTAAAAAACTAAATAAAAATCAAATTTTGTTACAATTGTAAGAAACTGTTACAATTTTTAAAAACTGTCAAATAACTTTACAAATATAAAGAAAACCCGTTAAAATCTGAGAAAAATTGTACGAAAAACTCAAAATTTATAAAAATGAAAAAAACTATCAAAATTGCTAAAAATTGTAAAAAACTATCAAATTATTATAAAATTTGTTAAAACTGTAAGAAACTGTTACAATTTTTAAAAACTGTCAAAGAAATTTAAAAAGAAAGAAAAACTTTTAAAATCTTCATAAAAGCTTTAAAAGCTCTAAAAACTGTCAAAATTTTTTACAAAAATTAACAAAAACTTTTAAAATCTACTTAAAATTGTACGTAAATGTCAAAATTTTTAAAAAAGAAAAAAAAATCTATCAAATTATTATAAAACTAAAAAAAATCAAAATTTGTTAAAATTGTAAGAAACTGTTACAATTTTTAAAGAATGTCAAAAAAACTTCTTCAAAAATACAGAAAAACTGTTAAAATCTTCTTAAAATTGTACGAAAATGTCCAAATTTTTAAAAAATAGAAAAAAAGTTCAAAATTGCTAAAAATTACAAAAAAGTGTCAAAATTATTATAAAATTAAAACAAAAATCAATCTTTGTTAAAATTGAAAGACACTGTTACATTTTTTAAAAAATCCGTCAAAAACTTCTACAAAAATAAAAAAAACCTTTAAAATCTGCGTAAAATGTGAAAATTTATAAGAATGTCAAAATTTATAAGAATGTCAAAATTTATAAGAATGTCAAAATTTATAAGAATGTCAAAATTTATAAGAATGTTCAAAAATGCTAAAAAATTAAAGACAATCTGTCAAAATTTGTCAAATATTTTAAGAAAATATCAAAAAACTGGTATAAAAGTGAACTAATACGCTAAAAACAGTAAGAAAAATTTTGAATTGTAGGAAACTGTCAAAAAGTCTATAAAACTAAATAAAAACCTTAAAAATCGGTAACAATTGAAATAAACTGTGAAGAAAGTACAAAACTGAAATTTTTTGTTTAATTTGCCTAAAATTGTACGAAAATATATAAATTCATAAAAATAAATCGCTAAAATTTTGAATAAATTTGTCACAAAAATAAAGAAAATCCGTCAAAATTGGTTAAAAATTAAAGGTAAAAACATGCAAGATTGGTGGAATATGAAAATGTAAAAAAAAAGTAAAATTGTTTGAAAATAACGAAAAACAATTAAAGTTTATTAAAAATTTTGATAATCTGTCAAAATCGTTAAAGATTGTAACAAACTCAAAATTTGTTAAAATTCGAAGAAACTGTAAAAACTGGTATAATAGGTATAATAAAAATTGTACGAAAATGTAAATAAAAAGAAATCTTCTTAATCACCAAAAATTGTAACAAATTTTCTAAAACTTTCACAAAAATTGGTCAAAAATTGTAAAAAAACTATTAAAAATATCCATAAAACTTTAGAAAATCATTTAAAAATTGGTTTGGTCAAAATATGTAAGAAACTATCAAACAGTGCAAAAAAGGTAATAATAGCATTCTAGATTAGTAAAAATTACTAAAAAGAAAATTAATAAAAACATTCAAAATCGCTAAAAATATCAAAATTGCTGTAAAAATAAATTTATTAACAATTGTAAGAAAAAAATTTAAAGAATCTGTAAAAAATTGTTAAAAAGATTACAAATTACAATTTTTTAATTACCAAAAAAATTAAAAATTATACAAAAATATCAAAATTTATATGTATAAAAAACGAAGAAAAATCTTCAAAATCGCTAAAGAATTAAAGAAACTGTCAAAAATAATTTAAGTAAAGAAAAAGTGTAAAAAAAATGATAAAAATTAATAAAATCTATGAAAAATAAAAAAAGAAAGAAGATATTAACTTTTAACATTTGTTAAAAATTGTATGAAAGTGAAAAAATTTTTATATCCATAAATGAAAAAAAAATATTTTAAGAAATTATAAAAAATTAAAAAAACATCAAACTTTGGGTAGAAGGAAGAACAATGTATATAAAAGTGAAGAAATATCGCAAAAAATTATAAAAACGTGTCAAATATCGATTGAATGAAAAACATTCAAAATTGAATAAAAATAAAAAAAAAAAAACTGATTTTCAAAAAAGAGAATTAAATACTTCGAAATCATTAAAATTGTAAGAAACTGGCAAACATTGGTAAGAAACTGACCAAATATCTAAAAAAATAAATAAATTCGTTTAAAATTACAAAAAATGTGAAAATTTAAGAAAATAAAAAATGTACGAAAATGTCAAAACAAAGAACATCATTAAAAGTCAGTAAAGATTGTATGAAATTTCAAAAACTGATAAAGAGAAAAAGGAAAAAATTGTTCAAAATCACTGAAGAGTTTGTTTATGAAAATTCAAATATTATTTTTTTTAAATGGGATCAAAATAGTTATACCCAAAATTAAATGTTTCTAATTTGTCTACTAATTAATAATTATTGGAATACAAATTATAATAATTACAAGAGAATTAAAAAAGCAATAGAAAAATCGGAGCATGGCTATAATTATTTTTTGTGTTAAATGATAAACTAACCTAAAATTGTATTAAACAATAATGAAGATGCCAAAAATCCTGACAATATAAAAGCCAAATTAACGGTAAGGATCGGTATGCCAAACCTACGCCATATTAGCAGCCAAACTATACCATATATAAATCCTACTGTAAATGCTGTAATGGTTTTTTCTAAAATAAAAAAATAATAAAAATTAACACATACCAAGTTACATTCTTTCAAGCCAAAAGAACATTTAGAAAAAAATAACTATAATTGTGTTTTTATTTCTATTCACTTACCTGTGAAAGAAAAATGTTCCTCCATAGATATTATCAAGTAAGTTAAAGATAGTCCAAAAATAAAACTTACAATGTACAACGTCAGTTTGAAAAATCTATGCCCAAAAAAGCTTATAAAAGCTCCAAATATAAGTAGACACGCACAAAAAAATTTCCAATGTACTGCAACTAAATAAAATTTGTTTTTTAGAATTAAGCGCCAGAACCTTTTAACCAGCATTTAATTGAGTCGGTTTATCGAAAATTTTATGCACTGGAACAAAGATTCCTAATATCTACGGTACTCCAACAAGTAATTAGAGCTATTTATGTTCTAGAACGGAAGTGAGCTGTCAAAATTTTTCAAAATGGCGGGAAATTGAAATACGGCTGCGCGACGACAGGGTGCTCTGCGTTAGAGAGGCTGCGCAGTGTTCATTTAAAGGAGCTCCATACTTAAGGCCCCAACGTAAGTAACGTAATTACTCCCAATCTTACAAGTGGAGAGAAGAATTTTTCAGGTAATGTTGACATTGCAACATAGGTAAGATTGGGAGGTGGGAAATTACGTCCTAACTGTATGAGATTTCCCATCACATTTTTAATGCAACGGCTCTGTCCGTCCTTCCCTTCGTCTGTCTGTCTATCTGTTACAATATTTAACTCGGAAACGGTAATAGATAACGACAGACAACGTCAATTGACTCAGCATCGTTAAAAACCCCTAAAATGATATTAATCTTTGATCCATGACCTCAAGGTCATATTAAAATGTTCGAAAACTCGAAATATTACAGCAAATATATTGCCGTTTACCACTTGTTATCATTTTTATTGGATTTCCATAAAAATCCGTTCTTAGTGCTCATTAACGTTAAATAAGAAACTCATGTGCAAATTTTCATGCTTTAGGAGGTGTATTGTTAAGATTTATTCCAAATAAAGTCATAGCCACCAAATTCTTTATACCTGTCTTTTACTATGTTTTAGAATTTGGTGAGATTTGTATTTTTTAAATGGTACTATAAAAAAATCGGTTGAAAGTTTCAATCAATTTTTCCTTTTCAGAAACGGTTCAGTTTGTTTAACAAAGGGAATAAAAATTCAATGGTACTTAATTTTTATTAAGAACTAGTTCTTGAATGACTCCCTCCATGAAGTCCATTAATTGAGCTGTTGTAGTACTTTTTACTTCTCTTGATAATTTGTGATCATTCTCAGATTCAAAACTGTAAAGGGCCTCAAAAACCTAACACTGATTTCCCAAAAGTGCACTTTCTTGATTATCGATTGTTTCACATACCCGACAGACAGTGTTGCCAGGTGGAAAAATTTTTCAGTACCACAAAGTCGATGAAAATGTACTAGATTTTGCCTCAGCCTACCTCTTATTAATATTCTATTCCATATGGAAGAAAAAACACATTATTTCGATATAAATACAGCCCAAGGTACAGAAGACTGATCGCTTACTTATTAAGAACTTTCATTCATTAGACACAGAACTTTTAGATGATTCAGTTTCAAGATCAACCGCTAGAGGCACGTGTGATGGATGTACTTCGTCGACACCACATAGAAACTACAAAGAGTGGCATTTCTCGTACAAATTTTTAGAAGCATGTTTCTCTCTCTTTTCATAGTTATCTGCTGATGATTTCTTGTTTGAAATAATCGACACATGACAAACAGACAACCCTTCCATTCGAAACAGAACCACACAGACTTGACACCAAGGGATAGACTTCGGTCGTCTAAAAAACTACTACCAAGAAGACACGTCATGCTCTTTGGGATGAAATACAGTGACAAAGGAGAGGAGCGGGAAACACCAGTCTGTAGACCGGGGTTCATATCACTCCGACAGCACATGTCGGGGAGGTAACCCGTGGGAGGTGGCAAGGGAGTGAGTGATTTTATATCAAAATCACTGATGAATTCCCGAGCTCATTATTGTGTAATGAATGGATGGAATAATGGATAAAAAAGTTGATAATTTTGATTGTACCAATAAACTAATTTAGGTACCACATTTATCACTGCTGACAGATGGTAATTGAACTGTTTTGTAATTCCAAACTTAATTTATTAATAGTTGTAAGTTGTTGAAACCACTTATGAAGCTCAATTGAAAGGATTGTCTTCAGGAAAAACTTGAACTTTATATTTCAGTTCAAACAATGTTGTCAGTACTTTTTCTCGTCTCCACCGTTCCACAGAAATATTTAAACAGTCTGCAGTTTGTTGTAGTGACCTTTATAAAATTGGGAACTTCTTTCAGCGCATCTGACAGATATTTGGTCGCTAGGCACTGTCTATGGATAAAGCAATGGTTCCAAATTATATATGGAACTACCAGCTTAAATGAGCTACTTCTTTATTATAGCCAGTATAATACCATTTGTGCAAAAACCAATTTTTTCATTTTCATTACCATTAACACCATCCGTCAATAAATCTCTACATAAAACGCCAAGTCGTTTTGAACAGTCTTCGTCTCCTGCACTGATATTCTGAGTTTTAATTATATTCATTTGATCACTTATCGAAATATCCTTAAAAATTACTGTACTCTGGTCCAAATATGCTTGCAAAATGTCAAGATAGTTGCAGTTGCAGAATCAGCAGGTTGAATTTTATTATTAGTTGCACCTCTCTTGATAGTTCCAGTTTGTGACACACAATCGCATAAAAGAAGGCAAGATACTAACAGTAAACGATTTGACCAGAGTGCGGTCAGTGTAGACGTAAAGTGAACACCCTCATAATGAGACTAACTGTCGCCGGAGGCAATAATATTTGTATAACCGGGAGCGCTTGGACCAAAGTTTCTGGAACAGCCCAGAGTCTTTGAGAAATCTGTAGATGTTCGCGAAAATTTGAAAGTTTTCAAGCAGGTGTAACAAAGTAACTTGTTTCCGTAATAATTAAAATATATAAATAAAATCGCGCACGGCACTGGAATAGAATTAACTTAAAATTATGGAAATGTGACATATTTCGAGTATAATGCTAGTCGTACCAGTTGTAAACCCCCGCCGAAAGATGGAGTCACTCGCGTATTTGTTTCGCATACACAGCCGACCTTATGGTATAGGGCAGCTGGAGTCGATCAAGTTATCTGCAGTGACAGCCATATTCCGTTCATTTCAGCGACCTTTAGAGATAGGTCAAGCGGAAGATAAGTCCAATTTGACCGGAACCTGGAGCCGTCAGTCCGACCAAGATCACGCCAGCCAAGTCAGTCGTGCCTGTACTGTCCGTTACAAACCTTTCTCCGAATTTGGTAATTTGGCTTGAAAAAAAAGGGATTTTCTTGTATCTGTTAATTTTATTTGTTTTGAGTTTTAACATCCCAGCAGCATAACGACCCCTGGAGTATTTCCTTTCTTCACTGACGCTGCCCGTGCAGTGGCCGTCACACCATAAACGGAAGGTGACGCCCGAAGCAATCCAAAACTTGAATTAAAGTGCCAAAGTGACCCGTAACGATCGAAGTGCGTTACACAGGCTACTGGATAACATCAGACTCCATTACTGAATTTATGTTTGCATAGCTTCAACCAGTTTGCTCAGTACGTATACCACAGGTTGAGAATCGCTGCTCTAGAAGCTTAATATATTTATTTTTAGTATGCAACATCCAACATTCGATGAGTTGGAATTTCCGTTACCAGAAGATAAACCGACTTATTAGGAAATGCTTTACCACCATTATTTTTGTTCTGGCGACTGCTAATAAAAAAATTTTACTAACCTGGCCCAAGGCAACTTTCTTCCCATTTTAGTAAATTACAGCCGTAGGAAACAGCTGGTACATAAGCTGAAGTCCCATTTTTATACCTAGAAACTATAGCAAAAACTTCTCCTGTACCCCTATAAGAACTATACATTCTATTGTACTTCTTTTTAATACCAATATCAGATACTTTGGTTCCATATTTTAAAATTTTTTTAACCGTTAACATTTTTTCTATATTATCAAAATAACTTTCATCCGTATTGTCATATGCGTTAAGGTAAAGATGATACAAATCTACTTGTACTTTTTTGTCATCACACTGTGCTCCAAGAACTGAAGGAGGTTGACTTCTCACTGTTATTACGTCATCGTTGTAGTCGGTTAATTGATAGGGGGCAACTGGGGTATAAAAGACAAGATTGCAACCCCCTGGTACAGGATCTAAAAATATATTCTAAGATATGACCAAATGAAAAATTATTTTATTTGGGTGCGATTCTTCGTTATTTGTATTAAATAATGATAATTACAATCTATTCAGAAATTATTCATACAAACAATAATATTAAAAAGAAAATAAATCAGATTTTTGACAACTGAAAGTATGTACATCATTTTTCAGAAATACCAGTAAATTTTTAGAGGTCCCAGTAAATTTTTGAATGCGTCAGTAATTTTTTAGAAGTGCCAGTATTTTTTTAAAAGTCCCTGTTATTTTTTGGAAGTCTATCCATCATTTTTTAGAAGTCCCATTAAGTTTTTAGAAGTCCCAGTAATTTTTTAGAAGTCCCAGTATTTTTTGGAAGTCTATAAATCATTTTTCAGAAGTCTCAGTAACTTTTCAGAACTCTCAGTAATTTTTTGGATGTGTCAGTAATTTTTTAGAAGTAAAAGTAATTTTTTCAACATCCTAGTTATTTTTCAGATGATTATACATCATTTTTCAGAAGTCCCAGTAAATTTTTGGAAGTCCCAGTAATTTTTTGGATGTGTCAGTAATTTCTTAGGAGTCCCAGTATTTTTTGAATGTGTCAGTAATTTTTTAAAAGTCCCAGATATTTTTTGGAAGTCTATAAATCATATTTCAGAAGTCTCAGTAACTTTTCAGAACTCTCAGTAATTTTTTGGATGTGTCAGTAATTTTTTAGAAATAAAAGTAATTTTTTCAACATCCTAGTTATTTTTCAGATGATTATACATCATTTTTCAGAAGTCCCAGTAAATTTTTGGAAGTCCCAGTAATTTTTTGGATGTGTCAGTAATTTCTTAGGAATCCCAGTATTTTTTGAATGTGTCAGTAATTTTTTAAAAGTCCCAGATATTTTTTGGAAGTCTATAAATCATATTTCAGAAGTCCCAGTAAATTTTCAGAAGTCCTAGAAATTTTTTGGATGTGTCTCAGTAATTTTTTAAACGTCCCAGTTATTTTCAGAAGTCTGTACATCATTTTTTAGAAGTCCCAGTAAATTTTAAGAAGTCGCAGTATTTTTTTTTAAAGTCCCAGTTATTTTTTGTAAGTCTATACATCATTTTTCAGAAGTCCCAGTAAATTTTTAGAAGTCGCAGTAAGTTTTTGGATGTGTCAGTAATTTTTCAGAAGTCAAAGTAATTTTTTAAACGTCCTAGTTATTTTTCAGATGTTTATACATCATTTTTCAGGAGTCCAAGTAAATTTTTAGAAGTCCCATTAAGTTTTTAGAAGTCCCAGTAATTTTTTAGAAGTCCCAGTAATTTTTTAGAAGTCCCAGATATTTTTTGGAAGTCTATAAATCATTTTTCAGAAGTCCCAGTAAATTTTCAGAAGTCCTAGAAATTTTTTGGATGTGTCCCAGTAATTTTTTAAACGTCCCAGTTATTTTCAGAAGTCTGTACATCATCAGTAATTTTTTTTCGATGTGTCACTAATTTTTTAGAAGTCAAAGTAATTTTTTTAAAGTCCCAGTTATTTTTTGTAAGTCTATACATCATTTGTTAAAAGTCCCAGTAAATTTTTAGATGTCCCAGTAATATTTTCGATGTATCAGTAATTATCAGTAATTTTTTAGAATTCCCAGAAGTTTTTTTAAAGTTCCAGTTATTTTTTGGAAGTTTATACATGCTTTTTTAGAAGTCCCAGAAATTTTTTCGATGTACCAGTAATTTTTTAGAAGTCCCAGAAATGTTTTTAACGTCCCAGTTGTTTTTCAGAAGCCTGTACATCATTTTTTAAAAGTCCCAGTAAATTTTTAAAAGTCCTAGAATTTTTTTGGATGTGTCAGTAATTTTTTAGAAGTCAAAGTAATTTTTTGGAAGTTTATACATCATTTTTGAGAAGTCCCAGTAATTTTTTCGATGTATCAGTAATTTTTTAGAAGTCCCAGGAATTTTTTAAACGTCCCAGTTATTTTTCAGAAATCTGTACACCATTTTCCAGAAGTCACAGTAAATTTTTAGAAGTCCCAGTATTTTTTTGGATATGTCAGTAATTTTTTAGAAGTCAAAGTAATCCTAGTTATTTTTTGGAAGACTATACATTATTTTTCAGAAGTCCCAGTAAATTTTACTATTTTTCTCTCTTTATACAGGGTGTTTCATTGGTAAGCGGACATACGTTAAAGGTAAATAGAGGTTATCGAGGCGACATCCTTTATAATAGAGATATAGGATGTTTTATCAAGTTTACATATTTACTTAATGATCCTTAAGTTAAGTTACGAACCCCATATATATTTTTTATATTCAGCACATATTTTAATCTTGAATTGACAAATCGATTGACATATTAAAATTTTGAACCCATTTACTTGTATTTAGAAGAATAAAAAATATAATTATACTTTAAAACAAAAGAGTGCTTTCCTGTTCAACATCCTGTACAGTAAAATTTTAAAATATTTGCCTAAAGAAAAATAAAAATTAGACTAGATTGGGAAAAGTATATTTTATTTATTACACATTTTATTTAAACAAAATGGAAGCTAATTAAACGAATAATTAGTTACTAACCCATAAACAAAATTATAAAATTTTCTTAACTTCCATTTTTTTTCGATGCAATTTCTTACTTAATGCCTCTTATTGATCTCCTTAACATATTTCTAACTTCTTCTTAGGCAGTTTCAATTTTTTGAAAAGTTCTTTTCTAGTATGTATTTCACTTAAATATACTTTTAAATATCCCCAGTGGCGCAGCCAGGGGGAATTTAAGGGTTAAAACCCTTCCACCCCCACTCATATGTTTTGTTTTCTAAAGTTTTCTGTAATATATTCACGTAATACTTCTCCTATTTTTTTGAAAACCCCCGTGATAATTAACCCCCCACCCCTAATAGGTAATTCTGGCTGCGCCACTGTATCCCTAAATGTGATAATTTCAGGGATTAATATCTAGTAACCTTGGAGGCCACAAATCTGCAGTTATAATTTTTATTCCTCCAGTGACAAGCAAATAAAAAAATATAAATTTTTTTGAGGTTCCAATAATATAAATTAAATAATATTTTAAATTATTTTTAATTTTTTTAAATGAAATTACTAAAAATTTTACTTTTGGTTCAAATTTTTCCAAGTAAAATTAAATAGCATTAAATACGGAACTAGAAAAAGTATACAGATCGATTGATTTTCTTTTTATTTTTTAAACGGATTTTAAATATTTTGATATACAGGATGTTGTTTTGTAGGTACAAGAAATTATTAAATTTTCGTGAACCCGTCTCTGATTAATATGTAAATTCAAGATTAAAATGTGTACCGAATATTAAAAAAATATACCGGGTGGATCGTTAAATAAAAAGGCAAAATTGATAAATCACCCTGTAAATTTATCAATCCTTAAGGTATGACCGTTTACCAATGAAACACCCTGTATAAAAATGTTTTAAACTAAAAATTGTATCAATATTATCCATAGCTCAAATGTGCTGAATTACCTATTCAAAGATTAATAAAAACTCTTAGTCATACCACATAAATTTATTACTTTGGTTAAACAAGATTAACTTGGCAACATTTTTCGGCCACATCCATGGTCATCATCAGGCCTACAATACAAATTATAAAAATTGGATTATAAGTAACCCTCTTGGCGTATGTTATATTATAATAAAAACTTTATAATTTGTATTTTATGCCTGATAATGGCCATCGTTGTGGCCGAAACATGTTGCCAAGTTAATTTATGTGGTATGAGTTTTTATTATTCTTTACAAATTGGATGACTATGAATGGTGGAGAGCGGAATCCAGGGTTGGTATTTTAAAATGAATAACCCTGTACAATTAAATTAAAAACAACCCGTTTTTAATTGGTATGTTAAGAGGGTACTTGCTTTTGAGAACTTTTTAAAAGATTATTTAAAAAAATTCCGGAAAAACAAAATTTAGTTAGAAATTATTTTTAAATTCCCTAATAATAATATTTAAATTTTTGTTTATTAATAATTAAAAAATGTATTTTGAACCTACAATTTTTTAATTTTATTGTTTGTTGGTTGTAATATTTATTTTTTTTTCAGATTATTTAATAAGATTGTCAAATTCGTAATAAATCAAATCAATTCCTGGTCATTTAAATTTAATTTATTTATTATTGTTGAGTTTGATATTAAATTTTTTCATGATTATTAACTATTAGTTCATGTTTAGATAAGCAGCTATAAATAAGTTTATTTATTTTCCATAAACTGACAAATTGTATATTTGAATTAACTCATAAGTTTATTAAAAAAAATGCAAATATTGAAGAATCCACCTATGAAACTTACCATTTTGATTATACACATTGATAACTAAAAGAATCTTAACAGTTGGTTCAATTTTTATATTCCTTATTAAATAATATAAAGCACCGGTGTCTTCTGTATCCCAAACCAACCCTAAATTGGTCCCAGTAATATAAGAACCATAAGAAAGTTTGGTACTATTAGCTAAAGTGACATTTTCAACATAACTATGGACTTGTATAACAAAAAATCCAACATCATCATTAATATTTGTAATATTGATCTTTGTAATATTATCAGTAAGATTATAATAATTTTTAAATACGTTATATCCTTGTTCTTGAGGATGGTACACTGTCAAATCAATATTGAGGTTACCACAAGAAACTAAAAGAAAAATGTTGGGTTATGTTTCTAAATCTTATAAAAACTAAATTATAATTTCAATTATTGTACTAATAATCCCGAATATTATCATTATTGTTATCTTTTTATCAATATAATAGATACTGATAAGTTTTATTACTAAAAGAAAAATGTTAGGTTATGTTTCAAAATCTTGCAAAAACTAAGTTATAATTGCAATTATTGTACTAATAATGTGGAATATTATCATTATTGTTATCTTTTTATCAATATAATAGATACTGATAAGTTTTATTACTAAAAATAAACTTTAAGAAGGTATGTACTCACCAAATGTAAAATACGAATAAAACAGTATCACAAATAACTTATTCATCTTGTATGATATGTTGACACTAAATTAAGGGATGTTTTAACACAAAATAATTAAAATAAATCACTTAGATAATTACATTTTATAGGTTCGAATTACTAAACCAGCTGAGAATTCTGAACTTGTTAACCTAAACACAACAACGATATACAACGTTGCCATATCTTTTTACAAAATGAAAATATCTTTTTTTTGAAGCATTTGTAAATTATTAAGTTTTTTTTATTTCATTAAGTTATAATAAGTTATGAGGAAATTTGAAATGTAGTTTGTTTATTAAATTAACAATTGTGACGGATTTCCACTAGGCGGAAAATCTGCAGGTTGATTTTCTGTATCCAATTCTATTGGTCGATTTCGAATTCATTTTCAAAATCGACCAATAGAATTGAATACAGAAAATCCGCCTAGTGGGAATCCGTCTATACACTTATTTCATATTGTAAATATTAAAATATATTTTAATTCTTTTAAATTTTAACGGTTTATAATTATTAATAAGAAAACATTATTAATAAATGTCTTTTAACTCTATATTTATTTATATTATAAACAATATTAAGATTTATTGGTTAAGTATATTAATTTTTAATTAATGAACAAAATAACATAATTTCTGTATAATCTCGAAATTATTCGACACTTGGCACCCACATTTGAGAATAAACTATGAACGTGCGTTAACTTGACTAGTAACCACCAGAGGCGCGCTAGTGTAAACATGGCCGTCTCCGATCAATGAATTCGTAGTACGGGAGTGAGTATTGTAGTGTATTGTGAAATTATGACTTGCAGATGAATAAAAGGCTTATTAAAGGGCCATGGGTAAAGATCAAGAACTACTGGAAGCTGCTCGAAAGGGCAACGTGGCCGTTGTCGAGAAGATTTTAGGCCAAAGAGCGAAAAGGAGTGGTCCTCTTGCAAGGTGGGTTACATTTATTTATGATCAGCTGTCATGTTTTTTTTAAATGTTTTAATATAAAAAGCGACGATTTGGAGTTCTAATAAATTTAATTCAATACTTGTATGATAGATAATTAAATATGATTAGGTATTATTATTCCAAATGATAGTAAATATTTAGTTATTAAATATATTTATTAATAAAACAGGATATCAAAATAAATAGATTTAGATGTATAATATAAAATATACAATTATAAATATTTATATATTCTTTAACTACAGATTAAAGATTAAAGTAACAAGCATAATGTTAAGTAATTACCATTGAGTGAAAGTTTCTTTCAACCTATCTACCTACTAGGTATTTTATGAATAATGGGTGGTTATTTAACCATAAAATTGAAGATGTGGCTTAATTAACATTCATAATAGGTTATCTTATAAAGGAAGTTTATTCTAATTGATTATAGAAGAAAGAAAAACCGGCTATGCATTTTTCGATCAATATTGGCAATAACCTTGTTTGAAATTTGTCTAGATATAGATAAGAATTGTAAAGATAAATTCCTACTGTATGGAAATTTTAATTACCTATTAGTAAACATGCCTTTAACCAAGTTTATAATTTTTATAAACGAAACACCCTATATATTTTTACATTTTTGGATTATTACTGTAGTGGCCTTTATAATAATTTATTTTTAAAATTCGGTTGCTGCGTTGCCAAGATATTCAAATTTTTATTAAATTTTCTGAAAAATCGCTACATTTCAAAATTATTCAAAACTTTTATATTGGTATATATTTTCTGCAGTACCTGTACAGGACATATACAGTACCTGTGTAGGACTCTGCAGTACTTGTACAGGGTGGCCAACTAAGAATGCGAGGTACTGTTTCTGGGAACCTAGCCATTGTAGAGGGTTGCGGCAAAAAAGGTTTTGACTAAAACGGCCAAGAGAAAAACCTGGAAAATATTTTCAAGTTTCTGAAATGGTCGCTAGGGGGCGTAACTGCAATCTTGAATTTAAAAAAGTTATGTTTCTGTGAAATCGGCTATATTAACCTAACAAAAAAATACTTGTTCTTTAAAGTCGAGGATAATCTGAATCTTTTTGTTTGACAATTTTTGCTGTATCTCTAAAAATAAACTGGTGGGGGGTATTCAAAGGTTTCCGTAAAAAACACCATGTATCTTCAAAACGGCTGAGTCGATTTTAACCAACTTGGGCTGGTTGAAAAGAGCTATTTTTGGACTACAAATGTTATAATAATTAGAGTTTTGCTAGTTTTATATGTCGCCGCTAGAGGGCTTTTTTCGACATTTCGACAGAAATGGTTAATTTTCTCAAAAATTGTCCATTAAATCTCATTGTGCCCATGGAGACATTTTATCAGGACATTCTACTAAATTTTCAGCTAATTCGACTGGGACCCTTTTCCCGTAAATTGTAAAAATTTTGGAAATGATAATTTATAATCAAATTAATTCTAGCCTTGAAATATTTAAAAACCGACTTAAATACTTGTGGCTTTTTAAACGGATCTGATACGAGACAATTTTTGATTACAGAAACTGTATTTCGTTATAAGACTTAAAAAAAACTTTTTTTGTGCAAATTGTAATTAGTTCAACTATATTTAGGATTCCTTTTGACAGTGACATTTTAGGTAGATTTCCATATATGGATCTACCTATTGTAATCGATTCAATGACGGGACCCAGAACCGGGAATAGGGGCGCTACGCCGTTTGTGACCTTCTGAATAAGAATCAGTAAGAAAAAAAATTTATCGGTATATACCTATATATATGTATGTGTAGACATTCCGTTCCCCCACGATAGAGGTCGCAATTTTTGTCCAATCGACACCAAATTTGGTACAAAAAATCTTTGGGGCAGTAATTCGAGACCATGAGACTTTTTTTATGCTCTGATTATTATGAAATTAATTTATCTGAAACTTTTTTCATCTGAACCACGGGGATGGACCTGGAGGCGGTTGAAATTTCAAAAAATTTATATCTCCGCCATTTTCAAAAATATTGAAACAGGTCACAAGACTTTTTTTGTGTTCTAATTATTATAAAACTAATTTGTCTGAAACTTTTTTTCATCTGACCGACGGGGATGGAACTGAAGGGGGTTGAAATTTCAAAAAATTTATATATCCGCAATTTTAAAAAATATTAAAACGGTTCCTAAAACCTTTTTTATGTTCTAATTATTAGAAAATTAATTTGTCTGAAACTTTTTTTAATCAGACCTAAGGGGATGGAACTGGAGGGGGTTGAAATTTCAAAAAATTCATATCTCCGCTATTTTTAAAAATATTAAAACAGGTCATTAGACTTTTTTCATGTCCTAATTATTATAAAATTTATTTGTTTGAAACTTTTTTCGATCTGACCATATCGTGGAGTGGGGAAGGATGAAAGTCTCAAATTCAGACAATAGAAATCTACCTCCCATGTCGACCCTACCGACAGGATTTTTTTTTTAAACCAAACTTTACGTGTACTTCACTAAAAAATAATCAATACGTAAATATTTAACAATAGAATCCTTGAGGTATTCCCTAGTCGGCTAGACAATGTATTAATTTAAAATGAAGTGTAAATATTGAATAATTCAAGTTCAATTATTATTCCATTACAGTTAATTGACTTCAGGAAGTTTCTATATAAAGCTACTACTGATTCGTAGAACTTTTGTTAACGGTATATGGACCATTGTAACAAATATAGACGTACTATAGTCTATACGAAGTCAGTTGGAATGGCATAAAAATTAAATATTTACCGATCGTCGGCGAATTCTTTGTAAAGCATGAGCGGCGTGATATAATTTATTATAAAAATTTATTTTATTTTTCATATACTTACATAGATATTTTTTTATTATTTTTTATTGCTAGAGGTGGAGAAATATCGATAGTCGCCACTATCGATAGTTTTCGATAGTTTCTTCATAAACGAATAATATTTTACTATAATCTTTATACAAAATTTATAACAAACAACAATATTAAGTAAAAATCCATTGATTCTTATTTAAAAATATCAGCATATTGACGTTTTTTGCCTTGAGATAGTCACGACATCTATCATATAGGTTGATGGGTACCAACCGGATACAGCGACTTACTCTCTCTTTTTTGTGGCTTATCTCTCCCTTTTTTTAGACTTAGTTGTTAAAAAATTATCGATTTCACAAAAAATTCCTCCATACATTTTCACTTTCTATTAAAATTCGTACACATAGTTATATTTTCTGTAGTTCCACATGTTGATACTTGACAGGTGTATGTGATTCCCTCCTTACTCATATACTGGCTAGCGTAATCTGTTGCTCAAAAAAAATAAAAATGTTTAAAAAAACGAAAAAAGGCAAGAAAGTGGTAAACAATCAAAAAAAAGGAAAGAAAAGCACAAAGGTAAAACATAGACAAATTAAGACAAAGAAGTTCGAAAAAGTTCAAAGAATTAACAAAAGCAAGAAAAAGGGCAAAAAAGGAGTAAAAAGGCAAAAAAAAAAGACGAAAAAGGCAAAACAAAGCCAAAAACATGGCAAAAAAACAAAAACGGTACAAAAAGGAACACATTATATACCTACAATTAGGATATCCTAAAATGATGGGTGAAAACTATTGGGAGTTCGGAAAAAAGTTTGATACAAAAGTTGTAGGGAACTTTCTGCTCTACAACTTTGCACTAGAACATTTTGCACTAAAACGCATTGTTTATCTTTAAAATAAAAAAAAAGACGAAAAGATTAAATGCATATATATTTCGCCCTCTAGCGGCGAAACTATGGAGAATTCGAAAAAAAGTTAAATATAAATGTTAAAAGAAATTTGGTGCTCTACAACTTTACACTAAAGTGCATTTTGTCTTAAAAATTTGGAAAAATTACGGAAAAACTACATGCACATTTTTTGCGCGCCCTCTACTGGCGCAGCTATTGGAAATTCTGGAAAAAGTTTGATACAAAAAATGTAGGAAATTTTATGCTTAAACTTAAAATATTTTTAACCCCCATTTTAATTTAATATTTCTTCTTTATACTCCGCCATTTCGTGCTAAACTTACCCAGCAACGTTATTAATTCCACTGTTGTTTTTCCCATTTTTAGATTTTTTATATTTCGATAATGTTCCGGTCAAATTATGGTTTAATCCCCCCGAAGGGGTAACTGTGTTTCTATGAGGTTTTACTACCCCCATCAATAATTCTTATCCCAGGTGGTTATTTAATAACCATCATTCTTAATTTAAGTTTTTTTTCTTGTACCAAAAATTAATTATTAAAACTCCCCTCCCCCTTTTTTTAATAATGTTTTAAATTTATTGGACCATCACATTGGTTTTTTACCATGTGCTTAAATTATTAATAATATTTTATAATTTTAATAATGGTAAGTCTATTCTTAATGTTTTTTTAAATTAAATTTGTTACAGGTCTGATGATGGTTGTTTAAGCGAAACTAGTTTCCTGATTTAAACAAATTTAATTATATACTTTGGTACATGACTTTGTGTTTTATTTCAATTGTTGAAAATAATCTTATGTTAGGTTATTAATAAAAATTAGATTTTTTTTCCAATTTATACACATATAAATATAGTTTGTAGATACTACCAACTAAATTTTAACAAAACTTGTGGTTTATTATAGAAATAATTTATTTTGAATTGTTACGATGACCAATTAGTTATTTTCTCAATTATCAATTTTAATTTAATAGAGGAAGGCTTGACTCACTGAACGATATTGTTATCAATTAAAAATTTCTTATACTTTTTAATTAATGATTAATTAGAATGATGTAAATTATAAAACAAAAGAGATTTTATGAGTGAAAAAATATTTGGTTTAATGTATTTTAGTTTTGATAACATTTAAATTAATTAATTCTTATGAATTTTGATATTCTTTTATTTTTAGTTTTTATTTAAAAATTTTTAAAATCACTAATTTTTGAAAATTGTTAATTTTTTTCAATAGACTTTTGTTTTGTAATTCTAAAGTTTTGTACATTTTTTAAATTTTTCAGGTATTTTTTGAAAATATTAATTTTTTTTTTAATAATTTACGTTTATTGATTTTTTTTTTGTTTGCGTCTAAAACCGGTCATTTTGTTTAAATTTTTATCAAAAATTCCAAATTTTCGCAAAAAAATCCGGTTTTTTTTTGACGTTATTAAAAAACCCGATTTATCAAAAAAAAAATTTAGTTTTCTAAAAACACTATTTAATGTATTTTTTTAGATATTTTTTAATTTTTTATAAATGGATTTTTTAATTTTTGATAAATTTAATTTATTTTTATATTGTTTAATTTAATGTTGTCGAATTTTGTTTTGGTGAATTTTTAAATTTTTATATAATTTGAATTTATATTTAAAATTTGTGAGTATTTTTTCAAAATTTTTTATTTGATTTTTATACTGCAATCTTCACAAATTCCAATACGTGGAATTCGTATTCTTGAGTGAGTTCCAGCGTTTTTTTTTAATTCAGATTCAAATATTATATCAAAAAGTTAAAGAGAATCAGGATAAAAAAAGGATCCAAATATTTTGTCAAATCGGCAGGCTCAAGTGGTAAAATGGCCCAAAAGTGATAAAAGGAATAAATATTTTTACATTGAAAGGAGTAAGGGACTAACGGATTACATATTTTTACATAGGCAGATATATAAGGAGTTAGAAAATTTTGAAAATTTTAATTTAAATATTTAATCATTGGTTAATGTATACTTTCCTCTAAAACTTGATAATTTTAGATTTTGCCTTAAAATTCCAAATTTCCAAAAAAAGTTTCTCAACAGTTTTTTAATTATCATTAAATTTTCAGTTTTAAAAATTCCACATTTTTTCACATTCACTTTAGAAAAAATTGTAAAAGGTTTTTCTTTTTCTTTTTAATTTGAATTATTTTAAAACTTCAAGAGTTTTAAGAAAATTCAGGAGTAAGGGACTAAGGGATTACATATTTTTATATAGGCAGGTGTAAGGGGTAAAAAACTGTTCGAAATTTTCGAAAATTTTAAAAATTTTGAAAATTTGCAATGCTATACTTAATATTCATTGGTTAACATATATTTTCCTCTAAAACTAGATAATTTTAGATTTTGCCTTAAAATTCCAAATTTCCAAAAAAAGTTTCTCAACAGTTTTTTAATTATCAAATTTTCATTTTTTAAAATTCAAAATTTTTCACATTCACTTTAGAAAAAATTGTAAAAGGTTTTTCATTTTTTTAATTTGAATTGTTTTAAAATTTCAGGAGTTTTAAGAAAATTCAGGAGTAAGGGACCAAGGGATTATATATTTTTACATAAGCAGGTCTAAGGGGTAAAAAGCTGTTCAAAAATTTTGAAAATTTTAAAAATTTCGAAAATTAAAATGTGAATATTCATTGGTTAATATATATATTTCTCTCTAAAACTGGATAATTTTAGATTCTGCCTTAAAATTCCAAATTTCAAAAAAAAACAGTTTTTTAATTATCATTAAATTTTCAGTTTTAAAAATTCCTCATTTTTTCACATTCACTTTAGAAAAAATTGTAAAAGGTTCTTTTTTAATTGGTATTGTTTTAAAATTACCAGAGTTTTAAGAAAATTCAGGAGTAAGGGGGGGGGCTAAGGGATTATATATTTTTATATAGGCCTAAGGGGTAAAAAGCTGTTCGAAAATTTTGAAAATTTTAAAAATTTCGAAAATTTGCGTAGCCATACTTAATATTCATTGGTTAAATATATTTTCCTCTAAAACTGGATAATTTTAGATTCTGCCTTAAAATTCCAAATTTCAAAAAAAAAGTGATTTAATTATCATTAAATTTTCATTTTTAAAAATTCCACAGTTTTCACAATAACTTTAGAAAAAATTGTAAAAGGTTTTTCTTTTTTTTAATTTGAATTGTTTTAAAATTTCAGGAGAGTTTTAAGAAAATTCAGGAGTAAGGGATTATTTATTTTTACATAAGCAGGTCTAAGGGGTAAAAAGCTGTTCGAAAATTTTGAAAATTTTAAAAATTTCGAAAATTAAAATGTGAATATTCATTGGTTAATATATATTTCTCTCTAAAACTGGATAATTTTAGATTCTACCTTAAAATTCCAAATTTCAAAAAAAACAGTTTTTTAATTATCATTAAATTTTCAGTTTTAAAAATTCCACATTTTTTCACATTCACTTTAGAAAAAATTGTAAAAGGCTTTTCATTTTTTTAATTTGAATTGTTTTAAAATTTCAGGAGTTTTATGAAAATTCAGGAGTAAGGGACTAAGGGATTACATATTTTTACATAAGCAGGTCTAAGGGGTAAAAAGCTGTTAAAAAATTATGAAAATTCACTTTAGAAAAAATTGTAAAAGGTTTTTCATTTTCTTTTATTTGATTTTTTTTTAAATTTCAAGAATTTTTAGAATAATTTAAGTTATTCTAAAATATCAACGTCTAATTCCAGGTTAACTTACGAAACCGGATATTGTAGTATAATAAAGTAAACGTCGACTTTTGACGATTCAACCTGTAGAGCTTAACGGGGTACAAGACAAGGGTGAGTGAGCTCGCGTTCGATAGTTGTGGTAGGGTGTGACAACATTAACAGGTTATTTTGCTGTGTTGATCCTTTTATTATTGATTTATCTGTCAGTTTTCAAGGTAAAACTTATTTGTAAAATGATTAAAAACTTACACTTTTTATCAGTCATGATAACAGATAAACAGAGGTTATATAGACGAGTGTCAATAATAATAAAAAAATCTTAGCAGTAAATAGGAGTGGGAAAATTTAGGATTAATGGTATATAAATGAGGATGAAATGATTGGACCGCAATAAATAACCAGAAATGGGTTAGTGATACGAAAAAGTATGTTTTAGGGGTAAAACGTGTGTTTTTACGATTTCTGGCAATGGTAAAGCTATCGAAAAAGTTAAAAATAAAAATTATAAATAATTAAGATATCTAAAACTTTTATTTGAACCAATTTTTTACGTAAGTTTAAAAATATTGAGGACACTCTGCATGAAAACCAATTTTAGGTTTTTTATTTTTAGCTTCCATAAAAATAATTCGATTTTAATAAAATTCGATGAAAATGTAGATTTATATATATGAAAAGAACTATAATTGTTTTGAAGAAAAATATTGGTTTTATTGAATTTTTTGCGAATTTGCGAATGAAAAAAAAATAAGTCAACATTTTTTTCACGATCGATTTTTCCTTAAATGTCATAATTTTCAATAAAAAACGTTGATTAACAAACTCTTTATTTTTCAAAATTTCAGGATGGCATTTTTTTCGTTCAGATGGTGTAAACAAATCATATTGTTACTACGGAAAAATATTATCAAAAATGAAAGAAAAAAAAACAAATAACCCATTTTTCATGATCGATTTTTCCGTAGATGTCATAATTTTCAATCAAAAACATGGATTAATAAAGTTTTTATTTTTGAAAATTTCAGGATGGCATTTTTTTCGTTGAAACCTCTAATTTCAGATGGATTAAAAAATCATATTGTCAAAAATGAAAAAAAAAACTTTTTTCAAGACTAATTTTAGAGTAAATTTCATAATTTTCATTCAAAAACGTTAAGAAATTTTTTATTATTGAAACTTTCAGGATGGCATTTTTTTCGTTCAGATGGTGTAAAAAAATCATATTGTTACTATGGAAAAACATTATCAAAAATGAAAAAAAAAAAAACAAATAACCAATTTTTCATGATCGATTTTTCCCTAGATGTCATAATTTTCAATCAAAAACATGGATTAATAAAGTTTTTATTTTTGAAAATTTCAGGATGGCATTTTTTTCGTTGAAACTTCTAATTTCAGATGGATTAAAAAATCATATTGTCAAAAATGAAAAAAAAAACTTTTTTCAAGACTAATTTTATAGTAAATTTCATAATTTTCATTCAAAAACGTTAAGAAATTTTTTATTATTGAAACTTTCAGGATGGCATTTATTTGTTGAAACCTTTACTTTCAGATGGTGTAAAAACTCGTATTGGTAAAAATGAAAAAAAAAATCAAATAATACTTTTTTCAAGACCAATTTTTCAGTAAATGTAATAATTTTCATTCAATAACGTGGATTAACAAAGTTATTATTTTTCGTTGGAACTTCTACTTTCAGATGGTGTAAAAAATCAAATTGTTAAAAATGAAAAAAAAAACTTTTTTCAAGACTATTTTTTCCGTGAATGTCATAATTTTCATTCAATAACATTGATTAAGAAAGATTTTATTTATGATGGCATTTTTTCGATGAAACCTTTACTTTCAGATGGTGTAAAAAATCATAGTGTTACTGTGGAAAAACATTATCAAAAATGAAAAAAAAAAAAAAAAAACAAATAAACAAATAAATGTCATTATTTTCCACGATTTAAGAAAGGGCTTAGTGCTCGCCAAAAGAGCTCACGAGCACTTCAAAAGGTTCGCAAGCACTGAAAAAATCTCACGAGCACTAAGCACTAAACCCTTTCGTGAAATTTTTTTAATTTACTTTAGTAAATAAGTATTCAGCACAAAACTGAAAACACAACTATAAATGTTTATTTGTATTTTTACAAATTCTGAAAAAAAATCAAATTTAAATGAAAAAAAAGTTTAAAAAAAATATATTTATTAAAAATATTACATGGGTTAAAAACACATGATGTTTTTAGTACTTGGGCCCGAGAAATTCACTTTGACATTAAACACAAGAACTATACGCACCACGAAATTTATGGACAACGATATGTTGACATTTTGGTCTATTAAACAGACGTAATCAGAATAACATTCTTCATGGTTTTCATAGGTGGTTTTCCAAACCGGAATATGGTCAATATTTACAAAAATGGCGGGGATATCATTTTTTTTTGAAAATTTCAACCACCTTCAGGTCCACCCATGAAGGTCAAATCGAAAAAAGTTTCATGCGAATTAATTTTATAATAATTAGGATATGAAAATGACCTGTTTCAATATTTTAAAAAATGGCGGATATGAATTTTTTGAAATTTCAACCCCCTCCAGTTTCTACCCCTAGACATAAGAAGACGATTGGTGAAAGAATTTTTAAAATCGGTCTTTTTAAGTTATCGTCTCCACATACATGGAATTTTTTTTCACCTAATCGTGTTATGGGTGGCCTAAAACGTGGAGGAGTCATTTTAAGTAAAAAAAATTCTCTTCATGATTTTAATACTATTATATTAATATTATTATACAACAAATCCAGGAATGTCTGATAAATATAATTAAGACATACTATACAAAACATATAAGTATCCAAAATGAAATTAATTATAAAATCTCTAAACATATTTATAATTGCAACAAATCTTATCTATGTATTAAAAAATTGTTCAAGGTATAATTAAAATGTTTACAAATATTTAAACTGTGTAAACTTTGAGTTGCAACAAGCTTATGAAAATTATTATTTTTTTTAATTCGTCTTATTAACCGAACAATAATATTTAGAAAATTCTTTGAAGAAATACGTTACTGCATTATTTTTAATCTGAATATAGTGAATTTCGTAGCTCAGAATCCAAGTTTTTACGGTATTGTGAGATTGTTAAGGCGCATTTACACCAAAATCTTCCATAAATTGAGGCAATTTATTGCTTTTTCTACAAAATACAGCAACTTGTAGGAAACTAGTGGAGAACTGTTCCCCCTTCACGCTGCAGGTGTTTTCGGTGATTCCGTGTGTGTTTTCGTTGTATTTTTATCAAGATGGAAGGTTGTAGTGAAAACGAATGGACCAGGACCAAAACCAATGAACTAATTGAACTTTACCGGAGCAGAGGTTTTCTGGAACCCAAAAATCCCTACATTTAAAGACAAAAACTATACTTGGGGGAAAAGTTAATAAATTTGAAGTTTAGAACAAGGTGAAGAACTTAATTATTACCTGTTTCCGAAGAGAGGCAAAAAAAGAGAAGAGTGGTGCTGGTGCCTCCTAATCAATCAAATGGTGGGCGTTTAAGTCTCTACTTTTTTTTAAGGACAAAACGACACCAAGGACGATCACAATTTACTAATGTTTCCAATAATAAAATCTCAGAAGTTACCTACTCTCGAGTACGTACTTGTTAAACTTACCATATCTAGGCAGTACAAAAAATGTCATACATTGGCTGCTATAGATAGTTCTAAGGACCCTAAAAGCGTGTGGAAAACATAAATCGGCAAGACGGTGCTGAAAATATTGAAATAGAAAATTGTTTGATAACAAGTTTTCCACTTGTTGCTCTAAATTTGAGAAGAGCAACTTTTAGTTTTCTACAAAAAAATCTTCCACTTGTTGCTCTAATTTGAGAAGAGCAACTTTTAGTTTTCTACAAAAAAATCTTCCACTTGTTGCTCTAATTTGAGATCAGCAACTTTTAGTTTTCTACAAACAATCTTTTGCCAACTTTGATGTAAACGCGCCTTTAATTGTAAAGTCTTTTTAAAGTGCGATTTTATTGTCTGAAAATATTTTCTAACACTGATATGGTGCTGATGGTTAAAAGCTAGTCAAGCATGAAATTTATATCAGGAATGATTTCCCAATCCAAATTTTACTGATAAGTCTTTAATGAGTATCAATAATTATCTGACAACCTCGAAATCAACGGTTTATTATGTAGTATTTCGCATGTGGTATTTAACCAAATAGCGAATACTGTTCGGAAAATAGGGTTTTATTCAAGTATTTTAATTCTAGAATTTATCACAAAAAATTTTAAATATCGGTTATGGGTATCACATAGACCTCGCAGGTCTATTATTTGTACATATTTCAATTATACCCTGTATATGGTTTATTGATGTTTCTCATGGTTTCTTTTACTTTCTAAAACTATATAGTTATAATAGTCAACTGAAAAATAAAATACAAAATAAATCTATCTGTATATAAAGTGAAAATATACATCAGAAAAATATATTGTCGATTATGGTTTCTGAGATGAAAGCCAAACAAGGAAAACAAAACCAAATGTATTGTGTTATTGGCATAAATCTGAACAGTCTAGATGAAATGAAGAGAAACCGGGTCGACAATATGAGATTTTCGGATTAATCAATTTCAAGTGTTTATATGAAGGTTTTAATCCGGCTATATTAAAGGGAAAATAGTTTCGCACCCTTTTATTATTGGCTTTTAACAGCTCCTAGGTGCGTTATTGCTTTTTTCGAGTAGTTTCATTGCATTTACAGGGTTTCACGATAAAGATCCAAGTCCATTCTGTATTTTAACATATATTGTATAATTAATTTTTAGCCATAAATCCTACAAAAACAATGACTGGTATTCCGATACTGAATTTAATTTTTGTACTACGAAGTTACAGACTTTAGGCTCCAAAAGAAGCGATTCGATTTAAATTTTGCAAATGTTGAGAGTGAAAAAAATACATTTACGTATAGTCCTAGTATGAAAAGACTTACGTTTTTTTGTGCCACCCTGTATTTTCATTATTCCTCTAATCAATATATTTTAATTGCATACTCGCTTGATATCCCCTTCTTATTTCTTCGCATCATGTCCCTCTCTTCTCTTGGCATTCTTTGATATCATCATTAATTATTTCCGACGCTTTTAACTTTTATTTACTGTTATTTTCAATTCTTTTAATGCCGTTATATATTTTTTTGTTATATTTACTCAAAAGTTCATATCTCTTTTTTTAAAACAATATAAATTATCTGATGTCTGTGTCTCGTTTTACAGAAAGAGGACCTATTTTTTAATTTGTTTTTACAGATTGTCTTAAAATTTAATTCATTTTAATTATTTTTGTATCTAAAATTCATGTTTTCCATTCATTCGCCATTAGTATTAAAGGGCTTTTCGTAAAATTTAATTATCAGAAATTTGTGGTGTCGGCCAACTTGCGCCCGACCGGCTTGCGCCCGCTCATTAATTCAGCCAGTTTGCGCCCAATGTATTAAGGGTACCTGCTGGATGGCCTGTTTGCGCTCACCGTAATAGTTTATTTTGTAGTTAAAATTATAATTAATAGAAGGATCTCGAGAAGTAAAGATACGTAAAAACTATAAAATAAGACGGAATTAGCACCCCATGATTTTCACAACAAAAATTATTAATTAACTAAATGTTTGATAGATGGCGATTAGTTGTACTTTATGCGTAAAAAAATAAATGTTTACTATCCTCCAATAACACTTGCTTAGTTGCCAGATGTGATGATCGCGGGATTTTAGTTTTAGGGAATTTGGAATTTTAGTGATATCAGGTAAATAGAAGATTTTTATGACACCATTAAACTCGCCTGGCCAAAAACTACTGACCTATAATCTCGCCTATGAATGTTATCTTTAATATTTTTTCAATATTTTTATCTAAATCTGATTTGTACAGTAAACAATTTTTTTAATTTTTTTTTCTCCAAATAAATAACCTCGGTTTGATTTATAATAAATAATGATTTTTTTCAGTACCATTCTTGACTTTTGTTAGTTACAATTTCTTTTATCAGGAAATGATTATTTCAGAAGTAATCTACAAAAAATGTTAAAATATAGAGATCCAAAAAATAAAATTTGTTTTTTTCTTCTGTTTTTTCTAATTTTTCCTCATTGTTCTGTTTCTTCTATTTTTTCGTTTTCTAATTTTTTTCTTATTTGATTTTTTGCGATTTTTTTGTAATTTTTTGTGATTATGTTGCGGTTTTATTGCGATTGTTTTGCGATTTTTTGTGGTATTTTTCGATTTCTTGCGTTTTTTGAGCCCTCTTTTTCGTTTTAAAGCGTTTTTTTTTCGGTTTTTTGATTTCTTCGTTATTTTATTGTATTTTACAATTTTATTTTTCATTTTTTTCCCAATATTTTCTAATTTCTCTTTTATTTTTTTTCTTTTTTCAAAGTTTTGTGTCTTTTTTATTATTATTTTCAATTTTTTCGGTTCATCTAGGTTTTTTCACGTTTTTTTATTCATATTTTCGATTTTTTCTGATTTTTTCGATTCTTCTAATTATTTCACGTTTTTTTTATTCATTTTTATGATTTTTTGTTTTTTTCTGTTTTTTTTTGTTTTTTCAATTTTTTCTAATCTTTCCTCATTTTTTTCTCATTGTTCTGGTTTCTATTCTATTTTGTTTTCTAATTTTTTCTCATTCTTTTCTTATTCCATTGATTTTTTGTGATAATTTGCGATTTTTTGTCATTTTTTTGTGATTTTTTGTGTTTTTTTTTGCGATTGTTTTGCGATTTTTTGTGTTATTTTTTCTGTTTTTTTTTTTGTAATTTTTTCGATTCTAATTTTTTCTCGTTTTTTTTTCTCATTTTTATGATTACTTTTTTTTTTTTCCTATTTTTTAAATGTTTCTGTTTTTTCTATTCTTTCTTTTGTTTTCTAATTTTTCTTATTTTTTCTTATTCCTCTGTTTTTTTGTGATTATTTGCGATTTTTTTGAGAGTGCTTTGCGATTATTTGTGATATTTTTCGTTTTCTTTCGTTTTTCGAGGCTCTAGTTACGGTTTTTTTTTTGTGATTTTGCGTTTTTTTATTCGTCTTTTTTACAATTTTTATTATTTCACGTTTTTGCCATAGTTTACAAATGTATTTTTCATTTTTTCCCAATAATTTCTATTTTCTGTCTCAATTTTTTTTTTTTTTTTTTTTTTTAATTATTTTTTTTATTTTTTCTGATTTTTTCAGATTTTATCGATTCTTATCATTCTTGATGATTTTTTGTTTTTTTTTTCGGTTTTTTTTTAATTTTTCAATTTTTCTCATTGTTCTGTTTTTTCCATTTTTTTTATTTTCTAATTTTTTCACATTTTTTTTTCTCATTTTTCTATTTTCTCATTCTTATGATTCGAATGCAATACGGATTGATTTTTTATTACGGGCGCAAATTGGTCGACCGTCAGGTACCTTTAGAATTGTGGGCGCAAACCGGCTGAATTAATGAGAGGGCGCAAGCTGGTCGGGCGCAACCTGGCCGTATCCAAATTTGTTACGACCAGAACCAAATAAAAGATACAATAAATTACCTGTTATCACAGTTTTTACAAATTCACACAAGAAACGGACTATTTATTAATAAACGATGTTATTTTTCACACAGCAAAAAAGACATGTTCTCGTTCGGTTAAAATCACGAAGCTATAGGAGCAAAAATTTGACCTTGTTTAATATTTGGCCATTGATACATGGTTGACAAATTTAAATACTGTGCTTAAATTTAGGCAGACTTGTTACAAATTAACAAATAATACTAATGGAGTCACCCGGTATTATGACAATATCAAGCAGTTAATTGTACTTTAAAATAAAACTCTGTTGTATGCGAAAAATAGGGAAATTGAAATTAGTTAGAAATGTGGAAAACACAAAATTGGATTTGGTTAAAATCTGATTGATCACTACAGAAAAAGTTTTATTTTATTTCTTTTATCCGTTAAATATGTTAAAACTATAATTTTAGGTTAACAAGACTGTCTGTACTAAAAACTAAGTAGTAATTATAATACTATTAATTGATACTATATCCGGTGTTTCAAAAATTAAGCACGTTAATTGGTCTCGTTGATTACCGAAAATAACATCTCATGTTTAAAGGTCATTTAATTTTTAATTACCCATAAATAATCTAAGTTGTATGTATGGCTTGTCTGGCAAAGAAAGTTTGCTTTTATTTCTTATTTATAAGTTTTCAAGCGTGAAAAATCGATTTTTTTTTAATTAAATTCAAAGTACACTGTTGCGTTTTAAACAAACAAAGCTCATTTTTTATTTTTTATTATTATTATTATACAATTCTACACAACATATCAAAAATTGATTTTTTAAAATTAAATTTATATGTAAAAAGACCCAATTTCTATACGAAGCTCATTTATATTTACAAATTTCTTTCGTATTTTGATTGTTTATACATTTCTACGCAAATTATCAAAAATTTGGATGACAACCTCTTCTCAAAATAAGTGAAAAACGACAATATCTTTGCCGTAATTTCGAGTTTTCGAAAATTTAAAGTTATGAAAATAAATTTCTATATAGATATATACCGTATATACTACAGTATACATGATATAAGCAGCGGGAAAGTAAAAATAGGTAAAAGATTAATTTCATTTTTGGGTTTTTTAACGATGCTGAATCGATTGCCGTTGTCCATTTGTCTCTATCTCTCACCGTTCTCGAGTTGAATCAGGTTAACAGACGGACGGACAGACAAAACTATCTTATACGTTTTTTTTCTTGGAAAACTCTAAAATGGAAAAATATAAAGTGCAGACAAAATAGGAATATGAAAAATTTGAGAAAAATAAGGATAAATAGTGAAAAATATAGTAAAATGGGGAAAAATGGAAAAAAATATGGAAAATTAGGAAAAAAGGAGCAAAACAGAGAAAAATAGAAAAAAATAGGGGAAAATAGTGAAAAATAGGAATAATAAATGAAAATACAGAAGAATAAGGTAAAATAGGGAACTATAAGATAAAAGGAAAAATACAGAAAAATAAGCAAAAGTAGCAAAAAATGGAAATATAGGAGAAAAACAGGAAAAAATAAAGAAAACCAGGGAAAACAGAAAAAAGTTGATAAAGATAGGGGAAATGGCGAAAACAGGGAAAACAGGAAAAAGTACATAAAGGGGGAAATAGGGAAAAAATAGGGCAAACGAAGAAAAGCAGGCAAAAATAGGGTAAAACAGGAAAAGTAGGATAGAATATGGAAAAGTAGGAAAGTAACGAAAAAATAAGGAAAAACAGGCAAAGTAGAGAAAAAAGCGGAAAAACATGAGAAAAAAACCTCGAAAAATTTGAAGAAATAAGGCAAAATAGGGAAAATAGGCAAATGTAGGAAAAAATATGGCAAAATGGAGAAAAATATGAAAAAACAGGGCCAAATGGAGAAAAATAGGAAAAATTGGAAAAATAGGAAAATGAGGCAAAATGAAGATAACAGTTAAAAGTAGGACAAAATAGGGAAAAATAGTGAAAAGTAAGTTAATTAGGGGAAAAATAGGGCCAAACGGAGAAAAATGGGGAAAAATGGAGTAAATAAGGGTAAAATGGGAAGATAGGAAAAATGGGAAAAATAAGAAAAATAGGAAAAATGGAAAAACAGAAATAATAGGAAAAAATTGGAAAAAAAAATAGGAAAAAAGGAAAAAATGGGAAAAAAATTAAAAAAAATAAAAAAATCGGAAAAAGTTGCAACACTAAGTTAAAATAGGGCAAAATTGAGAAAAATAAGGAAAAGTAGGGCGAAATAGAGACAAATACGGAAAAATTAGGAAAAACGGGAAAATATAGCACAAAATAAGTGGTACAAAAAAAAAGGAAAAATAGGAAAAATTGTGGGAACAAAGAGGAAAAAATGGGAACAAATGTGTGAAAAATAGGGAAACCTAGAGTAAAACAGGGTAAAATGGGAAAAAATAGGGGCAAATTAGAAAAAATGAGGAAGACTAAGGAGAAAAACAAATAATGAAAAATAAAAGAAAAATAGAAAAAAACAGGAAAAACGGGAAAAAATAATAATAAATAAATCCTTGGGCGATAATCAAATGACACCTGGAAATTTTATTCCTGACGTAAAAAACGATCCTAACGAGAATTTTTAACTTGTTTATCATGGTCAAACTTTTGTTGAGAAATATCCCTTATTTAATAAAAATTGAAAAACATTTTTGTAATCTCCTATTTATGTGCTAATTTAGGACGCCAATAAAAAAAAATTGTGCTCTAGTTAATATGTTCAGGAATTTACTCTAAGAGAATGGGGAGAGTTCAACTTAAAAAATTAGTCTTTTTTTGCATTATTTGAGAAAAAAATGAATTTCTTTTTATGCAAAAATCGTTTTTTCTGTTTTTTTTTAATTTAACATGAAAAAAATGATATTTAAAAATTACTGCATCTATGCAACTTTTAGTGCACCTACGTCACTTATGTGCAATAGATGCAGCATAATATTAACGTGGACCAGTTTCTCTAAATAAAATTGACGCTTTCAAATATAGATGACGTTTGTTTATAAAGTGTCGTTCGTTCAATATGTTTTTAATTGTGTTTACTTTTACCTTTGTTTACGTATCTTTACAAATACAAATAAACACGAAAAATTATCAACATCAACCAGCTCTACAGAGTACAAACTACAACAGTGACAGTGAACTATGCATAAGCAGAAGCGGACGCGACCTTTCACTTAATCAGGAACGCTTGTGCCCAGCACTTATGTACCAAACAGCAAATTATTACCTGATCTCGTTAAAATAGCCGTTTTCTTTATCTAACAGCGGAATCTAATATCTATTTATCTCTCTCGATTTTGAATGAGAATCCACAATGGATAGGTCCAAGTTTTCATCTTTATCCAATTATCATATAATGGTTTTCTCCATCTTTGTCCGTATAAGTGAGATTAACAGCTGTTATTCATTTGTATTCTCTTCTTTACACATTTGCAGTTAATGGCTTGACGGTAACTTCATTGCACATAAGTGACGTCACGATCGTAATGGCGGCATATTCAAATAATTGGAATATGAATTTTTAAATTAATTTATTCAAAAATCTAGCTCAAATTACGGTAGATAATTAAACTCAATGGGTTCTATTTGATCAATTCTAACTGTTAATAAAGAAAAAACGTGAGGTTATATTTTTGTTGAATATTCGTGGTCAGTGTGACCACGTCAAATATGAAAGGACCTGTAAAAAGTAAACAAACTAAAAATTTATAACTGAGAATGAATTTTAAATTACAAATAACTTAATATTGTTAAATTAGGGGCAGACATTTAAATTAGCACTTAAATAGGAGATAACAAAAATGTTTATCAATTTTTATTTTCCAATATATTTAACCTGGGGTATTCCAGCTTGGTCTGAAGCTAACAGAACCTCTTGTAATTTTTAAAAGAAGAGCACAACATTTTTTATTGGCGTCCGAAATTAGCACATAAATACTGCGCATGTCCCATTAAATTCCGCCGTAAGATGTATTCCAGCTTCATAGACGTCCAGCATTGTTAAATTTATGAAAAAATTTAGAAATAAAAAAGGTTTCAAAGGTTTATAGAAGAAGATTTTTTTTTGTAAAAGGTGAACGGAGCTGTTTGATATTATGAAGATGGTTTAAAATGGAGTAAAAAAGGAAGCAGTTTGTGAGAAAATTTTAAGAAAGAGTATGAGGGTAAATAAATAGAAGAAGCTATTTTGAAGAAATAATACAAGAGTTGAAAATAGTTATCGGAGTGGTCTAAAGAATAGAATAAACATAAATTTACATTTTTTTTTTTTGATAAATTTTGTAAGGTTTATTTTTTTTCACTAGAATCCACCCCAAATTGAGTTTTCAAAAATCACTACAGTATATAATACATATTAACTTAAGTAGTCATAACTGTATATTTATTTTTATTGTAAAAAATAAAGCCCACTTGTCTAATTTCCTGTAATTAGCAGTTTTAGAAATAAATATTTATATGGTAAATTCCATTCACCTGACTCTGTACTTAACCAATATAGTCCAGGATGTAGGGAAATTTCATGACGTAAATTTGCTACAGGATAAAAAGTATACTAAGTTGTAGGCAGAGATAAAACTATCATGCCTATATACTTTTACACACGAAAAAAACTTGCATAAACAAATTAGGAAGGTCCAAAGTTAGTGAAAACATGTTTTTCGCTTCTACAAGCAATAATACTGATTTTAGCGAAATAAGTATTCAATACTTTTTTTTTCGGCATTGACAATACCTTTAATTTGATCCATTCCGCGATTTATTTCGTCAATTAGTTTATTAAAAAATAGCGAAAAACCATCAAAAATGTCGTTTTTTTGCAATGATAATAATTATTACAAAATAAGTTTTTTTCATATTATTATTGCTTTAGAAGCAAGGTTTTTTGAATCTAAATCAAACAAGCCATTTCAAGACTGAATTGGTTAATTTATTGCTGAGATATTTGATATTGTTTATCCCAACGCCGTAAATGTTTATTGCTCTAACTTTTTTTTCTATGAACATTTTAACTTCGATAAGGGCTCATTCTCTTCATTGAGACTTATATTTTTAAGATTTTTTGGAACCAAATAAAAAAAGTAACATTTAACCCTTTCTTTATTGCTTTAAGAGGGTACTTTTTTTGTTATAAACAATTAGAGCTGGTGCGCGCCCTGTACATCGTATCATTTTTTAACTTACAAATACCAAAAGCTGATTTCAAAACGAAAAATTTGAAAACAAAAAGAATACCCCACGATCAATAGGGACCGAGTTAACAATTTTTTTAAAAAAAATCACAGTTACATTGTTTATAACTATTAAGAAATAAATTTTACGGAATTCGATAGTCAAGTACTTATATTTTTGGAAGTGTATATTTAAAATTTAAAAAAATTGTTTTTAATTACTAAAAACATTGTGTAAATTCGTCGATTTTCTCGGGCGGTAGTCAAAAACTGATCTCGAGAATTTAAATCGGCGAAGTGCGGAGAAAATAACTATATCTCGGAAGTTTTATATCGGATTTTGGTCTTTTTTTTAATCTGGGGTAAGACGGAAAGTTATCGACAATGGCATTATTTTTTTTAATGATAATAAAAAATATAAAAAATTTTTAAGTTTGAAATTTACTATTTTTTATCTCACTAAATAAGCATTTTAATGGAAATTGACAAGAGTACAAAAAGTCCTACTTTTATTCGAAAAATAACTGTGATTTTTTTCAAATTGATCGGAAGAAATTTTTTTCATTTTACTTTCCCGACCCACCTCCGAGTAGGAAAAAGTGAATGTTCGAAAAAAAATTTCGAGATGAAAATGGGAAATGTCCATTTTCAGGTCCCCTGAGTCGATTAAGACCATTTCCAGAAGTCTGCCTGTCTATCTGCTTGTCTGTCTGTCTGTGTATATTCTTCCACGATAGAAGCCACACGGAATTTAACTTGCAATATGTCATTCGAAAAGCCTTTGAAAAACTCTATTCAGAACAGTCAAAAAATTTTCTACTGTCACCTGTCAAAAATAAAAAAATAGCAAAATTTTAAGCTTTAACATTAATTATAAAAATAATAATATAAAGTATTGGACTATTTTTCAAAGATTCTTGTAGGATTTTTCAAGTACTTTTGAAGGATTTTTCGAGATTTTTTAATGATTTTTTAAGGATTGTTCAAGGATTTTTCAACAATTTTTTCATGGATATTTTAATTTATCGATTTTTTAAAGAATTTTGGAAGATTCTTGTAGGATTTTCAAGTACTTTTGAAGGATTTTTCCAGGATTTTTTAATGACTTTTCAAGGATTGTTTAAGGATTTTTCAAGGATTTTTCAATTTAATGTTTTTTTTTTTAAGGAATTTGGGGTATTTTTCAAAAATTCTTGTAGGATTTCCAATAAGTTTTGGGGCGACACAACCGATTTTTTTGTGATAAAATAATATCTTTTAATTTTATATGCATTTTGAAATTGCAAGTTATCCAACATTCTCCGTTGCGATTTTTTTCACTATCCGATTGGGGCGCTTGCTTAAAATCTTTTTGTGCCCTTTTACCGCTCTTCAAACGAACGTTGAAGATTTATTTTGTTATTGTTCATTAAGTAAAACTGCAGAGAGACAAAAACTGGCCAAAAAATGAAAAAAATTTTCTCCGATCGATTTGAAAAAATTGAGTTATTTTTGGTCAAGCTGCAAGCGCACTAATTCGACAGGAAAAAAATCGCAACGGAGAATATTGGATGACCTGAAATTTCAAAATGCATATAAAATTATAAAATGGTATTTTATAAAAAAAAATGAAAAAAAATTCTTTCGATCAATTTGAAAAAATCAGTTATTTTTCGATAAAAAATAGAACTTTTTGTACTCCTGCGAATTTCCCTTAAAATGCTTATTTACTGAGATAAAAAATTGTAAAATTCGCACTTAATAATTTTTTTATAATTCTTATGACTTTTTATTATCATTTACAAACATAATACCATTGTTCCGTGTTACCCCAGATTAAAAAAAGACCAAAATCCGATATAAAACTTCCGAGATATAGTTATTTTCGCCGATTTAAATTCTCGAGATCAGTTTTTGACTACCGCCCGAGAAAATCGACGAATTTACACAATGTTTTTAGTAATTAAAAACAGTTTTTTTAAATTTTAAATATACACTTCCAAAAATATAAGTACTTGACTATCGAATGCCGTAAAATTTATTTCTTAATAGTTATAAACAATGTAACTGTGATTTTTTTTTAAAAAATTGTTAACTCAGTCCCTATTGGTCGTGGGGTATTCTTTTTGTTTTCAAATTTTTCGTTTTGAAATCAGCTTTTGGTATTTGTAAGTTAAAAAATGATACGATGTACAGGGCGAGCACCAGCTCTAATTGTTTATAACAAAAAAAGTACCCTCTTTTTAAAGCAATAAAGAAAGGGTTAAATGTTACTTTTTTTATTTGGTTCCAAAAAATCTTAAAAATATAAGTCTCAATGAAGAGAATGAGCCCTTATAGAAGTTAAAATGTTCATAGAAAAAAAAGTTAGAGCAATAAACATTTACGGCGTTGGGATAAACAATATCAAATATCTCAGCAACAAATTAACCAATTCAGTCTTGCAATGGCTTGTTTGATTCAGAATAAAAAAACCTTGCTTTTAAAGCAATAATAATATGAAAAAAACTTATTTTGTAATAATTATTATCATTGCAAAAAAACGACATTTTTGACGGTTTTTCGCTATTTTTTAATAAACTAATTGACGAAATAAATCGCGGAATGGATCAAATTAAAGGTATTGTTAGTGCCGAAAAAAAAGTATGGAATACTTATTTCGCTAAAATCAGTATTGTTGCTTGTAGAAGCGAAAAACATGTTTTCACTAACTATGGACCTTCCTAATTTGTTTATGCAAGTTTTTTTCGTGTGTAAAAGTATATAGGCATGCTAGTTTTATCTCTGCCTACAACTTAGTATACTTTTCATCCTGTAGCAAATTTACGTCGTAAAAGACCCATAACTAAAAATGACTCAACTAAATAAATACTTACCTATGTATTTTTCTTTTTAGTATTAATCTGAGTTTCTTCATGAACGAAATGGTAAAAAAATGAGTTAATATTGCAGTAGACTTCATTATATTTAAATACGCGGTAATATTATCGCATCCATTTGAAATTATGAGTTCTCCTAAGTATTCTAATTGTACAGTTCAAAGGAAATCGTTTTATTACCGTACGCTTAAATTTCACAAAGACGTTAATCAAATCCGGTATAAAATGAAAGATACAAACTTAAGTGAACTCTAATTTTATCTTTCTAAAAACATTTAATTTCTAGTTTTGCTTCATATAAATTGCGGATTTGTCTCAAATAAATAATCTTATAAATTGATTTTGCTGTCAATCGCGGAAGTTAGAGATAGTAAAAAGTCCGGTATATTTTTTCAATACATAAAAAAATATTACATTCTTTTCTTGATCATTGGTTGCATTACAAATAAAAAATATATAATTATGCTATTTTTTTATGATCATTTCGACATTCTAGTCAACAAATGAATCATTAATTTCTGATAAACAAAGCGAACTATATATTTATACGTATAAATATAATACCAAGTAGATTTTAACAAAACTTATGGTTTATTATAAAAATAATTTATTTGAAATTGTTATGATGACTAATTAGTTATTTTATTAGCAATTTAAATTTATTAGAGGAAGACGTTGACTCACTGGACGATTGTTTATCAATTAAAAAATTCTACTTTTTAATTAAACACCTCTATAAAATTTCATGATTAATTAGGATGATATAAATTATAAAGAGTCTAAAACAAAAGAGATTTATTAGTAAAAAAAAATATTTGCAATGATAATTATACAGGATGTAGGTATAAAAGGGAAAACTAAAAATGCTACTTTTGGTTTTTTAGGTCTACAATTTTTATTAAAAAAAAATATCGAAAAATTGAAAAGGAAAGTTTTATTATATTCTCAAAGCTACGAAACTGTACTAATAAATTTTTGATATGACGTTTTTAAATTGACAAGCGTAAGTGGTAAAAGGACCAAATATTTTTACATCAGCAGGAGTAAAGGACTAAACGATTATATATGTTTACATGGTCAGGGTTAAGGAATAATTGGCTAACATATATTATCCGCAGGCCTAAGAGGTAAAAAGCTTTTCGAAACCCTTCAAAAATTTTAAGATTTTAAAAATTAATTATTATTACAAAAAATAATGTAAAAGAAATTTTAAACTCAACATTTACAACTGGTTAACATATATTTTTCTATCAAACTGCACAATTTTGGATTTTAGTCAAAAATTCCAAATAAACTTCAATGGTTGTTATTTTTATCTATATTATTGAATTTATATTCATTCTTTTTTACATTCCCTTTAAAAAAAAATTAATTTGGTTTTTCTTTTTTTTTAAATTTGAACTTTATTAAAATTTCAAAACGCATTTTTTTAATACTTATTTATTTCTTAAGATTTTCTAAACGCAAAATTTTGTTTTCGAACTAAATATCTTGATATCTTTAATCCGAATACTGAGTTGAATATATTCGGTACTCGGTTCTGAGTGCTCGGTTCTCGGTCGAGTTCTCGATTGTTATCAGTATTAGAGAACCAAGATATCGATTCTTTAAAGTATTCGATTCTTCCCATCGCTACTATTATTATTATTATTATTATTATTTCAAATCCATTTTCTTGTTCTGTTTTAATTTTTATTTTTTTGTATTTTATGACATTTGTTATGAAACTTTTGTATGTTTATATAGTTTCTCTATGTATAAAATAAAAAAATAAACATTTTAATTCTTAGAAATACTTAGTAAATCATTGATAATTATGTCAACTTTTGCTTATCACAAGAAAACCGCAAATATTATTTTTAATCCACATAAAATACTAAATGTTATCTTAATAATAAATAAAATATGATTAACTGCAAAATTAAGACATAACATTTTCGTGTGTGTATGTATATTTATAATTTAAATTTTGAGAGTGTCTAGAGGTCCGTTTTTGCCTTATAAAGGCAAAAAAAGGAAAAAAGGGTAAACCAAAAATTAACAAAAAGTCGAAAAAAAAGGCTAATAAAAAAAGTACAGGGAAAAAAGCAAAAAACGCCAAAAGATGCTAAAAAAGTCAGAAAAGGACAAAACTAGCCCAAAAAAAAATTAAAATAGTGAAAATAATCAAAAATCAAAAATACGATAAAAATCTTAATACAATTTGTATAAATTGGAAAAAAGATGCCAAGATGCAGAAAAAGACAAAGAGTAAAAAAAAAGCAAAAAAAGAAAAAGAGGGCTAATAAAGGCAAAATAAAGAAAAAAGGGTAAAACAAAAATCAACAAAAAGTCGAAAAAAAAGCCTAATAAAAAAAGTACAGGGAAAAAAGCAAAAAACGCCAAAAAATGCAAAAAAAGTCAGAAAAGGACAAAAAAAAGCCCAAAAAAAATAAAATAGTGGAAATAATCAAAAATACGATAAAAATCTTTATACAATTTGTATAAATTGGAAAAAAGAGACAAAGATGCAGAAAAAGACAAAGAGTAAAAAAATAAAGCAAAAAAAGAAAAAAAGGCCTAATAAAGGCAAAAAAGGAAAAAATCAACAAAACGTCGAAAAAAAAAGCAAAATAAAAAAAGGAAAGGGAAAAAAGCAAAAATGTAAAAAAAGTCAGAAAAGGACAAAAAAGGCCAAGAGAAAATAATCAAAAATCAAAAATACGATAAAAATCTTAATAAAAAAAGAGGCAAAGATGCAGAAAAAGACAAATAGTAAAAAAATAAAGCAAAAAAAGAAAAAGAGGCCTAATAAAGGAAAATATCAACAAAAAGTCGAAAAACAGCCGAATAAAAAAAATTAAGGTAAAAAAGCAAAAAACGCTAAAAAAGGACAAAAAAGCTCACTCTTTGTCTTTTTCTACATCTTTGTCTCTTTTTTCCAATTTATACAAATTGTATTGAGATTTTTATCGTATTTTTGATTTTTGATTATTTTCACTCTTTTAATTTTTTTTTGGGTTTTTTTTGTCCTTTTCTGACTTTTTTGCTTTTTTTGATTTTTACCCTTTACTTTTTTTTGATTAATTAGGCCTCTTTTTATTTTTTGTTTTATTTTTTTACTCTTCATCTTTTTCTACATCTTTGCCTCTTTTTTGGCGTTTTTTGCTTTTTTCACTGTACTTTTTTTTCGACATTTTGTTGATTTTTGTTTTACCCTTTTTTCCTTTTTTTGCCTTAATTAGGTCTCTTTTTCTTTTTTTGCTTTTTTTACTCTTTGTCTTTTTCTGCATCTTTGCCCATTTTTTCCAATTTATACAAATTGTATTAAGATTTTTATCGTATTTTTGATTATTTTCACTCTTTTAATTTTTTTAGGCTTTTTTTGTCCTTTTCTGATTTTTTCCATTTTTTGACATTTTTTGCTTTTTTCCCTTTAGTCTTTTTTATTTGACTTTTTTTTTCGACTTTTTGTTGATTTTTGTTTTACCCTTATTTTTCCTTTTTTTGCCTTTATTAGTCCTCTTTTCTTTTTTTGCTTTATTTTTTACTCTTTGTCTTTTTCTGCATCTTTGTCTCTTTTTCCAATTTTTACAAATTTTGCTGAAATTTAGCAATTCTTCATTTTTAACAAATTTTTGGAAATAATTCGTTACCCTGTTACTATTTGTAATAACTCGTTCCCATTTCAGTAAATTTTGTCGTTTTTAATTTTAATTAATTTTTGCGCATTTTTTCAATATTTACCAATTTTTTTCATCAATTTACTTCATTTTTACAGCATTTTACTATACCATTCAGAATTTTTTTTTTAATTAAAATAATCCTATTCACCACAGAAGAGCCGAGAAAGTTCTGGGGTCACACAGCCGTTTTATTTAACTTTAATTTGTTGAACACATGTAGTGTACAGGCCTGATGATGGTTTTTTAACCGAAACTAGTTGCCTGATTTTAACAACTTTTATTACAAACTGTACACGACTTTGTGTTTTATTTCACTTGTTGAAAATTCTGAGAAATGGATAACCTTTTGGATATAAGACAAGGGCGTAGATAATTTTTTTTCCTGGGGTGGTACTTTTTTCCTCGGAGGGGGGGGGGGGGAATCAAACTTTTAGACAAATATGTTTGTCCGTTCCTACATTTTTTATATTTTATTTCTTTTTTTCATTATATTTTTTGGTATCCTATGGGATGGTAAGTCTACCCTCTCCATATCTACGCCCTTGATATAAGATTATTTATTAAAAAAAAATAAAAATCTGCAATTTCTCTATTATGATTAAATTTTTAGTAATATCGTGGATACAAATAAAACAAAAAACAAATTGTTGCATTGTTATTTCCGAAAATAACGTTTTAATAAAGTAAATAATTACAACAATACTAATTTGTGGCTAGAGCTGACTATAAAACATCTCGTAATTTATGTAATTGTATACCTCAATTTAGTTTAATGTTCATAATATTAATTAGCTCTACAACCAATATAATTGGCATGAAATATATGATCTAGTTAAAGATAAAAAGCATTATAAACAAACAATACGATAATTCTGGACAAGTTAATAATATTAATAGATTTTATAAACCATCCTCTGTCATATATTGTCCAACTTAATCCCTCAATCATGACATGAATTAGACGAAATTATGACGTCATTAACGTATTTTTTAATGTCGACGTAAATGTTATTTATTACTTTTGACAGTTCAATTAATTTTCTATTGTCAAAATGCCATCCTGGTATAAAGAGATAAAGCAAAATTTAATTTTGAAGTTGATTAATTACTTTTCAAGAGGAAGAGATGCTGGAATACCGGTAAAAGTTAAATGCAGTCTTCAACGTTTGGGTTCACCCCAAAAATATAATCGTATACTACTTTTTTAATATATATTATATAATTCGCTATTTAGTCACGCTCATGTACGTTAAACATCCCTAAGCTAGAAATTTGAAACAAATCAGTTAAAACAAACCGGATGTTTCAAGTTAAAAGGAAGTTGTACTATAGTATAAAGCAGTGGATGCAAAGGTTTCGTAGTCCTTAACTTTTAAAGTTTAATTTTTATTATTAGTGGATTAAAAAATTTGTACATACTAGTAAAGATTTGATCTATGTTCCTTACCCCTCACCTTTTCGAAATTTGATTTGGTTTTTTTCAAAAAAAAATCGCAAAATTCCATGTTTTTTACTATTTTCACATTTTTTTTTAGAAAAGATCCAAATCAAATTTCGAAAAATTGAGGGGTAAGGAACATAGATTAGATCTTTACCAACACGTACAAATTTTTTTATCCGTTAATAATAAAAAATAAACTTTAAAAGTTAGTGACTACGAAACCCTTACATTATAACATTTTATATCTGGAGAGTGGCGCCACTATCAGAATTCATAGGAATTAATCATTTATGAATAGAGATGAAATTTGTTTACTTTTTACAATGTTTACGAGGGTAAAGAATTATAATTTTCGTGAAAAAATAAATTATTATTATTTCATATCGTACGTAGGAAAGAAAAAAAATCAGGAAGACTAAAAATAATAAAAATAAAAGTACCTGATCTGAAATACATGACCAAACATTTATTTTTGAATTTAGCTGGAAACCGATGAAAACAATTTTTATATTTGTTTATTCAATTTTTTGCTGCACATACAATTCTACTTTTACTTGTCACAAATAAATTAAAAATAAAATTATTACAATGAAGAATATCATTATGAAAGAACGTATATTTAGCACAAAATGCTGTCTTGCCTGAAATAGTTTTTGGACGGGCGCTCCGTTAATATTAAAGATAGGAAGCTGCGGTTTTCACCAATCGATTCTGTATTTAGTTGTTGAGAGCGCATTTATGGTATCTTTTTAGAATTATTTTTAGTAACAGTGATACGACTATCAACTTTTTCTCTAGATAAATTTGAAAAAGTAGAACAGATGCGCTCTTCTGATAAAAATTTTCGTTGGGTAATTCTCTAAATGGCAACAAAGTAAGTCACGTGGCCTCTTCCACTTTCCGCTGAATACCTGTACGACCATGCTTTACTTGATTTTTTCAAATTTTTATAGTTTTTCCTGTTCTTTTCTATTTTTTTTTTTATCTTGACTGTTTTTTCCAATTTGTACCCATTTTCCCCTATTTTTCCTATTTTACCCTGTTTTACTCTATCGTTTCTATTTTTTTTCACTATTTTGACACATTTGTTACCATTTATTCCTATTTGTTCCCACATTTTTCAATATGTTTCTGAATTTTTCCTATCACTTTTTATTTTATTTGTTTTTCATTATTTTTTCTTGTTTTTTCCTATTTTGCTCTATTTTTTCCTTTTTTTTCCTAATTTTTCCCTATTTGTCTCTATTTCGCCCTACTCTTTCCTATTTTTCTCCATTTTGTCCTATTTTTCCATATTTTAACCTTTACCAAATTTTCTGTATTTCTTTGCATGTTAATCTGTTTTTACCTACACACTTTTCTGATTTTTTTCTATTTTTTCCTTTTTTCTTGCTTTCCTATTTTTTTCAATTTTGTCCAATTTTTTCGTATTTTTTTCTCATTTTTTTCTATTTTTTCCCATTTTTTCTGTTTTTGCCTTTCTCCTCTTTTTTATTTTTCTTATTTTTTTCACATTTTTTCGAATTTTTTCCAATTTTACCCTTATTTATTTTATTTTTCACCCTTTTTCTCTGTTTTCCCCGTTTTGTTCTATTTTGCCTATTTTTCACCAAATTAATTTACTTTTTACTATTTTTCCGTTTTTTTTTTCAATTTTACTTTCCCGACCCACCTTGTAGAAGGGAAAGTATTGTGAACGAGCTAAAAAAAAAATTCGAGATAAAAACAGAAATATCCATTTTCGGTTCCCCGGAGACGATTAAGACCATTTCCAGATGGAAGTCGGTGTGTATACGATAGAGGCCACATGTTTAATCCGATTGAGGTGAAATTTGGTATAGGGGTTTGGGTTACCCGTCGGAAGAACCCATTAGTTTTTGTACGACATCTGTCAAACGGAAGTACCACTATCAAAAAATGACAGATGCAATATGTCACGGAATTGGACATGCTATATGTCATTTGAAAGCCCTAGAAAAACTCTATTCAGAACAGTCAAAATTATATCTCCAACTGTCACCTGTCAAAAATTAAAAAATGTCAAAAGTTGAAACTTTAACATTAAATATCTTATAAAGTATTCGTGGATACTCGTCGGGAAAGTTTTGGGGCGACACAACCGATTTTTTACTATTTTCCTCATTTTGCCTCATTTTCCTATTTTCCCTATGTTCCCTATTTTGCCGTATTTCTTCATATTTTTCGCTATTTTTTTTTCAAATTTTTCCTTTTTTTTCTCTATTTTGCCTGTTTTTCCGTATTTTGCCGTAATTTTCTTACTTTTCACTAATTTTCCATATTTTATCCTACTTTTGAATAAAAGACAGAATGAAAGATAAAAAGTGACAAATGAGTTTAATTTAAAAATCTCCTCATACCTAAAGTAAAAGAAAATTTGAAAAATAGCCTCTGCGCATGCGCACGACATTTTTTGCAATATCCTTTTGTTTCTTATCTTGCCAAGATTCTATGTGCCAAAAATCTAGTAAAAGTTAAAACAAGTTAACTTGAAAAATTTGCAAAATAGCTTTTTCTCATGAGCAATCTATTTTTTTACATAAATATTATGGTAGAAGAAAAAATATTGTATGTAACTAGTGTGTAAAGTGTCTTTTTCGCTCATATGATTGTCAAACAAAATTCACATTCGTGAAAAAAGTATCACTATTACGCACTTGTTGCATAATGATACGCTAATTAAAAAATTAAAAATCTGTTTCATGAATGTTATTATGATAGTGATATATAAAATGTGTCCTTTTGACAGCGATAAAAACGCCTGTTCCTTATAAGTAAGCTATAATTATAGTTTTGTAGGGTAAATAATAAAATAATAAAAACAATTTAAAAAATGATAATAATTCTAAAATAATAATAATAATAATAATCAAATAATTTATTTGTATCAATAAAGATACTTTTTAGCCAATTGAATATAATTATTTTTAGGTAAGTTGACAGTTATTTGACAACTGTCAAAATATTTTGAATTGTTTAAAAGTTAATAACAAAAAAGATTAATTAATTAATATGTTGTAAAAAAAGTTCCTTTTCATTTAAGATAATTAATATATAATGGGAGTAGAAAAAATAGAATAGCGTATGGCCTTTATTACAGTCGCATATTATATACGAAACTCGCCAACGGTTCGCTCCTACCCTACAACATGCTCTTATTTTTTGTTATTTTATAATTCCACCAACGGTACCGCCATACCGAATTTAGACTCCCCCCTCGTAAGTGTAATAAACTTCGGACTATGAACGGATTGACGACTAAGTAGTAATAATATATTCCTAGTATTTAGGCCACGCCTATCAGTAGCGAATATTATACCTCCGCTTCACCCGACACCCCGCAGGTCTTTCTGTTTGTCATGTATCACTTCCTCTTAAAACAAATTATGTAAAAAGGTACGCAACGCATAAAGTAAAATACAATTTTTGGCATTCATACAAACACACCTTAACATGCGTCATTGAAAACAATCCTTAACATATATCTTTAATTATATTTTAATTTTGAGGCTAAGTGTAATGGTTAAACAAACTCTAATAATCAGTACAATAAATAAAAAAAAATTTAATATTCTTTTTTGTTACAGCCTTCGGAGGGGCCCAGGAGCAAATGTTCAAGATAGTAGTGGATATTCAGCTCTTCATCATGCAGCCTTAAATGGACACAGAGATATAGTTAAATTGCTCCTGGAACATGATGCATCAACAAACATTGTTGACAGCAAAGGTTCATCTCCTCTACATCTGGCAGCTTGGTCTGGAAATGTAGAAATTGTTAGACAGTTGTTATCTGGACCATCTATGTGCAATGTTAATTTAACTGTAAGTCAAAATTATAATCATTTAGTACCTGGACGAGCGAAATTTGTTTGTTTTTTCGTATTTGTTCCTATTTTCCTGTTTTTTATTATTTTTTTATGGTTTTAGCTATTTGTCCTTGTTATTATTTATTTTATTTTATTTTACCTTTTTCCCTATATTTCTCATACGTTTGCCTCTAATTTCCTTATTATTTCATATTTTTTCTTATTTTTCCCAAATTTCCCGATTTTTCCTATTTTTCCCAGTATTTTACTGTTTCCCATATTTTTCACCTATTTTCCCTATTTTTCGCTATTTTTCTCCATTTTTTTCATTTTTCATATTTCAATTTTTTCCTGTTTTCCCTTATTTTATCCTACTATTTTTCTAATTATTCCTATTTGTACTTATTTTCCCGATTTTTCCTATTCATATTTTCCTGTTTTTCATTTCTCTAATTGTCCTATTTTTCCTATTTTTTCAATTTTTCCTGTATTTCATTACTTTTTCCTGTTTTTCCCTATTTCTCCCTATTATTATCTATGTTCTCCAATTTTTCCTTATCAGATATTTTTCACTATTTTCCCATTAATTTCCCTATTTTTCTATGTTATCTACAATTTTCCTATTTTATCCATCTCTTTATAATGTTTTCCTATTATTCCCAATTTGTCCCTATTTTTTCACGTTTTTTTCCTATTTTCACAAATTTTCTTATTTTCTTTATTTCTCACTATTTTTTCTCATTTTATCAATTTTATCTTTTTCTTTCTATTTTTTCCTATTTTCCATTGTTTTATCCTATTTGTACTTAATTTTCCCAATTTTCGCTATTTTTCACTATTTCTTCATATTTTTTCTGTTTTTCATTATTGTTTTTATCCCTATTATTTTCTATTATTTCCATTTTTTCCCCATTTTCCCCAATATTTACCTATTTTCACCATTTTTCCATTTTTATTCTCTACTTTCCCTATTTTTCCCAATTGTTTCTTATTTTTCTCTTTCTTTTCCATATTTTTCACTATTTTGCCCTTTTTGTTTATATTTTTTCCTGTTTTCCCCAATTTATATTTTCCCCTATTTTTCTCTTTTTCATATTTTCTCCCATTTTTAACCATTTTCCTTATTTTTCCTCATTTTTCCCTAGTGTTTCCCAATTTGTGACTATTTTCGTCGCTTTCCCTATTTTCCCAAATTTTCCTATTCATGATTTTTCATATTTTTCTCTATTTTGATCCATTTTTTCCTGTTTTCCTTCTTTTTCACAATCGCAATTTTTTTCTCTATTAGATATATTAATTATAGATTTATATAATTGTACCACAAGGTTCCAATTCGAGGCGTCCCATTTTTTCCACTTGTTTTTTCCTCATTTTCCCCCCTTTTATCCACTTCTCTCTTTTGCCCCATTTCCCCCTGTTTTACAACCAAAATTTTTTGCACTACTATTTTTCCACTGTTGTTTTTTTCCCCATTTTTCCCCCATTTCCCACCTGTGTCTTTTTCCTCATTTTTCACCCATTTTTACAACTATTGTTTTTTTGCCTCATTTTTTCTCCTTTCTTTTAATATTAATTTTTTCTTACTGTTGTTGTATTATTGTTTTTGCCCTATTTTTCCCTTTTTCCCATTTGTGTATTTTGCCCCATTTTTCACTCATTTTTACAACTATTGTTTTTTTCTCACATTTTTTCTCCTTTCTTTTAATATTATTTTTTTTTATTCTTATATTAGAACTATTGTTTTTGCCCTATTTTTTCCTTTTTTCCCACTTGTGTCTTTTGCCCCATATTCACCCATTTTTACAACTATTTTTGTTTTTTCTCACATTTTTTCTCCTTTCTTTTAATATTATTTTTTTCTTATTGTTATATTAGCACTATTGTTTTTTCCCTATTTTTCCCTTTTTCCCACTTATGTCTTTTGTCCCTTTTTTCACCCATTTTTATAACTATTATTTTTGCTCGAGTTTTTTTCCCAAATAAAAGAAAGGGAAAATATTGGGGCAAAAAACAATTTGCCCCAATATTTTCCCTTTCTTTTATTTCATTTTATGTTTGTTATTGTTTTACAATTATTGTTTTTTGTCCCATTTTCCCCCTTTTTTACAATTATTGTTGTTTCATCATTTTATTTATATGTTGTATTCGGGGGGTAAATGGGTCATGGGCCACCCATATAACTTGTAAACGGGTTAATAGATTTATACCGAATTTTGGTCGATTATAATAGAGCTACTTTTGGATTTTTTAACATAATTTTCATAATTTAATAGATTATGAAAAACTTGAAACATATACAGGGTGTACTATTTCAAAACATATTTTGGAATAACGGTGCACCCTGTATACTTCTAATCGACTTATGCAGATGGCCTGAATCATTTGAAAAAACTTTTATTCAACATTTTTTTTTTAAACCCAACAGAAATCAAAATATTAGCAAGTTACATTTTTTTATAATTTTAGTTTCAAACCACTGTAACTTTGGAACTATTAAATGTAGAATTATGCGGTCTTGACGGTTATATTTGTAATTTAATAGATTATGAAAATATATACAGGGTGAACTATTTAAAAAAATATGTTAATAAGTTGTTTTTAATTAACGGCGCACCCGGTATACTTCTAATTGACTTGCCCAGATGGCCTCAATTATTGGAAAAAACTTTTTTTTTGTAAATCTAGCAGAAATCGAAATATTAAAAGGCTGTTCTACCGCTTTTCGTTATATCAAAGTTGAGAGGTACCTCATCCATTTCATAAAATAACTCTGCACGTAACCTCTCCTTGTTGCCTGTAACGACGATTGTACGTGATAGTAATTCCCTCTTCTTTTTTCGTAAAGTGCAAATGAAACATCTTTCTCTCTCGTTATTTATGTACACTTAAGATACGGTCGATATGGACTGGCCAAATTTGTATATTGCATTGAATGAATGTTTCATTTAAATTTTTGTAAATACGACTTGGCAACAAAAGTACCTTCTTCTCAGCTCAGGGCTCAGGCCCTCAAGCGTCGTGTCTTATCAAACTAATGGGAAGCGGAGTTGCCGAATTGCAATATTTGTCAGTGCTATACCTTAATTCATATATGGAATAAAATGCGTTTTGCAATTTCAATATTATTAGAAATCGATTCGCTGTGTTTTTTTCCTTTTGAAATAATTTATAAAATTTAAGGTCGTAGCTTGGAAGAAGTAAGGGTAAATTATTTGTAAATGTAATTTGTTTATTTTTTGGGTTTTTGTGGTATTAAATTGGTTTTACAGGAATATTTTTTCTTCGTTCACTGCAGATAAAAATAGGTCGAAATAAATTAAATACTTTTAAATAAAAAAAACCTTTTACTATTTTTAATGAAAAAAAAAACATTTTATTTCACATAAAGAAACTAAATTAGATACGTTTTAGAATTTCTTTTAATAAATATTTTAGATAAAAATCTACTAACTTTGGTTCAACACTTAACCAAAAATTGTCGTCTCTCTCAATTTTCTCAACGAACATTCCTATTGGGGTCCAAACGGTAAAATAACAATATTTGGCTTTTGTTATAGCCAATTGCCCTTGTATCTGATAATAATAATTATCATTTTTTTTTAATTTAAATTCTGTAATGGTTTTTATTTAATTTTTTTTTCTCTAAATCCCAGTTCCGGTTTCAATTTGTAACAAGAATGTGGGCATTTAATTTCAATGATTTCATTATTATTAATAATGCCATCTGGACTTGCTCCCAAGTATGGATGCTTTTCAGAAATAAATAATCCACATTCTTGTACCGTTTTTCAATATTTATTTTGAAATTCTTCTATTGCAATAGATTCATGATCTTGTCCCATTTTTGTAGCAACAGATCCATAAAAGAATGAAAATAATATTTTATCAACAGTCTTTTTTGGATCTGTTGTTTTGCGTAATTTCCAAAATTTGAAGCCGTGAGCATATTATTTCGATGTTCCTTCCACAGATCATTACCCAAACAGCACAAGTACGTCCCCCGGACATCCTCGGGACGTCCGTTTTCGGATGCTCGTACGTCCCGGGTACGTCCAATTCAGGACTTTGGACGTCCCCAGGACGTCCTCGGGACAGATTTTGTTAATAATCAAGGAGTCCCGAGGACGTTCGATATTGGTCCCAAATTAGAACAAAATTTCCTTCCTAGGACAAATATAGGACATTTCTAGAACCAATTTAGGATCCTTTTAGGACCAATATAAAACCTTTTTGGGACCACTAAAAAGCCTCTTTAGACCTGTATGGGATCTTTCTGGGACCGTTATGGTCAAATAAATATTAATACAGTATTATTAACCAGTTTATTAAAAAAACAGTAATAACATTTTTTTATTTATTGTTTTTTCTCCTTCTGTATAGGTACTCAGTTTCAACCAGTATTTTATTGACAATTCAGTCTGTGCCTCATTATTGGTTAAACTTGCTCTATCATCTGCAACAAAATATAATAAAAATCAATCGAAATTTTAATATGCTAGAGAGGAGTTATGAATATAATTTGTTTATATTAGACATTATATATTATAAAAACACTTACATAATTCTCCTTACCTTTTGGCAGCAAACGGTACACCCAAAACAACTTTTAAACACTTATTTTTTCTTATTATTATTATTATATTCTTAAATTATTCTTTGAATTAGTGTAATAACTGTAATGGCCGACGGCTCGGAGAACGATGAAAGATGTCAAAGCGGTGTTGCCAAGAGGAAAGATTTACGTTCTGTATAACTCATGTACAACATTTATTATAATCCAAGGAAAAATAATACGGAAATTAGCTTTTAATGAAAATTCATTTATTGACTTAATAAGAATAAAAACACCTACACGGTCAAATAGTATTTATTCTTAAATTGTGAAATTCTACTTCACCTGGCAACACTAGGCTGTTTGCAACGAATCTCGAGCACCTCGAGACTCGTACTGCGTGCGCGATGAACCGACCTTTGTATATATCTTTGTTATACTTTTTATATTGGTATTGAATTTTTTTTAAATAATATTTTTAGTTTTTTACAAATTATGTTAAAATGGAAAATTTATGGGTTAGTTCAACTTTAAGACATTTTACTTATAAAATATTTTTTTTCCAATACAACCTATCAGCGGCATCAGTTTACGCGCAGTTACTTTTAATTATTTGATGAAAAATATAAAAAATCAAAATCACTGGAATGCTCAATAGTGGGCCTAAATCGGACGTCCTGGAGACGTACAAGAAAGATGTCCCAGGGAAGTCCAAAATCAGTCGTCCCGAGGACGTCCTGAAAAAGGCCTGGGACCTTCAGACCTGAATCGGATCTAAATCGGAGGTCCTCGGGACGGTCTGTGCTGTTTGGGTACTGGCTTGACCTCTAGTATATACATCAATTTTACCAATATTCTCTATTGATTTTGGCAAACTGTCCAAAAATTGCATTTTCTTTTGTTCCAACGCATCGTCATTATCATCGAATTGCAGTCCGTAGTCCTTATCTTTAGGTGCGCTAATTTTGCGTTTCTTTAATTGAGGGCACCTGGCTTTTCTACTATACATTTCCGTTTGCTCATTTGATTAACAAATCTTTGTGTGTGAATCCCAGGAACAGTTTTTGACAGCTTTTTGTACAGACTGGGAATATAGTTCTCATTTTTATTAAAAGAAATGGCTGCAGCTGTACACCGAACATTATATCCTCCTTTTACTGCAAACTTGATTCTTTTTCCTCCAACAAATTTGGCTACGATTGAATTGTATGTCTCTGCAGCATTATTGGTAATGTTTAACAATAAACTGTGACTGTTTTGAACCAGTCTATTACCAGCAGATATAATGTCATCCATTAATCCACATTCATCCATTTCTGGCACATAATCTGTTATTTTGTTCTCTTTTACAAAAATATTGTGCACAGTTTAAATGATTTCCAAATGTGTGGTAAGGAGAGTTTTTAATGTCGGCTTCACGTTGTCATCAATCTCACTGGTATTTTTCTGTGGTGATTTACAGCTGACTTAATTCCCACTCGTAATTTTAAAATCCTATCACTCAAATTTTTTTTTGGTCCTGGACTTACTATTTTATTACTACGGTTGTAGACTTGTCTACAGAGAAGAAAATATTTGTTTGAATTACTCGTAGGTATACCAGTATTTTTTTCCGAAAATCTGAATTTCATTTTTATCTCCGTAGGGGTTCTATCATAAATTTTTTTTAATAGAACTGCGCTATTTTTTTATTACAAAGTTTTTGAATCATTATTTCTAATTAATAAAAAAAAATTGTACACTTCCATTAAAAAACATTCGATAAACGGAAATGAAAATTAAATTCCGTTTTGTGAAAAAAAAACCTTAAAATACTGATACCAATCAGTAATTCAAACAACTATTTTCTGCTCTACAGATAAGTCTACAACTTATGAACTAATAACTTTCTTACAATACATTCATCTGACGCGGCCATTTTGAATAAATTAAAAAAATGTTCTTATCTCACTTATTTTTTTGAATTTTTTAAATCTGAAAAAACTGTTGTACCTACTTGGAAATTTATGCTTAATGAGAAAGCATCAAAAAAAATAGTTATTCCATTTAAGAAAAAAAAATCGAAAGTGATAATTTCATCCCTCTTAGTCTAAAAGTAGTCCATTATTGTCTAATTGATGTGCGCCAAAAACCTAATTTTTAAATTAAAAAACAACCAAAATATTGGGGGCGTATATATTGACTTGTAGCTACCGGTATAGACATATAAACAAATATCTAATACAGAAATATTTAATAATATAATAAGTCTACTAAATCTTATAGTTTGCTTGAGACAGAATCTGATTTTTTCTTATACGATAATTTTCCTTTTAGCATTTAGGGAGGGGCGTGACATTTAGGGATGGACAATCATTTCAAGAAAACAATTAGGGTGGTTTGTTATTAATTAACTTATTCAAAGGATTTTTCAAATTATGGTAGAAGGAAAAACCCAAATTTTAGAACAGCGGAAGCAATGGTAGTTAACGACAATTTTATTGGGTTAATAAGGATATAATCCGGGTTGAAGTGACCATCGTTCCAAGAAGGATATAAATTTAAACATTATCGGCTTTGAGGAATATTTTGAAAATTGTTCATGGTCTTCGACTCGAGTAATTAGCAAAATATTTATGTGCTCAGACATAAATTAGACTCTCATGAAATTTATCAATAAAAATGATATTCGTATAGGTATCATTCAAATAATATTTATTTTTCATTAAAAAAATGTCTAATAAAAATAGTCTTACCTTATGCTAACAACTACACGATTTTTCTTTCATAAATAATTCCACAACACGTAAAAGATAATAGAAATAAACAATACTAAACTTTTAGAATCAAAAGGGCGAGTTAGACCCTGACCGAATCACTATATATTTGCCCATTCAAGTAGCTCGTGGCTGTAGGTAGAAGGGAAAGAGCGAGCGATTTTCACGAGTTTCAAATAAAAATATTTTTGGAAACCGCCTGTCCACGAAACTCCATTCATTTTTGATTTTAGCAAAAACTTGTAAATAAGGGCAGGGTACGATTGCGCCGGTAGTACCTGTTTTAATCCGACACGGTCAAAGGGTTCTTTAATCCTATGGGATGATTGCGCCGGTAACAATATTTAATTTTAATTTGATTTGATAGTTATGAAAATAATATTGTAATATTTTCATGTTTAAGTAATTTAAAATTTTTAAGTTCGTGTTCTGTGCTCTACTTAGATGGTACATTTGATTATGCCCCTGAATATTTTTGTCAGTTATTTACTTTACATGGCCTAAAAAATGGACATTACGTTCCTCCAGTTTTTTGTTTATTGCCAGATAATCGTAAATTGTCATATTTAGCAGCATTTAAACTCATTGAAAATAATATCACGATTAGGTTTCAGTTTACAAGTTTGTGAAATAGTGGCCGATTTTGAAGATGGAATCCATTGTACAGTAAAAGAAATTTGGCCACAGATAACATTGATTGGCTGTCGTTTTCACTTATCTCAAGCTTGGATGCGAAAAATTCAAAAATTAGGTTTAATTACAGAGTATAAAAATCAAAAATCACAAATAGGCCAAATACTGCATTGGATTTTTGCCTTAACATTTATAGATCCATCGAATGTAGGCGATTGTTTTGAATTTAATTTCTGTTCAGAAGATATTAGTGATCCACGACTTACTCAATTTTTTGATTATTTAACCTCTTAAGTGGTTAAGACGTATATATCCGCATCCTAAAATCTAATCCTAGATGGCTTCGACGGACGTATTCGCCTTTAAAATATTTTAGGAGCCTTCAATGAATAAGCCGCATATGTTCGCTTGCGGTAGTTCATGTGGTAAACCAACGTTTTCCCCACCACCTGAACGATAATTCTCATCGATCAGAGCATCAGATGGTACTCCGCAGTTGCATCAAAGCTGCCTAGGCGCGCTTATTACACGCGTTTTTTTCCGTTATAATTAGTAGCTCTGTGTGCAAATAAACATAATGTGTAGTTTCTGATTCTGAAGAATCAGATTCCGAATACAGTGAGTCTAGTGAAAATGACGACGAGCCGCATGATGCTTTCGAGGATTTTGAAATGCCATGGACTTCAAAAGGTATTCCTAGACCGCCATTTCCTTTTACAGCAGAAAGTGGAGTAAAAGTACCCAACTTAAACGATAGTTTGGCCATATTTGAACATTTTTTTGATGATAGCATAATTGATGTTATTGTAACAGAAACAAATCGTTATGCAATCCAGTTTATTATAAATAATCATGAAATTATAAAACAAAACTCTAGAGTAAGAAACTGGAAGCAGACTGATAGCGATGAAATAAAAACGCTATTAGGTTTATTGATATTACAAGGTGTGTGCCCTAAGCCTGAATATAAAATGTATTTTTCTCGTCGACAAAGTATTGAAACACCATTTTTTTCACGAATTATGACAGAAAAAAGATTTCATTTGTTGCTGAAATTTTTACATTTCGTCGACAATAATAGTTTACAGGAAAACACTAAGCCGAATAAGTTGAAAAAGATTCTTCCATTTCTGAATCATTTGAGAGAAAAATTCATGACAACATATATACCAGAACAAGATATTTCTATAGATGAATCTCTGCTAGGTTGGAAAGGAAGATTAGCATGGAAGCAATATATACCAAATAAAAGAAAAAGGTTTGGTATAAAGATTTTTGAGCTGTGTGAAAGTAAGTCGGGTTACTTATACAATTTTATAATATACACTGGTGCCGATACTGATTTTGGATTGAAATATGTAGACGAACCTTTTACTGCTAAAGTAGTCTGGTCACTGATTGATCCACTACTTGATAAGGGATATCGACTTTACCTCGATAATTACTACCCAAGCATCCCCTTAGTTGATAAATTGGTAAAAAAAAGTACAGACTGTGTAGGAACAATGCGAGCCAATCGAACAGGTATACCACAAGAAATAACATCAAAAAAATTAAATAAAGGAGAAGCAATTGCAAGATACAGAAGGAAAATTATGATTCGAAAGTGGCGAGACAAAAAGAATATTTTGTTGATAAGTACAAGACATGATGAAACTTTTGTAATAGTTAAGACGAAACAAGGAGAAGTGAAAAAACCGTCTTGTGTGGCAGACTACAATGCGAAAATGGGTGGGGTGGATCTCTCCGATAATTATCTTCATTTTTACGGAACGGCCAGGAGCAGAATCAAAAACTACTATATGAAAATATTTTTTCATTTTATGAGTATAGCTACATTAAACTGCTATCATATTTACAAAAAAAAATGGGGGAAAATTAAAAAGATTGAACTTTGTAATACAGTTGGGTGAAAAACTCATTAAAAAATATTCTAAACCATTAACTAAAGGAAAACGAAGATCAAAAACTCCTATGAAATCCAGACTCATTGAACGCCATTTTCCGTCATTGATCCCACCAACAACAAAAGAAAAACCAACTAAGAGGTAATTTAAGCTATTAGTATATACGTGTTATTATTTTCTTTTTATTTTGTAGATGTGCTGTATGCAGCGAAAAGAAAATTAGAATAGAAAGCCGGTACTGGTGTAAAGAGTGTTTTACTGGGCTATGTCCTGCACCGTGTTTTGGGATTTACCACACTAAGGCTTGATCAATAAAAATACGATGGATTTTCTTTTAAATTGTACATTTTGTCAAATATATACGGATTTTAATATCTTTTTTTTAATATTAAAGACGAATATATACGCTACTTACAGTAGACAGTGTCGATGACGAATATTTTCGCATGTGGCAAAATTACGAGCCATCTAGGATGACGCCGATAATTTTCCTAATAACCACTCAAGAGGTTAACGATAAATTATATTGATCAAAACGCCCGTTTGGGCATGTGAGTCGGCCACTTCGCAAAGATCCACAAACTGCTGCGAATCATTTCATTCGGCATTTAATAAATGTTTTTACCAACCACATCCAAATATTTTACAATTTATTTACATTTTAAATGAGTACCAAACCAATGTATACGTTAAATTAAATAGTACTCATTTAAAAAGAGTAATTTCAAATAAAAAATACAAAAAAAAGTTAATATATTTACAAGAATTAATTGAAAATTATAAAGAAAACATAATAGAAATGTATAATTTTGTAAAAGCATCCTCGTATCATTATAACAGTTTATTTTAGATTTTTTATGTATGTATAATTTGTTAAAATATATTTTTTTATATATTAATCTTGATTTTATTTTAAAATGAAACAATATTCCTCTTTTTTTCAATGGAATACCTATATTATGTTTATCTTTTTTTTGGCGACGCAATCGTCCCTTGGGATTAGTAGACTACCTGAAATAACCGGCGCAATCATACCACCGACTTAGGACAGCTCAGGTAATATCGGCGCAATCGTCCTATACCCGTAAATAAAAAAAAATAGCTACAATCTCTAGTTTTCCAAAATTTGATATCTGCAAATTGATAAAATTTATTATTAATTTTTTATTTTTATTTAAAAAACTAAGATGTTAAAAAATTTAAAAAGTAGAGATTGTTAGGGTTTTTATTTTGAATGTCTCAGCAAAAAATGAAATGTTACCGATGATAAATAACTAAGATATAAGAGAAGAGCTAAAATAGTGTACCGCGAAAACAGCCTTAACAGTTTACTTTTTATGTACACTCTGTATGTAACATGAAAATAAGTTTTGTATATTTATCTTTAAACTTTTGAAACAAAATCCAGAGAAAAGAAAAGGATTTTGTGTTCGTTTCAGTTCTAAAATTTAAATGGACAAGTTGTCTGTCAGCGGCAGCAACCAGGGGTCCTTTCTTGTTTTCTGTCTTTGGATTTCGCAGGCAAACACCGACCGACCGTCTCTGTCAAGGGCCTGCTCTAGTGGAAATGGCACGTTGCACAGTTTTCGTATTATTCCCAGTCGAGCAAATACGGACGCGAAATTGGAAAGATCCCATCAAGTTTTGCATCCAAAAGTTTTGTAAATGCCCGAGCTGATCTGTTCCGGAAAAACAGCAAAGATGTCTTTTTACTTTATTTTTTTTTGTTCTTTTTTTTTATTCTGAAACTTTCTTTCTCGAATTATCGTGGCTTATTTTTTAATAACAACATATTTCCTTCTAATTGAATTTTCCACGAGATCAAACACAATCGAAATAAAGCCAGTAATTACCAGTAAGTACTGATGACCACTTGAAACCGTCCAATTGATTCGCTTATTGAATTGTCTCCGATTTTCCTTCATTATCGACTTTGACAAAGGGCCAGAGAATATGAAGGGTCATAAAAGGGTCGGTGCATGAATGCAGACGCCAATTCGACAAATGACACGGTACATCGTTCGAAGGTTTGTCAAAAGGTCGAATAGTGAAGTGGCTCTTGTGAAAGGACCCGACGGACTATTATAGAGGTAACGGTGATTAATTTGGAATATAAACTCAGTAGCGTAGCTATAATTAAAGTAACTAAACAACATGAAAATATTGTTAAAATAACTCATTTTACTGATGATGTAATGGTAAAAACGAATAACCAAGAAACTCTAGTAAAACCAATCAATATACTTAAGAAGAAGCAAAAAAATATGAACTAAATTCAGTATATGACAATAGAAAGAGAAACTAAATCCTTAAAAAATGCAACACAAATTTTCAATAGTGTAGCTTTAAGTGGTAGTCGGGTTTGTCATATTTCAGCATATCCAAATTAATAATTAATAATATAAGCGGCAAAGTCTTGACTGATTGACTGACTGACTGATTGACTGACTGACTGATTGACTCACTGACTGATTGACTTACTGACTTGAAATTTTCAGACATAACATAGAATTTTGATTTTAAGGGGTAGAAAAGGACAAGAAACGGTGGCTTAAAAAATGGAAAAGAAATTGCAAAACAGGGGAAAAAATTGTAAAAATAAGGAAAAATAAGGAATAATAGGGAATAATATAGAAAAATTGAGAAAATGGGGCAAAATAGAGAAAAAAAGAAAAATAAAGAAAACAGAAAAACCAATGGCAAACATGAAAAAACAATGATAAACAGGGAAAAATAAAAATAAATAAAAAAAAGTAGAAACTAGGAAAAATAGAAAAAATAGTGAAAAATAGTAGAAAATAGTGAAAAATAGTGAAAATGGGAAAAATAGGTAAAATAAGAAAAATGGGCAAAAGTAGGAAAAAATAAGGAAAATACGGAAATTAGAGAAAAATAGGGAAGCATTGTGAAACATATGGGAAAATTGTGAAAATAGGGAAAAATTGGGAAAAAAAGGTAAGTATGAAAAAAATAGAGAATAATAGGGACAAATACGGACAAACATCAAAAAACAGGAAAATATAATGAAAAACAAGGAAAATATGAAGAAATAAGAAAAAATGAAAAAAATTGGGATAAATCGGAAAAATAGAGAAAATGGGAAAGATAATTAAAAATAGGTAAAAATGGAGCAAAATTGGAAAAAAATAAGTACAAATAGGGACAAATAGAGAAAACAAGGAAACAGAAAAAAAAAGCAGGAAAAACAGAAGAAAGTAGAACAAATAAAAAAAATGGGGAAGAAGGGAGAAATAATGAAAAATCGAACAAGATAGAGAAAACAGAGAAATTAGAGAAAATAAAGAAAAATCTGCAAAATTAGGAAAACATGGAAAAACGGGGAAAAATAATGGAAATTACAGAAAAATAGAGAAATATCGGGAAAAATAGGGAAGACAAGAGAAAGTAGTGAAAAATAGGAAGAAATTGTGAAAAATAGGTGAAAATAATGAAAAATGGGGAAATGGGAAAAAATAAAAAATTATAGGACAAATACGGACAAATGGGGAACATGGGAAAAAATAATGATCAGCAGGAAAAATACGTAGAAATAGGAAAATTATAGAAAACTAGGAAAATAGGGAAAAATATAAAAAAATAGGAAAAAATTTGGAAAAATTTGGAAAAATTGGGAAAAATAGTTAAAAATAAGGAGAATGGTGAAAAATAGTATAGACTGGCTGACTGACTGACTTATCTTCTGTTCATAACATAGACACCCACTAAGAAAGGATTTTGCGAAATTTTGATTTCAAGGGGTAGAAAAGGACAAAAAACAGTGGCTTAAAAAAATGGAAAAAAACTAGAAAACAGGGAAATAAATTGGAAAAATAAGGATTAATAGGTAATAATAGAGAAATATTGGGAAGATTGGGGCAAAATAGAGAAAAATAGGAACAAATACGGAAAAATAAAGAAAACAAAAAAAAAACAATGACAAACATGAAAAAACAATGACAAACAGAAAAAAATAAAAAGTAATAGAACAAAAAAGAAAAACTAGGAAAAATAGAAAAACAGTGAAAAATAGTAGAAAATAGTGAAAAATGGAACTAGTAGAAAATAGCGAAAAATATTGAAAAATGTCAAAAAATAGGTAAAATAAGAAAAAACGGACAAAAGTAAAGAAAACCAAGGAAAAAACAATTAAAATACGGAAATTAGAGAAAAATAGGGAAAAACTGTGAAACATATGGAAAGAAATAAAAAAAGGGAAAATAGGGAAAAAAAGGAAAATAAAAAATAGAGAAAAATAGGGACAAATACGGACAAATAGAAAAAAACAGGAAAAAATAATGAAAAACAAGGAAAATATGAAGAAATAAGAAAAAATAAAGAAAATAGGGAAAATGGGGAAAATAGAGAAAATGGGAAAAATAATTAAAAATAAGTAAAAATGGAACGAAATTGGAAAAAATAAGTACAAATAGGGACAAATGGTGAAAACAAGGAAACATGAAAAAATAATTGAAAACAGGAAAAACAGAAGAAAGTAGGAAAAATAGAAAAAATGGGGAAAAAGGGAGAAATAAAGAAAAATAATGGAAATTAGAGAAAACATTGGGAAAAATAGGGAAGACAAGGGAAAGTAGTGAAAAATAGGAGGAAATTGGTAAAAATAGGTGAAAATAATAAAAAATAGGGAAATGGGAAAAAATAAAAAATAATAGGGACAAATGGGGAAAACAGGAAAAAATAATGATCAACAGGAAAAATACGTAGAAATAGGAAAATTAGAGAAAACTAGGAAAATAGGGAAAAATAGAAAAAAACTTGGAAAAATGGGAAAAATTGTCAAAAATCATGAGAATGATGAAAAATACAGAAAACAAAGAAAAACAGGGAAAATAGGAAAAAATATACAAATTTATAAACAAACCAACAATGCATTTTTCTCCACACGAATTAGGAAAGCAAAGCAACAATGTAATTCTTAACACACGATGTTGAAAAATAAAGCAAGAATGCATTTTTCCATAAACGCATATTTAAAAACAAACCGACAATGCATTTTTTACACACGAATTTACATTTACATTACAATTTTTTTTATACCCGACTTCGAAAAAAAAATGAAAATTTAAGCACTTGAGTAAAGAAAAAAAGCAAATATGCATTTTTCCACTCGGTTTAAGAAAACAAAAGAAACGATGTAAATAAGGCAATAATTTTGGTAAACTCAATAAAAAAAAAGAAACAGCAATGTATTTTTTCACACTCGGGGAAAACTAAAAATACTATTTTTGTTTTTTTACGCACAAAATTTTTGTTTAATTAAATATCAAAAACTGGAAAAGGAAAGTTTTATTATATCTAAAATTTGCTACAAAAGTGTACTAAATAATAAATCTTCGATACGACGTTTCGTGTCTTAACGGCCACCATCAAGTTATTTTTTTAAATACGGACCTATCTTTTTTATTACAAACCGTTAAAATTCAAATATATCACACTTTTCATTTTTACCGACGTTTTACCTGAAATAACTAAACATCATCAGTGACAATAATTTTTAATTACGGCTCTGTTGTAGTGGTTTTGTAAATTCATTTTAATTTCGTCAAAACGAATATACTAATAGGCGTACTTCGACATTATCTAACAATTTTGATAACAAATGCATTATTAGTAAAATAAAAAAATTATCAAAATTCTAGAGATGCTCGAACGGAAGCTAAAGTTCAATAGGATTCTTCTCTGGAGAAAACTAACTAGTAAAGTGAAAACGGAACTTCGATCGTATCTTTCGTTCGAGAGTTATAGCGTTTTCATCCAGACAGACAGACAGACATACGTTATTTATACAACTTGATTTATAGAAATAAATAATAAATAAAAAAAAATACATTGTTGATAATTTTATTTGTTTTTGTTCACTTTCCCGACCCAACTCCTAGATGGGAAAGTATTGTGAACGAGCTAAAAAAAAATTTCGAGATAAAAACGGAAATATCCATTTTCGGGTGCCCTGAGACGATTAAGTATATTTCCAGATGGAAGTCTGTCTGTCTGTCTGTGTGTATGTGTGTATTCTTCCACAATAGAGGCCACACGTTTAATCCAATTGAGCTGAAATTTGGTATAGGGGTTTGGATTACCCCTCAGAAGAACCCATTAGTTTTTGTACGACGTCTGTCAAACGGAAGTATCACTATCAAAAAATGACAGATCAAATATGTCACGGAATTGGACATGCAATATGTCATTTGACAGCACTTAAAAAACTCTATTCAGAACAGTTAAAATTATTTCTCCAACTGTCACTTGTCAAAAATAATAAAATGTCAAAATTTGAAATTTTAACATTAAATATCTTAAAAAGTATTAATCCGATTGGACTGAAATTTGGTACAGGGTTTTGGGTTACCCGTTGGAAGAAATCATTAGTTTTTGTATGACATGTGTCAAACGGAAGTGTCACTATCAAAAAACGACAGATGCAATATGTCACGGAATTAGACTTGCAATATGTCATTTGAAAGCCCATAAAAAACTCTATACAGGACAGTCAAAATTATTTCTCCAACTGTCACCTGTCAAAAATAAAAAAATGTCAAAATTTGAAACTTTAACATTAAATATCTGAAAATGAATTCGTGGATTTTTTTCAATTTTTGCAATTTTTTTACAATCTTTTCCAATTTTGTCAAATTTTTTTTTTTCAATTTGTCTTTGAGGTTTTTTGAGTTTTTTTCAAGTTTTTTGATATTTTTGAGATTTTTGAGATTTTTAGAGGTTTTTTGAGATTGTTTGAGATTGTTTGAGATTGTTTGAGATTCTTTGGGACTTTTTAGATTTTTTAAAAAATTATAGATTTTTTTGAGAATGTTTTGAAGTGTTTTAAGATTTTTTGAGATTTTTTGGGTTTTTTCAGATTTTTTAATATTTTTTAAGATTTTTTGAAAGTCATTCGAGTTTTTTAAGACTCTTTGAATCTTTTGAGATTTTTTATAGATTTTATAAGATTTTTAAAGAGTTTTTGAGATTTGTTGAGTTTGTGTTTTTAGATTTCTTGAAATTTTTTTATATTTTTTGATTTTTTGAGGTTTTTTAAGATTTTTCAGATTTTTTTGTTGAAATTTTTTAAAGTTTTTGTAAGTTTTTGAGATTTTTTGACTTCTTTGAATTTTTAGAGATTTTTGAGTTTCTGAGACATTTACCATTTTGAATTTTTTGAGATTTGACGTTTTAAATTTTTTGAGATTCTTTGTGAATTTTTAGGTTTTAAAGAATTTTTGGAGATTTTTGAGATGTTTTTGAACCGTCTAAAAATTTTTTGAGATTTTTTTTGAAAATATTTTGAAGATTTTTTGATTTTTGAAATTTTTTGTGGTTTTAAGGTATTTTACCTATTTTAAGATTTTTTAATTTTTGAGATTTTTGAAATTTTTTGCAATTTGAGATTTTTTGACATTTGAGATTTTACTTTCCCGATCCACCTCCGAGAAGGCAAAGTATTGTGAACGAGCTAAAAAAAAATTCGAGATAAAGATGGAAATATCCATTTTGAGGTCCCCTCAAATGTTTAAGACCATTTCCAGATGAAAGTCTGTCTGTCTGTCTGTCTGTGTGTATTCTTACACGATAGAGGCCACAGGTTTAAACCGATTGAGCTGAAATTTGGTACATGGGTTTGAGGTACCCGTCGGAAGATCTCATTAATTTTTATACGACATCTGTCAAACGGAAGTGTCACTATCAAAAAATGATAGATGCAATGTCACGAAATTTGACTTGTCGGGAAAATTTTGGGGCGACACAACCGATTTTTTACTATTTTTTAGAAAGAAATCATGTTTTAAAAAACAAAATAAAATTTAATAGGTGTATTAATTTTAAATATTTAATGTCTAAAATACAATAATTAATTGGTTTAGCTGTTTTGGAATATTAACCACTAATAATATTAATGATTATAATAAATGTATTTATTTGATAAACTGTTTTGCTTTTCCTATAAATCATACAAACACGCCACTGTACTCAAATGGGCCCTTATATACAACCAATGACTTGTATTGCTTGTTTGATTTCAACCCGTAATTCACTTGATTTATTCTCCTATGTTTGGGATAATCAAACGGGGTATTAGTCAGTTTTGATCTCTGATAATGTATTTACTTCGTGAATTAGTCATTTGTTTACGTGGAAGCTGTAGGTATTAGACACAATAAACGACTATATACAGGGTGTGTATTATCATACTTTTAAAAAAACAAAGAATGGTCAATCAAGTTACAAAACATTTATAGCCCTGATGTATTTTTTAAATCGATAGATCGGTTTCAAAAAATCTAACCAAAACTTTTCCGGCTCGGCTGAAATTCCTGAAGTAAATTGCTGAAAAAAAATGGGTAAACATTGCAAAAAATACACAAAAATTAATCAAAATGAAAAACGACAAAAGTTACTAAAAATGGCATCAAGTTATTATAAATAGCAACAATGTAAGGAATTATTTCAAAAAAAGACAAACAAATTATTAAAAATGATAAGGAATTGATTTTTGGCAAAAATTAAAGCGATCTAATAAAAAAAAAATCCTGTGGCAGGGGTCGACAGGTTATAATAATTAATACATAAAAAAATCGTATGACCTATTTTAATGTTTTCAAAAATTGCGGAGATATGAATTTTTTGAACTTTCAACCCCCTCCAGTTTCCACCCCTTAGAGGTTGAATGCGCATTTGCAGTATGCAACGAATTACTTACCCAAAGAATTTTAGTAGCAAATTTGGTGTCGATTGGACAAAAATTGCGACCTCTATCGTGCCGAAACCGAATTTCTACACATACATACATTATATACATACAGATCATAAACGGCGTAGCGCCCCTATTACCGGGTCTGGGTTCCGCCATTTAATCGATTACAATAGGTGGAAATCTACCTATAAAAGTGTGAAAGTAGTGAAATACAATTTGTGAAAATTGGCAAAAAGGTTAAAAAAAGCAAAAATGGTAACAAAAGGAAAAAAAGGTAAAATAAAGCAAAAAAAATGAAAAAGGCTTAATAAAGGCAAAACAACGGACAAAAAAATGTAAAAACGGGTAAAAAACATCAGCCAAACGTCTAAAAAAGCCAAATAAAACTATGTAAAGGGTAAAGGTAAAAAAAACAAAAATAGGCAAAATAGGGGCAATTAAATAGACAAAAAAGGGAAAAAGCGTCAAAAAAGGTCAAATAACTCCTATAAGTTAAAAAAAAAAACAATAATAAAAAAAGCGCAAAAAAGTCAAAAAAAAGGAAAAAGTAAAAAAGGGTAAAAAAAAGCAAAGAAAAAGCCAAAAAAGGGCAAAATACAGGAAAAACATGGCAAAAGAAGCAAAAATGTAAAAAGGAAGTAAAAAAAAGCAAAAATGGTAAAAGAAGGCAATAAAGAAAAAAAGAAGCTTATTAAAGGCAAAAATGTATAAAAAAAGGTCAAAAAGAAAAAAGGTTAAAAAGATGACAAAAAAGCGAATAAAACGAGAGGAAAATAAAAGTAAATAAGTAAAAAAAACACCAAATGTTTTTTGCTGATTCTTATTCCTCAGGTCGTAAAAGGCATAGAGACCCTATTCCCGGGTCTGGGTCCCCCTCCATTGAATCGATTACAGTATGTAGATTCCATATAAGGAAATCTACCTAAAAGAGTGAAAATAGGCAAAAATAAAAAATTGGATAAGAATTTTAATACAATTTGTAAAAATTGGCCTAAAAAAGCAAACAAGGTAGCAAAAGAAAAAAAGGTCAAATAAAGGAAAAAAAAAGAAAAAGGCATAGTAAAGACAAAAACGGCGAAAAAAAGGAAAAAAGTAACAAAGGTCCAAAAAAAGCAAAGTAAAGGGAAAAAAGCAAAACAAAATGTAAAAAAAAGCAAAAAAGGCCAAAAGAGGGTAAAATGGTCAAAAAAAGAAAAATGTAAAAAAGCAAAAAAAGGCCAAAACAAAGGTAAAACATGGCAAAAAAAGCAAAAATGGTAAAAGAAGGCAAAAAAAGAAAAAAAAAAGCTTATTAATGGCAAAATGTGAACAAAAAAATCCAAAAAAGGAAAAAAATTGTAAATAAAAGCTTATTAAAGGCAAAATATGAACAAAAAAGGCCAAAAAACAGGAAATTTTTTAAAAAAATAGTAATAAAAAAGCCACAAAGTATAAAAAGAACTTAAAAAACGAAAAATGGGCAAATTAAGGCAAAAGAGGGGAAAAAGACCATAAATGGCCAAACACGTCCAAAAAGTAGAAAAAAAGCAAAAAATGGCAAAAAGGGGTAAAACGGTCAAAAAAAGGGAAAAACCGTGAAAAAGTAAAAATAGGGTAAAATACTGGCAAAAAAGCAAAAATGTTAAAGGAAGACAAAAAAACTTAACAAAGGCAAAAAATGGACAAAAAAAGCCAAAATAGGAAAAAATTGTAAAAAAAGTCAAAATAGGAAAAAATTGTAAAAAAAATCAATAAAAAGCTAAAAAGTAGAAAAAGAAGTTAAAAAAAGCAAAAATGGGCAAAATAGAGGCAAGTAAAGGCAAAATAGGGGAAAAGGGTCAGAAAAGGCCAAACAGTTGAAGAAAAAAAGCAAAAAAGGCCTAAAAGGAGTAAAATGGTCAAAAAAAGGAAAATATAAAAAAGCAAAAAAGGCCAAAACAAAGGCCAAAACATGGCAAAAAAAGCAAAAATCGTAGAAGGCAAAAAAAGAAAAAAAAAGCTTATTTAAGGCAAAATGTGAACAAAAAAACAAAAAAAAGGAAAAATTTGTAAATAAAAGCTTATTAAAGGCAAAATATGAACAAAAAAGGCCAAAAAAAAAGGAATTTTTTTTAAAAAATAGTAATAAAAAGCCAAAAAGTATAAAAAGAACTTAAAAAAACGAAAAATGGACTAATTAAGGCAAAAGAGGGAAAAGGGCCAAAAATGGATAAACAAGTCCAAAAAGTAGAGAAAAAACAAAAAATGGTAAAAAGGGGTAAAACGGTCAAAAAAGGGAAAAACCGTGAAAAAGTAAAAATAGGGTAAAGCAAAGATGTTAAAGGAAGACAAAAAAACTTATTAAAGGCAAAAAATGGACAAAAAAAGACAAAATAGGAAAAAATTGTAAAAGAAATCAATAAAAAGCCAAAAAGTAGAAAAAGATGTTAAAAAAAAGCCAAACAAGTCCAAAAAGAAAAAAAAAGCAAAAAAGGAGTAAAATGGCGAAAAATAGGAAAAAAAGCAAAAAGAAGCCAAAAAAGGGCAAAAAAAGCAAAAATTGTAAAAGACGGCAAAAAAAGAAGCTTATTAAAGGCAAAAAATGGAGAAAAAAGCCAAAAAGTAGAAAAAGAAGTTAAAAAAGGCAAAATAGAGGCAAAATAAGAAAAAAGGGTCAAAAAAGGCCAAATAAGTCCAAAAAGTTGAAAAAAAATCAAAAGGCCAAAAAGGGGTAAAATGGTCAAAAAAAAAAAATGAAAAATAATTAAAAAAAGCAAAAAATAGACAAAAAATGGCAAAATTAAGACAAAACATGGCAAAAACAAAAATCGTAAAAGAGGGCAAAAAAAGAAAAAAAAGCTTGTTAAAGTCACAAAATGGACAAAAAAGGCCAAAAAATAAAAAAATTATGAAAAAAAAGCAAAAAAAAGACAAAATAAAGATAAGACAAAAAACGTCATAAAGGTAAAAAAAATAAATCTATTGTATCACATCTGAACTGTCCCAGCTCGGCTATGGAGAATAAATAAGATTAAAAATTCAGGTCCATATCTTTAATATTTAAAAAGTTATGAGTAAAAAAGAAAAATCAATGTACTTGATGATCTTTATACCAAATTTCAGCTTAATTGGTCAAACAGACACACAGATACACAGACAGACCTCATTCTAGAAATGGTTTCCATCTTCTCGACTGATCTCAAAATGGTTATTTCCATCGGTATCTCGAATGTTTTTTTGCTCGTTCACTATACTTTCCCTCCGATAGGACCGGGAAAATAATAAATGTTTATTAGTGTTTGTTTTTTACTTTTTCAGACAAAAGATGATGAAACCGCACTCCATTGTGCTGCTCAATACGGCCATACTCAAGTCGTTAGTCTCCTACTCGAACACGCGTGTGATCCGGGCATTAGAAACTGTCGAGGCGAAACTGCTCTTGAACTTGCAGCGCAGTATGGACGGTCAGTATTTCTATAATTTTATATATAAGTAAATATTGTTTTATATCCTATTTTTTATTATTATCTTCCTGATCCTGAACAATCCAGACTATGCGTAATCTGTAGACAAATTAAATTGTGTCATTTATAATCTATCTGTTGGTAAATTAATTAATTATTTATTTATTTTTTACAGCTTGGATACTGTGGAGTTGTTGGTTAGGACTGATCCATCTTTGATACAATGTTTAAAAAGAACTACTCCAGATACTGTGTTTCCACATACTCCACTCCATCTTGCCAGTAGAAATGGCCACAAGTAAGTCAAAATAATTTTAAAATATGTCATTTTTGCTAAATCTGCAGTATAACTAACTTTTATTTAGAGAATCTACTATTTTTGTGTGTATTTTTGCTAAATCTGCAGTATAACTAACTTTTATTTAGAGAATCTACTATTTTTGTGTGTAAAATTTACAAAAATATACCAAAGGAATTCAAAATATCTACTTTTATGAGTCTTATAGTCGAAGAATAAGCTGTGGTGGGAACTTATAAATAAACAATTTTTTTTTGTTAAAAATACATATTTTTTAATAACTTTATTATTCGTTTAAAAAGTTTTGGTTGGTTAATCTATTTTTTACACAATTTACAAACTAATATGTAACATTTGGTAGTGTTTACATGTGTAGTGTATTATAGGGTAGGTTATTCTTTAAAAAAGTTTTGATTGGTTAAACCTTTTTTTACACAATTTACAAACTAATATGTAACATTTGGTAGTGTTTACATGTGTAGTGTATTATAGGGTAGGTTATTCTTTAAAAAAGTTTTGATTGATTAAACTTTTTTTACACAATTTAAAAACTAATATGTAATAATATTGGTAGGTATTTTTTTGCTGTACTTAAAAAGATCTAAGAAATGCCTCTTATCCGTTTTTATTCAATTTTGATATGGATCGAAAATTGTTTATAAAGTTGATGTGAAAAATTAGCAGTTAAAGTTTAGAATTGTGTCTTTTTTGCCAGTCTTGAATAGACGATTATAGGCGAGGAAAAATTTCGACAGGAAAAATATAAAGCACAGTACTTACTGGACGACGTTTTAATATTTGTGCAAAATATCTCTATGCCAAAAAAAATGAAGGTGAAACGTGCTACACCACGATTTTAAAACATTTTGAAAAAAAAATTGTTCAATTATGTGCTTTTGTGTACCAAAAAATCAAATTTTGTGCTCGACCGCAACAATGTTTTAAAAAAATCAAAATTACGGAGTGTAGCACAATATCGATCTCGACTCCGCACGAACATAGAATCGCTAAAAAGCACATAATTTACCCCCGAACAACCCCAAATTGTCGTGAAACTACCACAATTGGTCGTAATACGTACCCTTTTGGCAGACGAGACCGACAACAATGACCAGAAGCGGTATTAGAAGAGGACTTTTTGTGCCCCCCTGTATATTGCAAAATTCATCGCTTATGCATGATCTCGTCTTTTTTCCAACAAGAGCTGTTTAAAGCTGTTTGAGACATGTTTGAAACCTGTTCGAAAACTGTTTCTGTTCGAGACCTGTTCGAAAGCTGTTCAAGACCTGTTCAAAAACTGTTCGAGACCTGTTTTAGATCTGTTCGAAAGCTCTTAGAGACCTGTTCAAAAGCTGTTCGAGTCCTGTTTGAGACATGTTCTACAGCTGTTCAATACCTGTTTAAAGGTGTTCAAGATCTGTTTGAGACCTGAGTGAAATCTGTTCCAGACCTGTTTGATACTTGTTCTTAAGCTGTTCGAGACCTGTTATTGTTTGTGAGATCAATGACGCAAACAGGGGGCACAAAAAGTCGTCCTTTTCTATTACCGCTTCTGGTCATTGTTGTTGGTCTCTTCTGACAAAAGGGCACTCACTACGACCAGTTGGGGTAGTTTCATGACCATTTGGGATTGTTTTCGGATAAACGAGTCTCCGCTAATCTCTTGTCATCTAAGGGTACTCTTATCTCCGGACAGGGGTGGCTACTTGTTTGGCTAGGTGGATGGAACTTTTTGATTATTCTCTACGTATATATGGAACAAGTCCAAGGTCGATTGACCCAAATGTAAATACCTGTTTTTGTAGATTTGTTTCTTCATTGCTTTTTTTGGTTGGTTTCTTCGGGTTTAGATAAATTTATAATTTTTGTACTTACATTATGATTTTCATTATTTTTATTATTACCAATGCCTAAAGATGTTGACATGTCCATCATTGTATCATCTTCTAGCAGATTAATATCTTAGGGAGGTGGTTCGTGGGATCCGGGGGTTTCCCCCCTTGATTAACACTCATTTGTACACTTTATGTTTGTTTTTTACTGTGCACGTATTCGAGTTTGTTTTATTTAAATAAACCGATTTCAGTATTCTTTGAGCGCTTCGGGGACACCGGTTTCGTTTTAATACTAACGCACACAGATGCCTGAACGAAACTGAAAGAAGTACTACAAATATAAATGTTTTCAGAATTAACAAAATAAAATTATAAAAGTTCGGTTAGATTGGCTGAAGTTCAGATTTAAAAATTCAATAATCAAGTTATTGAATAGTTACTTTCGTTATATGTAACAGAAAGTACTACAAATATGAATGTTTTCAGAGGTATTAAAATACAATTACAAAAGTTTGGTTAGGTTAGAAAAAAAACTTAAATTAAAACTATCCACATTTAAAAAAGCACAAAAAGTGCTTACAAGTGACTTTTTGTTTTTAATATTTCCGCTTTTCGACTTGTCTTTAAGTTTTCTGGTTTTCTGAAAATTACAAGAAATTACGTGAAATTACGAGAAATTACGAAAAATCAGGAGAAATTACGAGTAATTACGAGAAAGTACGAGAAAGTACGAGAAATTAAGAGAAATTACGAGACATTACGAGAAATTACGAGAAAATACGAGAAATGACAAGAAATTACGTAAAATTACGAGAAATTACCAAAAATCAGGAGGAATTACGAGAAATTACGAAAATTAGGAGAAATTACGACAAATCGTGATAAATCACCAAATATTATGTGAAATTACGAGAAATTACAAAAAAAAGCAGAAGAAATTACTAGAATTCATGATAAATTATGACAAATTATGTGAAATTACGAAAAATCAGGAGAAATTACGAGAGATCATGAGAAATTTCAAGAAATTACAAAAAATTACGAGACATTAATTGAAATTACAAAAAATTACAAGAAATAACGTGTAATTACAAGAAATTATGAGAAATCATAATAAATTACGAGAAATTAGGAAAAATTGCGAAAAAAAGGCAATAAAAAGCCAAAAAGTTGAAAAAGAAGTCCAAACAGTTGAGAAAAAATCAAAAAAGGGCAAAAAGGGGTAAAATGGTCAAGAAATGTAAAAAAAAGCCAAAAAAGGGTAAAACAAAGGCAAAACATGGTAAAAAAGCAGAAATGGAAAAAGAAGGCAAAAAAAAAGAAAAAAAAATGCTTATGAGTGGCAAAAAATGGACGAAAAAGGAAAAAATTGTAAAAGAAAAAAACAAAAAAAAGACCAAGTCGAAAAAGAAGTTAAAAAAAAAAGCAAAAAAGCAAATATATGCAAAATAGAGGCAAATAAAGGCCAAACAAGCAAAAAAGGGCAAAAAGGGGTAAAATGGTCAAAAAAAGGAAAAAAATGTAAAAAAGCAAAAAAAAAAGCCAAAAAAGGGTAAAACAGAGGCAAAACATGGCAAAAAAAGCAAAAATAGTAAAAAAATGTAAAATAAGAAAAAAGAAACTTATTGACGGCAAGAAATGGACAAAAGGGGAAAAAAATGAAAAAAGAAAAAAGCAAAAAAAGCCATAAAGTAGATAAAGAAGTTAAAAAACGCAAAAATATTCAAAATAGAAGCAAATAAAAGCAAAATAGAGAAAGGTCAAAAAAGGCCAAACAAGTCCGAAAAGTTGAAATAAAAAGCAAAAAAGGGCAAAAAGGGATAAAATGGTCAAAAAAAGGAAAAAAATGTAAAAAAAGCAAAAAGAAGCCAAAAAAGGGTAAAATAAAGGCAAAACATTGCCAAAAAAATCAAAAATGGTAAAAAAAGAAGAAAAAAAAAGCTTATTTACGGCAAAAAATGGACAGAAAAGGAAAAATCTGTTAAAGAAAGGCAAAAAATTAATAAAAAAGAAAAAAATTGTAAAAGAAAAAAGCAAAATAGAGGCAAATAATGGCAAAATGGAGAAAAATGGTCAAAAAAGGCCAAACAAGTCCAAAAAGTTGAAAAAAAAAGCAAAAGAGGGTAAAATGGTCAAAAAAAGGAAAAAAATGTAAAAAAAGCAAAAAGAAGCCAAAAAAGGGTAAAATAAAGGCAAAACATTGCCAAAAAAAAATCAGAAATGGTAAAAAAAGGTAAAAAAAGAAGAAAAAAAAAGCTTATTGACGGTAAAAAATAGACAGAAAAGGAAAAATCTGTTAGAGAAAAGCAAAAAAATTAATATAAAAGAAAAAATTGTAAAAGAAAAAAGCAAAATTGAGGCAAATAAAGGCCATATGGAGAAATATGGTCAAAAAAGTCCAAAAGTTGAAAAAAAAAGCAAAAAAGAGCAAAAAGGTCAAAAAAAGTAAAAGAATTTAAAAAAAAAGCAAACACAAGCCAAAAAAGGGTAAAATAAAGGCAAAACATTGCCAAAAAAATCAAAAAAGGTAAAAAAAGAAGAAAAAAAGCTTATTGACGGTAAAAAATGGACAGAAAAGGAAAAATCTGTTAAAGAAAGGCAATAAAATAATAAAAAAGAAAAAATTGTAAAAGAAAAAAGCAAAATTGAGGCAAATAAAGGCCATATGGAAGAAATATGGTCAAAGAAGGCCAAACAAGTCCAAACAAGTCCAAAAAGTTGAAAAAAAAGCAAAAAAGGGCAAAAAGGGATAAAATGGTCAAAAAAAGAAAAAAAACGCAAAAAGAAGCCAAAAAAGGGTAAAATAAAGGCAAAACATTGCCAAAAAAATCAAAAATGGTAAAAAAGGTAAAAAAAAGAAGAAAAAAAAGCTTATTGACTGTAAAAAATGGACAGAAAAGGAAAAATCCTTTAAAGAAAGGCAATAAAATAATAAAAAAGAAAAAATTGTAAAAGAAAAAAGCAAAATTGAGGCAAATAAAGGCCATATGGAGAAATATGGTCAAAAAAGGCCATTCAAGTCCAAAAAGTTGAACAAAAAGCAAAAAAGGGCAAAAAGGGGTAAAATGTTCAAAGAAAGGAAAAAATGTTAAAAAAAAGCGGCAAAAAAGCCAAAAAGGGCAAAATAAACACAAAACATGGTAAAAGAAGGCAAAAAAAGAAAGAAAGAAATGCTTATTAAAGGTAAAAAATGGACAAAAAGAAAAAAATTGTAAAAGAAAAAAACAAAAAAAGACATAAAGTAGAAAAAGATGTTAAAAAAAGGGTCAAAAAAGGCCAAACAAGTCCAAAAAGTTGAAGAAAAAAAGCAAAAAGGGTCAAAAAGGGGTAAAATGGATAAAAAAAAGGAAAAAATGTAAAAAAAGCAAAAAAAAAAGTAAAATAAAGGCAAAATGTGGCAAAAAAAAACGAATATGGTAAAAGAATGCAAAAAAAAACCAAAAAAAATGTATGTACTGTTATCGTTAAAAATATTAGTCCAGGAAAAAGCGACGTGAAGTAAAATGAATTTGTGATCTAGATTTAAGCTGGAAGTTTATTTATACTGAAAAAAAAAATGTTTCCGATGAATTATAACACACACACACACACGCATTTTTAATATTCTAAATGGTTATCTCACATAAGGGTTTGTTACGACTAAAAAAAATAATTAAAATTCCAGCCGTTACTTTAATTGTTGGTCCAATTATGATCCTCTGCCTTAACGTTACTTTCAATAACGCGATCGCATCGTTTCAACATGGATCCGAATTTGAACAACACATATTCACATACATCCAGAGCTAATAAGCAATTATGGATGTCAGTGATGTGTTATGGATTGTCGAATACGATGACTAGTTGCAATTATAAGCCATGCAGAAGGCAATCATTCTACCGAAAATGATCTAGAATTATTGCGCTATTGACGTTAGCCTGATCATAGGTAGATTCTCTCTTTATGTAATAAACAAGCTGTTGCAATCGGGGGATACTCACTTCGTAAACTTGTTTCTATTTAATTTAATTTTTTTTGATTGGTTTAAAAATCTTGAGTTATTATTAAAAATAAATAGTTAGGATATTAAGAGGAAGTGATACATGACAAACAGAAAGACCTGCGGGGCGTCGGGTGAAGGGGAAGTATATTATTCGCTACTGATAGGCGTGTCCTAAATACTACGAATACATTATTACTTGGTCGTCGATCCGTTCCTAGACCGAAGTTTATTACTTGTGTCCAAGTGTTGATCTATGTCGAACACTTACGAGGGGGAGTCTAAATTCGGTATGGCGGTACCGTTGGTGGAACTGTAAAATAACAAAAAATAAGAGCATGTTGTAGGATAGGAAGCGAACCGTTGGCGAGTTTCGTATATAATATGCGACTGTAATAATGGCCATACGCTGTTCTATTTTTTCTACTCCCATTATATATTAATTATCTTAATTGAAAAGGAACTTTTTTTACAACATATTAATTAATTAATCTTTTTGTTATTAACTTTTAAAAAATTTAAAATATTTTGACAGTTGTCAAAATAACTGTCAACTTACCTAAAAATAGTTATATTCTATTGGCTAAAAAAGTATCTTTATTGATACAAATAAATTATTTGATTATTATTATTTTTTTTTAGAATTATTATCATTTTTTAAATTATTTTTATTATTTTATTATTTACCCTACAAAATTATAATTATAACTTACAGGAATAAACATAAAAGTGACGTACCGACGCGCGGCTACTATATGTAGTCTGATTATAAGGAACAGGCGTTTTTATGGCTGTAAAAAGGACACATTTTATATAGGAGTTAATTTATCATAGTAAAAATCACTATCATAATAAAATTTATGAAACAGAATTTAATCTTTTAATTAGCGAATCATTAAATAGGAGTATAAAATAGTTATTTATGCAACAAGTGCGTAATAGTGATACTTTTTTCACGAATGTGAATTTTGTTTGACAATCACATGAGCGAAAAAGGCACTTTACACACTAGTTACATACAATATTTTTTCTTCTACCATAATATTTATGTACAAAAATTGCTCATGAGAAAAAGCTATTTTGCAATTTTTTTAAGTTAACTGGTTTTAACTTTAACAAAATTTTTGGCATATAGAATCTTGGCAAGATAAGAAACATAAGGATATTGCAATAAAATGTCGTGCACATGCGCAGAGACTATTTTTCAACTTTTCTTTTACTGTAGGTATGAGGAGATTTTTAAATTAAATTCATTTGTGACTTTTTACCTTTCATTATCTCTTTTATTCAAAAGTAGGATAAAATATGGAAAATTAGTGAAAAGTAGGAAAATTACGGCAAAATAGAGAAACAGGCAAAATAGAGAAAAAAAGGGAAAAACATGAAAAAAAAAATATCGAAAAATATGAAGAAATACGGCAAAATAGTGAAAATAGACAAATGTACGAAAAAATAGGGCAAAATGGGGGAAATATGAAAAAATGGAGAAAAATAGGGAAAACGGGAAAATGAGGCAAAATGAGGAAAATAGTAAAAATTAAGGCAAAACGGAAAAATAGTAAAAAGTAAATTAATTTGCTAAAAATTATTATTATTGGGTAAAACAGGCAAAATGGGACAAAACGGGGAAAACAGAGAAAAATGGTGAAAAATAGAGTAAATAAGGGTAAAATGGGAAAAAAATGTGAAAAAAATAAGAAAAATAAAATAAGAGGAGAAAGGTAAAAATAGAAAAAATGGGAAAAAATAGAAAAAAATGAGAAAAAAATACGAAAAAATTGGACAAAATTGAAAAAAATAGGAAAAAGGAGAAAATACGAAAAAATCAAAATAATATGTAAAAACAGATAAACATGGAGAGAAATAGGGAAAAATTGGGAAAATGTTAAAATATCGAAAAATAGGGCAAAATAGAGAAAAATAGGAAAGAGTAGAGCGAAATAGAGACAAATAGGGAAAAATTAGGAAAAACAGGAAAAAATAGGGCAAAATAGGGAAAAACAAGAAAAAATAATGAAAAACAAATAAAATAAGAAGTAAAAATGGGAAAAGAATGGGAAAAAATTGGAAAAATAGGAAAAAAAGGGAAAAAGGGAAAAAAGGAAAAAACAGGAAAAAATAGGAAAGAAATATGAAAAAATCGGAAAAATATGAAAAAACAGATAAACATGGAGAGAAATAGGGAAAAATTTGGAAAAGGTTAAAATATGGAAAAATAGGGAAAAATTAGGAAAAAAAAGTAAAAAATAGCGCACATAAAATAAGAAGTAATAGGAAAAATTCGGAAAAATATGGAAAAATGTGGGAATAAATAGGAACAAATGGTAACAAATGTGTCGAAATAGTGAAAAATATGGAAACGATAGAGTAAAACAGGGTAAAATAGGAAAAATAGGGGAAAATGGGAACAAATTGGAAAAAAAATTCAAGATGAGATCTTTGAAAAAAAATAATGCAAAATAAAAAAATAGAAAAGAACAGGAAAAATGGGAAAATTTTGAATAAATCAAGTAAAGCATGCTCGTACAGGTATTCAGCTAGTATTTAGTATAAAACTGTTTTATTTTTCGACACACGGAAAGTGGAAGAGGCCACGTGACTTGCTTTGTTGCCATTTAGAGAATTACCCAACGAAAATATTTATCAGAAGAGCGCATCTGTTCTACTTTTTCAAATTTATCTAGAGAAAAAGTTGATAGTCGTATCACTGTTACTAAAAATAATTCTAAAAATATTCCACAAATGCGCTCTCAACAACTAAATACAGAATCAATTAGTGAAAACCGCAGCTTCCTAGCTTTAATATTAACGGAGCGCCCGTCCAAAAACTATTTCAGGCAAGATAATATTTTGTATTGGCAAGTTTTATTAAATTGCAGTGTCGCCGCTGTGCTGAATATACCTACGTTCTTTTCATAATTATATTCTTCATTGTGATCACATTGCAATAATTTTTTTTTCATTTATTTATGACAAGTAAAAGTAGAATTGTGTGTGCAGCAAAAAATTGACCAAAACAAATATAAAAATTGTTTTCATCGGTTTCCAGCTAAATTCAAACGTAAATGTTTGGTCATGTATTACTTTTATTTTTATTATTTTGAGGTTTCCTGATTTTTTTTCTTTCCTATGTACGATATGAAATAATAATAATTTAATTTTTCACGAAAATTATAATTCTTTACCCTCGTAAACATTGTAAAAAGTAAATGAATTTCATCTCTATTCATAAATGATTAATTCCTTTGAATTCTGATAGCGGCGCCATTCTCCAGATATAAAATGTTGTAATGTAAGGGTTTCGTAGTCCCTAACATTTAAAGTTTATTTTTTACAATTAACGAATGAAAAAATTTGTACGTGTTGGTAAAGATCTGATCTATGTTCCTTACCCCTCGCCATTTCGAAATTTGATTTGGATCTTTTCTAAAAAAAATGTGAAAATAGTCAAAAAACATGGAATTTTGCGATTTTTTTTTGAAAAAACCATATCAAATTTCGAAATGGCGAGGGGTAAGGAACATAGATCAGATCTTTACTAACACGTACAAATTTTTTAATCCACTAATAATAAAAACTAAACTTTAAAAGTTAGGGACTACGAAACCTTTGCATCCACTGCTTTATCGTATAGTACAACTTCCTCTTAAATATAAATTTAATTGTTCCAAATTTGAAATAGTTTTTTGTTTATGAATATGGTTCTAAAAAGACTAAAACTATTTTAGTACTAAATGTTATATATTTTTTTTTAGTGGAGAGTCTCGTTTTCGAGAGTCTCGCATGCTCTCGTCTCGAAAACGATACGAGACTCGAGACGATATTGAGTTGGGGCGAGACAAGACTTATTGTACCAGTCTTGAGTCTCGTGAGTCGTTTCGGGTCTCGTGCGTGTTTTTTTATTATTTGCTGATATGCCGCTATTACGTTTTAAAAATGTTTTAATTATAAAAAGTAAATAAAGACACTAAAGCTTGAGTCCGCAACTGCTTAGTTAATCGCCTATTTTCAAAATCAATCTGTTTTTTTTTCCTGTGTGGAAAAATACATTGTCGCTATGTTTTTCAATTTTTTTATGAAAAAATGCATTGTTGCTTTGTTTTTCAATTTCCTGTATGAAAAAATGCATTGTTGCTGTGAATTTCAAATTCTTGTGTAAAATAAAATGCATTCTCGCTTTGAATTTCAAAATTTTTATATAAATCAATGCATTATTGCGTTGTTTTTCAATTTTCTTTGTGGAAAAATGCACTTTTGCTTTGAATTTCAATTTTCACGTTTGTGTGTGAAAAATGCATTTTTGCTGTATTTTTTTTCAATTTTTGTAAGGAAAAATGAATTTTTGCTGTTTTTTCCATTTTTTTGTAGGGAAAAATGCTCTTGTTTTTTCTCAAATTCATATTTGAAAACTGCATTTTTGATGTTTTTCTGTGAAACTCAACAATTTTCTTAATGATTAGTAATTTTAAATTTTAATTTGTGAAATTTAACTCTGAAAAATGTATTCTTGCTTCTTTTTTTAAATTTAACTATGAAAAATATATTCTTGCTTCTTTTTTTCAAATTTGATTATGGAAAAATATATCCAAAAATCTTTTATATTTGTAAAAACTTCCTGTGGTAAAAAATTACCCATAATTACAAAAATACCGCAAAATAGGGAAAAATGGGAAAAATACTAATAAATAAGAAAATAACAAGAAAAATATTACGAAAATACGGAAATTAGATAAAAATGGGGAAAAATGGTATGGGAAAATAGTGAAAATAGTGAAAATATGGAAACGGAAAAAAAGGAGAGTAGGAAAAAATAGAGAATAATAGGGACAAAAACGGACAAATAGGAAAAAACAGGAAAAGATAATTAAAAACAAAGAAAATATGAAGAAATAAGAAAAAAAATCGGCTGTGTCACCCCAGAACTTTCCCGACTCGACCGTAGAGAATATGTTATTTATTATTATTATTTTAATTACAAAATACTAAGCATTACATTAATTTATGGAACACATTAAAAACAGCTAGCCGATGGTGAATATGTCTACAGAATTGATATTTCAATGTTGATAATGACATAAGCTGCGCATGCGCACGTTGTATATCACACTGCTACAATTATGATCTCCTAAAATCATATGTGAAAACTATTGGGAATTCGGAAAAAAAATTCATACAATGGTTGTAGGGAATTTTATGCTTTACAACTTTGCACTGAAATATTTTGCACTAAAGAGCATAATTTACCTCCAATTTTAAAAAAAAGGAAAATTATAAATGTGTATTTTTCTCGCCATCTAGCGGCGAAACTATGATGATAAAAAGTTAAAGAAAACTTGATGCTTTACAACTTTGAACAAGAAAATTTTGCTCCAAAATGCATTGTTTGTCCTCAAAATCAAGAAAAACTAGAGAAAACCTACATGCATATTTTTTACGCGCCCTCTAGTGGCGCAACTGTTGAAAATTCTGGAAAAAGTTTGAAACAAAAGTTGTAGGGAATTTTATGCTATAAAACTTTGTACTATAACATTTTGCACTAAAGTGTATAGTTTGTCCTTAAAATTTAAAAAAAGTAAAAAATTGTTACATATTCATTTAATCAATGTCGGTCTTGAGGACCTTCTATTGTACCAATTTAGACCAAAATCTAATGGTCGCATTCTAGGTACACACCGACCCTCCATACCAAATTTCAGCTTGATTGGTCAAACGGTTCGGCAGTTATCGTGGAAGATTACACACAGACACACATACACAGAGACACATAGACAGATCATACTCTGGAAATGGTTTCAATCTTCTTGGGGGACCTCAAAATGGATATTTCCATCGATATCTCGATTTTTTTTTTGATTGTTCACCTTACTTTCCCTTTGATGGGTCCAGTAAAGTAATAAAGAAAATAGGGAAAAATAGAGATAGTTAAAAATAGGTAAAAATGGGGCAAAACAGGAAAAAATAAGTAGAAATAGGGAAAAACAAGGAACCAGGAAAAAAATGGAAAACAGGAAAACCAGAAGAAAGTAGGAGAAATAGAAATAGAAAAATGGAGAAATAATGAAAAATTGAACAAGATGGAGAAAATAGAGAAATTCGAGAAAATAGAGAAAAATCACAAAATTAGAAAAACATATGGGAAAATACTGAAAATAGGGAAAAATAATGGAAATTAGAGAAAAGAAGAGAAATATCTGGAAAAACAGGAAACATAAGGGAAAATCGTGAAAAATAAGGTGGAAATTGGGTAAAAATGGTGAAAATAGTGAAAAAGAGGGAAACGGGAAAAAATAGAAAATAATAGGGACAAATACGGACCAATAGGGAAATTACGAAAAATAATGATCATCAGGAAAAATAAATAGAAATAGGAAAAATAGAAAAATTAGAGAAAAGTAGAAAAAACCAGGAAAATAGGGAAAAATATAAAAAAATAGGAACAAACAGGAAAAAATTTGGAAAAATTGGGACAAATAGTTAAAAATAAGGAGAATGATGAAAAATAGGGAAAATGAAGAAAAACAGGGAAAAATAGGAAAAACAAACCAACAAAGCAATAACGCATTTTTTCACATAAAAATTTGAAATCCGAAGCAAGAGTGAATTTTTCCATACACAAATTTAAAAACAAACCAACAATGCATTTTTCTCCACACGTATTTATTATGCAGCATATCTGTTAGTTTCTTTTATTATCTCACTTATTACTTGATGATTCATAAAGAGAAGCAGAATTTGTCGCTTTAAATATATTGTGTTGGTCGTTCTAACCCGATTTTAAATATTATGGACCATTTAATACCCGATAAATAACGATATAATCTAATGCCGTTAGGCACTACACGAATCACCATGAAAGATAGATTTTTTATACCGAAATATAAAAGGATCGATCGTCCTTCACTGTTCATAGGTTTTTGTAAACAAAAACTTTTTGGCGTCGAATGTCGCTATGGACCAAGCGCCTACAGACATAAAGACTGCACGACACATCTGACTGATCCTTATTTAGTAAAAAAATAGTGAAATTAACGATTATTGCAAAATTCTAACATTTCGATCAAAAAAATCAAAAATCTTAGAGGGCGAAAAGCAACCTACACTGCAGGAGGAAAAAACGAATGAGGAGAAATACTAACAGATGATAGCGAAGTAATGCAAAGATGGAAAGAATATTTTCAAAATTTACTGGATATAACTTATAATGAAGAAAATGTCGAAGAAATAGAATATGAGAACCAGGACTCTGAAGAAACTTTTACAATAAACGATCTATTTGAAGCAATAAAAATTATTGCTAAAAGTATACAATAGAACTTGGAAATAAAATAAAATACCAGAATATTGGCAATTTAACGGAATTTTTTAAAAAAGTTCTTTTATCAGAAGAATAATTGATTAAACAATTCCTTTATTAAGATTGTTTGGAAAATTGGGTGGGATTGCCCTTCTTTATTTTATTCTGATAAACCGATTAATTCTACTAAGAGCTTGTTCAAGATAACATAATATAAAAACTTTTTGACAAATATAATTTTTGATTTTACACATAATTTGCTCATAAAACGCACAAAATTATGGTTCTAATTTAAAAAAAAATCGCATCATAATTAGAGCTCGATTATTTTGAGATGAGTACATTTCGTCATAATGTGCAGAAACCAATTTGAGTTTGTAGGCGTGGTCAGAGAGCTTTAACTGTGGTCCGAGTCGCCTGTCGCTCATGAAATTTGGATTCAGTAGCGTAGTGTTACTTATTTGTACTTGTTGCATTTATTTAGCTATTTTGAGTTTTCTTGTGTTTTTGTGCTTCGATTTGTGTGTCTATCTATATAAACTTTAATTTAATTCATTTTGTGTGTATTTTGGTAAGTACATTTAAATGCAACTAAATAATAATCTAAGATGAAACCGTATATACATTCTGAAATATTTTAAATCCCTTGAGCCTTTAACTTGTATCCTATTTTTATGATATTTTCAAAAATGCTAATGAAACCTTAATTTTTAGCTTGTTGTTCGAAATGGAACAAAAAAATTATTAGGCAGAAAGGGCCAAGTTTTTCAAAGCCAAGCCAAGGAAATAATTTCACGCCTGTAAAACTTTATGAAAAACGAGGCTAAAGATGGTTCAATAAAAACCATATTCCGTATTATGCTAAAATGACCAAACCAGAACTGTACACATTAATTAAAGCTCACAGACCCCCGCCGAATTTTCTTTTAGATGATCTTCTTAAAGAAAATGGTCACAAAGTATTACGTTTGCCTCCGTATCACCCTGAACTAAATCCCATCGAAAAAATATGAGCCACAGTAAAAAATTTTGTTGGTCAACATAATACTACATTTAAGTTGGATGATGTTGAAAAAAATTTGAAAGCATAACGTCGGAAGAATGGGCAAACGTGGTGGACCATTCCGCAAAATATGAGGATGCATATATTCAAAAAGAACATCTGATGGATGAATATACAGATTCCCTCATATTTTGCGTCAATACGGGGTCATGCGATGAGTGGGATTCCGACCTTTCGGACTTCGAAGATAGTGATGAAAACAGTTAAAATTATAAACATTTTAATAAAATATAAATTATTTATTTAAACTTTTAGTTGTTTTATTACTTTAAAATTTAACAGCAATTTAACTAACAAATAGTTAAAATTTTAAATGCTACTTTTTATTTTAAAGTATTTTGATTTTAAAATATTTTATTAATGTACACACGCCGCTGCTAAAATATCAGATACCCCTACCGCAGCAGATTTGAACTTGGCGCCATAAAATAAGGTCCACAAAGTTTATGACGTGCTGCGCCAACTGGGGCGTGGCCAAAACTAAATGTACTCATCTCAAAATAATCGAGCTCTAACAAAAAATTGTGCTAGCTTTCAATTAAGCTGTCACACTTTTAATATTACAAAAAGTAGAAATGCACAAAAAACGCGAATAGCGCACAAAATTGCACATAAACGCACAAAATTATGAAAAATGTCTGAGTAGATTGTACTATAATTGTTGTGCTAACTTTATATAACTCATTTATTAAACTTTGTATCTATAACGGTTTAATTAAATTTTGGCCACCCTGTATGTAGAGGAAAAAATAATAAATTCGTAAACCAATTTTTACTTTTTTTTATAACTATAAAATTTACGGGTCTCGTATCAGCTAAATTTTGTATATGAGTATATTATGGAAATTGGATGATTCTTGAAACACTCGGTATTGTATTCTACAGAATAATTAATTTACTTGTTACATAGTTTATGTACAATTTTATTTTTATGTTTTAGAAAAACGGGTATAAATTACACCAATCCGATCAAAATATTACTTCTGTCACAACTTTATTGAACACACCTTTCCCTAGTTGCTAAGGCACATTTCTGTCAAATATGTTGTCAATCTTTTTTTTCATATTTTTTCTCTCATACTTTGTAGAACCATATGTATATAATATTCAAGCGATTGACATTTTAGAACTAGATAACACAAATTTTAGAAGAATTACACATGAGAAACCCGCAATTTTAGTCGAATTCTATGCCCCTTGGTGCCATTTCTGCAAAGAGTTTGCTCCGGAGTACACAAGAACCGCACAGTTGCTTCAAGATTCTGGTACAAGGATTACATTAGCTAAAGTCGATGCAATTAAATATCCGCGTATATCAGAGGTAGAAAGAGTAAAAAGTTATCCCACCCTCAAATTGTTTTTAAATGGCCAAGCAGCTAAATATGAAGGCGACCGAGATGCCAATAAGATCGCGAAGTGGGTACAAGATAATATGAAAATAAATATACTTTAAAATGTAGAGATTGATTGTAAGAACATTTTTGACTATAAACTTATAAAGTAGAATATGTTTATTTTAACTTGGTACTAAAGAAAATAATAGTAGATTAGTACATGCTTCTTCATAATATTTTCTTTCATCCAATTCCTTGCTTAAAATTTTGGTTTTTGACTAATTTTATTAGTGTCCTTATATCTACCATTAATTCTAGATTTATTTTTATTTTATTTTGAAAAAAACTAGTTGCAATCATTACCGATGTTTGTCTTTGGCTGAATTATATTATTACAATTATTTTACGACCTACATGATTTGTATCACTGTATCGTATATTCAGTTTGGTAAAGAATTCTACAGTATATTAAGCCCGAGTAGATAGTCTACGTTGGTCCTACATTAGGTATAGGGAATTCAGAGCCGGTCTTCAGGTACTTCAGCTCGGTCTGGTCTAGTCTTTAGCTATGTCAGGTACATCGGACCAGCACGAAGTATTTTTTTTTTCTAACTAGGACGTTCTAGCACAGAAGATAAACTAATATAGAAGCGAAAGTTCCTGTTGTAGCGTTGTTCAAACTACCCCTCACTTCTCTTATGGAAAATGGCTTTCGGCCAATTTTTTTTAAATTTTAGTATGTTGTGGATGTTGACGTTCTGATTAAATGTCTCCATGGGCCAAACTTAATCCTATGACCAGTTTTCCAGATATTGTTGGTCAAAGTTCAATAATTGAGTATTTAGGTAATTTTGTTTTAATTTCAATTTCTTCAATTTTTAAGAAAACAGATCAGCTTATCTTGAATTTGCTTATGGGAAAATTTAGTAAAATGATTGGTCTTTTAAAAAATATAATAATTATATATACAGGGTTTACTAAAAAGACAGTGAAGTGAAGCTACTTTATTTTTTAAATGACTATAATATTGAAAACCATTACACCTCAGTTTTGATAAATTCCTAATAACTTTAAAACAAATGTCCAGATTTCGTTGAAAAAATTATATGCTTTACAGGTCAGCAGTCAAAGAAAAACTACGCTATCTACAGTTTGAAAAAACACATACGGGCCCAAATGTAGGGCTTTCAAATATGATTTTTTCCAAAATCGCCTCAAATATGCTGCTTTAGCAATACAGTTGTAACATATTTGCTGCTAAAATAGTAACGCATTTACAATAGCGAGAAACATTGCTTTTTATATGTCTACAGGGTGTTTCAAATATTAGATAACTGCGAGCTATACCGGGTGATACCGGGGTATATGGATCACCACTTTAAACTTTTTTATTTATTAGCCGATTTTTATAAAAGTTTAACTGAGTATAATAATAGTAATTTCTAATTTTCTGACGTATATATCAATATGACTGACTTCCGGTTTCGACGGAAATGCACAACAATTTTGTTTTTTAAATGGAACACTCTGTATATTTTAATAAATTTTGATTGTACGGATCAAAAAACATGCAGTTCACTAGCCAAATGTCAATTAAACAGAACTTTCATTTTTTGAGAAAATAAATTGTATTTATTAATTACTTTTTAACTAGGAATTACCCAGCTCTGCCCAGTACCATGCACATGCATTTTTATTCATAATGAATTATATCTACTTATACATTTCAAATTATTTTTCTATATGGTGTTCTACATGGTGTGATAGAGAAAAATATTGATTTCAAAAATGAAATAAAAGGAACAAGTCCATATTTTAAAAAGACGAAACGTAT